>JANUYF010000001.1:196802283-198022283 GCA_026167975.1 Phrynosoma blainvillii | reverse complement strand
GAGAGGAGGAGAGGAGAGGAGAGAGGAGTGGAGAGGAGAGGAGAGAGAAGAGAAAAGAAGAAGAGGAGAGGAGAGAAGAAGAGAGGAGAGAAAAGAAGAGGAGAGAGAAGAGGAGAGGAGAGGAGAGAAGAGAAGAGAAGAGAGGAGAGGAGAGGAGAGAACAGAAGAGAAGAGAAGAGAAGAGGAGGAGAGGAGAGGAGAGAAGAAGAGGAGAGGAGAGGAGAGGAGAGAAGAAGAGGAGAGGAGAGGAGAGGAGAGAAGAAGAGGAGAGAAGAGAAAAGAAGAGGAGAGGAGAGGAGAGGAGAGGAGAAGAGAAGAGAGAAGAAGAGAGGAGAGGAGAGAAGAAGAGGAGAGGAGAGGAGAGGAGAGAAGAGAAAAGAAGAGGAGAGGAGAGGAGAGGAGAGGAGAAGAGAAGAGAGAAGAAGAGAGGAGAGGAGAGAAGAAGAGAGGAGAGAAAAGAAGAGGAGAGGAGAGAGGAGTGGAGAGAAGAGAAGAGAAGAGAAGAAGAGAAGAAGAGGAGAGGAGAGGAGAGGAGAGAAGAAGAGAGGAGAGAAAAGAAGAGAAGAGAAGAGGAGAGGAGAGGAGAGGAGAGGAGAAGAGCGGCTCTTACATCCACAAAGTTGCTGGCCGACACATCGTAAGGGACGATCAGCCTGGCGGCAAATTCTGCCATGAGGCAAGTCGTGCCATTCTCACGAACGACAAAAATCGCCTTTTCAGGGTCCGGAGAGAGCCCCGAGAGGTTTTCCACTTCTTGCTCTGCTGAGCTGCCAGGAAGGGCATCTGTTGGGAAGAGGAACAAAGAAGGGGGGAAAAGCTTCCTATTTTTATTTTGTTTTGTCTTAAGGTTCAGCCGAGCTAGAAAAAAAGGGGGGAATGTCTGCCTTACCTGGATCAGAAGTGACTCTTCCCTGTGGAAGCGACAGAGCTTGATCTCAATCTGCTGATGGACACGTGTGTGTGTGTGTGTGTGTGTACACGTGTATGTGTATATGTGTGTGCCTTCATGTTTCCTGTATGGCTTCCTTAGGCGAGGGATACTCAGAGATGGTTTGCCATTGCCTTTCCCAGCAATAGAGCCCACAACACATTTCTCCCCCTCCCCTCTTGGTGGTCCCCCATCCAACTATGAACCGGCCTGATCCTGCTTAGCTTCCAAGATTGGATTGGATCTGGTGCCTCTGGGGTAAAAGAATAATAATAATCAAAGGGGCTAGGTCTGTAAAATCAAAGGGGCTAAGTTTGTAAAATCAAAGGGGTTAGATTTGTAAAATCAAAGAGGTTAGGTTTAGTAAAATCAAAGGGGTTAAGTTTGTTCTCTCTCTCTCACACACACACACACACACACACATACACTGCAAGTCCTCCTAGCAAATCAAAGGGTTAGTTTTATTGTTTTACAGAGAAAGAGAGAGGGGGGGCAAGTCTCATTTTTGGCTTGTTCTACTCCTCGGAAGAGTTGACATAACGGGGAATAAAGGAGGAGAGGCTTACTGGATGGGGAGAAAGTGGGACTGGTGGGGTGTTTTTTTGGGGGGGTGGGTCGGGGAGAGGAAGGAAACCTGCCCTCGGGGGTGGCTGTGATTGTTATGCGCCTTCCAAGACGATTCCGACTTGTGGCGACCCGCCGCGGGTTTTTCTTGGAAAGATTGGCCCAGAGGAGGCTGGGGCCGGCCCTCCTCTAGGGAGGTTGAGAGAGCGTGACTTGCCCCAGCAAGGCCCCCACCCCACCCCACCCCACCCCAGAGGGCTTTCCAGGGCCGAGTCAGGATTCGCACCCTGCTCTCCAGAGAGCCTTAGTCCAACTCACCCCCCTGGCCTTGGCTGGTAGGAGGGACCCAGTACTCACAGAAGAAAAGAAGCAGAGCCCGGAGTCCCAAGCTGGGGGGCCTCATGGTCCTGTCCCTGCTGAAGTCCAGGCTTCCCAGAGATGGTCCTGGAGGGATGGAGGGAGCCAAGAGAGGGAAGCAAGGAGGAAGGAGGAGGAGGCAGCACACCTCCCTTTCCTTTCCTTTCCTTTCCTTTCCTTTTCTTTCCTTGCCTTGCCTTGCCTTGCCTTTCCTTGCCTTTCCTTTCCTTGCCTCTTCTTCCCTTTCCTTGCCTTTCCTTTCCTTGCCTCTTCTTCCCTTTCCTTGCCTCTTCTTCCCTTTCCTTGCCTTTCCTTTCCTTGCCTCTTCTTCCCTTTCCTTGCCTTTCCTTTCCTTGCCTCTTCTTCCCTTTCCTTGCCTTTTCTTCCCTTTCCTTGCCTTTTCTTTCCTTGCCTTTCCTTTACTTGTCTTGCCTTACCTTTCCTTGCCTTTTCTTTCCTTGCCTTTCCTTTCTTTGCCTTGCCTTGCCTTGCCTTGCCTCTTCTTCCCTTTCCTTGCCTTTCCTTTCTTTGCCTTGCCTTGCCTTGCCTTGCCTCTTCTTCCCTTTCCTTGCCTTTCCTTTACTTGTCTTGCCTTTCCTTTCCTTGCCTTTCCTTTCTTTGCCTTGCCTTGCCTTGCCTTCCAAGGGAGCTGTCCAAGTGCTGAAACGCCGCCGCTCTCTCCAGCCTCCAAGGGCTGGCTCTTCCTCGCAGACGCTCCCCTCCAAGGCTTGCCTGCCGAAAGCCGTCCCAGAAGGAAGAGCGGTGCGATCCCGCCCCAGCCCCTTCAGCAGCGCCCACCGACCCACACAGAGGAGCCTGGCTTTCCTGCTGGGACCCTTTCCCCCAAACCCAGCCTCACTTTTCTCCTCCCGCCCATCCTGCCTTCCCTTCACCACCCCCCCCCCTTTCCTTAACAAGTCTGTCTTGGGGTCAGGTGCCTTCAAGGGTTTTTTTTTTTCTTGGCAAGGTTGCTTCAAAAGGGGCGGGCCACGGCCATCCCCTGAGGCTGAGAGTGTGTGACCCGTCCAAGGTCACCACCCGGTGGGTCTCGTGGCTGAGCTGGGAAGGGAACCCTGGTCTCCAAGGTTGTAGTCCAGCGCTCAAACAAGACAGGAGTCTAAATCTTTGGTCCTCTGGCAAAGCAGGTAGATCCCTCCTTCCCCACCAGCAAACGCTGAAAATGCCTCTTGTCTCTCGCTGCGATGGAGAGGCGTGGGTTCAAAGAGACTCCCCTCTCTTGGAGGGAAGCGCCCTCATAATGGGGGAGACAGAGCAAGCTGTGGCTGCAGCTTCAAACATGGGTTTCCCCCCCTCCCCCTTTTGCCTCTTGCCTTCTTTCCTGGAATCAGGATTGGGAGGCTGCTGAGGTTGTGTTGCACACCTGGCAATGCAATATTGCAGCAAAGATGTGTGGGTGGGGGGTGGGGGGGCGAAGAACTATTTCTAATGCGATCAACCAGAGCGAGATCTTCATGTGTGCACATATATATAGAGATGTGAGGACACACACACACCATTGAGAGAATGATTCCTCCTTATTGTTAACTCCTCAGCATGGCTACCTGGATAATAACTTTATTGTTGCTGTTGTTAGTTGCCTTCACATGGGTCTCAACCCATGGGGACCCTATGGATGAAACATCTCCAGGCCCCCCTGTCCTCTACTGCTCTGCTTAATTCCTGCAAACTCAATATTCATGGTCTCTTTAATAAAGTCCATCCATCTAGCATGTGGCCTTCCTCTCTTTCTGCTTCCCTCCACCTTTCCTAACATTATTGTCTTTTCCAGCCATTCATGCCTTCTCATGATGGATCCAAATTAAGACAGTCTAAGTCTTGTCATCTTGGCTTCTAGGGATATCTAGCATTTATGAATTTATCCTGAAACAAGTGTCCTCAATTTCCCCCCCCCCTCGGAGGATTACAAAATACTGCAGCCTACAGGCATCACCTTTTTAACTGTGTATAGTCCTAAATGTTTGCTCAATGAGACTTTTCCCCGGGTGAGTGGGGTTAGGAGTGTGGCTTTTTCCTTTTTATTTATTTATTTATTTATTGGTATCTCTGATCCCATTACAATTGACCAAAGCTTTTCTATGCACAGTTTCGGGGGACGTGGGTTTGAAGTTACATGGTATCATCCACCCAATAAGCCATCTTACTTTCAAAACTATTGCAGTGGGCTGCCCCCCTCCCCCCCCCATCATTTTGTTTGTCACCAGGCCACCAGCAAATCCTTGGCAGAAAACGAAACATGAAGAGAAACCACAGAGTGGAAAAATGCAAATTAAATCTTGATCTGTAGACTGGCTGCAGTGAGAAATCAGGGTGTTTTATTTTAAAGCCCCCAGATGGTGGAGGGTGGCAAATAGCTATACTATGAAACATGTCTCAGGCCACCCTTATGCCTCCATCCTCTCACCCTGCGGAAAGCAAAGTCCTAGGACTCATTTCATAGACTGTGTCTAGGAATGTTCCTATGACAGTTACACTCATGATATATCATTTGGCAGATTAAACACTGTTCCTAAGGCATTTATATCATAATAACATGATACAGTGGGCCCTTGGTACCAGCTGGGCTTGGTTACCAGGATCCCTCATGGCTACCAAAATCTGTGGATGCTCAAGTTCCATTATATACAGTGGCATAGGAAAACAGTGTCCCATACATAACATTTATTATTATTATTATTATTATTATTATTGGCATAGGAAGAGATTTTAAATCATTTATTTCAATACAAGTAGAGCCTACATATTGGTGTTTAAATAGAAAATGTAGCAAATCTCACTGCAACTGCCATGGAAAGAGTTCTGTAAGGCTGCCATCCTATGCTCACTTATCTGGAGGTGAGCCCTGTGGAAAACAGAACTTCTGGGTAGATGAATGTGAGATAGGGGCATAGGGTTTCAGTCCCACAATTTGAAGGATTGTTATCTCCTTTTATGAGCTTTAGGGGTTTTTAGACCTTGTGGGAAGGCCCTTCTGTCTGCCGCACCACCTTCTCGGGCTCATTTGATGGGAACAAGGGAGAGGGATTTCTCAGAGGCTGCTCTCAGTCTTTTTAACTCCCTCCCCAGAGAGACTCCATCCTTGCTCTCCTTCCATCAGCATCTGAAGACATTGTTGTGCCACGAGGCATTTGGAAATTGAATGGGAATTGCTTTTAATGATATGCTGTACTTTAAAATGTTTTATGGTCTGTATAATTTTTGATAATTGTTTGTGATTTTGTTTAATTTTTTTAATTTTTAAACCTAATAAATTGTTTCATTCTTTTTTAGATAACTTGATATTTAGACTTTTATCCAAATTTTTGTATAATGTTCAGTCTGCATTCTTAGACCGCATCTACACTGCAGAAATAATCCGGGTTGACACCATTTTAACTGCCATGGCTCGATGCTATGGAATGCTCTGCTTTGGTGCAACAACAAATGACACTTCCCAGCATTCCATAGCATCAAGCCACGGCAGTTAAAGTGGTGTCAACCTGGATTATTTCTGCAGTGTGGATGCAGCCTGTGATATGTTGTTTCTGCCTCCCGTCCCATTGTTGTGAGGAAGGTGAGTTATAAATGATTAAAATTGTTGTTGTTAGTAGTAGTAGTATCATTATCACCTAGGAGTAACTGCCACTTAACTCAAGAGGATTAATTTCTCTGTAGCTAGGATAGGATTGTACTGTTAAATACAGTTGGCCTGCCATATCTACAGGTTCTTTATCCACAGATTCAGCCAGGGGTAGGCAACCTTTCCCCTTTAAGGGCCGAGGGACTTCAGCTCCCAGAAGCCTCAGCTATGTTGGCCAATAGTCCCATGTTGACCAATAGCTCCTGGGATTCTGGGAGCTGAAGTCCCTCGGCCCTTAAAGGGGAAAGGTTGCCTACCCCTGGATTCAGCCATCCACAGTTCAAAAATATTCAAAAAGTATACATTCCAAAAAGCAAACCTTGATTTTGCCATTTTATATATGGGACACTGTTTTCCTATGCCACTGTATATAATGGAACTTGAGCATCCACAGATTTTGGTAGCCATGGGGGATCCTGGAACCAAACCCCAACTGGTACCAAGGGCCCACTGTATCATGTTATTCAATAATACACAATATACAGTAATATACAGTAATATATAATTAACTCCACAGGATTGTACTGTAAAGTATCATTCAACCTCATGTGCAGAATAAATATCTCTTTGATGTATTGTATTTAACATTAAAGCTTAGCAATTGCTCAGATTAAAATTGTCCCCACAAATAAAAATATATATATTATAAGAAGCACAACTTTTATTTTTAAAAAGTTTGAACACTAATGATGTTAAAATATATAAAATTTTAAGTCCTGAAATGCATGTCCAGGATTTGTGAAATCAAAACTATTCTTTTGGGAAGCGAAAGCACCAGACTTTTGTCTGAGTTAACCTTCTGCATAGATTGTTCAACTATTCTGCTACAGCCATTCTGCTGGGGCTGCGGTCTATTGCTGCAGTGTACAGCTGCAGAAGAGTAACCCGCTCAAATTACATGTATTTTCAGGCTCATTGATCCCATCCCTAAAAGTGTATTGAATTAGAATTAGTTACCACAGTAACAAAAGAGGCCAATTAACAATTAATTAATTCATTCTGCAGCTTATAATCAACTCATATATTTGAGTGACCTATCTTTTCCTGGCAGTATAGGAAAACTATACATTGAAAGAAAAGTGAGATTTGCTTCATCTAACTGTTAGATCCATTGTTACTCCCAACTAGAGAAAAACAACTGAATAAACCAATGGGATTTATACAAATGTTGTCTTGGCATCCATCAACTGAATCAGTGGGTTTCCTTGAACTGGGACTAGCAAATGGATCTGTGCCACTGAATCCTGTTTCTGAATTACAGTGTTTTGAAATTGCGAAGAAATCTATAGAAAAGAGCCAAATAGCATATTGCACAGATAGGTGTTTGTCCCGGCACTCTTCTTGGTTTTTCTATGCAAAGTATCTGTCGGGATCGCAATGTATAACTCAAATTAAAGTTGAGGGAAGAACAGGGTTTGTTTTTTTTCCAATATTTCTACAGGGAGGACTTCCTCACAAATTAAAGTGAGTAACTTAATGGTAACACATTAAACAGATGCTTGTAGACCAGAATCAGTGCGGCTTAAGGAACAAAACATTAAAAACGTCCTAATGATTGCCGTGTGCTCAAACAGAGGTCCACCTTAATCATTAATGACTGAATGCTTTGGAGAGAGAGAGGGCACAGGAGATTGAGCTGATATGTTTAAAGCCATGCCAATTTGTGCATCAAATGGGGCAGAAGGAAATTAAGCATGGAGAACCACATCTGAGCACCACTGGCTTTCATACATCATGATCTGGATAAACAGAATAAGGACAGCCATTATTTTAATGCTTAACAGTGAACAAGGCTTAACTTTTCAGCCTTTTGGAATAGAATCTGATGACTGAAATTTCCTTCATGGTGGTGGGGGGGGGGGGCAGTGGGGAGACAAAAGTAAACAACAGCCTAGTCAAAATATAATGTCAAGGAAAATGTAAAAGATGCATTGAGTGTTCAAATGTTTTCACATACTTTGGCCAAAATCCTACTTCACTTGAATGCAATGTTAGTATCCACTGGCAGAGGTACATTATGAACACAAACATAGTGCAACATATGTGTTCCAATGGTCCATTGACCTGGCTGACAACCTACTGTGAAATTGCAATGTGCAATGAGCAGAGCCATTGCGAAGAAACAATGCACATTCACAACCTACTCTGTACAAGTTATTAAGCTACCTCATATGTAATCGTTCTGCATGCACAACTCGGATTATGCCACCTGGATATAATTGTTTTGCATTTCTGAGAATACTCACTCTCTGTGTGTGGCACAACAGTGTTATTATTAACTGCCACCAGGTTGACTTTGTCTTATGGTGATCCTATGAATAAAAGACCTCCAAATCACCCTATTGTCAACAGTTCTGATCAGGCCTTGCAGATTCAGGGATATGGTTTCCTTGATTGATTCTACCAGTTTGCAATGTGGTCTTTCTCTTTCCCCACTGCTGTCTTTCTTATCAAGCATTATTATCTTCCCTGTGAGTCAGGTCTTCTCATGATACAACCAAAGTTTGGTAAACAATGAAGGGGAATAAAACCTAACGTGACAAGAAGAAGAAAGAAATGAATTATTCTAAAAAAGTAACACAACCTGTATGAATATTATCCAAAGTATTTATATACTGCTTAATCATCTGAGGGCATCTGAGAAAGGTTATCTGAGAAAACAATAATCAGTCTCTAATATCACAAAAAAAAAAAAAAAAAGCCTTGAAAGACATAGTTTGTGTTGAGAGACTTAGCGAGGAATGAATTCCTAGAATATTCTGTGATTCCAATCCAGTATAGTTTTCAGCCAGACACATTTCAACCAATGGTATTCCTCAGTGGCTGCAGTATCTATATAAGTGCCACTAGCATATCTTACAATATGTGGAATGATCAGAGTACAAGGAAATCACCAACTTCTCTCCTGTATTTCACAGTCTGAAAACTATACTGGATTGGAATCACAGAACATTCAAGGAATTCATTCTTCACTAAGGGCCAATACAGATGGCCTGAGAGGGATGGCACAGAGCCGCCCCTGGGAGCAGCGGATCGGGGCTGTGGCAACCGCAGGCTGTGGCCCTGATCCTCCTTTTTGCCACCCTCAAAAGAGCGGCAAAATGCCGCTCCTTTTGGAGGTGGCAAAAGGCTGCATTTTCAGCCATAGCAACAGCTGTTTTTGTGCCCTTTTGGTGCAGTGTATGCGCACACTGCACCAACAGGGCATCCTGACACCATGCATTGTGAGAACGGGCACATGGCATCAGGACGGAGTTGGAGTGGAGTTGGGGTGGCTGGCATGCGGCTGCCCTGCCCCAGCTCCACCCCCAGGTCAGCTCTTTGTGGTGGTCTGCATCAGCCTAAGTCTCTCAACACAGACTATGGGCTTTTGCAGACTGCCAGAAATAGTGCACATTAAACTGAGGCACTGCCCTGGCTCAGTGCTAGGAAATCATGGGAACTGTAATTTATTGTGCCACAGAGCTCTCTGACAGAGAAGGCTCAATGTCCCAGAAAAAAATACAATTCCCATGACTCCCTAGCACTGAGCCAGGGCAGTGCCTCAATTTAATGTGCACTATTTCTGGCAGTCTGCAAAGGCCCTATATTGTTCAAGGCCTTTTTGTGATATTAGAGATTGATTATTGTTTTCTTAGAGAACATAGGACCTGAGTTCTCATTTTATGTATTTTATGGATATTACAACTCCAATATTATTTGGTTTGGTTTGAGAATTTTAAGCAGTATATAAATAATTTGGATAACCAAAGTTTGGGCCAGAGCAAATGGGCAGGAAAAAGCATCCTGAGTTTTCTGAAAGTGGATTGAAACCTCATTGTGCCCATGACCTGCTCCTAAGGCAGGCTGCACACCCATGAACTGTCTGCACCCGCAGCATCGAGACATGCTGTGTAGTTATTTTTTTGTCACCTTCCCACCATACATGTGCACCATCACACTAACACACCACCTGCAACCTCCAATTACCTCCCTCTTTCCAGATGTCATTCCATTGGACGCCCACCTATATAACTGGCCACACAGTTGCACGTGTGATGCACCACCTGTACAATGCATCTGTGCATCAGTGTGTCCATTGATACATTGGCAAAGCACAATCATGGAGACTCCTCATACATGCCCCCTTCACCCCCCTTTGCCGCATGCCCCCCCCCCTTTGGACTGTCTGGTTTGTGTATGTTTAATCCATTGCATTATTGTCAATCACTTTTTTGTTTTGTCGTAGTCCTGTAATGCCAGTGTGATGATGTGCATTTTCTTCCAAGAGTTGGAGAATCCCAGCTTCCTTTTGCTCCAGTTTTTAGCCCCAGAAAGCAAC
Source organism: Phrynosoma blainvillii (assembly GCA_026167975.1). NCBI lineage: Eukaryota > Metazoa > Chordata > Lepidosauria > Squamata > Phrynosomatidae > Phrynosoma > Phrynosoma blainvillii. Next base: position 198,012,476 of record JANUYF010000001.1, on the reverse strand, counting down.
ATTGTTTCACTTTCCTCCCAATTTTGCCCCATGCTCTTTCAAAATGGTTAAAAGCCACTTTATTTGGCCAGTGGAGATTACCCCTATGGCAGTCTCAGTTTAGTTACCTTGGCTTCCAGGGAGATTATAGGCTGATTTGCTCTCTCTCTCTCTCTGTTGTGTGCCTTCAAGACCTTTTTGACTTATGGCAATCCTAAGGCAAATGTATCATGGGTTTTTCTTGGCAAGATTTGAGAGTGTATAACTTGCCCAAGGTCATCCAGTGGATCAAGCTGGGGTTTATGGTCAAGCTGGGAATTGAACCCTGGTCTCCAGAGTCATAATTCAACACACAAATCACTACTCTATGCTGGCTGTCTGGGACCCATTTATTTGTCTTTTTAGCAGTCCACAGTGTCCTCAGAACTCTTCTCTGGCACTGCATTACAAATGAGGTGATTCTCCTTTCCAAATCCTAGATTTTGATTTCTTGACTGCAGTCTCCATTCTGATTAATGACTGAGCCAAGGTATGGAAAATCTTGAACAATTTCAATATCTTCATAATTTACTTTGAAATTATGTAACTCATTTACTTTGAAATTATGCAACTCATCTGTGGTCATTATTTTTGTTTCCTTAATGTTCAACTGTAAACCTGTCTTTGCACTTTCTTCCTCCACTTTCTTCAATAAATATTCCAAGTCTTTGCTATTTTCTGCTAGTAGAATGGTGTAATCTACATATCTTAAATTATTGATGTTTCCTCCTCTAGTTCTCACAACATATCCCTGTGTAATTCATTAAAATAATGTCAATCATTGTGTGTTCAGGTCACAGTCACTATACTTCTAAAGTTTTTTTAAAGTCAGTGCTATGAATACTCAAATTTCTATGCCACCCTTTTTCAAGTGAGATAGATGGACGATAGATAGATAGGTAGATAGATAGATAGACAGATAGATAGATAGATAGATAGATAGATAGATAGATAGATAGATAGATATCCCCCCTCCATCTTGCCCAATCTCAGGAAAATGAGTCTCCCTGAACCTCAGCTGCATTTTAATCCTTTTGTTTTGTTTTGTGTCTGGTTGTAAGAATTTTTGATTTTCCTTTTCCTCACAGAAATTTGTGCAGATTTTAAATTAACTTTTCCAAACTTACTTTGGAAATGTTTATACACTCCCCCAACTAAATGAAACAAATTTGTTCATATTTTACAAAAATGCATATTTGGGGGGTATGCATTTATTCACATATAATTCCAAAAAAGGAGGGGGGGGGAATCAGGTACTTAGTTTCCTCCTGAACATGGGAAAATCAAAGGTATGTATACGCTTTCATTATTAGATTTGCACGTCACAAACAGAATGATTTCATAAAGTACTTTATTTAATATAAATTTCTATGCCATCCCTAGTTGTGAGGCAATTCAGGATGAAATGAAGACTGGTGCAAAGACACCTACTGGGCTTCATGTCTGAGAAATAAAGGTCTGAACTGATCTCCTTTAGTTTAACCACAACAACACTGACTGACCCATTTTGAATCTATGTGCTAAAACAGACTTGCTTAGACAATGCAGGCAAATGTTTAAGAAGAAGTCTTGTCATGGAGCTGTGAAGACTTCTGAGGTTCTAGATGAAATACTTGTACCTTCTATGCCTATCTCATAAGAAAATAATGACACAACAGTCATGATTAAAGAAAGAGTCAAACCAGCCTCTAGCAACACTTCTGGAATGATGCTATTGCATCCAAATGACTTAGGATACATTCTGGCTTCATAGAAACAATCAAAGCCACAATTTAACTACAGCTTGCAACATAAATGAGGGGTGGGGGGATCCTATGATGTGGTAAAAGATTTTTAAAAAGATACCCTTGTCCACATTGTTTAATTTCTTGACATTTATTGGGGAAACAGCACAAATATTAGAAGTGGAAGCATTAAGCAGGCCAAGTAGCCAAAACCCAAGGTTAAAACAGCATCAGGGATATATGCACATTCAAATTCCTGAAATGTGTTGCCGTTCATTGTGCTACAGCCATTTTAGAACTGGCCCTCCTATCTGTAGTGTTGCTGCACACAGTCTTCTTCTTTTCCCTCACTCCATTGTTATTTCAAGCAAATGTTTTAGCATAGATAGTACCATTCCCTGCCCGAATCTAATTCCATCAGAGGAGGAAATAGAACTATAAAACAATGCAGTTTATGCCTGTACTTGGTGCAGAGAATAGAGTTTCTGAAGTCAGCTGTTGACGGATCAGTAGACATTTTCCTTAAGAAAAGCAGCTGTTTAATGCATCAATTAGAAGCAAGCTCTCAAATGGGTCACCTCAGGAAGTCAGAAGCACTGGGTTGCTGCTGCACATAAGACTTGATGATTGGAAAATGAGAAAAACCCTTGAATGAGCTCCCACAATGCTTGGAAAAATGTACAAGCATACTCTTATATGGTATCCAGTTTACATAGAATGAAATCATGTATGCATTAGTATGTGTACACACCATTATGGAAAATAGGGGTGGGATGAGGAAACAGACCATTAGAGAACTTAACTGGACCAGCAGATCTGTATTCAAAGGTAGTTTACTTCCTGTTAAACTCTTCATGCGATGTAAAACAACTTTTTGATGCTCAATATGAGCGGTTATATCAAATGAGAGACAGCCCAACCACATGCACTGTTAAAAGGCTGCTATAAGGCCCTTTTGGGATTACTAACAGGATGATATTGTAGTGCATTTCTCCATGGTACTATGGCAGAGACCCATTGCCCAAAACAAAGATGACAAAATATTTTCTACTCTGATTTATTTCATGATAGATGCAGATTAAAAAAAAGTACATCAGTGAACAGCATTATTGATAGAATCACTATTCAGATTTCACAGCTTAGCCTGGAATGAGCTCCTCTGGAATTTATTCCCAGTTCTTATTATTTTGTAATTTATCCCTTCCTTCCCAGACATACCTTCTCTAAGAGCCAAGCTTGAAGAATTACTTTTTGGCTCCCAGACACAAGGAATTCCCACTAGGGATGCTGGGAGTTGTATTGCGGAAAAAGTTAATTTTTCATTGCTGGCATGTCATGTTGGCAAATCACATTTTTCCTTGAGTTCTGGCTGACAGCAGCAGCAATGACAATAAATAGTTATCTTCAATTGTTCAAAGTGCTTCTATATGTTTTAGTCTATTCGTAATTCCTTCAACAGTCCTAAAAATAAGTATTATAATCTTCAATATCTGGAGATGGAGTGTGTGTGTTGGGGCGGGGGTTGCTGAGACTGAGGCTGAGACAGAATGGCTTGTCTCAGTCCACCTAATAGGACTAATGCAGAGATGGGATTAAAACCAGGGACTTTCTTGCTGGAAGCACTATGATGCTATGCTTAATAATTAAATTAAGATGGTTTGCAGGCATATGTATGTGGCTGACCATTCACCACTTCTAAAGTCCTTCTACCTTGCTAAGGCCACAGCAGAAGTTGGAGGTTTAAGTTTCCTCTCTTTTTCTTCCTGGTTTTCTTTATTTCCCTTTCCCATTGGGTTTCCATGGAAAGGGGGGAAAATTGCTATCCCAGTCTCAGGGTAGCATAGTTTATGTGCCTGGTTCAGAGATGCATTTGGGAAGCAATGGGTTTTTTAGTTGGGATATCACTGATTCACCTCCTCCCCACACACAGCCTTTTAGGGCCTTTCGTGTCATGCAAAAACTGCTGGTGGTAATATTACACTTTTAGGGATATAGTGTAGGGATGAGGACAGCACAGACCATGGGGCCATTTTTGTGTTCCCCCATAGTCCAAGGTGTTTGTTTTTTAAATCCAATTTTTACTCCAAATGCCCTCTAAGATATGGAGGCATTTTCAAATTCACCACCACCACAAAGAAGAGACCATTTTTCTAACAGGAAATGACCTAGAAATTGACTTTCAGGTCATTCCTTCTTGTCAAAAGGGATTCTCTGGGTCCTAAAATGTTTTGAGGGACAAAAATTTGGCAAAATGCACCACAGACAGGTTGTTTGGTGGCATTGGGTAGGGATAATTGGTTTTTGGTTTTTTTTGTGGGGTGGAGTCCCCTGAGGTCTCTTGGGAGACAATGTGATCCCCAACCCCTGACAATTGCCCACTCCTGATACAATGAGTATCTTTGGGGTGGGTGGTACTGATGGCAGGTTAAGATTTCCCTGTAATATTTATTTGTGTATAATAATACATGTGTTCATTAGTTATTTGTCTGACTGTCTTTGTAAATTTGTTTTAATGATTTTGCTGTAGTTTGCATTTGTGTTGTTATTCATGTGAGATACCCTATATACTATGGGTGAGATCCCACATCATGATTGTAATTTCTGACTGATACCTTCCCCCTCCCCTGAAAAAAAACCTATTGTCACAGCCTGGCAGCACTCTAACCAAAGCATTTTTGAGGCATTGGAGATTGGAACAATGGGAAATGATGTCTACAACATGTTCCCACTTGTGGGGCATATTGTTCTGCTACAGCTGCTTGTTTCAAGGGACCCCACCACTAGGAGAATGCCATTTCCCAACACCCTGATCTCAAGTGCCTCAGAAATGCTTTGGTCTGGGCTCTGCTAGGCTGTGAAGGTAGGTGGGCAGTCATCTTCAGGCATTCATGGCTGTAAGTATGAATCCTTAGAATAGCACAAGCCCAACTTATGTTTTCACTGTTGAACAGGATGCCTTTTTTTTTTTTTAAAGGAAGCTCCAGTCCATTGGGCCTAATCTAGTCCACAAAGCTTCCCAGTCTGGCCCATGATGATATTATCCCTGGAACCCCCTCCCCCCGTTCCAAAGTTAGTTTCCCCTGTCAGTGAATGGTGGATGATGTGTGTTGCAGTTACCAAACAGCAGAGTTGTTAGGAAAAGCTGACAATCTTTTCCTGCATGATCCCAGACTTCTTCCTCTGGATCCAGATGATACTGCCTCAGCTCTCCAGCCTTACCAGCAGTCAGGAAACACACCAGTTGTAGTCTAAGAACACTACTTTATTCTACAACTAGGAATATCTACATCAGTTGATTATTTACAGAAACAGATCTTGCAACACATTAACCCTGTGGAACATGTTTGAACCTTCCAAGCCTCTCTCTCTCTCTCTCACACACACACACACACAGACAAAGCATTATTGTTGTTTGCACAAGCTACCACCCACTGGGGTGTGTACATCCACGATGATTGGTTGAGTCCCACTTTCTCAGACCTCCAGCCCAACCCATATTGCTGACATCTTTGTCCATGTGGCATAACTTGTTTACGTAGTGCGTTTTGGTTACAGTGTACCTTGTTCCCAAAACACTCTAGTGTTGGTTCCCTTGTTATTGTCTGGCACCTGTTGTTTGTCTGCCTGGCCCATTTTTTTCGGAACTCTTCCCACAGGAAATTTCTGCCCCATACATGTTTTACATTTCCAGTCTGACTGCATGTCCCATCAAGCATTTCTCTGACATCCCCTTCCTTTTGATCTGTGCAGGCATCTCAAGAAGTGATTAGTTGGGCTAATCTGCACTGCATAAAGAATGCAGTTTGACACTGCTTTAACTGCCATGGCTCAATGCTATAGAATCCTGAAATTTGTAGTTTGTTGTGGTATCAGATCTCTCTGACAGAGGGGGCTAAATATCTCATAAAACTACAAACCCCAGCAGTTAAGCCATAGCAGTTAATGTGATATCAAACTGCATTATTTTTGCAGGGCAAATTAGACTCTTGAGAGCCAGCTCAAAAGTTTTAGACAGTTGTTCACCTCTCCTGATCAGAAAATTAAGCAGAAAGTCAGGATATAGTTGGCAAAGCTTTGTTTGAATCCTTGCTCAGAATGAACGTCATTGAATGATTTTAGGTTACACCATTTCAGCCTAACCAACATGCATAAAATGGAGGTTAACCCCTATGCATGCTGTCCTAAACTTCTTGAGAGAACAGTACAGTAAATGTGGATGAAAAATAAATACACATAGTTCTGTCTCTTTCTGTAACATAGGTACTAAACTGATTCTTGAGTCTTTCTCAGCTCTTTGAAAAAGTCATTACAGAGCAGATGATCCATGGAGGAACACTCAGCTCATTAACAGCGCATTTCCAGAGGGGCAGCCCTCTTAGTTTATTGCAGCAAAACCAAGAAACCGTCTTAACAGTGCCTTAATACTAACACATTATACATATTAGAGCACAGGCTTGAGTGTCCACTTTGTAAAATTCTTGGAATACTTATTCCGGGTTGGCAAGTATATACAGATTTGGAGAGTGGAGTAGTGAGTTCTGCCTCTGCTACCAGGCAGATGGGTTTTGGAATCTTTGATAGTATCAACAGCTTTCCAGTAGTAGAGAAAGGTCTATTGTATTATTGACTTGGTTTGATTTTTTTTTACCATAGCTTGTCAGTCTCAGGCTAGGGAAAGATATGAAGTCTTAGAACAGACTAAATCAGTAAATTGTCCTCTCTTCTTAACTTGCTTGTACAGTTCTCACAGCTGTCAGAGGAATGGTTCACACTTGCTATTCTTTGCATGCTTCTGCATTACATAATGGAAGTCCATCTTCCATTGGCCTAATCTGGAGGATATACCCCAGCTTGGGGCCACATAGAACCAACAATGGGGAACTGGATCACTGATCAGGATAATCTGGGTAGCATTAGTTACTTAGGGGCCCAGTTATACTACTGTCTGTGAGGGGATGCCAGACCCCATCAGCAAAAGGGGTGGAATGTCTCTGTACTGTGTACCTCTGCTGCATCATTTACCACCATTAATATCTATCTTGTTGGCTGACATCCTGTTGGTGTGTATACCTTCTTGGGACATTGTGGAAGTTGGAATTTCCTTTCTCCCTCCACAACTGAAGCCTTCTCCCTTGACTGAAGCTCCCCTTTCTCTGCCTGTTGAAGCATGAGGGGAATCACAGGAATATCTGGCTATGTGCCTGTAGCCAGATGTGAATTGATTACACCATCTGCTGGGAGGACCCCAATGGATGATGTAATCATTTTGTGTCTAGCTATAAAGACATAGCCAGATGCTTCTCCAATCCTGCCCCTACTTCGTTCTTTACCAGGCAGGCATGGAATGGCTGTGTAACAGCTGTTCATGAAGTTAGGGGGTGGTGAATGGCCAACTGTAGCATAATTCTACATGTGGAAATACTACACTATGATAAGCCAAACAGGATTCCATTTCTGCTATTGCCTCAGTCCAATGAGAATAATTCCAAAAGGAAGATCGGTAATGGATCTATATAACCCTTTGGATGAAGCATAACTCTGTAGTGTAGAATGTGATAAACATGATTAAAGTCCGGGGATTTCCTCAAGAAAGAATAGGATATCACTGTGTCCCTTTGATGATATCTTTGAGCCTGATTAGTATCATGTAATTTATTTCTAAACATGAAGGAACATTTTTGAAGAGATACTGGGAGACATCAACAAAAAGGAAACTGTTCGTGGCAAGAGAATATGAATCACTGTGGTGCAGTGGTTAAGAATATGTGGTATGGGAGGTCCCAGCTTTTGTTCCCCTGAACCATCAAATTCTCAGGATGAAACCTCAGCCAATTGTCCTTGCTCTGGCTGAATTACCTCACAAGATTTTTGTGAGGATAAAATGGAGAGGAGAACCACCCACATAGCCTGGACTTGAAAGGCTGAATAAAAACAATTATAGATAACCAATACAAATGTGTGTGTATACTAGGCTCAGTTTGCAAAAGATAACTGATTTTAATATGCATTTCCTATTTGTACCTGTATACCTTATTTCTTGCTTAAAATTTTCTTTTGATTGCATTCCTGAATATAATTAGTATCACAATTTATTTCTAAACATAAATACCTACTAGAAATCATGGGGGGAAGTTTGTAAATGAACCCATTTTTTAAAAAGCTGTGTCTTTCTGCATCTTTTTATTCTTTACCTCTTTCCATACCACCTTCTCTATCCTATGTATTTTCAGGATGTTCAAACTGAACAACTTTTAAAAGATAAAAGAATATGGCAGTTTTATGTGTGCTGTGACCAACTTGAGTTGGATTTCAACCCAGTTTGGGGTCTTGACCACCAACAGAAGACCAATGGGGTAGGAATAATCAGATGGGATGGGTTGGTGAGAACACTTTTGAAGAGAAGAGAGGCAGTACCCCTTTATACCTCATGGATCACCCACAGTTATTCCTAAGAAGTGATCTATCCCATTGGATTTTAACCTTGAACCTTCAGATGTTTAGAAATTTAGCTCCCCCATTTGCAGAATGACAAATAGTCAAGCGATTCCACAAACTGAAATCCAAAACTTCTAGAGGAACAAAGGTAAAAAACCCTGCTGTCTTCAACTTACTCATCTACACAGATTGGTCACAGGGATAAATCCCCCCTTTTAAAAAGGAGTATGAATGTATAAAATTGATCAGTGCTATCAGCATCTCTATAAAGCAGTGAATCTCACCTTTAGTCCTCCAAGTATTTGAGACTTCAGTTCCCAGTATTCTACTGCACTGGCCATATTTCCCGTAAGGGATTTTGAGATATAAGCACAGACAAAAAGCAGCTGCAACCAATGCTCTGGAAAAAAAAATTGGTGAGTGTGCATGTGCACCTTCAGTAAATTGTAAAAAAATGGAATTTTGAATATTCAGGATGTAATTATCTCCCTAAAGTGAAATATGAACAGGCAATTTAGAAGACAGGAATGAGAAGCAGGAGTGCATCCAACTCCCTGCACAGAGCCTATCCACACAGATAGTTGCTGCATGGTGAGCCATTGATCTGAAGGGACATGTCAAATGGAAAAGTCTCCTAGTTTCATGGTGCTGTACATAAAAGACCTCACAAAATTCTCCACTTTTTTTTGAGAGCAGAGAAACAGAGGAAGAAACATTTGATCAGATTTCTCCTAAGAGGAGGAGAAATTCTTGAACACTTTCTTGTACTGAGATTCACCCTTAGCAATGACACAGTTCCCCACTCAACTCCATTTAATTTTTTATGCTTTTCTGTAAGTGATGGCAGAAACAACCATCTTGGCAGACTGGCCAGCATTTTGCATTCTCCATGATGCCTCACATCTAGTGCTGCTATTTGGAATTGCAGGCAGAGAAAATATTGGCCATCACCAGAAAAATCATGGAGATCATTAGAAAATTCTGCAAAGTGGCTTTCTTTTTTTGGTGTGTACATGTTTGTAGTCAAGAGATAAACATGTAAGAAATTTTCTCAGAAAGAAAATGTTTTCTGAAACATTTCATCAGCTGTAGACTGCAAAGGATTCTTGTACAAATATGCACCACCCAAGGAAATCACTGGGCAGGCCTCCCAAAGATGGTGACTTTGTCAATTAACATTCATTTGTTGCCTTATTCATTTTAGGAATGAGGATCAGTCACCTTACAATTGCATACATGGCCTGTTCAACAGCAACAGCAACCTATCCTATTGTATAATTTAAGCCAAGAGGCACTCTTCTTCTTCTGTTCCATCTCCTCCTCCTCCACCACCTCCTCTTGTTCTATTAAGCAAAGTTACATTACAATTTTAGCATCCATTTGAACCCTGCATGTTAAAACATTACATGCTCAAAGTGCAGCTTATCTGATCTGACTCATCTATGAGACAATATGTTGCCAGCTGTGACATTCAGAATAGTTGCCTGTTTGCCAAATAGGTTTTGGATCCTTGAAAGGAAAGAAAGCCATAGTTCCTTCTCTCAGCTACTGAATGCAGCAGTTGAAACAAAGGTTATTGGTTTCTATTGACTGAAAGCTAGCTGTGATTTACAATGCAATTTCCAAACTTGATGGGGTGGAACTGAAGTCTCCAGGCCTTGTCACACCATGATGATGGGGGAAAAGAATGGACTTCTGCACTTGCAAGGCCTCATTTTAGTACAGGACAAAGGAATTTTTAAGATTCCTGGCAGATTGCATCCATAAGATTGATCTTGCCATTTATGAGTACTGCTGAGCTCTGTCATAAATGTGGAATATCAGTGGGTTAACATGGAAATCTTTCCTCCAGAGCAAGGGGAGTGTGAGGCAAAAACATCAAATAGACATGAAAGGAACAGAGGCTTCTGAGGGGGAAAAATTACTTTGATACTAAGTATAGGACTTCTGTGGGATCTGTTGACAAAAGGGAGATATCTCAATATCTGTGCATATGAAGATAACACCTTTCTTACTATCCAATTTTCTTTCCCTTGCATCACCCCAATTATCACAGTTTCCAAATCTTGTTTTAGGGTTGTGGAAGGACAGCTATAGGGAGGAGAAGGAGGAAAAGTCTCCTTTAATCTGCCCAGTTGCAAATGCCTACATCTGGATCAAGGCCACTGGTTTGATACAGTGGTAACTAGAGAAAGCTAGAATTTCCATTCTGTATTTAAAGCTAAATTGGGGGTTTATTACATGTCTTAAAAACCCAACTTACCCCTGCCATGTTGAAGTCTCGTTGGGGATAAATTCAGGCTATTATCATATGCAGAAACATCACCAATGCCGCCACTTGGCTAACTTCAGGCTCAAAGCCAGGCTCAGCCAGCCTCTTTTCAAAACTGGGAAGCTCCTGGCTTTGCAAATCAGCTAGCTGAGCCTGGCTTTGACCCAGAAGTTAGCTGGGTGGCAGCATTGGTGGTGTTTTTGTGTGTGATATTATCCAAATTTATTCCAAAAGAGACTTCAACATGGTAGGGGTAAGTTGGGTTTTTAAGGCATGTGATAAACTCCTTGGTCTTAAACTATGAATCCTATAAGGTTTCACAACAACAGACCTCACAGGCGCATTCCTAATCATCCCACTGTAATTATCTTATCAAAAGATACATGAGAAAAAGGACATTGTGACTGACATCAGAGATCCCCCTATTAGAAACCTCACAAAATACATGCCTGAAAACTCTTGTGAGACCTGTTACCAATTTACAGAGAACATGCTTCAATAGCCAACATCTTCATGGGGATGTGGGACACTCCTGGTCAGAAGAGATACTTCTGGCTGCATGGACATCTGGCCTAGGACTACTCTTATGAAGTTTCCTGAGATCTGATTTTGTGCTCAGAGGTATTCTAAGAACAATTGGGACATTTCAATACTTCTTTAACATTAACGAAATACAGTTGCTTAAATAAAACCTTTGTTATAGGCTCTCATGTTTGAAAATAATGTGGCTTAAAATCTGAACATATTTCCTTTTTATTCTGAAGATTTTGCATTGACAGTGAAGACAGATTTTTTAAAACCCACTGAACATAAGCCCTTAAGGTATGTCTCCCTAATAAACACACATAATACTTACATGCTGGATAGCATTATACAAGCTCACAGTAGACTTTGGGCCTTTGCAGAATGCTAGAAATAGTGCAAATTGAGTCCACTGCCTCAGTGCTAAGGAATCATGGGAATTGTATTCTTTTCTGATACATTGAGCCTTCTCTGTCAGAGAGCTCTGGTGCCACAATAAACTACAGTTCCCATGATTCCCTAGCACTGAATCAGGGCAGTTAAAGTGGACTCAATTTGCACTATTTCTGGCAGTCTGCAAAGGCCCTGAGTCAGTCTGTCACAATTCCGGATAGTATTTTATGAGCTAGATGCTCAAAGGAGGAAAACAAAGAGAACAATGGCTGGAATGTAATGCAGAACTGTGATAAAGCCAGTAGAGATCTTCAGCACATTTTTCTTCTTCTGCTAGGCTTCAAGCAGATCAAAATCAAGTGGTTATTTAAATTCCATAATAAAGGAACCCATGCATTACAAGGGGGTGCTTAGAAAAGAATGACTCAAATTACATAATGCAACAGCTCTCAAAATGTAATTAATCATCTGTATGGAATAGCATCTAAATTTGGCATTCATGTAACGCAGTAGTACTTGGTGAAAAGTAGGGGGGGGGAGGGATCAGATTATATTCTGAATATCCCACTTGTGATGCCAGTAGTTTGGGAATGCTGATAAGAGGAAAACATTTTATATGTGAAATGGGCTGGACCCAGGAAACAATCTTTAGAAGGGTGCAAACAGAAACTTTCCATCCTCCCTTTCAATGCCAGCCCACTATGCCCTGCCCTAGAACACACCTGAGAGTCAGGAACCCTGCTGAGTGCGTTGGGCTTAAGGGCTCTGAGGGCAACAGCAACACAGTAGATAATGTGGTTGATCAAGAGTTAATGCTAGGGAAGGCATGATTTTGGTGAATATAAATGCAGGCTTTGTTTTGTACTATATTTAAGGGTGGCATTGAGCTAGTCTACTAGTAAGTGTAGTGTGTGAATTGCTGTGGATTTTTGCACATTTGCATCCACACTTAATTGTTTATACCAGGGGTAGGCAACCTTTCCCCTTTAAGGGCCGAGGGACTTCAACTCCCAGAATCCCAGGAGCTACTGGCCAACATGGGACTATTGGCCAACATGGCTGAGGCTTCTGGGAGCTGAAGTCCCTTGGCCCTTAAAGGGGAAAGGTTGCCTACCCCTGGTTTATACTTTCCTGTGCAAATTTGCATCAATTCACTCTCTCTCTGCACAGCAATGCACAGCATTGCCAATCCACAAAAATTGGATGGCTATGATAATGCACATCTTCGTGGATACTCCAATAAATAACCACATTTTGTTTTTCTTTGTAGTGTTTGAATTCCCCCCCCCCAAAAAAAAGCCTGAATTTCTCCAAATCATGTGTGGAGGGATTTTAATAGTGTAGACAAGCCTATTGATCAGCTTCAGTGAGTTTTTCTGCTGAAATTACAATAGGCTCCAACAAGCGGTGTTACAGGTGTACGCTGGTAAGAAATAATAGCTTAAAACCATATCCACAGATAGAATACCATAAGCAGGTGAAGCTGACCAAACAGATATATGTACAGTCAGCCCTCCATATTCACAGACTTTTTTTATTCACAGATTCAAGCATCCACAGCTTGAAAATATTTAAGTATATAAATTCCAAAAGGTAAACCTTGATTTTGCCATTCCAAATAAGGAACATCATTTTATTATGCCACTGTATTTAATGGGACCTGAGCATCCATGGATTTTGATATCTATGGGGGGTCCTGTAACCAAACCCCAGTAGATAGCAAGGACCCACTGTACTTTGATCAAACATTTATCGCGGGTAGTTTACAATAACATAAATCAAATAATTTCAACCTTGGGGCCAGGTTGTCAATTTGTCTGTTGGTTTGTTTTATTTGAGAATCTGAAGAGTCATCTCTTGGAACTGCTACATAATCATCTCTTTATTTAATGTCATTTATAGGAATATGTAGAATCAGTTTGTACAAGCATATACAACAATATGATTGGTACTGGATTTTATTGTAATCAGTGGTTTGATTTGCTCTAAACTACCAGCTTCTTACAATCTCTTTTACATTGGTAGCACAAACAACTCCAAGTAAAAGGTTGACATGCATGGTTCTGCATTGTTAACTACAGCAGGCCTTAAGAACATGCACATTAATACTGTAGCAAATTGACTGGGTATCTAACAAGACATAAAAAGGGTTATTCCTGATATGAAAGTTTGAAAATCTGCATAAATATATTGTGTAAAATTAAATTAACATATTTTCCTTTTCAACTAGATCTTGAAGTAGTAAGAATGCCCACATATTTCATATACACATTATACATATATATATCTATATATCTATATATCTATATATATATATACTAACGTTTTCTTAATTAATCAAATATTCTGTATAATACATTGACTTTGTATTTATTTGCCAGCAAGAGAATGGCTGTGCGGTCATACAGTAGTCAATGAAGTCAAAATTTGTGTTTGTATCACATGCAACTAGAATTTTGTTGACCACTGTTGTTGCTGTTGCCACAGAAATGTGATTTTTCTACAATATTGTGATTGCATGTGTATAAATACTTTACATTTTCACAGTTACAAACTCCCTCCCTCCCCCTCCCTCAACAGCTATTAAACAAATTTTAAGTTACAATGAGCTGTAGTATTTGGGACTGGTAACAAGTGGATCAAAATGAAACATTAAATAGTATGTAAACATTTGCTAAAGTGCCCAAAACTTATTTATTTATTTATTTAAACCAGACTAAGAAGATTTGGCACAGGGACAATTTTTTGCCTCTTGGCAACCCTTTCAGCAGCATTTTGCAAAATGTCAGTTTTAGTCCAAAGAAATTGATACAGGTCATGCTGACAGTGTTTTCTGAATGGTGTAATAACTTGCACAGCTTTTATACCTCATGCTTGCTGCTGATTTTACAGGTGATGGTTTCCCAACATTGCATATACTAATTGCATTCTCAGTGCTTCATGTGCCAGCCCAGAAGTAGCCAAAATGGCACTATCCATGCACAAAATGGAGGCATCAGCAGGCCTGAGGGGAACTCAGTCTTTGCAGAAGTACAAAAACATCTTTAGGGAAACAACCACCACCTGTAAGTGCCAGCCAGCCACAGCTCAGGGAATGCTGTGAAGGGTCTACAGGAGATAAATGATAAAAAGCAAGTCATGTCTCTGACAGAAGGCATATAGGGGGAAGATGGCCTCAAGACAGGGAAAGAATTGCAGAGAGATGGAAAACGGTGGTCTAGAGATGGGGAAATGCTGTAAGGAGGAGATGCCAGTCAGCCAGGGGAAACAACTGAACAGAGTTTTGGGGATCTGTGAATGACTAAATAGTGCAGGAGTTAGTGTGTTCTAAGTGTTTATTAATAAGCATCTACTTTATTTATTTGTTTTTTTATAACTGTGTCTGGCTGTTAAGTTTTGATCGAGTATGGTCACACCACAGTGAGCCCAAAGAACAACACATCCACTGGTCTACATAGGGATCACCTTGAGGCCCAAGTGCCCAATCCAAGGAGGGATCTTGGGATGGAAAGAAGAGCAAGGTGAGTAGCAGGAGCCCAGGCATTTGGAACTGCGGGGCTAGCCTGGAGAAGGGAACTGTCACATCAACCAACAAAACAAAATGGGGGGAACCATCAGGTAAAACAGTGCAATGAAGACTGAGCACACCTAGTAATGAAATGCTGATCAAAATGTTGGGGAAGAGCAGAAATCTATGTTTGGAGAGATGGAAGGGAATGGAGTGCAGTTGCTGGAATTCTGAACAGAAAACACTCCACACAGTAGCAATTTGTTGCAGGCCCCATGTGTTGAATTTTAATGAAATCTGCAAAGCTGTCCTCATGGCCCAAAAAACCATGAGGAAAGGTCAAAGTTCTTCTTTAAAAGACATCAATGGATGATGTCAAATCTATTAGAAACTACTGGCGGGGGGAGAGAGAAATGAAAAGATCATGTGTCTCTCATCAAAGGCTCCTATGCCAGGCTGCCCAGTGTTTCTGGGAAACCACAGGACAATTGACTGGCTCTCAAAAGGCAAGGCAAAGTGTAATATAAAATACCAAATGCAAATTTGGAAGGAACAAGTGCAAACTACTGAAGAAAATACAGAATGTTACCGTGTTAGGATGGGATTGCTCCTGAAATCCGGATAAAGACAAACACCTTTTTGAAAGGTAAATGGTGTTTTGTTTTTTTTCTGAACTGGGCAGGATTTTGAAACAAAATCATCTCCTCCTCCTCCTCCTCCTCCTCCTCTTCTTCTCCACTGTCTTTTTTTAAAAAAAAAAAACATGGTCTATTGTGGCAAAAACAAACCAAACCAAAATACAGTACTTCAAATGTTACAAAAATATTCCAATATTATTGTCAGTGATTTGCAATTATGTTGGACACTAAGCAAAAGAGAGATGGCCTTCCAATCCTCAGTGAGTTAGCTTTAAAAATACAAAAAATAAAAATAAAAATCAGACATCAGTTGGCCTGTTATAGCTTTACACCACTGTTGCTGGCCTGCGGTCCATCTCTGCTTCTAGCTTCACCATCTGCTGCATCTCCTTTGCCTGCAAAACAGGACGATGATAATATTAACAAGAGATGGTAATGGGGGAGGAAGGGGGTAGGGAGAGAGACAGGGAGAGAGAGAGAGAAAGAAAGAGAGAGAGAGAGAGACTATACATGTGAGACTACTGTTTTAAAAGGAGACTCCTGGCTGAAAAGGGTTGTTGTTGCAAGAGGAATAAATGTACAGACCTCTTTCCAGCATGCAGGAGAAAAGAAGGGAGCTGTTCCTTATATAATACCTCTACACAGGCTCACTGAAATTATTGTGCAGGCAAAGAGCTACTGAATAAATCAGGGACACATTCTTTATTTTCAGACATACTAACTAAGCAAATGGAAATATTAAATTTGGGAGAAGATGCGCTTACTATATTACTCTCTGGAAATTACTGGATTAGCTGCATCTAGAATCTCAAGTCAAATGTCAATGGGGGAAGGGGGGAGGGAACAGCGAAATCATAAATGAAAGCATGAAATAATAAAGTATGGATCAGCAAATACAGTGTTTTTTCAAAGGATGACCTATTTCAACAGTTGGAATGCGCCAAATAAAATTATGGTATCTACCTCCTCCCTCCAATTGTCTGTAAGTGGCTATAGTACAGCTTCAGGAATTGTTTGAAGATGGACACATCACTCGAATATGTTCTGGGGACTACCCCCACCACATTTTCAAATTAACTTATGTAATCATAATGTTCAGATATCCAAATATAAAGCCAGACTCATGATGGGAAACATGCTTGGAGGGTGCATTTGGAGGGGAAGAAGTAGTGGATGTGGAAAGACTTATTCTCCCCTTCAAATCCACCCCAAAGAGATTACCCTTCCCTCTGCCTCCCACTTGAAATTTGTGGGGGGGGGGGGGATATTTTCATCAAAATACAGGAACATCTGTATACAGTGTGTTGCTATATTAGTATAACTGTACTAAAAATAACTGACTATCTGGCTCCATTCACCTAGGGAGATTGCCAAAAAATTATAAACACTATGATAACTTCCTCCTTCACTAAACTCTTAAGTGAATTATGGAATATTTTTTATTCCTGCTTAGAATATCCTTGTGGGCCTGAGAAAATATCACCCAAACTATTTCATCTATCTTTCAGTGTTACATTTGTAGCTGTGGAGTGTCTTCATGTTTCTGAGTTATGACAACCCTAAGGTGAATTTCCTGGCAAGTTTCTTCAGAAATGACTGGCTGTTGCCATACTCTGAGGCTAAAAGTGTATAACTTGCCCAAGGTGATCAAGTGGGTTCACATGGCTGAGCCTGGATTTGAACCCTGGTCTCCAGAATCATGGTCCAATGCTCAAACCACTACCACTGCCTTTTTAATGTAAATAATACTTCCCATGAGTCTCATCAATTGATGGTGTCCAAACTGGTGTGGTCTATATTGCCAAACAAACTTCTTTAACTTAGCTGTATTATGATCTTAATCCTGTCTCCTTTCAAAATTCTTTTCTGGTTCAAATTTTTATACAAGATTCTGTGCAGACACCCATAGCCAAATCCAGTTGGCTTTGTCATGCACAGACATTCTTTATCTCTTAATTCTTTGGTCTCAACAAAACCCTTGTTGATTGCGAAGAACCAATGGGAACAGGCTTTATAATATAATTATAATATAATACCATGCTGCAAGAAAACTTGGAAATGACCTAGCCATGTTCTGTCTGTGCTGACTGAAACATCAAATAACCATGTGGTACCAAAACCAAACTAGATCTTTAAGGGAAAACATGTATGTGCACAGTACATCAGTCAACATGTGCCACCATTAGGAGCCAATATGGAAGAGCATTCCAAGAAAGCTCATAAATAGTGAGCTGATTCTAAGTCAAGGGAAGTGGAGCTCATCCATCACTAATTATATCTTCAAGATGTGCCTTAGTGATACATTATTTACTTCAGAAAGAAAGTACACTGAATGGAAAAGCTTGCTCAGTGTAGATCAATCCTACCTTGAGTTTGAGAGACTGCATGACAGGATTTCAAAAGCTGTTTGCACAAAAATAACAATGTCAGACTTGAGTAATATACAACATGGAGGCAAGCAAAATGAATGAAAAGAGAAGTGAAAATGAAATAGATGCAAGAAAAATAAAATTATGCAGGTTGATAACACTTAATGGCTATAGTGTTCTTTTATTTGTATCCCTCCCATTTTTTCTGCTAATGACCTTTATTGTAATGTTGTTACAGAACAATGCTATACACATCTATTCAGAAGCAAGAACTAGATTTAGTGGGTCTTACTCTCAGACAAGTGAATCACACTGTTAGAAGCTTACACAGGTAGAGAGAGTTTAATATTTAAAGACAACTTAATAAACTCAAATTAAAAGAGTGAAAATAAATTTTAAAATGGACATGCTAGCCACAGTTCTCAATATATGAAATGACATCTTAGTAAGATAAAGAATCTGCTTTCTAATAAATTATTTCATATTTGCACAAAAACAATACAGAGCTATGAAATCTCACCCCTCTTAGGACAAGAAGTGACTAAGATCTAGTTAGGACATAAGGGAAAACATGATTTTCTGCTTCATGAATTAGCCAAAGTGAGACTTGTGTGCTCCCTCTTCTAATGCACACCAAAGAAAGAGAATGAGAGATCTACATTATGTCAGAACTCAATGAACCATTTGTTCATTGAAACCATGATCAGTTTAACAAGTCACAATGTTTATAGTATTCTGCTACATGTCATCTGGCTCTAATTTTTCTACAGTAGAAACCTTGTATTTAAATTTCTTGGATGCTAGCCTAAATAGCAGTTTTAACTGCTAATTCTCTGGATACTTTTATATACCAATGTGATTGGTTTTGATGTAGCCAAGGGTTAGTTTTGTTGCTCCTTTAATATTGTCTTTGGTTTTGATAATGAAATGTCTCACAAACCGCTGGCAGTAAAATTGAGGAGAAATTCAAATTCCCAGATACTCAACAAGACCAGAGCATGTGCAACAGGGCATTCCCCTTTTGGTCCCTGGGAGTGTCCTGGAAGATGCTTTTGGAGATGCGAGAATGGGAACTTCCCATAACCCAGCCTACATTTGGACAGAAATTTTACAAAACTTTCTCATACAGAGCACTATCCTTTCTTTAGATTCTGGACTCAAATGAAAACTGCAGAGCTGGAACAATTAGTATAAAGTGGATGCTTGGGAATGGTTTGCACACAGTCATGGTGTGCACTGTACTACCTAGTCACAGTCTCATGCTCACATGAATGTAGCTTCATTCCCCATGACTTGCTCCTGTACCCTCCCATACAACAGACTGGTATGTGAAGCTGATCTTATGTCCATGCTAGGATTAGCAAATTTGACTAATTTGAGCAATATAAAATGCCAACTTTCCAATAACAATCCAAATATAATGCCAGTTCCTGAGAGACTCCTATGGGTTTCCATACCTGGTGAAAACATAAACATTTGAGTAGGTCAAGATGGTACTGAGTATTGAAAGGTTTGAGTATTGAAACTCTGTGCCAGTTCTGAAGTCAGCTAAGTTGAAAAGGGCTAGGATTAAGAGACCTGAAGGTGAAACCATCACATAGCTCTGTTAGAGATGTTACTCAGTTAAAGGAACCTTAATCAATTATATTAATTATACTCACTCATTCAACTGGTTGAACTGTATCCATTTGTGGATTGATTTTGTTTTTAGGTGATGTACTTATGGCTTGCAGTAGGTGCTGTCTGAGAGAATCCAGCTTCTGTTGTTGACAGAGAAGGTGGAAATACACCCTTCTACAATAGCACTGGCCAGTTCAAGGTTTTTTGAGTAATTGTAATGAAGCATTTACTTAAGAAATAAAAGATTTGTTCCATATTTGACATCTTGTTTTGAATCAGGGGGAGAAATCATGTGATCCTCCAGATGTTGCTGGACTACAACTCTAATCACTCTTCGTAGTTGACTATTCTGGCTAGGGCTCCTTAGAATTGCAGTCCAACATCTGAATTGCCACTCTTCTTAGGCAAACACATGTTAAAACTGAGTTAGTTTATTCCAGAACTGTGGAACATGTGGCCAGATGTTGTTGGATGAAATATCTTACCATCCCTAGCCTTTGGTCATGCTGATTGTGACTATTGTGAATTGAAATTCAACAATATATAGTGAAGGAGCTTCCCACACATCTTGTTATATAACCAGTTGGAGGAAAATGTCACTCACACATGCATGTTTCTTTTATAGCCTACCACATGATTACCTGCTCGTTTTGTTTCTCCAGAATTTCTAGATGTTCAAGTTGAACTTTCTTCAGCTGATCCATTTCCTTTGACTGTTTCATTGCCAGCTATAAGCAAAACCAGAGAGATGCAAATATGAAACGCAAAATTCTCATAGTAGTTGCCTGGGCTTTAAAAACAAACACATACCTTTCACAAAATATTGTTTCTGAGGGATTCTTCATACCCCAGAGAGCAAAATGAAGGAATCAGATCTCCAAGAAATTTGGATTTTCAAGTTATTCTCTTTCTCTCTCTTTTTCTCAATAAACAGTAAATAACATCTGCAGTGCACTTGCTATAAAAGAGAACCTTTACTCTTTGGCATGGGGAAGTGAACAGTGCCAAGATGCAGGCCTGGCCATATCCTGTAGAGTCTGAACTATGAGAGAGCTGTGTTGAAATAACAATAATCTAATGGCACACACATTTTCAGGAAGGCTTGAAGAAGGCATAATTTGGGTATATTCACATACATGCTTCTATATACACACAGTCCATTTGGTGTATGTGTGTGCATACATGTCCACACAGGTCAAACACACTTTTAAAAAATTAAATATAATACATCTGAATTGCTTAAACATGATTTTTCATATTATAACTTAGCCAAAAGGAAAGGCTAGATTTTGTGCTTCTCAAAAAAGCATCCTCAAAAAGAAGAAAAAGACAAGGGGAATACAGTGGTTGTGAATAGCACAAAGGAATATGAAACAGACATGCTCCTTCCATAGTAAAAACAGGGATTCTGAAATCTCAAATAATCCATTTTGCAACAATAATTCTCAAAAATATATCCAATAAATAACTTAAGTGAACAGCAGTAACTACTAGAAGTTAAGAGTTATCTATTCGATCAGTGGGAAAGAACAGAGTGTTTAACTCAGAGGAGGAGCAATATCCAAAACAAGAAGGTATTCACCAGAGAAGGCAACCCTTTTTGTAAGCAGATTATAAAGGACTGAGAATATAAAATAGTCATGAAACTCTGACAGTCAATTTGGTGTTCTTCACTTCAGCTTCTCACATGCAAAATGATCAAGACTTCTTACAAAATGTTTTGGAAAACGCTCCAGAAGTGGATATGTGTGTGTGTGTTAGTGAGAGAGGGAGAGGTTGGATACAGACTAAGGCTGCAATCCATATCTCATAATAACCCCAGTGGACTATATGGAATTTACCTGCTGAGTAGAAATAAGGACTTTACTTAGTTTTGACTGAAATCAGTGGTATCCAAACAAATAATATTGAAACACATCAACTTCCACAGAACCAAGCTGAGATAAAATTTGTCTAGATTCAGTTCCTCCAATGTAATGTACTGGAAATCAATTTGTCTGTTTTTTGTTGCACAGCTTATTTTATATTTTAAGAGCTGTTTTCCTTTCCATTCTATTTTCCTTCAGAGTCATACTCTTCAAACCAATCAGTATTATCACCCCTCAGAAAATAAGTGAGATCTTCACAATTGTGTGATTTTTTTAAAAAAAGCAGAGACTTTTTGAGAAGTATGATTGCTCAAGAAATGTATGGGCACTGATATCTAAGACACCAAATGACTTACCCGCTTTCTCTCTTCCAAAAATTTCTTTGTGTTGCTGCTATTCAGTTCCCTGACGCGCCTAAAAAAAGACAATTCTGACACTGTAGTATTTACTTATTCTAAAAACATGAAATGTCAACAAAACGTTAGGTTATAATGTAATGATACTGCTAGTCTTATATTTGGTTGTCATGTATACCAGGAAGATGATGGAAAGACTATTCAAAAACATTGGATCAATGGATGACAAAGGAGTTTTCTGAGTGTTGGGAAGCCTCAACAAAAAAAATTCATCAGTGACAAGCATTTTTACAGTTGAAGACTCTTCTGTGAAACCCCACATGACATGATATGATAACCCTGAACAGAAAACAGCTTGGGGGAGGTTTATCACAAAAACCTATATGATTGTGTGTGTGTGTGTGTGTGTGTGTGTGTGTGTGTGTTTGTTTGTTTTATGCAGCATTGGGGGTTGATGCAGAATGAGTCCTGAACAGTCCTCAAAAACTGTGCCACTTTTGATGACAGTATCATCGACAATTGCAGGAAGAAAAATAATAAAATTATTAAGTGTTGCATGGGGGAACAAAAATCAACATTCAACAAGATTTGCATTCCTAACCAGGAATGGGCAAAATGAGGCCCTCTAGAAGTTATTGACCTTCAACTTCCATCAGCCCTAGCCATCTCACCTAATAGTGAGGAATACTGGGAATAGATCTCCAGCAACATCTGCAGGACTACCTTTTTCACAGCCCCTGTGTATACTAACAATAAACACAGAGTGCTGGTCTTTGTGCAACAAAAATGGCACTATCCACTCCAAGGTATCAGCAGGCTTGGGGTAAGCTCAGAGTTTGCAGAATATATATATGTTTTAAAATGTTAGGAAAACAACAAAAATTTCACAACAGCTTAGTATCACTTATATGGACTAAATTTATTTATTTATTTATCTGTTTGTTTATTTATTTCTATGCTGCCGTTCTCCCAAAAGAAGACCCATGGTTGGCGGTGGGAGGAAAGTGCAAGGAATAGAATGGGGTGGCTGGAATGCTGAACAAGGAGCATGTGATAATGCACACATTTGTGGTAATATGTGTCCTACCTGCATCAACTAATAATCTTTGTTGCTAAAAGCAGTGGGAGCATTTCAAAAGTTCAATTTTCTAATCACTTTGTTCTTTAGAGCAGCTGAACCAGTATTCTTAATACAGCCAAGAGGTAGCTCCTATGTTTTATGCAGGACTCAAGGCAGTTTTATCTGAGACTCAACCATCTTTTCATTTTTTACAAATCAAGCGGAGTTCAGTGGTTAGACTGTTGGACTAGAACTAAGTAGATGTTGTTTTAGATGCCTGCTCAGCCAGTAAGTGAGCCACTCACTATTTCAGCCTAAAACTACCTCACAAGTGGCTGTGAGGATGAAAGGGGGAAAGAACCATGGCCTAAATCCAATTGTTGGCTCTAACTACAGTAAATCCATTGAATCAATGGGATTTATTCAGCAACTGCATCAATGGATCTACATCAGACTATCAACTGGATTTAGTCCTGTATGTAAACAACTCCTAAGGAACTATGGGATATAAAATGTAGCAACTAACTAACCAAAGAAACTTTATTTGCAGAATTGTTGAAAGACTAATGTTCTACTTGAAGCCTCTTGGAAGAAGGACGATAATTTAAAAATAATAAAATAAGCATTATGATTTTGGTTTGTGACCTTAAGTAAATGAAGCTTCCTTCATTCAGGCTTTCAGAAGACACTCATGCAAAATACTACCTTCTCACAGGGCAAACTCAATAAAAGAGTAAAGTCTTGTTGATTTCACCTGTTTATATATCCATATGAACAACAGCAGTAGTTGGAAAAAAGGAGGACTATGTTCACACAGAACCAGCATTGGAATGCATTACTTACCTCTCTCTTTCAGCTTTGTTTTTGATAGATTTGTCCTGGCTTATGGCTTTACTGTTTTCCATTGAAATTTTTGCTTGGTTGGCACGCATATCTTTGCTTTCCCTTAAAAAAATTTGCAAGAAAACATTAAATTATGAGGAGTTTCAAAATAATGTGTTGGGGCATGAATGCCAGCAATAGATGGGTTCAGAGCCCATTGTTGGCAAAACACAATTTTCTCTCTCTTTCTGCCACCCTCTTTCTATTCCCCCTCTTTCTGGGCCTTTACAGACTGCCAGAAATAATGCAACTTGAGTCCACTTTAACTACCCTGGCTCAGTGCCAGGGAATCATGGGAATTGTATTTTTTTCTGAGACATTGAGCCTTCGCTGACAGAGAGCTCTGGTGCCACAATAAACTACAGTTCCCATGATTCCTTAGCACTGAGCCAGGGCAGTTAAAGTGGCCTCAAGCTGCATTATTTCTGGAAGTCTGTAAAGCCCTCTGTCTGACCTCCAACTGCCCCTTTTGGCCTTCCTTCCTCAGCAGCTGCCTGTGATGGGGCAGACTGTTTTTGCCATTTCAATTGATTTTTTCCCCCCAGAAAACATCTGAACTTCTGCCATCCATACTTGTACACACTGAAGTCAGTGGGACTTACTTATGAGTAGACATGAATGATGCTAGATAGACAGAATATTTTATTGTTATATTTTTGTATCTGGCCATAAGCAGAACATCAAATTGTTATGCTCAACTCAACAATAGCTAAATTTACAGTGCTTCTCTTCAGGAACCCCTCTGTCATAGAAATGTGACATAAGGAAAGATCTGCTTGCCTGAAACATTTCGTGGTTACCTTGCTTCTCAGACAGAGGAGGTTTGTCATTTCACACTAAAGCAGATGTGGACACATATACATTGGAATTACTGAATAAAGATTCAGACAAGAGTTATCTGTTCATTCACACCGTGATGATCTCATTACAAGAAATCTTGTTTCCTCCCTGGAAAGACTGATGGCTACTAACTTCATTCATCTGATGAATATTTCTTCACATGATATAAGGCAGTTATCAAAAAGGGAAAGT
The DNA here is from genome assembly GCA_026167975.1 of Phrynosoma blainvillii. Taxonomy (NCBI): domain Eukaryota; kingdom Metazoa; phylum Chordata; class Lepidosauria; order Squamata; family Phrynosomatidae; genus Phrynosoma; species Phrynosoma blainvillii. The sequence continues at coordinate 197,987,779 of JANUYF010000001.1, read as the reverse complement.
CATCCGAATCTACCTGTAGTGTCAGATCGCTGCAGAATCTAACACTTTAGATTGCAATCTTATATTCAATGAATTAAGACTAAGTCTTACTGCATTAATAGGAGTACATGTAAATAAATGTGTACAGTACAGTACTGTTAGATTGGGTTATTTGAAGAATATCAACTACGTAAAACCACACCTAGTCAGTAACACATCATCAGAGTGAAATACAACTGGATGACAATCAATAATTTCAGAATTTAATTCTTTATCCTGGATCTTCAGAACTGTTTGAGAGAACTTAAAAAAATGAAAAGACGATGAAAACAATTAACAACAACAACAACAACAACAACAAAAGACCCTCCACCACCATACTAAGCTAAAATAAGTAGCAAGCAGACCATAACAGAGTAATATATATATGCTAAATTTATTTTTAAAATTCAGAGCATTCTAAAATCTATGGATAGTTTATGAATAATCCAATAGAAATTTTATCATTTAATTATTTTTTTACTGGAATAGTAATGGAATGAAGTATATAATCTCTATGCGATTGTGTGTGCATGGTCATATGCTTGCAGCAAAGAGATAAATGAGGTGATATTACAAAAATAATGTCCAGTAGTTGAAGAATGAGAATATGGACATAGTTGGTGCTTAACACCTTTAATAAAAGTCAAAGCAGGAATTTTAAACAGAAATTATAAACAGAATATTTGGAGCAACATCTTCCACATTACCTAAATAATTAAAAGCCCAAGAAAAGCATTTAATCTGACTGTTCATGTACAGTTATATGTTTCGCTCCAGTTATATACATAGAAATGTCTTACACGCACTTTGCAGCCTGGGAATAAACCTATGAAGGACAGCATGGAATCTGGTGTAACCTATAGCGTATAAGATGTATTAGAAAGTGTGTGTATGTAAACTAACAGTACCTTCAGGCTGGGCAAAATGCCTATTAGAATGTAAATAAGATAAGGGATAATACTGACACTTCTAACAACACTGTAAGATATGAGCAGATGGGACAGAGTATAACCTTCTTTTAGATGCAATAGCTGATGCAATCAGGATGGCAGCCAGTCAAAGATTCAACTGTATCAGAGGTACAGTCTTATCTAAATATCTTTGTGTTGATTGGGTATCATAAATGAAGAACAGTCAGCACCTTTATTTTGATTGGACAACTGATAGCCTGGGCCAGGCTATGGAGACAATAAAAGGAACCAAAACAGAGCCAGTAGATTGGATTGCCTTTGATAGTCTGCAGAGTACAGACAGATGCCACTTAACTTTCAAGCCATGCTTTTCCTGATAACTGATAAAATGCTCAGACATACTGGTAAAGATAGACTGTACTAGCAAGAGAAAGATAGTACTTGTAAGAACCAATTAGGCATGCAGAAACAGAGATATGTCTCTGATAGGTCTCATAACAGAGATATATCATTCTCTGAAGATGCCAGGCACAGATACAAGCAAAATGTCAGGAATACATTCTTCTAGAACACAGCCTTATGGCCCGAAAAACCCACAAAAACCCAGAGCAGAGATATGTCTCATTATGAGTGTAATGCATGCCTGTTAGGATGCTTATGGTATTCCAGATACAGTAAAGTTTTAACAATGTTTAAGAATATTAACCCTTGAAGCTGTTGTGTTCACAAATGGCTGGGTAAGGATGAATGGTTCTTCAACAGCTGAGAATGTATACCTAAATGAATAAGTGGCCAAGTTTTATTGTTTAAGATGGTAATGTTCCTCTATGTGTTAACTATTAAAAATCATATTAAAGAGAAAAAGAGATAACGGCCCAGTACTTATGCAAGTGAAACATCTTAAAGGCCATACAATGATATAATGAATGTATGAGGCCTTACATGCAATGTAAAGTAATGAGATGAAAGCAAGCCGCCAGACATTAACATAGAATCATAGAATCATAGAGTTGGAAGAGACCACAAGGGTCATCCAGTCCAACCCCCTGCCATGCAGGAACTCAAAATCAAACCATCTCTGAGAGATGGCCATCCAGCCTCTGTTTAAAGACCTCGAAAGAAGGAGACTCCACCACACTCCGAGGGAGTGTGTTCCACTGTCAAACAGTTCTCATTGTCAGGAAGTTCCTCCTAATGTTGAGGTGGAATCTCTTTTCCTGGAGCTTGCATCTGTTGTTCTGAGTCCTATTCTCTGGAGCAGCAGAAAGCAAGCTAGCGCCCTCCTCAATATGACATCCCTTCAAATATTTAAACAGGGCTATCATATCCCCTCTTAGCCGTTTCTTCTCCAGGCTAAGCATACACAGTTCCCTAAGTCATTCCTCGTAGGGCATGGTTTCCAGAACCTTCACCATTTTAGTCACCCTCCTCTGGATATGCTCCAGTTTTTCAACATCCTTTTTGAATTGTGGTGCCCAGAACTGGACACAGTATTCCAGGTGGAGCCTGACCAAAGCAGAATACAGTGGCACTATTACTTCCCTTGATCTAGATACTATACTTCTATTAATGCAGCCTAAAATTGCATTGGCCCTTTTAGCTGCTGCATCACACTGTTGACTCATGTTCAACTTGTGGTCTACTAGGACTCCTAGATCCCTTTCACACGTAGTCTCATTAAGCCAGGTGTCCCCCATCTTATATCTATGCATTTCATTTTGTTTCCCTAAGTGCAGTACCTTATATTTCTCTCTGTTGAAATTCATTTTGTTAGCTTTGGCCCAGCTTTCTAATCTATTAAGGTCATTTTGAATTTTCATCCTGTCTTCTGGGGTATTAGCTATTCCTTCTAATTTGATGTCATCTGCAAATTTGAGAAGCATGCCCCTATTCCTTCATCCAATGTTTCCCCCTAAGGGGAATGTATAATACTATATCTATAAATGCATATAAATAGCCTCAAAGATTACCAAAGAGATTGCTCATTTCCCATATAAATATACTGAGATTCCAAGACTTAAGAATGCTTAAGTGGTATGTTGATGTTAACTTTGCATGTTTGATTTCACCACCCTCACTAGTTGGGCATTCTGATGACCATAAAGTAATGATGGGATTCCAGATAGAATCCAGATTAGATGACAAGTGGCAAAGAGACTCAGTCCCTTAGTCTAAAGAGATAGGAGTGGAGAACCATGTCTGTTTCAGTTGAACAAGGGACCTCTAAGCCAATTAACCCCTTAATCACTAACTAAACAAATTTGATAGAAATTTGATGGATTCTTCCATGGCTTCCAGTAGGTAAACAGTGATGTGGAAAGAAAAACTACAGAAATTAAGTATGGAACCTGAATTTCAAGAATGGGTAAAGTTCAACAGAAACCTGTAAAATGATAGAATATATGCAATAAAACAAGTAATGTATATTTTTTTCCTTCACTAATCACTGCACTTATACTCATCTATAAATGGGAATTTAAAAAAAAATAAGGTTGGTTTGATCAAAGCAGCATGTGCCAGGCCTAATGGCAGTGACAGGCAGCTACTTGGTGCTTGCAATTTGTAAAATCTTTTAAAAATAAAAGTCTCATAATAAAAACAAGTATCCATTGGGTTTCACTGAACACCCCAGCTCTGTTCTACAACGTCCAGCTTCCCCAAATGAGCTGAATCAACTCACAGCTTCCAAGACCTCTCCTGCTTGAATAGGAACATTGATATACCCACCTGTCATGGGAAAGCTTTAGTTGCTGGGTCTGCTGTTCATGTGCATTAATTAGCAGCTTCTTTAGTAACTCACACTGCTGGCTCAAATGTAAATCACGCATTTCTTGCTCTTCAGCACTGTGCGTGTTGATCATCTCTGACCACTCTTTTGTATGTTGTGCCACAATTTCTTTTACCTTGGGGAAAGGAGAACTGCATCAGTACTTCCCTGCTTATTTTTCAAAGGCAGGATATCAAGAGGTTTGTAGAAAGCACTGGGAACAACTCCAGACCCCCACAACTAGGCATGCCATGGAATTACTGGAATTACTCAAGAAACAGAAAAAAAAGTGAAAGGGGTGCTTCTCGACACTTCCCCTTATGCCTTCTTTGTTTTACAACATATACAACCATCCCTTGAAATTTGCAGCTTTGACATTCGCAGTTTTGACTATTTGTGAGGTCAAGGCCACTGTGTGTGCACACCTCCTCCTCCGCCCTCCTGGGCTCTTCCCCTTCGGAGGAAAAAAGCCCAGGAGAGGGAGCAGCTGGGAAGGGTGCGTGTGCCAACCCTGCCCCTTTCCAGGATGGATAGCTGCCTTTCCCCAGGCAGGATAACCAAGGCAGCTATCAGTCTTGGAAAGGGGTGGGAAGCCAGTTAAAAGGATGGGGGGGGGGGGGGAAAGGAGTGTGAGCTCCTACTACTCTTCCCTCACCCACCCCTACCTTTAACTGGCTTCTGATGGAAGTGGAAGTTATTCACGTTTTTTCCACATTCATGGAGGACTTGCTCCCCAAGCCCCACAAATGTGGAGGGCTGACTGTAGTTCAAAATTACTAAAGACAATCACCCAACTTGCACTAGAGAGCTACATATAAAATTATAGTCATAGGGTTGGTCTAAGCATGATACTTATTCCCATGGGATAAAGTATTTTATCTTTGTAAAGCTTTTTTCCACAATGAGTTTACTAAAAATTATGGATACTACCCAATGTTTGACTTTGACTCATGAAAAGAAAGGCACTCAATCTGCTCCTGACTGCAATCCCAAGCTGTTCCTGAGACTTAATATATCCTCCAGAACTCTATGGAATGCAATAGGTAGAAGGACTGGTGAAAGTAAAGTGCTTCATTTTTGCACAAGTGGAAGCACCTTTCTACCATCACTGATGACAACCTAAACATTTAACAACAACCAATTTTAAAATTATCTCCAGATTTTAGTGAAAAACCCATAGTCCAACAGATATTTCTGCCTTATTTATGTGTCAAGTATTCGCAGGAACAACAAAATTACAGCACTGAACAACTGACATCTGTGCCTTAGTCAGAGGTGAAGCTAAGTTTTGGGCAAGGCATAACAAGAGTACTGCCCCCCTGCAAATAGGAATTTTGCAACCTCAGATGAAACTTCCTTTCAGTCTTTGATTTTCTAGCACTGCAGTAACTGGAAATTTCAGCTGAGCCATCCAAAGGAAAGAGGCAAACAAAGGTACAAAGGGAATGAGAAGGCAGGGAATATGAGTTCTAGGCATGAACATTTTTCAAAATCTCATTCTTTGCAACCCTAAAAATATGGGGACTGAAGGATAATTTCACCACACCCCTGGACCTGCACTCATAGCTTAGCTCGTTCATGCATGGAAGTGACGTTGATCAAATAAATGTTCCTATTAGCAAAAGTAGGAGGTAGAGATGATTTTGCTATTCCCTGTCTTCCTTGTATCCCACAATGTCATCTCCCACACTCTTGCATAGGATCTTCCAACTTCTAAAGCAAATTTTGAAGTACATAAGCCACCAAAGAAGGATAAATAAACAAATAAATACATAAGTATCACTTCCCCCTTTTCTGTCAGGTAGAATATCCTCAAGGAGTAGAGTCACACACATGGGAAGTTAGTATCCAGCTCAGTGTACAGAAGCTTAAAACAACAGAGTACAGGGCACCTGCATATCTCCAGGTCAAGAATCCTTCTTAAGAAGCTTGGGAGCATGTCATCCAGTTCAGTGACTGAGGTGCATGAAACAACTTTTATGCCAGGTTGATGACTTTAAGGGAAGAAAGAATCTATCCTTGGCACCTGCTATCTTCCACTAGCAAAGAAGTTGGAAGGCAGTCTAGGAAGCAGAACATGCAACTACATTTGGACCCTTCTCAGTGACAAACTTTGGATATTTTCAATTCAGTTACGCGCTCCAGTGTTTGAATGAATCTATAGTTGCTACTTTCCTGTTGTTTGAGCAACCATTACTTCCTATTTCTAGAAACACCCATACACACAAAAGGGAGATATTAAAAATGACTAATTCTTCCCTTACCTTAGATTTGTGATCTGATGTTAGTATTTGTATTTTATTCTCTATTTCTTTTTTCACCTCAAGGCAATTATTTCCTCTAAACAAACAAAGCAATGAAGAAATTTGAAACTAGCACCACATGTTAAAATTCCTAAAATAAAAGTTGGAAGTGACCCAATATCATTACATTTTTAATAGATCCTTTTTGTACATGAACTACACTCCATATACTCTTGGATTACTGATGTCTAACCTAAATACTGCATAATTCAATAACAATGATTAAATTGTGTAGAGTTGTACAAGTAGTTCCAAGTTATGAATCTTGATATTTCTAATTTTCTGTTTTAGATAACAGTATTTTTTTTGTTTTAGTTTGTGTTTTTATGTAGCTAATTAGAACCCAGAATACCAAGTGTTCATGTAAGGAGGGGCAGATTATAAATCAAGTAAATAAAAATGAACAATTTCATTAATTAATTGAGTAAATAAAGTGAATGATTTAAATACATTTATCCCCTGGGACAGTCCTACGACCTTGTCCATGGATAACAACAATACCTGCAGGGCAAAATCCAGTTCTTACTCCCAACTAGAGTAGACCAACTGTATCAAGAGGAATTTGGTAATCCAACACTTGCATAAATTTCTTTAATTCAACAAATGTTCTAGAGTACATCTACACTGTAAAAATAATGCAGCTTGACACAACTTAAACTGCCATGACTCCATCCTACAGAATCCTGGATGCTTTAGCAAAGAAGGCTAAAGACCTAGTAAAACTACAATTCCTAGGATCCCACAGGATGGAGCTACAGCACTTACAGTGGTGACAAACTGCACTATTTGTACTGTGTAGATGCACATTATTTTAGTTTCTGTTTCAGTGAAGACAGAATATGATAGGCACGTTCTTTCATCAGAATGTGAGACTTAGGACTTAGGAAAATCTCCACTTGATGAAATGACAATTGGGATGTCAGGGTCATCCCATGAATACCTTTGAGATTGCAACTTTCTCTGAATTCTAAGTGCCTATACAAGTTACATCTTGAGTTGGGGACTGATACCAAAGCGGTATCTGTCCCTGTGTTCTCTCACTCTTCAGATACTTTCCCCTCAGTTCTTTAAGTGAACTGGTTGGGGGTGTGTGCTGATGCTTAAGGACATGCAGATAAGGTGAGAAAAGGTTCATCTCCATTAGGACACATGTCTATTTATGTCCAAAGCAGACCTCCCACCCCATCTCTTACATATGTTCACATGTGGTCATGTGAACAATGAAGTTATCTTCTTTCATTACATCTAGCTTGGCCCTTGTGTGGTGAGGTTCTAGAAATCCCACAGAGAGCAGTTAGTTCCTTTTCTTTCTTTCTTTCTTTTTTTTTGACCTGGAGAAATATGCTGCTTATTATCTGTGAATTTGAACCTACAAGCATCTGTGAATGGCCACATGAACACACTAATTCACTAGAGACTCTGGGACATGCAGTGGCATTTGTAGTGCACAGCTGAGGTCCCTGTTCAAGTGCACTAGGCATGCAGCCCATCTGTCAGTGTGGAAGAGTATAATTATATTTTCCCCCAATGGAAATTCTCGTGCTTATACATAGCCATGTACTCTGGACAGACAAAATAATTCCTCATACAACACTTCATTAACTTGTGGAATTTGTAATCAAAAAGGGGTGATGAGCACTGACTTGGTTGTTTTTTTTGTTTTTGTTTTTTTAATAAAGGAATTGTATTTATAGAAGATGAGAGCTCCCAACCATAGCTTTTAACACAAATGCTCAATGGGACACTCTGGTGCAGCAGGAGGCAAGCAACTGTTGCCTTTATATTTGGTTTGTGGGACTCTCAGAAACATCTGCCTGGCCACTGCTAAAAACAGGACATTGGGCTATACAGATGTTTGGTCTGATCCAGCAAGGTTCTTATAATTTTATGGCACTGATATGCAAGGGAAAGTCCTAGTAGGCAGATCAAAGAATTTTCATATTAGTCCTATACACACTTTCAACAAGTCTATTTGCAGATCCTCATGTGCTTTATATTATTTACCTCTTTCTTGGAAATTAATGATCTGCAGAAATGGATTCTCCAAACCCTCTTTATGGTTAAAATAATGAGTTAACATTGGAAAGATAAATGCCTACCTCCTATTATTCATAAGATGGAGAATCTTACAGTTCTTTCAATTCTGAATGTGTGGCATGCAGATTTAAGTTTAATACAAGTATCTATTTAGCTATTTGGTCTCGACATCCCTGCACATAAGAACTTTAATGCAGAGTCTCCACATATGTATGGACTGAGCAAGGAGGGATCCCTCCTTTATTATTTGAGGGTGAGGGATTTCCTCACCCAGTTCACAAGCCATCACTGGATCACACCTTCAAAAGCTATATGTGTTGGGGTGGACATAAGTGAGGTGCATTTCCTGTGTCTCCCATGTGTTCATTGCTACCCAGCAAAGAAATCTGCTCTGTCTTTTGTGCATTCAATATTTAGCTTACTACCCTTTAAGAAAAGTGAAAGCTGGATACATTAGTATCTTAATTGTGGAAAATATTATAGTCTGATTGCATCAATGATTATTGGAGCTGCCACAGTGAAAAACTGGAGAGGCTGTGATTGTGTAGAAGTGGGAATTTCAGCAGGTGATGCTTGTTATACAACCAGGTATAACCTCTTCTACATAACTATTAAAGGTATCCCTCTTCTACTTAACCATTAAAGGTATAGGAGCCCTTGCTAGTTTCCACTCTGGCAACCCTAATGACTTCAGCAGTTCTTCCTTGTTGGCCACATTTGCCATGACAAAAAAAAGTAAGATATAGCAAAGCTTCTGTGATATTTCAGAACACACTTCAATGTAAAAGAAAATGTCAACATTTTTCATCTTTAGGAAGAGAAGGATAACATTTTGTATGACCCAAACATCATTAATAATTGCAACACTATATTCATTAGAAATTATCCAGGCAAATGTGACGATGCCAGGGCAGATCAGCATATATAATATTCTAACCTTTGGGCTGACAACACGACACATTAGTGAGTCATAAAATAGCATCAGTGAGTCATAAAACAGCATAGCTATGTTAGGTAATACCAGCTATGTTAGGTAATACCAGCCTCACACATGACTGCAAGTTATCACCCATGACCACTGGCATGATAGCTGAGGGTGATGGAAAGTGAAGCCCAGTAACAACTTGATCTCAAAGCTGGGAAAGTCTGGGCAATCAACTGACTTTCTCTCTAAGCCAAACATTAGGTTTAGAAGAAAGTGGCAAGTTTGAGATTCAAATTTAGCCTTTCTTCCTCAATTTCCTTATGGAGGCCATGGAATTGTTTGCTTAAATTTCAAATGAATGAAAAAAGATTATTATCATTTACATACAAGGTGTGCAACTACATTAGCTACTTCTTGAGGGACAAGTGGAATAAAATAAAAAAGTGAATTACAATGAAACAGATATAACCTAAAATTACAAATGTGTAAGTCTTTTAAAAATAATAATAATAATAATAATAATACCATACCCTTTTTTCTTGATTGCTTTTTCAAGGATTTTCTCATAAGCTAACTTCTCTTTGTCATACTGTGCTACCATTTTGTCAACTTGTGTGCAATGCAACTTTTGCATGACACTGTGTTCCTGCAACAAAAAAGTATGTTAGCTTACAGTGTGCTCTATGAAACATTTAAATGTATGTCACAACATATGAAGGTGAGGGGGGAATATTTTTTTAAATCTTTGAAAATGTTTAGATATTGCATGAAGGCTCTTTTACTGACAGGCACTTGGTCCCCTAGTTCACATATTCCACTGTAACTTAATCTAAATAGGTGCAACTGAAACAACCGCATAGTGTACCTGTTTACCACCCCTTCTCTTTCCTTGCCTTCCTGTTTTCCCCTCTATTCTGTTGTACTAGATACAGTGCTGTGCAACACTGATGGCAGGAAACTGTACAACGACCTTGGAGACCCAAATTCAAAAGCCCATTCCAGTCATGAAATCCAGCAAGTGATATAGGCCCAATCACTATCAGGCATGCCAATTTCTCAGGATTGTTGTGAACAATGTTGCATGTAGCTATGAGTTTCTTGGAGGAAAGGCAAAATACAAGTACAACAGATAGAAAAGAAATACATAGACGGAGCAACCCTAAGTGTTGGCTGGAGGGGGCTAGGAGCAGACAGAAATCTCCCTCCACTGGAGATAGGAGCTTCTTCCATAAGGGGCACATCTGCACCCCACTCCTGAAACACCAACGCAAATGTCTGTAGTGATAGATTGACCACCAATGATGTTTCTGGTTGTGGTAGGTCCTAAAGCAGGCTGTTCAGGAGGCAGGGCAGGGCAGGAGCAGGTTTGAGATTTCCTTATTCCACTGCATTCAAGATGTCTTCATTTTCCCTCTTCATACTTAAAAAGGTGCTCAGTAAGCTTAATTACATGGCTAATATTGCATTCACCTGAAGTACAACTTTTATGTGGACATGTACACAATGTGAAAAGCAGCTATACATATTACCCAGATGAAAGGCAGAGTGTCAATTGTGTTTCCTGTTTTTGTGTGGGTGCTGTAAAGTTCAAAACTCAGCTTAGTTTCCTCTTTTTGAAGTAGAAACTCTTTAATATCCCCCATTCTCCATTTTCTTTGAATTTTTATGGTGACACCCCACCAAGAACACTAACTAGGACTGACAACTAGTGTCTGCTTAGCTGATGTTACATTTAGCCATGCAAAAAGAACCAATTTTAATTAGGCAGTAAATTAGACACTACTACTGTGCTCTATTTGAATAAGTAATTTTCCCTTGATCAAAACTTTTGTTTTCTTTTTGATGATCTGTACCCGTTTCTGAAAGCTGATGCAAGACACTTCACAGGTAAATCAATTTTAAAAATTACCATACCTTTACATGCCTCTTCTTCAAAGCATTCAGCTCTTTTTGCTGTTTTTTCAAATGCTTTATATATGCCTGTTCCCCATTAAAACAACAAGACAAAACAGGTCAATGTCTCTTTAAGATGTCTAAAATTATTAACTTTGTTTTACTGTTGATGTAGATGCTGAAGTTGTGGAATGTTTAGCTTTGTCTTGTTTGTGATTTTACGAAGTAATGTTTTGCATTAATAACAACAATTATTTTTAAAAAGATGTCTAAAATTACAAGAATGGACCTGCAACAATGGCACCTGCATACAAACATATTGATTTAAAATATATTACAAACTTAATACAATAATTAAAATTTGGGAGGTAATATAACAAACCAACCTGTGGTATGTAACTAACATACGTAGAGATTTGATGTGAGCCTAATACAGTTGTTACTGTGTTCAATTAACAGGTGAAGGATAGTTCCACGTCCCTCTGTCACACTCTGTGACACTCATGTGTAAAGCAAAAAGTCTGAATTGAATAATTTGCCTCACATATGGCACCTCTCCACACAATTGTGGGCCCTGTTTTTGGTGTGTGTATTGGGAAGGGTGTGTTCTGAAAACTGTGGAGAGCAATCCTGATCAGGAGAAACTCTTTTGTTCAGGCTAAGGTAGTACACAAGAAACATAGTGCAAAATTTCTCATTCTCGATGAGAGAGGTTGTCATGACATGTCAAGACAGTATGTCAAGAAATTGTCAGCCTCTGATGAAGTTCTCACTTCCAATGACAGAATGAGACAATGCATGGTGTGTGTGTGTGTGTTAAGGTTTCCATAGGGTTCCATAGGTTTCACAAGGCTCTGTACAAAATTTCTATCCTTTCCTTTTTTGAAATGATGTATGTATATACACACACATACAGACAGAATTAACACAGCAGGATTCATGACCAATGAAAAAGACACAGAGAAATCATCCTAAGTTTCTTATTTATAAAGGTCCATGCAAGTGGGAAGTAGCTACCATAAATTTGTGAAATTTTCACAAATTATGAAATTTGTGCAAAAATCATTCTTTCAAAAATGCAAGACCTCTTGTTGATACTAGCAGAAAATACCTTGTTGTTATGTAGGTTGGGAGAAAAAATTTGTGGTTTCTTGTTCTCATGAACAAAACAAGATAAACATCGTTCTAACTGAACTTGAGAGGAATATGAGAAGGAAAAAAACAACAACAGAGTTCTTGCTCTTAATCACTCCATAGCACTATAATCTCTATCATTCTGAAAGGTTCCTTTCATGTTCTAAATGCAGTGGAATTAAATCTTATTCTAGAAAATAAAGAAAACATGAAGAGGAGAATCGCTTTGGAATTCTCAAAGCATTTAAGTCAGACCACAAAAATGAATCTGTCTTTCCTGTGGTCTCAATCTGATCCTTAGGGATTTCTCAATGGGCCATGCTTCCCTCCCCATGATATTGCCCATTTGGGAATCCCCCAGCATTTGTATGGGTGTTAACCATTCTTCATGGCTGAAATGCATCTTTAAAGACCTTGTGGTTGAAAATATGAGTTTTAAACTAAAATACATTTGTATTTTCTATGCTATCCTTTTGCCTTTGGCTCCACCTGCTACTCAGACACAGTCCCTAGGATCTTGCCTGAAACTAAATTTGACTTTTGGGTGGAAAGGTATTTCTCACCCAGAAGGTAAGAAAAGGAAAACAAAGCAAAACAAAAACAAATCTATTCTTACAATCAACACGGTGATAGATGTTTCAGCCAGGTGGCTTTCATATCCAAGAAAAAGGAAAACCCAGCTGGAAAAATTTCTTAACAAACAGTAGTATGGTATAAAGGTAAGCCTACTGGACACTGGTGGCCTATGGTTCCTCAAGGAGTCTTCCACAACATTTTAATTTCAATTCAGTTACAACCTCCAGCAAATAATTCAATACATTTTCTTCCCTGGTTTTAGAAAAGATATTGCTTTTACATAGGTTTACCTTCATTTGCTTCAAGTCTTCTATCTTTATCTGAGGAATAAGGTCTATACCTAAAAAGGAGGAGGAGGAGGAGGAGGAGGAGGAAGAAGAAGAAGAAGAAGAAGAAGAAGAAGAAGAAGAAGAAGAAGAAGAAGAAGAAGATAAAACACTTTAATAGTATTTTAATCCCAGCAATGGTCATTTTAATGGCACTTTTAATGAGTCACCCAGTCCTATTCAGGGGCTATACTAATTCTTATAAAGGAAGGCAAAAGACAATTTATATTCATGCTTTACAATTAAAGATCAGTCACAAGCCTAAATCCAAATGTTAGTCCCTACCACAGAAGACCTACCAAGTTCCATTGATGCAATGGAGACTAGAAACTGGATTTAGTCCACAGTATTTCTACAAGGGCAAAGAGACACAGTTAAAACAAAACCTTTCAACTCCTTCAGAGATATGTTTACCTTTCTTAGTTTCCATTCCAGGTCCCACACTTGATGTGGCATTTGGTCTAAGTTCAGAGCTAGTCTGAGGAGTAACGTTTGTTTTAGGATTATTAGCTTTGCCTTTCTTATCATTCTTTGAAGTGTCATTTGGAACATCAGCTATATCACTCTGTAAAAAACCAAGGAATTTTTAATAGACCATTGATAAATCTGGAATTAAAGTGAATAGATTACAAACACTCAAAGGAAATTGGATACAGATTTAAACAAGGGATTCCAACATCACTGTGTCTGGATTCCAAGGGCCAGACCCAAGATGTGAATATAACCCAGCAATAAGGATGTAAAGAATATTCATGATTTTAATTCTCACTGTTGAAAAAGTAGTCAATTGCCCTGAGATTTTTCAGATTTCACATCATTTTGTTGTTGTTGCAAAATATTCATTTGTGCAAGAAACATTGCAAAAACTGTTGTAATCTTACTCAGGAAGGAACAAACAAGTAAGTGAAGATTTATATCCCCATCCAGCAATCAGTGCAACACAATGGCACTTTATGTTATCAATAGCAGGAATGGGGGTAAAAGTGCCATTATTTGTTTCCTGGACTACAAATGGATTTCCCGACACTTGCAAAACCCACAATTTTTGCACTAATTCTGTATTTCTGGAAATTAGGTTTTTGTATGAAAACACAATTTCCACACACCACATATTTTAACACAAAAGCTCCACAGGTATTTCTGCACAGAATAACTTCCTGGAGCACTCTGGGATGTGTGAGCACTGGGCAAAAATTGTGCAGAAACATTTGCCTTCTCCTGAAATGGGAAGACAATTATATATAAATTATTCAGCCTCACATATAAGGAAAAAATATGCAAATATCTGCATCTCTAATTAATACCACACAAATGTCATATTATCTAAAGTTGCACTATCCTCCACTGCACAACCTAATGACTATTTTTAGGAGACTCAGAGCAAAATACCTGGCAATATTTTCAGCCAATTTTGAACTGTATATGCTTTAAATTACTTTTATATTTAAGCTGAAGAAGCACAGCCACTACTGGTACAAAGCCACTAATGCCTTCTAGAATCTTACTGCCCCTGTCCAAATAGGTACTGTCTATGAAACAGCCATGTCTTAGACATCTTTAGGCATGTCTACATGGGGACCCTGGTGTCGCAGTGGTTAAATGCCTGTATACAGCCACTCACTCACAAACCACAAGGTTGTGACTTCAATACCAGCCAGGGGCTCTGGGCCGACTCAGCCTGGCATCTTTCTGAGGTTACTAAAATGATACCCAGTTTGTTGGGGGCAATTAGTTTACACTTTGTAAATGGTTAGTACATTGGGACTTCCGGTTGTCATGGCGTCCCTTTGAGAAGCCTTCCAAGACGCCTCTGGGCGACTTCTCAGGCAGCACGGCATATAGATCAATCATAGAATTGATCCTAAAATATCAAGGAGCTTCCTTGGTATTGGAATCTCGGATGACCCCTTTAGTGCTCGCCGATCTAGTTCGGGGTCCCCAAACCAGACGGATTTAATTTTCGGGGTTTGAGGGCAAGAGCTAGGAGCATGGGAGCGCGGCCGTGCTGCAAAGAAACTTCAAGATAAGTTCGGGACGCTTGCAACTTTAGAAACTATCTAAGCAACGGTGGTTGCAGTAAGTAAAGATCTTTAAAGATTGGTACAAAGCTGACTAACTTTGGACACGTTAACTTCTCAAAAAATACCATACAAAGATTATCGTTGTGAAGGAAACAAGTTATCTAATAACAGGATTAACAACTTTTTGAAAACGCAAAGGATATCAACATTGTTATAAAGAGAATATAAACTGTTTGTAAAGACTCAGAGAACTTGGAAGAAAAGGTTTGTTATTATTTAGTTTGGAGGCGTAACTATTGAAGGTTTTGGCATTAATGGACCCTTTTGGATATTTCCAGTCCTTTTGGATAGTAGTATTTTGCGGAAAGAAGATCTTAGAATACTTAATCTTTTATTAATTTGGGACCTTTATTAATCTGAACGCTGGGTAGCTATTTGTTACACGATCGGTTTATAAAGCATAAAGAACAATTTGAATAAAGACGCGTAACTAAAAAGATTTGACAAGAAAGAGTTAATAATTGTCACCTGATGGGAAACTGGAAGATAAGATAAGGTGGGGAGTCGAAGCGGCGTCCTTGAAGCTAAGAGAGAAAGAAACACAGGAGGCGGAGAGGTGGAGTTTGGACGGATCGGAGAGGAGAAAGCGACGAGGGAGGAGGCTGACAAGCTGAGACCGGAAGGAGCAGCGATAGAGTAGCGAATGAAGACAGTCCTCAGGCAGTGACGTTGCTGGTGCCATAGAGGGGAGGATAAAGAGCGTCTCCTAGTGAAAAACGCTGGCAGCTATATAAAGAAAAGCGAAGATTAAGGGAAGAGATACGCGGAGAGAGACTGAGAGATATTGAGAGAAACGTGGAGTTGGAGATTTGGACTTTGACGGAATCTAAATAAGTTTATGATAAAGGAAGGCAAGGAATAATATATATATATGATGTGGTGATATTAAAGGCGGGGAAAGAATAGGAATAAATAGGACGATATATCTTAAAAGTAGGAGGGTTGGAGGTATCAATAGAGAGTATTGGATTATAAAAGGTTTATGGTAAGAATTTGGGGGGAAGTGAGTGAAATTGAACTTGAAAAAGTTGAAGATTGAAAAGAAAGGGGAGAAGGAAAGGGGAAAGGGGAAAGGGGAAAGAAGAAAAGAAGGGAAGGGGAAGGAAGAAGAAGAAAAAAAAAAAAGGGAAAGAAAGGGGGGGAAGAAGGGAAGGAAAAAGGAAAGAAAAAAAAGAAAAAAAAAAGAAAAAAAATTGAAGTTGAAGATTAAAAGTGGGGAAATTTATTTAGAAAAAATTAAATTTAGGGGAGAAAATTGTGATTAAGTGTATAGTTTGAATTATAAACTTTCTCCTTTTTTTTTTTTTTTTTTTTTTTGATTATTTTTGTTATAGACTGCCCCAAAGGGAACTTTTGAAATTGAAGTATAATAGGCTTATAGAACCTTACAAATCTACTCTTTAAAAAGTTAGAATTTAGAATTTAGAATCTAGGACTGGCTTGGATGGAAATGATGTCCAGGAATCAAACAAAGGTCCAAAATAACTCTCAGCTACCAAGACGGCCATCGTTAGATCAGTCCAAAAATACAGACCCAAATTCTTCCATTTTGGACGAAATTAGGAAATTGCGTTTGGAAATAAGGCGGGAAATGCAGGATTTTAAAACCGAAATACGAGAGGAAATTAGATGTGAGCTCCAAGGGGTTAATCAAACAATAGAAAAATTTACAGGTGAATTCACGGGTGAATTAATTAATGTAAATTGCAGAATTGATAAATTAGAAAGTAGAAATGAGAAATTTACAGAAGAGTTGGATGAAATAAGGCAAATAAGGGATCGTGACTTAGACGAAAAGGCTTTGATTGAACAGAAACTTAGAGAAAAATGTGTGAAAATTCGAGGCCTTGTGGAAAATAAAGATGAAAATTTAATGGAAATTTTGAATGTGAATTTAGCTAAATTCTTGAAAATAGACCCAAAAGATTTTCAGTATGAATTAGATAGGGCCTTTCGCCTCAATTCATTCGTAGCTAAACAAAAAAATTTGCCACGAGACATTGTGATATATTTTGTCCGTAGACAAATTAGAGATTTGTTGCTTAGAACTCATAACGAAACTCCCTTGGAGATCAATAATAGAGTGGTTCATGTATTGAAGGATGTGCCTGTGAGAATATTGAGAAAACGTAAAGAATATGCCTTTTTAACGGTGTTTCTCAGGCAACAAGGAATCCCTTATAGATGGGGGATACCGGATGGACTGATCTTTTGGTGGCAAAAAAGGAAAGTTGTTTTGAAGTCAATAAATGAGGCTAAAAGATTCTGGGACAGATTAGAAAAACAGAGAGAGAATAGAGAGAAGAAAAATAAGGAGAAAGAAGAATCAAATAAAGAGAAAATAGGGGAAAAATTAGAATTCCTTAAAAAAGCGGAAGTTAAGAGATCAATAAGAGGAGATGGAGAAAGTTTAAATCAAGAAGAGGAGAGCCAGGAAGAACTGGGAGGAACTGAGTGGAGATACAATAAAGACAGAATATTAACTGATGAGGAACTAAGACTAGAGTCACCAGAAGAGCAAGATACCCAAGAGGAAGAACTCTTAAGAGATCTATGAGTGGATAAAGATTAAAGAGGGTGAGTTAAGTATTATGTGTATATAATTAAACACTTGGAAGACTGATTAAACTATAAGATGGCATTTCAAATTAAATAAATCTACACATCAAAATCTCAAATACTTTTAGGTAGAAGTAGGGTGAACAGAAAAAGGAAATTGAAAAAAGGGGGGAAAAAAGAAAGGGAGAAAAGAAGAAGAAAAGAAAGGAAAAAAGAAAAAAAAATGGATAAAATTAAATTGATAACATGGAACGTAAAGGGAATGAATACGCCCCAAAAAAGGAAGAAAGTCTTTCATTATGTTCAAAAACAAAAACCAGATATTTTATGTTTACAAGAAACACATATAAGAGCCAAAGATACTAAATATTTAATTAATAAGAAATTGGGTCAAGAATACATAGCAGCGGCAAGAAACAAAAAAAATGGAGTAGTACTATATATTTCAGAAAAGTTGGAAGCGAGAGAATTGTTTGTGGACTCCCAAGGCCGATTTCTTATCGTAGAAATTAGAAATAAAGGAGAAAAATTGATAATAGTTGGGCTGTATGGGCCCTTAACAAATAAAAAGGAATTTTATGAAATTTTGTTAAACCAATTAGAAGAAATTGATGAAAATGAAAGAATTATAATTCTTGGAGACTGGAATGGAGTAATTGACCCTTCAATAGATAGATCATCCCATAAAAAGATTAAATCCACACAAGGTAAACTTCCACAAAGCTTTTTCTCACTACAGGAAAGATTGATGCTAAAAGATGCTTGGAGAATAAGTCATGGAAAGAGCAGAGACTATACGTTCTTCTCACACCCACACAACTCTTATTCTAGAATCGATATGATTCTCTTATCCTCAATTTTGACCAAAAGAATATTTAAAATAGACAATTTACCAGCTGTCTGGTCAGATCACAACCTAGTGATGATGGTATTAAAAAACGGAACAAGGGAATTTAATTGGAAATTAGATGTCAAACTGTTGAGAAATGACCAGATAGCTGGAGAGATTGAAAAAAATTTGGAATGGTTTTTTCAGGAAAATATAAATAAAGAAACATCTATGAATGTGGTGTGGGATGCTGGAAAAGCGTATATGAGAGGTTTTCTTATTAAGAAAAGTATCGAAATAAAAAGACAAAGAGAAAAGCAAATGGAAAATTTAAAAAAGGAAATAAAACTGATGGAAACTAATCTAAAAGAAAACCCAAGTAATAAAAAAATACAATTAGAACTTCAGAAGCTACAGAAACAAATGTCTATAATGTTAACAGAAGAGATGCAGAAAAAATTAAAATATATTCGTCAAAGACACTTTGAATGGGCCAATAAACCTGGAAAATATCTGGCATATCAATTAAAAAAGGCACGGGAGAAAAGGATTATTAGTTCATTAAAAGAGGGACAAAACACTTTTTCTTCCCAGGATCAAATTAAAAGAATAATGTTTGAATATTTTTCTAATATATATAAAGCAAATAAATGTAAAGTGGAAAAGATCAGTAATTATCTACAACAACAAGATATAATTACAATCACGGAAAATTATAGAAGCCACCTTAATAAAAATATTGAATATCAAGAACTTATGGAGACAATAAAAGAGTTAAAAACCGATAAGGCTGCAGGTCCGGATGGATTTAATGCGGAATATTATAAGAAATTTAAAGGACAATTGTTGAACCCCTTATTGATGACATTTAATAGAATAAAAGACGGATTTATCCCGCAAACGTGGAAAGAGGCAATGGTTACTTTAATTCCAAAAGAGAATAAAGATAAGACCGAACCGAAAAACTATCGGCCAATTTCACTATTAAATGTTGACTATAAGATTTTTGTAAGTATCATTGCAAAAAGGTTAAAAAAATGGCTGGTAGAATGGATTTCGGAAGACCAATCGGGTTTTCTTCCAGATAGAAGAATTCAAAACAATACTAGACATGTACTGAATTTAATAGAATATTACAATAAAAATATAGATAAACAAGCTATTTTGGTATTCTTCGACTTGGAAAAAGCATTTGATAGTTTAAATTGGGAGTTTATGAATAAATTAATTGAAATGTTAAACATGGGTCCAAATTTTTCAAAATGGATAGAATTGATATATAATAATCAAAGAGCTAAACTAATAATAAACGGGGAAATGACAAAAGATATAAATATACAGAAAGGGGTAAGACAGGGTTGTCCCCTTTCCCCCTTACTGTTTATTATGTGTTTCGAAATTTTATTGAGGGATATTCGTAGGAATAGTAAAATTAAGGGTGTTAAAGTAAGAGGAGAGGAATTTAAAACGAAGGCTTTTGCGGATGATCTAATGGTGTCTATAACTGACCCATATGAAAGTACACTTGAACTAGTACAGATAATGGAAAAATTTAGTTTAGTATCGGGACTCAGAATCAATAAGGAAAAAACAAGGATGATGTTTTTGAATATTCCAGAAAAAGATAAGCAATGGTTAAAAGATAAAACCCAATATCTGGAAGCTAAAAGGATTAAATATTTAGGCATAAACTTTACTACGAAAAATTCTGAACTATTCAAACATAACTACGAGAAGATATGGTCAGAAATTAAACAGGAAATGAATAGATGGGAAAAATTAAAGTTATCTTGGATGGGGAAAATAGCTGCGGTCAAAATGAATATCTTGCCTAAAATGATGTTCCTTTTTCAAAATATCCCAGTGCTGATAAGTGATGCGCCTTTTCAAAAATGGGAAAAAGATATTTCCAAATTTATCTGGGAGGGGAAAAAACCGAGAGTGAAAATGAAGTATCTACAAGATACGGTGGACCGTGGGGGATTAGGTTTACCTAATCTTAAATTGTATTATTACGCATGTGCCTTGTATTGGTTAAAAGATTGGATATGCCTAAAAAATGAGAGAAATTTGAAGTTAGAAGGTTTCGATAATGTCTATGCATGGCATGGCTACCTAATCTATGATAAAGTAAAGGTTCATCAAAATTTTAATGATCATTATGTAAGACGAGCCCTTCTAAGGATCTGGAAGAAAGTAAAGAAATACTGGCCAGATAAAATACCACTGTGGACGGCAGTGGGTGAAATGGTGAATAAGGAAAATAAATTCAATAAAGAACACTGGTTAACTTACAGGGATCTACTAAAAAAGAAAGGACAGGAAATGGAGATAAAATCTCAAGAGGAATTAAATAAAGATGGTTTTTCATATAGTTGGTTCCCATATAGACAAATAAGAGAAAGATATATAATTGATTCAAGAACAAAAACGATAGGAACCATGGATAAACAATTTGAGGAAATAATTTTTGAAGAGGGTAAAAAGAAAATATCTAAATTGTATAAACTTTTGTTAACATTGGAAATGGAGAGAGAGACGATCAAGCCTCATATGGTTAAGTGGGCCCAAGATTTCGGATTTAATATAGAATTATCACAGTGGGAAAAGACATGGCAAAGGAGACTTAAATACACACTAAGCTGTTCTATTAAAGAAAATTTTTACAAGTTACAATATCGTTGGTATCTGACTCCAGTCAAGCTTGCGATGATGAAAAATTCCTTAGAAAGTAGGTGCTGGAAATGTGGGAAAAATAAAGGTTCCTTCTACCACATGTGGTGGAAATGTCCTAGAGTTAAGGAATATTGGGGAAAAATAATAAAAATGATATCCGAAATCTTGGGAACCACTATAGAGAACAATCCACAGATGCTGCTATTGAATATGGTAAAGGACGTTGACTTGGAAAAAAGATTTGGTAAACTATTGTTTAATCTTATTATAGCAGCAAGAATAACGTATGCCTCAGAGTGGAAACAAAGGGATACTCCCTCGGTGCAGAAATGGATATTGAAAGTCATGGACATAATGGAAATGGACAAATTGACAAATTTAATAAGAGGAGAAAGTGAGGAGATCTTCAAGAAGACTTGGAAACCGGTGGTGGATTATTGGGAGAGTAATAGGGATTTAACTACTATAATAGGACTGATATAGAAATGTATGTATAAACTTAAATAGATAGGTAGGATATAGTGAATATGATGGAAAAGTTGTTAAAGAGAAACTATAAGTATTATTAATTGATTATTGATTATAATTTGTAATAGATTACGCGTTTCTAATTCAAGCATGTATCTTGTATGGTGAGGGATGAAAATACTATAGGGAAATAGAAGTTAAAAAAAAAAGGGCTAGGCACAAGGATGGTTCAGCTGAGGAAGTATTTTAATATGTTGTTGGTTTTGTTTGTTTGTTGTATGTTTTGTTTGCTTGTGTGTTATTTTTGTCTTTCTTATTTGTATGTATGTATATATGTATGTATTGTATTGCAAGCCTATGTAATGCAACCATTGGATTGAGTTAACAACTGTTGAAGAATTAATGTCAATCAAGGCTTGTTTTAATAATAAAATTTTTCAATAAAATATTAAAAAAAAAAAAAAAAGTACATTGGTAAGTGGTACAGAAATGTACTTTGTATTGCTGGTTTCTCCCTGCCCTCACCACGACCTGTCTACATGGCACAGGGCCAAAACCCTGATTTAAGTGTGGACTGCCTTCACAAGAGAAGGCCACATCCACACTGAATCTGCCCTGTCCCTGCCTAAATCAGATTTTAAAAATTCACCTTTTGCTCTGGATTTTGCAGGAAAATCTGGAGCAGTCCTTGCGATGCTGGAAAGCTATTTACATATGTATCCCACCGTGCTACCTGGTGGCACTGTCAATGGCATGGGTCACTCCCTCTGAAGTCACAATGAGGTATCCAGCCATGTGACTGACACTGGGTGACTTGTTTCTGACCTCAGATAGAGTGACTTACGCCAGTGACAGCAGCATCATGCAACATATTGTGTTTGTGTTTGTAGACAGCTGCCCAGCATAGCTGCAGAGTGCTGAGTTAATGGAGGGAACTGAGGGCAGCTCCAGGGACAAAATACACCAGGAGCAGCCCAGAATATTCTGGCCAGTGTAGATGAGGAATAGAAAGTGTTTGTGTGCATGTGCGCACAGTGGAGATCATTAGAAATTTTGTTGGTATGACATACATACCAACAGTGGTCACACTTTTTCTATTTACCACCCATTATATAGCCTGAATGTTTTCATCCACATGTGGTGAACATGTGCATCAACAGTTGTGAGAGAATTACCATGATTTATAGAAGTGGGGTAATAAGGGCTCTTTATGCCCACTGGCCACAGAATCCTAAATAAAATGAGCATGTCTGTATCCCATGGAGTGTGGGTGAGGGCAAGGGAAGAATGGACTAGAATGGATTATCTTGAAATAGTACAACCAGTTATCTAAGACAGAAGCACTGCAACTCTCTGAGACAAGCCACACATTTATTAAGAAAACTATAAGATCTTGACTCAAAAGAAAAATGGCCAAGAGGCCACAGATTACCACACCCATAGATTTATTTATATACTGTTGCACCAAGGTAGCTATTATATTTTGCAACTTATCTCTCCAGCCCAGCTGATAACATAAATATACAACTAGCCTAAAACTAGTCATGGTGGAGCCTATCTGAAGTTAATAAAGAGGAAGCTAGTTAATCTTGTCAGCTCTTCTCATCTTTTAAATCTACTAGAAGGTTTAAGAAAAAAATGCAAATCACTTTCTTATCCACAGTTAATTACTACTTACTGTTTCAATCCCCATAGCTCTCATCTGGTCTGCTCTTTTCTCCATGACAGATAAAAATTTCTTTGGATCTGACAAGGCATCCACAATGTCTAAAGGAAATTTAAAGTAAGTAGTCAAAATAATTTTCCCCACTTCAGATTCCTTGACAATTGTGTCACATACATTTCCACAAAGAGTCTGTGCTTATGTTTGTCAGAAACTACCCATCTCTTCATCATGGGCTAATAATCATTGAAAGCCACTGTAGACTTCAAAAGAGATTAGAAATGTATGATGTTGAATCATGGGCTCTAAGTAGGATGTGACAGTTCCAGAAAGGAGGGCAGTAGGAAAAGAAATATGCAGCAGTCTTAGCTGTTCCTTGGGTTCTGCACAGCTTGGATAAACCCCCGTTTCTAGACTGAGTCAAGGCTGGTATGGAAAGCCAGAAGCACCCTCTGCCCATGTGAAGTCAGCTATCAAGCTAGTAAAGCCTCTTATCTTCATAGGAGGGCAGTTCTCAATGTTGGGGGATGCCCTACTTGCCCTTACCCATCTCTGTCAGAAAATTATGTGCATCATTCAAACTTTCTTGGATGTTTTCCTGAAGTGACTCTGACCACTAATTTGTTTCTTTTAAACTAAGAAAAGAAATTTTTAATTCAATAATAAATTATTTATTCAACAGTGGTGGTTGCTACTGGGGAGAATCTCAGTGAAAATACCAGGTGCACATGTGTGTGTGTGTGTGTGTGTGTGTATGTATATGTATATCTATGAATTGCACTCCAAATACAGAATGATAAGTATTATGGAAGCCTCTTATTTCTTTAAAAAGGCACACAAAAGAACCCAACCCTCCCCCCCCCCCAGCCAACTTCAGTTGTGGTAAAAAAAAAATCAAACCTTTGAGCCCTTCCTCAACCTACTCATCACCCTACACAAATCACTCTCCAAGTCGAATTATTTGTCTGAGCCTGAGCTCTGAAATAACTAGTAAATCATTCTTGTAAATCTTTCTTTTCTTTATTAAGCAAGGCATAACTAAGTTACATTTTGGGATTTATTTATTTATTTATTTATGGTGACTTGAAAGTGGCTAACCTCACTCCTTTTGTGGTGTTAACTCTTTCATTACTTTTATAGTTGGGGATATATTCTCCCTATGTTCATGTTTTTTTTGTTTTGTTTTTGTTTTGTTTTTGTTTTGTATTTTTTGCAGTGCAGTGGCTTATTGCATTTAGACTTTTTTAAAAAAATTCTCAGCAAGACGGAAGGGAATATGAAAAGAGGAACAGAGCAGTATAGTGGATAGATTCTATCAAGAAAGGAAGCCACAGCACTTGGGTTTTTGTAAGACATGATCAGGGCAGTTGATGACAAGGCTCTTCAAAGTCTGTCATTCAAAGGTCACCATAAGTCAAAGTCAACTTGATAACAAATAACAACCAATATCCTCACTGAATGGTGGACAAGGAATGTCACATAGTTCAAGTGCTGGCTTTTATTTTTGCCTGAACTTTCATGGATATAAATCCACTTTGTCGGATGCAGTACAGAGTGATAATAAGTTTATTGGATTATAGCAATAAAAACTCAGGCAAAAACCAAAAAAACAAAAACTCAGCCTTAAAGGTGCTGCTGCATTCGTTTTTCTTTTTCCTTCTCTCCCGTTCCTTCCTCCTTTTACCTATGGGATTGTTTATATTTGATTCTGGAGCATTCTGACCCGATTTCTACCCCAAAACATCTGCTGCAGGTTTTTGGCAAATGACAGATGGCTGCCTGCCCATGTAGTCCCTGCAAGCTGGCCATCTCTGTTGTTGTGGGCACAAGACACTCTGAGGTCAGAACGAGGAGTCCAGTCTTGTTCTGACCACAGAGCAAGTCACACCCACAGAGTGATTCTGCAGGGATGGTTGCAGGGACTGCATAAGAAGGCAGCTACCCATTATCTTCCCCGCTCTGGGTTTTCTTGAAAACTCAGAGGAAAAGGTAAGTTGGGTCAAGGGTGGAAACCCTGAATTGGCTTCAGATCAGACTTAGGATTTGGGGGCTGGATTGTGTAAACAGCATGTAGCCAGTCTGGGGAGAAATCAGGGTATATCAGTAATGTAGACAAGCCCTACATGTGTGTGTTCACAGGTCTTGGAACAGTAACTGTACCTCTCAAGGCTCTGTTCTGGGCCTATGTTTCTACTTAGCTTGTTACAATACCTTCTGACCCTTTCAATGGTAAGGTAGTAGAAGTGGACAGTACCTCTTTCACCCATCCACTGGTTAGGCTATTTCTATATGCTTGCCCTGACTTCTGTTACCCCAAACTAATCAAAAGATCAAAAATTTACATTGCAATGCCTGAGAAGTGAACTATGGACTATTTAGTGTTATGTGTGGTTGGAAATACTCTGAATGGCCTCTACTCTTCTTCCCACTCCTGAACTCAGTTTCGTTGGCCTTTATTTTATTTATGTTAGTGGAAAGATATTATATTGATTCCATAATTACCCTATCACATTCATATTTATATTCTTGAATCCTAAGTCACTTGCTCTTAAATCCTGCTAAAATCCATGAAGTTTAAGAACACAGTTTATAGTATTGGTCATAAGAACGACAAAATTCTCATACTGAAGCAATGCCTCAAGTTTGCCATGCCTAACTTTAAATGCTGGTTTCAACTGGACCTTGAAATTAGCTTGGCTACTTTTGAACTATTGGGATTCCTACATGTAATTAAAACACTTTTCACTGCACTCTGATTACTGATCAGTCTAAAAGTAAAATAAATGAATGAATTTATGTATGCCTAGGAAAAGTTTAGAGGTCCTTTATCTTTCAGATTACAGAAAGTGATTGAACTACTGTATATTCTTAATTCTTTCCTGATAGACTGCTTAAGAGTTTTTTTTTAAATTAAAAAATCAGATGTTTACCTCCAAACCCATCAGGCACATATGTTTTCAATACAATGTTGCAGAAGATTGTTGGCAGAGATAATGGTTTGTTGCCTTCATTTCGAAGGGAAATGTGTCTGTAACCTGCCTGAAGACCATCTAGAGGCAATATCCTTTGGCCAATCAGTCTGTTGTTGTCATCGTAAACAGCTATCCTCAAGACTGCAAGATCTGGTAGAATAACCTAAGAAATCCAAGAACACAATGATAATTGATATTCACAATGCTATAGCTTCAGTAGTTGAAAGAATCCAGTAACCACATCCATGGCCAGTTTCTAATAGTGTCATGCCTGAGAAGTGCTGTTTGGTTATACCTCTACAACAATATTAGAATATATTCCAGATGTGTATTTTAACATACTTTATACTCATTTTATTTCAAATCTACAGAGTGGATAGTAAGTGATCACAAAGACTAGGGCCTGTATGAAAATTCTCTAGATTTCTGTTACTCTGGTCAGTATCCAAGACTAGATTTCTGCTGATAGAACAGCAAAATCCAATGGAAATGGGAATGCCCAATCCCAGGTCTCCAGTGTGCTACCTTCCACCCCACTCCCCACATCCTCAAAACCAGTTCTGGAGGATTACGAAACTCTCCAAAGTTGCTTTTCAGGTGATATGGGGAGTGGTATGCAAGATTTAGACCTGGAATTTTAATTCTAAAAACAGAAATTAAGAAAATTGGGAAAAGAAAGCAAATAAGCCAAAAGTGGTAAGCATAAATGAAGTGTTTGCTTTTTGGAAATGAAATTCCAAACTGGAATTGATTTTTGCTGTACAGTACAAAGACATAGACAATATTGTCCATGGCCATATTATCTTTTTTGGCACAATTTTGCTTTCTCCGTTGTCATGTCCACTCTGTTCCCCGTAATATCTACATTCTTCAGTCATGCAGTTTAGTTGGAATACACACAATGGTAGCAACATAACCTGAGATGAATGAAAACATTTATCTCTTTCATATACATAATTATACTAGGCAAACTAATCCAACTGAAATCCTGTGTCAGAAAGGGATTTTTTTCTGATTATTAAATACTGATAAAATAGATGAAGTCACTTATCAAGAAGTTTCATTCTTGATGGTACATGTAGTGGAAAAACTAATCTTACTGCTGCAGGAAAGACTAGCATTCTCCCCAAAGAGGAACATGAAGTGGAGGAGCAATTCTTCCTCCTCTCCGTATACATATAACCAATCTAAACAATCCTGAAAACTTAATAAAATTTTAATTACAAAAGATTAAATACAATCTCACCATTGTCAGTACCCAAGAGAACAAGGGTATAGAGGATATGAACAGGGAAATATCCAGGTGTTCCTATTATAAAGGATAGCCCCACTAAAGCTATCACCCCTCAACCTTATGTAAAGTAAACTATTCTCCAACCATCACCATAAATTAACCTTCATGCTAACTCTATATTGTCCTCTTTCAGTTGGAGAAGAAGAGCAGTTAATGTTTAGATGTGTATGAGAGCAGTACCATCGCAGGTGGGAGAATTCCATCACTCTAGAACACTCTAGGTCTTTGCTGTATCTTCCCACCACAAACTGCATCTGCAAAGGCATAAGAATCGATTCTGTATTGTCTAGTTTAGAAATGTGTGAATAGGCAACAAAAGGGTTGTTGTACAAATCGTATCCATGAAGATGTTGCCTTGAAAGGCTGACCAAAGTTCCCATTTCCCTGACTGGGTGGATTGCAATGCCTGATGGGTTGGAATGGCAGCCCTCTCTTTCATATCCTTCAATAAGGCAATACAAATGTCATAGATCTGGATAGCTTTTTCTTTCATGAACAAAAATAAAGAGGGCTTCCCTCTTTTAGATATGGGCCCTGTTATTAATGCAAAAATGTAGGGCTTTTAGATGTTATTGTGCCATTCTTTTTCTCTTGGCTATATGCATTTTGGAAAGAATGAAGTTACAAGAATGTTTTAAGATGTATAGAAGGTAGAGAAGACCATAAGTTACACATGAAGGCCATTTTACCCTGATGAAAGATGTACATAATTTTGTTACCCAATAAAGACTGTTTCTGAGACAGCAGACTCAGGGCATAGCCACTGTAAACAGTCTTGAAAACACTTCTTTAAGGAAATTCTGGCTATTTAAATTAATCTTCTCAAGTTTGAAAGAATGGTCTAAAAGAATTGCTAACAGTACATAGTGATTTAAATCTGGTTGCTATTCCCAATGAAATAGACCCATTAAATCAACTATTGACATGTTAACGTAACCACACACACCAGTTAAGATTCAGCAATAACTGCTACATAGATCAACACTTATATAAATCTCATTCAATCAGCCTACTCTAGTTGAGACAAATAATTTAAAGAAATTGTGAAATATGGTGAGTTACTTGAAAATGTTTTAAAGTCTCTTTTTAGGACAGGAAATGCAAGGTTTTTCATAAACTCAGTTAAGTATTTTTGTTAGCACTGTTACTTGTTTTACAATTACACTGGCATTACAGCCTGCCTTTAGTTCTGATTAAAGGAATCTGGAAATATCTGTGACTTCAGCCTTCATAGGCGAGATGTGGTGATAATAATGGTAAGAAGAGAAGGCACTCAGTGTACTTCCATAAATATTCTGGGTAGATTAAACCATGCAAAATGACCCAAAATTAAGAAGGCCCTCATTGGATTATAAAAAATTAGCTAATGTCTTCCCATCTTCCATGCTGCTGGAATCATGTTGGTCCACTGTGGAACAGTATACTGTTAATGCAGAAGATGTCTAACAGATACAAGATGCCCTGCTTCCCTGATGATAGATTGACGGGTTGTTGCAATGTCATCATGTGTGACTACATAAGAATTGCCCTATTCTGTCCTTCCTGAGTTTTCTCTCTCTCTAGGAACTGAAACAAAACACGTACAGTTGCCCCAACTAGCTATGAGATATTTTGGATTTTTTGGTGCTGAGATATTTTATAGCTCAGTCAAGATGTAAACAAGGGCCAGAAGAGGAGAAAAATCCATTCTATCTACAATCTGTCAAAATGTTTCTTAATCCAAAGATCATATGTTGATGCTCAGTCCAGTCTGTATTGGTGTTGAAGCAGTTCTACTTTCAGATACAGAAATACGACTTCATTCATTGGATAATCTGCACAACCTCATTTCAGAGAGTTTTACATATAGCTTTGCCCCAATGTTTAACATATGTTTTTGCTATGGAGTTAGCTGTCCTTACCATTACATAAGGTAATTCGGGGGGAAATTCTTTAAAGCAAGATAAATAGCTCTGAAGTTGCAACCTGGCATCCCTGGGCTGTGTTACACTTAGGCACTTGATTTGTGATATGACTGACTATGAAGACAGTCTGCAAGGCCCCATATACCAGGAAAGAAGACACCTACCTGATTAGGGAGATGTTGTTGGAAAGATGGTTGTTTGACTATTGGGCATGGTAATCCAGGAGGAACCATTTCAGGGGCTTCACAGATAGAGGAAGAGGGGATTTGTTATGAAAAGGGGACTCCAATAAAGGTTTCACAGCCTAGCAAAAGCCTGTCATCTGCTTCTATTGTGCAGAACCTATTGTGGGAAGAAGGGTGATTGTTCATCCACTTTCCAGTTGGGGAGTGGGGAGGATTTCCAGCTTTGCCTACAGAGCAGTAGGAACTTTATTCCAAATTTCAGTCCTACAACAATGAATGTGATTTCATCCATACCTGAATACTGTGAGGTCTGTATACGCAATTACAAAGTGCAAATTATTAAGCTATTATGTTTCAGTTACCCAGGTTGCATTAATGGTAGTCCTGAAGAGAGAGACACATTACATGGGAATAGGTCCCTCAATGTCTCAAATTGTGGTAGAAGCAGAAAACAACTGTTTTCTTTCTCTCCAACTAGTTATTTACTTGTAGAACCCATCATCATCATCTCCTTCCAGAGACTGCTAATTGGCACTCCATCAATATAATGCAAAGGATCAGTAAATATTGACCAAGGATACTGATGTTTAGCAATATACCAGTATTCATACATTTGTTCAGCAATGGCAAATAAAAAAATAAAAAATAAAAAAGGCCCAGGAAGAAAGCAACCTGGCAATGGCCTCTGCTAAACATAATGCAATGAAACTGTTTGTTTGTTTAAAACATTTCTATCCCATTTTCTGCTGAAAAACAGCCATGTATGACAGAGAGCAATGGAAAGATAAGATACCCTAGAAGTTGAGCTAAAAATATACTTAATAATAAAAATAAAATGATGATAATTCTGAAGGGTCAATGATTGAGAATCCCCAGGCCTTAGCGACATCAGGTTTGTCTAGTCAGTAAAACAGAGTGAGATGGCTCTTATTTTAGCCCACCCATTAAAGGTTATATGCAGTGGTATTAATAGCAGTCTAGGCTGCTGCTTGAACCATTGCAGCCTTCAATTGCTTTCATGAAACCAAGCTGTCAGTTAATCCAATTCCATTTTCATTTTTTATATACTGTAGTTATATTCATTCAAAGATATAGAGACTAGCATGTATCACTAAGTACAGTGAGACTGACTGAATGTATGCATTAAAAATATAGTATCACAACTTACCAATACCTCACAGTGGAATGACAACATACAATATGTATTACAACAACAGTAGTTTTACTTTTCAGAAAAAAACAGGACAATAAAACACAACTCACACATTACCTGCTAGAAGTTTGCACGAAGTTTGTGCCCTAATGAAGGCACCATGAAGCCTAAACCTACTGCCTCACAGTGTTCTTGAGAGTGTTTTCAGCTACAGGGCTCTGGTGCAGAAGTTATTTTATGCTGTCTTCCCAAACTATCATTAGACCAAATGTGTGCCATATGAAAACTTGTGCCAAATGATTAGTAAAATGTATATTTGGCATTATCCTTAGGGATAATTAAAAAGGGTATGACTTCTAGCCAAAAAGATCCTAAAGGGGGTGGAAAGCAGGTAATCGTTCTGCATTCTGGACAACAGAACAAGTGAAAGAATAAGAGACACTGTCAAAGACGGCACCACTAACGCACATACTTTGGATGAAACTCCAACTGACTAGAAAAAAAATAGAATGGTATATAAAAAAAATTACAGACACCATAGATTACAACTGAGGGTGAATTTACACACCTAGTTTTCATAAATCTCTCTGCAGTATTTCTGTTGTTAAAGATTGTATGCATGTATCCAGCATGGTACAATTTAAGTCTGTACCTGTTTTCTCCCATCTAAGCTTATTCGGAATTACCTCTTGTAGAAGAGACTTGCATTTATTCATTTCAGTTTCAACCTATCCAGTGGCCAGAGTTCTCTAAGCAGGGTAGAATACATTAAAATGCAATACTAAAACAGAATAAACAGCAGTTTAAGTAATAACTTTTAAAAAAGCAGAATATAAAACCAAAATGATACCAGAAGGGACAAAGAAGCATAGAAAGTTCTAAAAGCACTGACACAGTTCTTAAAATCCTTGAGCAAATAAGAAGGACTCCAACTGGTGCAAAAGAGGTGGGGATGGTATTACATAGGTGGGATGCCACCACTTTAATGAATCCCTTTTGAGGCCACTCTGCAGGTGGCCACACCTGCCTTTCTTTATTTGGTGTGGCCACCTGGATGTGGCCTGCAGATGATGACTTTAAGATCCATTTAGTACCTAGGTAAAAAGGGGAAGACAGACTATTTCTGTTAACCTGGCCTTAATAAGTTTTTGGCTTTAAAAGTTAAAACCAGCACTGGAAGCCAGTGCAGACAGCTCTGTTGTTTCTGGGCCTTGAAGTTTCTGGACCATTTTCAAAAGCAGCTCCACATTATTCATGCTCTGATAACCTCTTGTTTGGATTGTTTAATGTCTTGTAACAGATGCTAGGCATATCTGTCCTGGTAGGGTTGCATTTCATGATCAACCTAAGCTGATAAAAGGCACACTGAAATACTGACTGTGCTTCTAGTGACAATGAAGGACATAAGAATACTACTACATCATGAACCTATGGTAATTCTTCAGGGGGAGTACAGCTCCATCTGAGAAAGACTGAACAGCACTTAATTGGACAGATGAACTGTCCACAACCATCTCCATTTCATCTGAACTAAGTCTCAGGAGAATATTGCACACGACTTATCCCGTCTTATCCCCAATGGGACACATGTGTGTTTAACCGTCAATTATGGATTTTACCACATTCTTCCATCTTCTGTAAGTAACCTGTGCTTGTCCCATGGCTTTTCAAGAATAAGGATTTTCCCATCCTTGAAAAGCCGTGAGATAAGCCTGGGTTGTATACGGACTGCATATGTCCAGCCACGAAAGAATGTGATAAAATCTGTCACTGACAGTTAAATGTGTGTATATCCTGTCGGGGATAAGTCAGGATAAGTTGTGTGCGATAATCTCCATACTTAATTGTCCCTTATTCAGTCAATTAACCCACCCAAGCAGTGGTTCAGAGCTTCAACAGCCGCATGAACATTAGATGAAAAGGAGATGCACAGCTGTGTATCATTTGCATTGGTGTCATAACACTCAAACAACCATTCCCAGTGGGAGCATGAAGAGCATGGCAGATAGAGTCTTGAGCCATGGGGCAAAATAATTTCTAGTACCATCTTTTGGAATCTGTCCTTGAATAAGCAACAAAACCACTGCCAGTACAGTGCTTCCACATCCCAACTCAGACAGCCTAACCAGAAGGACACTATGGTTTATGGGATTGAAAGCCACTGAAAGGTCCATTAGGACAAACAATGTCTCTCCTTTGACATAGGACAACTCCACAGTAAAAATCCATTTTCAAATCCAGGCCTAAATCAGATTAAAATGGGTCTGTTAAAAAAACAAAAACAGTTTTATCTGGCAAAACCTGGAATGAGTAAGTAACCACTCACTCAAGAATGTGGCTTGGGAAAGGGATGTTAATAGGTTGCCTACAGTTGCTTTTATTTTCTGAGTCCAGGTTAGATTTCTTAAGGAGCAGCCTGATCACTGCCTCATTTAAAAGAGTAGTAAAAGAGTAGTTTACAGCCTACTGGATCCAAGCAGATGTCCTTTCTCTACTAGACAGAATGAATCAAGAAGAGTGAGGGTTCAGTTACTCATATGGTTAGCCAAATGTTACCAGGCAATGTGCACCAGATCTTCAGACTTTAAAAAACCCTGAAATTCGTCTACCACACCTGATGGTATTTTGGACACCACTGTCCCTACGTTATGCAGTCCTGAGTGGTTTCAACTCTGAACTCTTGTAAACCCATCTCAGTGTGGTCTTTTTTGTGGCCAGATGGAAACTTTTGTTGTTGTTGTATACTTGTCAGTCTGCAGAGGAAGGACACTATTCTATTCCCCACATAAAATATCCTCTGCAGAGGAAAAATAAAATGAGTACAGCTATGAGGGGATTGGGTAGAACCTTTTTTTCTTATGGCATCTATTGGCAAGTTGTTTTTATATGTGGGAACATTTAAAAATAACACCACCACAACCAGCAGTCATATTCACTTTAAAGTAATAAAGAGTACACTACTGCCACAGGAGGATTGTACCACCTTATTTTGCTGCATAGTTAATCTAGGCCTGAATTTGTAAAGAGTACATCACAGCCACAGGGTTTTACAGCTTCATTTTGCTGCATTGTTAAACCAGGCCTGCAGTAAGAAATAAAATTCAGCTGCCACAGGATTGTAAAGGTAAAAAGGTATTCCCCATTGACAAGGTTGTCAAGTCATATCTGGTTGTAGAGGGCTGTGCTCATCTCCATTACTAAGTAAGCCAAAGAGCCAGCGTTGTCAGAGACTACTCTGTAATCATGTGGCCAGCGTAGCTGCACAGAATGCTGTTTACCTTCCCATCAAAGTGGTACTTATTTATCTACTTGAATTTTCATGCTTACAAATTGCTATGCTGGCAGAAGCTGAGAAATAGTGATGGGAGGTCACCCCATCATGTGGCACCTGGGCCTCGAATTGCTAACCTGCCAATCTTGCAATCAACAGAGTCAGCATCTTAACTACTTGAGCCACTGTATCCCACAATCCATAGGATTGTACCAACCTTTATTTCTGAGAAGCCCTTTGATAAAATTTACTGGCTGTCTGTTTTCACAGTATTGGCTAAATTTGGGTTTCCTAAAATATTTTTAAAATGGATAAAAATATTACATTCAGCATCAGGAGCACAGGTTATGACCAAAGTTCCACCCCATCCCTTTTTACATAAAAATGGGATATAATGACAGGGATGTCCATTTTCTCCATTAATATTCAATTTGTACTTGGAACTTTTAGCATGTGCTATTATATAAAATTCCAGGATCAATGGACTTGAGCATGTTGGTTGAGAATTTCAAATGCTCTTTTCACAGATAACCTTTGTTGTTCATTTCAAAGCCTCAGCATTCAATCCTTGTTTGGATGTAGTTGATTAATAATGGCCTGGAACTGACCAGCAAGAAGAGGCGGCTTGAAGCCGCCCCTGCCAAAGATGGACTGGGGTCACAGCAAACACATGCCACAGCCCCAATCGGCCTTCAACCCAGCCCAAAAAGGAGCGGAAAAGATCTGCTCCTTTTTGGGCCAGGAAAGAGGTGCCTTTCCCAGCCCTGCCGCAGCCTGAAGCTGGCTTCAAGATGCTCTGGTGGTGCGTGGCATGTAAATATATAAACGCCATGCCCCCAAGCCACCTGGATGGCAGCTTTAAAGGCCCATCTGTTCCAGCCCAATGTTGGTGAAATATCTGGATATTCAACTAGCTAGTCAGTCAGAAATATTGCCAGTGGGAGAAATACAGATTCTACAATATTTAAAGTGTGTCAGTTTTTATATTGCCCAAATTCTATTACTTATTTCAGTATAATTATACTTGTCCCTCCCCATTCATAGGGGATCCATTCCAAACCCCCTGTGGATACCAAATTTCACAAGTAGTCAAGTCCCATTGTCCCCAATGATGCCATTGGGGACAATGGGACTTGAATATTTGGGAAATTCCTTCCTTTCCTCCCTCCCCTTCCCTTCCTTACTGGCATCTTCCCCCCTCCCCTGGCTGCGGCAGAGGGGGGGGGGGACATGTGCACGCCAGCCCTGAGCACTGCTGGGAAAGTGAATCCCAATGGTGGCCGGAGCTGATTACAGGCCCTGGTGGCCCAGGCTCCAATTACAGCTCCCGGTGCCGGGGGGCGGGGGAGAGATGCTGGTAAGGAAGGGAGGGAGGGAGGGAGGGAGGGAACTGTGGCCTTGGCCTCGCGAATGATCAAAAGCATGAATGCTAAGGCCGCGAATGGGGAGGGACAAGTGTATTCCTATGGATTTATCTCAGATTGTTAATCTTAATATATGTAAGATGATAAAAGACATTCTACAAGATTTAGAGAGATGGGTGGGCTTAAAGGTTGGTCCATGGGGCAAGGTAAACATGATTAAAATGAACGTTATATGTAGAACTGTGTAGATTATTCATGGAATTCCTCTACTTATACCTTTCAATTATTTTCAAAAACAAAATGCATTGTGTAGTTAATGGGTATCCTCACCTTCTAACATTTCAATGAAAAGGATGCACATTCCTATCAAAGAGGGAGGGTTCAGCCTTCTAGACTGTCTTACATACCATTGGGCATATCTGTTGTCTTATATTAATTTTTGGATGTAACCACTTAAAGTAAGTAATCTACCATGGTGTGCTTTGGAGTCTTCATTTTTGGCACCTCTATTCGAATGGATAATACTTGGTTGCCATTTTATAAAGAAGGACAGTATTTTGCCACCAATCTCAGCAGTCAGAATCATGTGGCAAGTATTGCCTCATCGACTGCAATTTAACCCATATGCTCATGCCAGATTGACTTTATGAGG
Source organism: Phrynosoma blainvillii (assembly GCA_026167975.1). Taxonomy (NCBI): domain Eukaryota; kingdom Metazoa; phylum Chordata; class Lepidosauria; order Squamata; family Phrynosomatidae; genus Phrynosoma; species Phrynosoma blainvillii. Next base: position 197,951,815 of record JANUYF010000001.1, on the reverse strand, counting down.
GAATGAAAATTTGAAAATTGGTAAGGAACCATTCTTACTGAAGGCATGGGGTGAGAATGGTTTTGTTACCTTAAATCAGATACTTGGTGTTGATTAATTTTTGCCCTTTTCAATGTACAAGAGCAGTCTGAACTTTCCCTATCAGCTAAATAGCAATTATCTACAAATGAAACATTTGTTAAAATCCAGATTTGGCCCTGCACCTTTAAGTGCATCTTAGGTTCCTTAAATATTAGAGATATTAATTGAGACCAACCAAGTATCCAAACCAACTTACATATTTCTGTTATCTGTAAATAAATATGACATGAGAGGTTTACAGCAAGAATGAAATAGAGAATTGGAATATCCAGTTCTGAATAATAAATGGCCATTGGTTTTATCATCTCTAACTAGTATGGCTATGACCTCTAACTATGATGTATAGAGCAAACCACATATATTGGTCGCCACAAGATCTGTTCAAGAAAGGTAATTCTAAATCAGCAAATTCTTGGAAATGTAATGCTTCCTTAACACATACATTTTGGAGTTGTTTCACAGAAGCTACATTTTGAGAGAAAGTAATCACACAAGTAAAATTGGTTTTGCAGAGGTTCTTGATATACAGGGATGTGTATGTTCATTTGATTTATTTACCTGTTTCTTGAAAATTAACAAATGGCCAATGGTAGTGGATTTTTCAGTCTTCTTTGACCGCTGAAAGATTATTACTTCAGTACTGGAAAGAATTTTTCTGTACCTATGATCTAATGGATAGAAGATTCAACAATGCTTTCAGCATTTGAAAGAATGATGTAATGGCAAAATTTACAAAGGGACTTATATGTGGATATTTGGTCAGCTTTTATAGAAACTTATAACTAATGTGGTTATTTTTCATCCTTCTGTGATTTTATTTTCCAGCCTTTGTTATAGGTAACTGAGATCTCTTTTGAATGTAAACAACAAATATTTAAAATTTTATTTTAAAAAAGAAAACTAATTTTAAAAAGGATTGTACCATCTCATTTTGCTGCACAGTTAAATTAAGCAAGGATCATGATTATCACAGAAATACTGCAGTTTTCAACCACTGTGAAGAGAAAGTTTTGCAAAATGCCATGTGTAAACTCACCCTGGAAAGCAATCTTTCATAATAGGTGTCTATCACATTTTGGGTGAAAGAGAGGGAGGGGGGGAATGTACATGACGCACACAGGATGAGGGTACCGGCCTCAGAGATGGAGGCAGCACCCTCCTGACTTAATCCATGTAATGACATTGACCTTAGCTTCGGATGCAGCATCTCACCTGCCCTCTTGGCTGAAGGAACAGTGCAAGATAGCAGCCACTGCCAGGGCAGGGAAGGAGTTGTAATCTCCAAGGAATGCAGAGGATCACCAGCTGGAGCTCATTCTGAGCAGACTGCATACCTGGAACACAGGCATAGCCACGAACGAGGTGGGTTCCTCCAAGAGGGAGGAAGAGGAAGCAAGAAGAGGAAAAAGCCAAACAGAAAAAATAAAAATCACGTGATAGCTACAAGAGGTTCTCTCTTCTTAAAAAAAATCCCACACACCCTAGGATTAAATCAGCCTTAATTTATGATAAAAAAGTGTACCATGGTGTAAGCCCTATGAAGGAATAGAACACACTAGCAAGATTGTCTTATCCTAAATGATCTCTGCTTAGGTAAGTAGTCATACTGAAGTAAAGTATTATTCATGCTAATGCTGCAAAACATAAGCACACTTTTGAAACATATCATACCTTTCGGAATACAAATGATTCTTCATTGTAAACAGGATTCAAACCATTGTTCATCACCATCCTTGTTCGGAATTCTTTACGTATCGTGTCGGTGGGAAGACCATACATATCCACTTCTACATAAGTACCAATTTTTTTGTCTGATAAGAACTGGCCAGATATTACCTTTAAACAAAAATATAAAAAGGTACAGTACACAAGTCAGATGAAAACTACACTACACTCAGTGGACAGCATAACCACATACAAAGGTGCTACACCTCATGCTATTTTAGAAGGAGCTACAGCATGAAAGATGGGGTACAAAAATGTCTTTATGTGAGCATCTTGTGTTTTCCCTTCTCTAGAACCAACAAGAGATATTTTAATAGCCATCTTCAAGCATTCTGAAAGTGAACTGTCTTTACTTCTAAGGAAGGAGAATGGGGTGTCCATGCTACTTTTTTACCTTTCTCAGTCATGTTTTTCTATTCCAGCTTGTGCTAAGTGTAATTGTTGGCAGTAGGGAGTCTCCACTACCCTTGGAGGCTCTCTGTATGATTTCTCACTGGAAAATCTATGGCCCTGAACAGATGGGCCACATGAAGTTGCTTCTGGCCACTTTGGAGGTGTGGTGTTTACATGACGCATACCTCCAAAGTGGCTGGAAGCTGCACCAAAGCTGCAATCTGGTTCTTAGGACCAGAGCAAAAAGATGCTGGGAAAACCCAACTCCTGTCTGGCACTGGTTTGTCCCTGCATCTGTGGCCTGCCTTGGGAGCAGGCTGTGTGGTCAGTTAGATTCCGACTTGCTTCCGGATGGAGTGGACCAAGGGTGCTCCTTCACGCTTGTCTGCTCCACCCCTAAGTCCATCTTCAAATATGTATAAGCAAAGACAACTAGGTTTTACAGGGTTTACTTCTAGATAAGCGGGAACCTGAAGACCTCTACTTGAAATGGAGTGATGTACTTTAAAAGAACAATATATGACCTAAGAAAGGAAGGTTCACAGCAAGTCTCACCAGATATGAACATATGAAACTACTTTATGTTGAATTAGGCCATCTAGGCTATTGTGACAATATTTGCCTGATTTGAACAGTCCAAGGTCATAGGGAGAAATATTTCTGACATGCTTCCTGAAGTTCTTCTAACTGTGCATAACAGGGGTTGAACATGGCATGTTGTGCATATTAAGTCTGTGCTCTGCCTCTGAGCTGTAGCCCTTTGAAAAGAAGGAAGGGGTAAGAATTTAATTTAGGTTTACTGTTGATCAGTGCACTCAGAGATCCTGGCAATGAATTAAGGTTAACATCTCCTTTTCCTGAGGGGCTTCTTATTTTAAACACTTAAATCGCAGGCAGGCAGGCAGGCAGGCAGGGACAACATGACTTTTTCATGCTGGGTATAGCTGCATTTACAAAAATCTGTTGAATTTACTCAGTGCATATCTTGGTGTTTTTTTGTTTGTTTGTTTGTTTTTGAAGAATTTAGCAAATATACCTTCCTCCCTACTCCATATTTGAGATGGAAAAAATTAGAGGTTTAAAAAAATTCAAATACAAGAAGACACAAAGCTAATATTTACTCCCACCCTTAATTGAATAAACTCTATCCATTTTTTTTTTTTTTTTTTTGGTCAAGTAGTGTATTTTGTTTTAGCTAGCGTAGCTTATTTTAGGCTGGGTTATGTTATATACGTTGGCATTTATGCCTCCTACCTGTACTGAACAAGTTGCTGCAATTACACCATCTACAGGAGTTTCTGAGAAAGGGTCAAATGTCCGATCAGGTCGCCTCATAAAATCTGGTTTAAGAAGATACCTTAAAATGAAAAGAGACATGATTTTCCTATATGAAACGTCATACTGTTTTCAAAGAGTTTTTATCAATAGTGCACCATCTTGGGGGCCTTGGTGGGCTGACAGGAGATAAATGCTGTGAATAAATAAACAAATAAAAAGAAAGAAAGAAAGACTGTTATGTTTAATCCTTAAAAATACTATTTTCACTGGATTTTTAAAATTATTGATATTAGATGCCTTGGGATACACAAAAATGTGGGATACATAAAAGTGGGCTATATATTGTCATTATACTGAAAATGTATTGCATTTTTACTCATTTTCAAACCATACATTTTAGAAGAAACATTCAAAATAACTGAATTTTACTCACTGAATGATGAAAAAAATCCACAACAATTAGTACAAGTAGTTTGTATTATTTTGATTTTTTTCATCCATAATATGAACCATTTGTGAGATTTCCTTACAGAATAACATCCTCCAAATTTGCTTATTTTTCATCGAGGCTTCTTATCCAACTGGCTGTCCAATCATTAAGGCTGTCTGCTACATGGTTACTTGAATGCCTTTATATATTCTTTTGTGGAGTAAAGGTTGGAGACTTGACCAAATTACATTTCACATAAAAACTATAAACAACATATGTCATTGCTAGAGTAGAGCACTTAACTAAACTTTCTAGTTGAGCTAAAATAAGATATATATTTTAAAAAAAATGCTGCAGAAATGGCAAAATCATCTGGCAAATGTAACCTCAGTACAATCTAACAGAGTAAAACAGATAACTCCTGTCTACCTGCAGAAGGCCACTTATGAAGCTTTAGGCCCAAATAAATAAGTAATTTCTTATTCTTGAAACCTCACAACTGGAAAAAAAATACATTAAACCAAGTTCAACACTGCCAGATTTGATGTCAAGACAGCTCAACACAAACCTGCTTTTTCAAAGAATCTTAATGGAAGGGGCCAGTACTCACAACACCTTGTTTAGTTTACTGACCTATGACACCAGTCATCCTTGTTTAACCTCCAATATGCAAAACCAAAAAACCCAAAAAACCACATTCAAATAACTCCACAAGCAAATAAATCAGCATCAACTGATCATGTCTACACGGATGCAATGAACATGGATAATTAAATTTGACTGAATATGCATGCATGCATAAACAAAAGAGAAATGAACTATTAGTAACTTGCCTGCAATCTGTTCTTTTAAAACAAAATATTTTAGACTCTTCTGTATGTGTGTGTGCACGTGTGTGTGTATATATATATATATATATATATATATATATATATTCATGCTTTGGCATATCTACTGTAGTCTGTCCTGTCTTAACATAGTATGCAGAGGATGAAATGTGCAGTTGTAGTTGTTGCTGCTTTTATTGTTGTTGTTATTAACTTTTTACAACAGCATATTCAAAACAATACAAATTTAAAACTAAAACTATACAGAACATTGATAAAAGTATCAATATTAAAATTCATTAAAAGACTATACACAAACCTTTAAAACAGTACCACATAGCATTAAAAGCCCAACCCTAATCAGTTTGTAAAAGCCTGACAGCAAAAACAAAACAAATCAGTTTTGACTTGCTGACAGACAGAGAGCAAGGATGGAGCCATCTTGGCATTCAAGGGAGGAAGTTCCAAAGTCTGGTAGCAGCTACTGAGATGGCCCTCTTTTGTTTCCACCAAATGAGCATGGGAAAGTGGTGGGGCAGAGGGAAGGGCCACTCCAGACAATCTTGGAGCCCTATTGGGCTAATAATAATAATAATAATAATAATAATAATAATAATAATTCTGTTTATTTATATCCTGCCAATACAGGGACTCAAGGTAGCTAACAAATCTAAAACAGTCCAAGTTAAAATAGTATAAAACATTAAAAATACGAAGTTTAAAAAACAATTAAACAATTTAAACAATTAAAAAGATTACATTATTAAAATGTAAAGTTTAAAACAAAAAGAAAACAGCATCCATGTCATGAGAAGGCCTGGCAGCATAAAAATATCTTTACCTGCCGCTAGAAGGACAGCAAGGATGGAGCCATCCTGGCCTCTCTAGGGAGGGAGTTCCAAAGTTTAGGAGTAGCCACTGAGAAGGCCCTCTCTCTTGTTCCCACCAAACGCACCTGAGAGGGTAGTGGGACAAAGAGAAGAGCCTTTCCCAATGACCTCAATACTCTGGGGAACTAGTACAGGGAGATACGGTCCTTCAAATAGCCTGGACCCAAGCCATATAGAGCCCTATATGGCTTGGGTTCAGGCTATTTGAAGGACCGTTATCTCCCTGTACTAGCTCCCCAGAGTATTGAGGTCATTGGGAGATAAAGGAAAGCAAGTTTGGGAAGTGCATGTGTGAGAGACAAAAAGAGAGAGGAAAAGAGATATTTTTTTCTGTATCTATCGAGCAAGGGATCAAACAGTAAAAAGACAAACAAAACAAAATTTCTAGTATCTTCACATAGGATATCCCTCCAGATGATACCTTGTGTCTGGCCCACAGTTCAACTGAACTGCAAAAATAAGCAAGCTACACTAAGTCATTTTCAATCTGCAGTATGTCATTCATAATGAGAGTAAGAACAAACAACAACAACAAAAAGGGACCACCTGCCTAAGTGGCCTGCAATAATTTTAATTCTTTGAATACACTGAGAGTGAATATACTCTACAATGTCAAATAGCCCATATGCACTAATAGCCTGTGTTTGAAGGGGGAAAATGTTCCTAGTCTGAGAGAGGAATTACTGAAGGCCAAATTAAGCCAAATAGTGGTAGGTGTATTTGATGCCTGCCTCAACAGTGTGTAAAACAGGAAATTGATAGTCTAACTATCCCCAGATCCCCAGAGGGACATCAGGGTTTTTGTTTGTTTTAATTATGGTTTTATGTTTTGATATTATGTTTTAATATGTCATATTGTTTAATACTTTCTTAAGGGGGGGAGGGATTATAATGTTTTAATGTTATATTTTACTCTCGTTATATTTACTGTTGTCAACCGCCCGGATTGGTTCGCCATAGGGCGGTATACAAATTATTATTATTATTATTATTATTATTATTATAACTATAACATTGAAAGTGGAATCTGGATGATGGGAAGTGGACATAAACCCCAATCACTCAGTCTTTCCCATTGGCCCAGTTCCAACTCTGAAAATGAGCAGATTGGAAGAAGTGCTTTGGGCAACAGACCATTAGATATGATGGTATGATACATTCTCCAGCTGGTGATGAAAAGCAGACCTCCCCCAATCTTATTTTATAGAAGAATGGAGGAGACACATAACAAAATAGGGGTGCTGCCATCATGAAGAATATGACCCTGAAACACTTCTGTCTTTTGCAATTGTTTCTTATCACAGTTAGATCTTTTGCTGTTGTGAATGTTCTGGGGAAACTACCAAGGAATCTTTAAAACATTTCTAACCTAAATTTGCCAGAGTTAATTAAACTTTAACTCAACATAGCATGTAACCCAGACATGGGCAACACTGGCCCACCATTACACCTCCCCTAAAATCCCCACCTTTTAATTTTTTTAGAATTTAAACTCAAAATGTTACTCATGCTCCCTAGACAATTCTGCCATGCATGGAGGTAGGAATAGATTGTTTTATGTGTAGTAGATATCTTACTTTCCATTTTATTTCCTGCTTTTGAAAATTCTCCTGTGCTTAAAATAGCCCAAGGAGAACATGTACCAATATACCAATGGTAAAAGCTGGTACATTTTTTTTAAAAAATGAATAAAACTAAAAACTAAAAAATTCCATTGGGTAGCTTTGGGTGCAATTCATGGGTGACACTTTGCCAACTCTTGGTTTAACCTGAATAAATTATCCTTCTGTGAAGTCTTAACACTGCTCCCTTTATTTATAGAACATGGTCCTTAGTCTCTTTCCCCCCTAAGTGTAATTAGACCCTGGTCTTTGAGCTTCCTTCCATAAAACAGAATAGAGAATCTAATCTTTACATCCTGCTTTTCATATGCAACACATAATTAAAAGTGACATAGTTCTCCATAATGACAACAGTTTAAATCATTACTCACCCGCATGACCCATTGTATTCAAATTTTCCCTGATTTAACTGCATTGCTAAATCTGTCAAGAGACAAAAATAGTTTAGCACTTCATTCCTGAGTAACACTTGCTGCATCTGAACAGCCTTTTTAATCTTAGGGGAATAATTTGTCCTGTACAGCCATTTTAACTAGAATGCCTCAACCTGTGTATTTATTGAAAATTCTTGTTCTCAAATCTACAAGTGCTTAATCCTGATGAAGTTAAAATTGCATTTCAAATGAACAATGACTTTCCATTGTCTTCCATGCTATGACACTTGAGAAAACATCAAAACGATGTTCATTTTGTGAACCAGCTAGTTTATGCTATATTTCTACAATTCTGCTGGCTCTGTTAGACTTAAAGTGAACCTCCTACTTTAAGTCTAATAGGATTGGATTCAAAAGCTGAATGGATGGAAGGCCATCAGCAAGAAAGAGTTTCCCCATCCTCTCCCTTCTTCTCTGTAGATTCACATGGCAGACTGCAGCACTGACCATATCAGTTGCCTATATAGGCTATCACTAGCCACTCAGCAACTGTAAACTACTATAATAGTGTGCTAACAGCCCTTATGCATCTATTTCACAAAATTATTCAATGATATCATTGCCCCGCCTCCCTATGCAATGTGCTCTGTAATAAAGTTCATTAAAACTTATACTTTTAAAACTCTTTTAACAAACAAGTGCACAAGCAGCCAATGGCTGACATGGTAATCTTACATGCTCAACATGGCACATATACAACACTCTGGATGAGACAAAGAGACAATTTTTTTGTGAACTCCATATAAAAGAAACACACAACAGGGTACTGCCAGAGCATAAAGAACACTATAGACAGACACTTGCATTTTTCTGTCTCATAAAGAAGAAATTATTTGAAGATGACATTGGAGATTCTCACACGGGAGACTGGATAGGGACAGGATCGCTCCCCCATCCTTATCCCATCCATGACCCGAGTGAAAGTGATTGCACATATCACTTTCACACTGTAGTGGGCTGAAAAGTGCTTTCAGCCGTCATGGTATTAACGGCTTCTTCTGTTAATACGAAAGACTGCAAATGACAGCTGAAAGCGCTTTTCAGCCCTCTGCAGTGTGAACGTGATTCACGCAATCACTTTCACTCATGCTTCCCTGCCGAGTCAATTCCAGGTCAGGTGTGACAGTCGTTCCCATGATGGGACAATGACGTCCCGTCCCTCATGTGACAATCTCCATTGTGGTGACATGTACTATTACCATTAGAGAAAACCTATATACAAAAAAATACAAAAATTTCTATTTCATCTGATCTAGCTATAAAGAAGGAAAAATCTAAAAAATATGTATAAATTTTCAACCTAAAAATCAATAAAATGCATGGGGATTTCCAGTTACAACAGTTTTAAAAATATTTGAGAAACATTGCCAGGTACCTTAAAGAAAACGTTGTTGTTGCTCTTGCTGTATGCCTTCAAGTCATTTCTGACTTATGGAGACCCTAGGGTGAATCTATCATGAGGTTTTCTCAGCAAGATTTGTTCAGAAGGGGTTTGGCTTTATCTGAGGTGAACAGAGTGTGACTTGTCCAAAATCATCCAATGGGTCACCATGTCTGAGTGAGGATGTAAACCATAGTCTCCAGAGACATAGGAGATTATCAGACGGGGGATGGGAGTGAAGCAGATTGCGCTCCTGTCCTTATCCCATCCATGACAGTGATCATACGAAAGACATTCATACATGTCACGCTGATCCTGTCATTAACCTGTCAGTGAAGTGGAATTGCATTCATGGATTCTTCCGTTAATTCAAAATGAAGGACGGGACAATTCCACCTCAATGATGGGACAATGTTAGGATCAGCAGGACATCATATGAAAGTCTTTTGTGCAATCGTGGTCACTAGCGCTTCCCTAATGGACAATGTTTGGATCAGCGTGACATCATTTGAAAGTCCTTCCTGCGATCATACAGCAAGGATGGCACCAAGATGTGCCATCTCCTGTCTGATAATCTTCATAGTCCACCATTCAAACCACTACATCATGCTGGCTCAGTTTTAAAGAAGAAAACTATTGCACTGAATTATAAGCCTTGATTTCAGATTGAAACAAAAACTCAAGCAATGGGAGAAACTGATATAGTGAAAATGTCCAAACAGTCCAACTCAGGCTTTCCCAACCTCTGCACCCCCAAGGGGTGCAAGAGAGAATTTCAGGGGGTGTAGCAAAGAGTGCCTTGTGTCCTTGAGTGTCAGACTACAAGTCATCATTCATTTTTTTTTCTGGATAAACTAGAATCTAGTTGCTCAGTTTAGATTTGTATTTCATACACTGAGCTAAAGGCTTATTTTTTAAAGTTCAGTTTGTTCACCTGCAGTATGGTATGTGGTTCAATTTATGGTTCAAAAATTAGAAAGTAGACATCTTCATCTTCAAATGTGGTATTACTTTCAGAGGGGTACGGGCAGTAATCAGACATTTTCTAGGGGGTGTGGAGCATAGAAAAGGCTGGGAACTACTGCTCTAACCTCTGCTATATATTCCACACAGTTATGTTTGGTCAACATCAAAAACTTTTGAAATATTGACAAGAACGTATTAATCTATTTATTAATGGAGATAAACATACCAGAGTGGTCAAATCTATAAAATCCAATAAGCAAAAAAGGTAGTGGTTAAGAGATCCCTGACTTTGTATAAAGTTTGGAATTAGGGTGACTTTAAATGATGTTGCACTTTTTCTGTTTTTTGTCATGTTGTTTGTATGCCTCTTCTGTTTCTTCTTTTGGTTTTTCACTCTTTGTAATTATATAAACCTTCATTTTAAAAGGCATTTTAAAAATTGTAGAGAGACATTTGACCCCAGTATCTGCTTTTTTGTCACCACTATTACAGACTGTTCAAACTGCTATGGATGGTGTTTTGCTAAAAGCAGCTGTTCCAAATAAATAAACACCAGGATGTTTTCCAGCTTTCCCTCTTCATATTGTCCTTACTTCTGTTTCCAAGTAATGCACATTAATTTTTCCAAGGAGGTGGTTTAGTTTAGGATGCCTCTATAAATGCATTAAATATGCTACCTCTGTGAGCCTCTGCTACTATACTGATTAACTCTGTAATGTAAAAAGGCAAATTCTATAGCTTTTTGCTTCATTACTTACATTCTTAGTGCCTGCCTGGTCTGACACACATTCTCCAATAATGCCTGGAGCTAAAATGATGACATCTGGTGGAGAGTTACAGTTTAAGCTGCCTTTCTTTGAAATTCAGATGCAGTGGACATATCTGTCTACCTGGAGTCTGATAGTTGAGTGAGACCATCTGGCATCCAGCGTTCCAGAAAATCTGAGGCATGTAATTGCTGGAATCCACTCTGCCTCCCTTTGGGTAAATCCGACTCATTTGACGTTTATTATAGCTGTGTTATTTGTTAAAGAAAATGGAATAACCAAGCAACATATATAAACCATTTGCTCACATCTTCATGTTTGTTTTTTTTACCCCTAAATGTTCCAGCTCATAAGGCATTTGACACAACACTGATGATGTTCAATAATGGGTTGTGCATTAGTTAGGTACCAAGTACCACCCCTCCTCAGTGGTAATATTAGAACAGTCCCATTATAATACTCTCCATAAAAGGATACTTCACAAACTCAATTGCATGTGTTTTCAAATAACCTAGACCAACAGACTCATTAAAAGAAGACATATTGTAGTGAATGTTGCGTTCTAAAAAGAAAATAAGTAAAAATTCCATTGTAAAATTTTGGGTTCAAAATTAATAGAATATCAAAAATGAAGTTAAACTTCTGAACAGAATGACCTCAGAGATTCTTAGTAAAGAAAAGGCACAGTATAAAAATCTATAAATAGATAAATTAAATGAAACAAAAATCATAGTTTGCTCATTTGTTTCTCAGTCATCTTCTTCAACACAATGACTTTTCAAATTAGTGATAATCAGTTGCATTTCCCCAAATTATGAATTCACCATGCTAAGAGCTAAAATAGCAATGGTAATCCATGCTTTTGAAAGTTAAAAGAGTATTATAATTTTTAAAATACATATTTACAATAGCCACATATTACTGAGCAGGGAAAAGCAGGCCAACCAAAGGCTTATATGATATATCTATATATTTGTACCATGTAAGAATTTTTCTTAGCATTGCTGCAATAGGTACACATCTCTTAATTTAGCGCCACCATGTGGACAAAAGATGAAATGAAATGTCAGGAAAAATGTAAGGGAAATTTCATAATTGAGATTAATAATAATTAAAAAAAACAAAGTTGGAAAAATGTATTTTATATTAAGTGAACCTTTTTAGTTACCTTCTGCTACATGGAAACCCTGAAATTTAACAGGTTGGGCATAGTTGATCAATGCTGATAAGTATGGATGTATATTAGTTGTGGCCCCTACATATTTGTAAGAAGCCATCCATGCTTGCTCATCTTCTGCAGTTATCACACCCTGAAAGCAAATTCAGAAAAGGAAATCCATCAGAAACAGCACCTTTTTATGTCCCAAACTGGAATGAATTTAAAAGAGGATTTGGTCAGAATTTCTAGAAGCGAACATATATGAGTAATGACACAAAATGGGCCTATTCCATCACCAGGGCATGCACATTATGCTTACATATTCTGAAGAATGTCATGCTGGGTGTCTGAGTACATCTGTGGTTAAAGTTCTTATTATCATGATTATTGATTATTCTGTGTCACCATCAGTTCTTTCCAGAGCAATTTAAGTACTAGGAGGAGGTCCCTGTTCTGTGACAACAAAGTTTACAATCTAAATTTTAAAAGCTTTGGAAAGAGAAGCAAGGAGGAAATATAGGGCTCAGTGAAAAAGTCAAGAGTGGGGGAAAGGGAAAAAAGGGATGAATTTGAGAAATATAGTATAGTATTCTGAAATTTGATGTAAACAAAAGATTAAGATTCACCTCTGTTAGGGATACAGACAGGATCTCACCATATGCAGAACAGAGTGTCCTGTGCTCTATATTTAGCCTCAGTGTATATTTTTAATTTTCCAGTTTATGACCTTACAGACACCTAATGTTAAACATCTTAATGCTATCCTTAATTTGTTGTTGTTGCCTTCAAATTTTTCCGTCTTATGTTGACGACATCACAGGGGTTTCTTGGCAAGATTTGTTCAGAAGGGCCCGAAACCAGAATTGGGAATAAAGTCGCCAGTCCTGGATGGAGTCACACTCTCCTCTAAGGACTGTGTTCTCAGTTTGGGGATGCTCTTAGATTCGTCACTTCACATGACTAGTCAGGTGAATGCGATGGTCAGGAGCGCCTGTTATCAGCTTCGGCTGATACGCCAGCTGCGCCCTTATCTGGACATGAGGGATCTGGAAACTGTAGTACATAGTCTGGTAACCTCACGTCTGGATTTCTGTAATGTGCTCTACATGGGGCTACCCTTATGCTTAACCCGGAAACTGCAATTAGTCCAAAATATGGCAGCCAGGTTAATTACTGGTACATCTAGGAGGGAGCACATAACACCAGTGCTTAAATCCCTCCACTGGCTGCCAATTAGTTTCCGGGCACAGTACAAGGTGTTGGTTTTGACCTTTAAAGCCCTACATGGCTTGGGTCCATCTTATCTCAAGGACCGCCTCTTCCCATATGAGCCCCCTCGTACCCTGCGGTCCTCTGGGAGGAACCTGCTCCAACCCATGAGGACTAGGCTGTCGCAGACCTCCCAGAGGACTTTCTCCGCGACTGCTCCCAGGCTATGGAATGGCCTGCCGGACGAGATCTGTCTCATTACTACACTTGCTGCTTTCAAGAAAGCAGTAAAGATGGATCTCTTCCGGCAGGCCTTCCCGGAATAACTTCCCGGACATGAGAAGCCTGGCAAGACGCCTCGATTTATTCTTTCAAATGGTGTCCGCTGCCTTGTTGTTTATATTGTTTTAAAGTTTGTATATGGTTTTTAATAGAATATTAGTTTAATTCAATTTTAAGGGGTGGGAGGGTTAGGGGATTGGGATTGTCTGTTTTTAACTCTTTATGTTTTAATTATGCTGTAACCTGCCCCGATTGCCTAGCAGAGGGGCAGGCTATAAATAAAAATGATGATGATGATGATGATGATGATGATGATGATGATTTGTCTTTGCCTTCCTCTGAGGCTGAGACAGTGATTTGCCCATGGTCATCCACTGAATTTTCATGGACAAGTGAGAATTTGAAACCTGGTTCCCAGAGTCATAGTTCAATGGTCAAACCACTACAGCATGCTGGCACATGCTTTAACATGTATTTTTAATGTTCCACTTAGGACCCAGGGTGAAGGGACATGGATTCTTTGGGAATTATTTAGGGCCTTTGCAGACTGCCAGAAATAGTGCAAATTGAGTCCACTTTAACTGTCCTGATTCAGTGCTAGGGAATCATGGGAACTGTAGTTTATTGTGGCAGCAGAGCTCTCTGACAGAGAAGGCTGAATGTCTCAGAAAAAAAAATACAATTCCCATGATTCCCTAGCACTGAGCCAGGGCAGTTAAAGTGGATTCAATTTGCACTATTTCTGGCAGTCTGCAAAGGCCCTCAGTCTCCTATGATAGATGCAAAATACCTGCCCATACTATCTTATTCAATGCTGAACCTTGATTTGGAATACCATCTACCCTTCACTAATGCCTCCTGTGAAGTTACTACACCTAGCTAATAGACATTTACAAGATGAGTGCAAAGCAGTTGCCAAAATGGCCACCTTGTCATTTGGAGCCAGAGTCATTCTCCCACTCTCATGACAACAAAGGCCTGCAGAAGGCCTCCTGAACCATCAGCCATCCTTCAAACCTAACCTGTTTGAAGAAAGGAAGAGGGAGAGAAGAAGGGGGCAGAGCTGCCTTCAAGCATGGTACTTTCCTACAGTCTGAGGAGTCTCAGCACTTATCTTAGCCGTAGCAAAATGGATGGGGCTCTTGTTTCCAGGCCCTCAAGGGCTAGCACAGATGAATAGGACAGAAGAAAAAAGATCATAAATGGTGACTGATCTCAGGAAGAAATAAAACAGGCTTCAAAAACATCAGCCTCTTTCAAGAGCTCCAATGTATAAAAGCCATGGCCACTCTCTATGGCGGCACCAGTGATAAAGAATACTTTTCTTCTTTTTTGTAATAGACTATAGTTGGTGGAAAGCAGAGGAAAGAGTGGTATGTGGGCATCATGCAACACTACAGGAGCCATTTTGTTTGGTCCAAGCCCTTCAGAAGTAAAAACAAACAACCACCACCAAACCAAACCAGAACTTTGATTTCCCCCCTGCAAAACCCACCACACCCTTTTTGCCCCCAGGTGTGATCTAGGGGACATGAGGAAATTTTCAACATATTTTTGGCCCTTTGGACCATTTTACACCCAGGAGAGGCTTCTTCTAAAACAGGAAGTGCAAGGAACTGAGTTCCCGTTGCTATGGAAAGGCCTCTTTCAGTTCTAAAATGTTCAAGGAGAATGAAAAAACATGAAAAAATGTCCTAGATGATGTTTGGAGACAATTCTTTTAAAAGTATTTGTATGTGTGTATGTGTGCAGGTAAGTTCTTCCAAGATGTCCTGTGGGTCCCGTAACCTCCCACAGTTGCCCACCACTAGTGGGGCAGGAGAAAGGAATAATTACATGGTACTCAATAATTAAACTTCAATAGGTCTGTTATAATACAGTATATAACCTCCAAATCTCATGCAGACATTATTGGATCTAAAGAACCATGAGCTGCCATTTCTACTGTTCTCATGTGCTTGCACAAGGATTTGCAAAACTCTTCATGCATTGCTATAATGAACAAATCCATCATCAAGCTTCACGTTCTTGTTCATCCAAGAGTTTGCTCTAAGTTCTTGTGCATGCAGAAGAAGATTTTTAAATTTCATTGTGTTTTTTCCTCATGCAATACTGTAGCACATGGCAGAAAACAGTCTTCCAAAGAAACAATCTGCATTGGAAAGCTACTTTTGGCTCCAACCCACTGTTGTATGAATATTCGTTACAAGTAAAAAAAAAAAGGAAGGATCCTTTGACAATTCCACCTTGTGATACTATTTACTTTGCAATGCAGGGGCAAAAGAAATCTTGGATGTTTTTCTTTTCTTTTCTTTTTTCAATTGGCATCTTGCTGTCATTACATTGAGTACAAATGGACACCCAAGGCTCCTTGGCTACTTCTGAGATGCAGGCTGCTTCTAGAGCTAGAAGTAGCAAGAACAGATCACCTCTCCATCTTACCCTTTCCCCTGTGCACCCCAGTTCCTGCCCACCAAGAAAGTATTCAGTATAATTGCCCCTTACTACACTGTCATTTCCATTAAAAAGGCCAGAATGTACATATCATTCTATAGCAGCTAGTCAATATCTTGGTAATTAATAGCTAAGAGCTGTTAAATGAACTGCAACAAGAGTTTGTATCATATATTAGGAGAAAGCCTGCAAGTATGAGATGCTTACAGGGTGAGGGACAGAATAGAGAGAAGGCTGTAATACAGACTAAAGTCTGTTTTGAAGTCTATATTCCTCTAAGAAAAATAAGGAAAAAAAGATCAACCTTTCAAATTTAATGTCATGTATTCCTTGACATTTTCTTTTGACATTTCTCCTGGTCCATAATTAGCTATGAAATATTTTGCATCCCCTTTGAAAAGATAGTAGGGAGTGGAAAGAATATTAGAAAATATTTAAAAATGATTGAAACATAAGTTTCCCAAGTGCTGGAAATCCTGATGGGAATAATGGAGGTACAAGAATACTCAAAGTTCAGGAATTACTCTTTACAAATGAACAAATGTATTTCCAAAAAACAGTATTTTATGCACAGGAACAAACATTTGTGTATGGAAAACAAATTTCCTGTATAAAAATATTTTCTTTGCAGAAAATGCTGTTTTCTGTGCAGCAAACATGTGTGCTGTGAAGGAAACTTGTTTTCTAAACAAAGCATGCAATTTTCTACATTTAAAACCATGTGTATTTTGTTTTGCAGAGTAAGTCCTAAACTACAAAGTGTTCAAAACCTTTACAGTTTTGGCTGACTTTTTCAGTGAGGAGACAAATGCTAAAAAATTTCACTTTTGCCTGTAAAAACAAAATTCAGGAAGATGTACATCCATAAAAGACAGTGATGGGTCAGAGGCATAAAAAGGTGTGTCTCAGCTTTTTCATATGGAACTGATTTGATCACTGTGGCATAAATTCAAGCCATTTCAGAATGGCTAGCCTCTTCTACACAAACAGCAGAAAAACCATAAAAGATGGGCAGACAGAGACTCATACTTGGTAGGCCTGTAGGAATCAGAAGAATCTTCACAGACAAGAAACATGGAGAATGGGTAGCAGTGGGAGAAGGTTCAAGCGAAGCATTGCCAGAGAAAGGTTTAACATGCAACCACCACCTCCACCCCAAAGAAAAGAATGAAAAAGAGAAAGCCAGAATAGAGGGAAATATGAAGAGATGAGAAGGAAGTTAAAGAAGTCAATCATTCTTCAATGAGATAACTACATAAACATCTGCATTAGCCCAAGACAGCGGAGGCATGCAGACCACTCAAGCACCCAACTATCCTAGATAGAAGGAGAGGTAGTTGGATCTGCTACCAGTATAAAGAAAGAGCCACCATGACAATCATAAATAATCCAATAAATCCTGAGGAATAGCTAAAGAGAAGGCTAAATGATGCAGTGAGTTAAGAATGCATTCTACAAAGCAGGCTTGTTAGGTGCAGAGAAATGAAGAAAGCTGTAAAATATCTTGTGGGTCACCTTTTTATTGTTTTCTTGTTCACAATCGTCCACAGCCTAAGGGGAAAAATACAGATATTATCCAAAGAAGTTGCAGTATCACATACTCATAACTCAAAGAGAATGGGGAAGGCATAAAGCAAGAGGGAGAACTGGACTTTTTATCTTAAAATTATTCTTTCCACTAGGTGCATGCTTAAACAAAAGCTGCTGTTTAAAAAACAAGGCAGTTTGCAAGGTGGCAAAGGGAAGGCCCTTAGTTTAGAAGGGATGTTAGGATGTGAGTGGGAATAAGATCAGGAACTATATCTGGGTCCATGTCAGCACTGAATGAAAAACGAATGAACTGAAGCTGCTCCGTACTTCATAACTGAGGAGCTGTTGACAATTCTGTTCCTGACGTTAATAGAGACTGACACCTGAAGACATTATTCTGGAATATCTATTACACAACTAAATATTGGGGGATGAAAGCAGCCAACCCAGATCATAACCAAGGACATGCTAATTAAATCAAAGGAGTTGCATGCCTTCTGCTTCATGTAGCCACAAACATACCGTGCTAAAAGGACAACTCCCAATTTGGTTAGATGGAATCTGAAGCTCCATAGGAAGCAAAGAAAAAGCAAGTGAGTTAGGTTGGCATTCCTGAATTAGTAGTTTTAGTTCAGAGATTTTTTTTTAAAGAAAAAAAAAACTGATGATAAGGAGAGCTTCTACTGGTAGAGTCACCTAGATCAAGATAAGAAGATAACTAGGTAAGAAAGAAGCTAGAATCCCAACATGAACAAAGTTATAAAATATTTCAGAATTTTAATTTTCTCCTTCAGTAAGCAGGATTTGATCTGTTTACTTTGCTAATACACTGAAATGTTTCATAGCGAAGAGCCACTTGGTATTTTGAATTGAATAGTAAAGAATACCAATTAAGAACAACTGGAACAATACCTTTATCTGCCTGTTTTCATGATCCCTTGCTACCAATCTCAAACTGGCTCTTTCAGATGCTTCTTCTTCTCACTTCACAGAGTTCTGGCTTGCTAATTATTTCCACAGTTATTCATTGTAAAATCTTTATTCATAAGGTGAATAAGACAAATTCAGTGTACAATGAAGGCTAAGTGTAACACAAAAGCAGTTCTGTTCAGCAGCAACCTGCAGTAGATAAGAGTCAGACCCTCCCTTTGTGATTTTGATCCAAATCACATACACACTTGAGGCTAATCAGTACAATGTGCACAGGACGTGAGATGTAGCTTTCTCTGAGTATGTACACTCTGATCCAGTTTTCTTGACCATCTTAATGACATGTCTTTTAATTAAAAGATATGCAGAAAAAACAGTCTTACCTTTTTCACATTGTTGGCTACAGATTCTTTTTGGCTCAAGTCATCTGCAGAGAGCTCACTTCCAAATTTGTACTCTGGATGAGCTTCCTCTTCCTGGTCAGCTAAATGCCCACACCGGCCAAAAAGAAATAAGACACCGAGGTGGAGGGTAGGAGAAACAGTGACAATGAAGGCAACAATAAAGATCAAATCCAAAGAGTTCACCAGAAGTCTTTAAAAGGATCCCATCTTATCCATAAATAAAGAACATCTCCCAGTAAACGCAATACTGTATATCAGTACTTAAAATAGGGATTAAAGCTCTGTAGGCAAAAAGTAGCTATCAGAGACACCTCAGAAAGAGAATGCTGTGCTTGGCAATAGCTCACTCCATGACTAGACATGTAGCAGTCACCCATTACCTTCTCTGCTCATCTAGGCCTTCCTTATCTAGGCCTTCCTAGTACATTAGAAAGACTCAGTAAGATATTCTGTTACAGGTGGGTGCAGATATGGCCATGTTCACCCTCTGCTGTTGCACAGCACTTATGTGCCTTTCCAAAAGGCAAATATTAGACCCATCCTATCAGCACCTTCTCTGTGGGCCCTGAGTGGTTGTTTAAATCCATTAAAACCCTATCCTATCTATTAAACCTACATGACACCAAAGCATCAGTCCACAAGTGAACATTTCATGAACTCACTGCATTTACTGCATATAATTTTAGAATACACAGCACAATTATAAATATAATGACCTGTTTTTGTCAAGAGTGAATGCTCATCTCACTATGGTCATTATGAGAACATAAACAAAAAAACCAATAAATGCAGTCCTTTACCCTCACACTAAGACTAACTGCCAAGTGAGCTCAGATACTATAATTATCAGCAGAAGTTTATAAAAGGATGAAAGTTTAAAATACTGTCTTACCACTTTCTATCTCTTCTTCATTATCATCTTCTAAGATGCTGACAGGAGCAGCAGTTTCACCAGCTTCCATCATACTTTTCAAAGTTTCAAGCTGTTCTATTTAAAATAAAATGGATGCACCACACACATACAAAAGAGGTGGGGGGACACGTAGTTTATTAATCAAAATATGTTGTAAAATCATTCAGTTGTTAAAGCTTAAATTTAAATGGACAGGCCAACCTTTGCCAGCATTACACCACTGAAGAATACTGATATCTAGAATTCTCAGTCAGCCCATTATAGTCTGGGCCCTGTGAAATTCCATTCTAGACGAACTCTTTGGTGTCTCTTGACTAATTTATGAATTACTGACCAGAACGCAAGAGTTATTATCATATGGACAGTCACACAGAATACAGTACACAATCAAGAGTCTGATGATCTAGTTTATCCCTATGAGACTGTGGCTAGTTTCTGTAGTATGAGGCCATCCCTGCATGAGCCAAATGAAACATCGTCTCCACATTGTAATGTCGAGTAGTCCTGATGAGATAGGGCCCAATCCCAGGTTCTGGTGCGAACTATCCAGACAATGCCCAGGCAGTTCAGCACTGAAACCGCTATAAACCCCTCTTAAAATGGTCTTTTGAACAGGGTCTTTTAAATGGTCTTTTAAAGAGAAGGACTGTAAAAGCAAAACAAACCAACAACAACAAACACTTCACCACTTGCTCTGGATCTTTCCAGAAGATCTGGAGCTCTCCACTGCGATAGTGGGTGGCTGTCCATACTCACATTCCTCTGTGCCACGTTTCTCTGTGCCACCTAGCATTGGTACCATTGGTGCAAGTCACTTGGTCTGAGGTCAGAACGAGGTGCCCAGCCATGTGATTGATGCTGGACACTTTATTCCAACTTCAGAGCAAGCAATGTGCAGTAGTGGCGCTAGTCAGCACAGCAGGATGCATAGGTGAACAGCCGTTCGGTGTGGCAACGGAGTATCTTGCACTCTGGAGGGACATCAGAGCACTCCAGACCAGAATAGTCCAGGCTGCTCCAGGAGCATTCTGGCCAGTGTGGACCCACCCCGAGAGAACAATAGTGGTGTAAAGTAAAAATGTTGTTGGCCCTACTCATGTGACCTGTCTGTTTCAGTGTTGCTTCAAAATGATGGGCCTCCTTTGTTGATAATTAAATTACTGGCCTAATATAAACATTTTTCAGGTTTTTGGTTTTAAAACAAATCTGAATTCTTAAAAGGAAATAGCAGAGACAAGAAATGGGGCTTCACACATTAAAAGTACATTCGCTGTACTACTAAAGTATGGCTATATTAGCATTTTAACAATCCTTTAACTGTTTACTTGAAAGAGAATCCTATTATATGCAGTGCAGCTGACTCCCCAGTAATGGTGCAGAGGATTATGTTTATTTCCCCAGAAATCAGTTCATTGCTGTACTTATAATGGTTTGCATGCAAGTTGGTTTATGGTGGGAATTGGAAAGATATCGAATTCAAAAGACAGAATGTAAACTAGCCAGTTCCCTGGCAAAACTACAAGACTCTGAAATACCAAAGAGAAGATAGAATTCACCATCATTGAAAATCATAACAAAACTGAAACAAATAACCAAAGAATTCTCTTTTATACCAAAAAGTATATCTTGTAAAACACATCAAGATCTCATGAGAAGGCTAAGTTTAATAAGACAAGAGAACAATTCAACAATCCTCCAGTTAGTGATTTTGCCATGCTTCATTAATGAGTAAAATAACAGCAAGTCTATTCTTTCCTGAGAACACTGGAAGTAACTGAGAAGTTTTAAATACAATGTTATGTTTTATTGTAAGTTTTTAATGCCCAATGTTTTAATGGCACTTTACTTACTTTTCTCCACTTCAGGTTTCAACCTCTTGTTTTTAATAAGAATCTTTCTTTTAAGGTCATTTGGAGAAGGCAAGGGTCTTCCTGCTTCAAGCTATAATCAAGAAAAAAGGCATAACTAAGAAAAAAGGCATAACTATATAACATAATCATAACTAAGAAACTACCATGGGCAGGTCACACTCTCTCAGCTCTAGGGGAAGGCAATGGCAAACATAAGACAAATCTAGACAAGAACACCTCATGATAGCTTTGTCTTGGGGTCACCATATGTTAGAATCAACTTGAAAGCACACAACAACAAGAAACATGAGTTTTGCATATGCTCCCTTAAAATATGTACTTTGTCCTTTGCTTAGCTCTGCCCACAATTATCTTGAAAAAAGGTAGCCACAAAAAGAACAAAGCCACCTGTGATTTGCCAACACCTCTTGTGAAGGAGAAGACAGCCATCTCTTTCTTCTACTCTTTCATGGCATTTGCAAAAATATGTTACCCTATTCAAGCATTTTCCATAACTTGCCAACTAGGAAATTGCCCTCTGAGAACAGTCTATTCAGTCGTACTTTCTTCAATCAATCAATCAATCAATCAATCAATGCCATGTATATAACCATAACTCGCCGACTAGGAAATCGCCCTCTGAGACCAGTCTATTCAATTGTACTTTCTTCAGTCAATCAATGCCATGATATAGTCAGGCCTCTATATTCATAGATTCTGCATCCATGGTTTCAACCATCTATGGCTTGAAAATACTTTTTAAAAAAAAGCAAACCTTGATTTTAGCATTTTATATAAGGGGCACAATTTTACTATGTCACTGTATTTAATGGGTCTTGAGCATCCACACATTTTGGTATCCATGGGGGCTCCTGGAACCAAACCCCAGCAGATTCCAAGGGCCCACTGTATGCTCATTTAGGAAGCAGTGGGGAATTAAGCAGGTTCTGTTCACTCTGGTTATATGCAGCAATGTACCAACCAGGTTGGAATGCCCACACTTAAATGCATGAGTTTTGCAACAAGATGTTGCAGTCTGTTGAGAATCCAGCCAGATCTCCATGCCCTCTTCCAGAATACTGCATTCTTTCCCCATTTTTTCATTTTCTTCTTAGCCAGCCAGTACAGAATTCTATGACCAGTGAACAAGGCAATTTCTGATTGGTCTGTCTTGCGACTACTACTCCTTTTAATGTTTTCATTATGTTTGCTTATTTTTTGCAAATACTGTATTTAATATGTTGTTGTTGCTTAGGAAACAGGAATGTAAAGAGATATGTTTTTGTATTTAAAGCCTAATCTCATTGTAATTATTGCTACAACTCTGTAAAGCAGGGGTAGGCAACCTTTCCCCTTTAAGGGCCAAGGGACTTCAGCTCCCAGAATCCCAGGAGCTATTGGCCAACATGGGACTATTGGCCAACATGGCTGAGGCTTCTGGGAGCTGAAGTCCCTCGGCCCTTAAAGGGGAAAGGTTGCCTACCCCTGCTGTAAAGGTAGGCAAGTAGTATTTTTTCATATTACAGAAGGAGGAGTGAAGTTGGCCTAAGATCACTTGCGTTCAAGGCAGATGTGAGATTCGAATGACTGAACTGATTATTCATTACTATGTGTCACCCTTTGCTCAACCTCTTTTAACTACTACGATATGCCAGTTCTGATACCAGCAGTTCTGCTATTAAAAATCAATCAAACAAACAAACAAACAGCCTGATCAGAATGCAGAAGTAAATAGTTCATTCCTATACAGACTGGAATAGCACTCCAAATATAATAGGGACTGATCCTCTGGAGTCCATTACTAGTTCGTTACTATTTACTTGTAATTAATTTCTTTTTCCAACAACAAATGTAACATTACATCATATTATGACTCTATCTTAATGAGTTATAAATTTGGTGGGGTATTTATGGTTATGGAAATGTGGTATCACTAAATGAGAGCAGTGGAATATTACATGCTACGTCTCATGCTTTGTTGTGGCTGTTGAGGAGAAAACGACATGGACAAAAGGAGAACATGTTTTGTATCACAAGCCAGCAGTTTGTAGCATTTAGATGTTGTTGTTGCTTAGGGAACAGGAATGTAAAGAGATATGTTTTTTTAAAATCCAATGATAAAGTAGCTAACTCCTTCTGGGGGTACTGGAGTTACAGTAGTAATTAATTTTTTAAAAGCAACTTTCAAAGTACTCTCAATTATCACACAATGCAGGGAATTGCTATATGCCTTACGAAAACACATGGAAAGATGTTCTTCAGTTTCATAACATATAGAAAGCAAACAGGAATACCCTCTGTAACTATCTGTATCCTTTAAGCAATTATAACCCCCCTCCTCCCAAAAAAAGAGATCATCTTCATTTTAATCCATGTTTCTATAAACTGAGTGGGCTACTTGGTGTCTTCATGATGAGTTCATATTAGTTGCAAACAGCATTAACTGGATGCTGTTATGAATAGGGAAGCAGAATTTCACCGAGATGCTTTTTGTGTGTGTGTTGTATTTTCTTAAATAATAACTGTAAGGTGGAGGGTGACTGACTTGGATTAGGACTGCAGTGTAGGTAAACCTGCACCCTTGGACTCAGAAGGTGGTGTTCGGGGACTCCTGTTCGACTCCTAGCCACTGGCCTGTGGTGTCCCATGGGCTTCCATTTTGTCCCCCATGTTATTTAATATCTACATGAAACCACTGGAAGAGGTCATCCGGAGTTTTGGGGTGTGGTGTCACCAGTATGCGTATGATACCCAACTCTATCTCCCCTTCCCATTTGATTCCAACGAAGCTGTCTCTGTACTGAACCAGTGTCTGTGGTCAGTAATGGACTGGATGAGGGCAAACTGAAACTTAATCCAGACAAGACAGAGGTGTTCCTGGTCAGTCATAAGGCAGATCTGGGAATAGGGACTTTGCCTGTGCTGGATGGGATTACACTCCCCCTGAAATTTAAGGCTTGCAGCTTGGCTGTGCTCCTGGACTCAACTCTGCGTCTAGGTGCCCAGGTTTCAGCAGTGCCCAGGAGTGCATTTGCACAGTTAAAACTTGTGCGCCAGCTATGCCCGTTCCTTGAGATGTCAGATCTGGCTACAGTGACACATGCCTTGATTACATTCCATTTGGACTACTTCAATGCTCTCTATGTGGGGCTGCTTTTGGAAACTGTTCAGAAAGTTTAGCATGTGCAGAACGCTGCTGCCAGAATGCTGACTGAGGCCAGTTATAGGGACCACATAACTCCCTTGCTGAAACAGTTTCACTGGCTACCGATTCATTTCCGGGCACAATTCAAAGTGCTGGTTATGACTTATAAAGCCCTACACGGTTTTATTTAAGAGAACGTATCTCCCCATACAAACTTATTAGAGCCCTAAGATCTTCTTGGGAAGGCCTTCTCTCGGTCCTACCACCATCACAGGCTCGCCTGGTGAGGGCATGGGAGAGAGCCTTCATAGTGGCTGCTCCTGCCTCCTGGAATGCCCTTGAGTGAGAAGCACGGCTGGCCTCCTCCCTGCTTGCCTTTCGTCAGCAAACAAAAACGGCTCTATTCAGGCAGGCATTTGATGTATAATCATGAGGTGGCTTGGGTGTTTGTTTTATAGGATGGAGACCATGGTTGTAGTTTGGTTTTAATTTCTGTAATTTTATACTGTTTTAGATGATATCTTAATTGTTTTATTGTAATATGTTTTTTAGATTTTATTTATTTATTTATTTATTAGATTTTATTTGTGAGCCGCCTTGAGTCCCTTTGGGGAGAAAGGTGGGATAAAAATAAATAAATAAATAAATAAATAAATAAATAAATAAATCTGTTTAACCACTACAACAGTGCTGATGAAATCCTCTCCAGAATGGAAGCTGCTAGTCATGTCAGAAGTGTATAAGGAAATGCTGTGTGGTGTGGAATGCAGAGCACACATTTCTCATGAAAGTACAGTACTTGTAACTGAACTTCAACCCTAAGTGCAGTCTGATTCTCTTTCCCTTTCTCCCTCCCTCTCTCATACACATACACATCTTCCCTTCCTTTCAGGTAAATAGCAACTAAAGCAAGGTCTTGTAGTTTCTCCTTTAGATGATTATTTATTTATTTAAGCATGGACACGTGCATTAGTTAAATATCGTACACATGCATAAGGTCACAACAAATAGTGTTTTCCCTTCATGCAGGAGACATGGCATCACAGTTTATTTGTTTTCTACAACACTTGACCTTCCCCTCTACAAGCACTACTCTGGGAAGCTTGAATATTATTATTATTTTAAAAATATTGTTGTAAATTTGCTTTGTAATTATAAACAAACAGTTGGAAGATACGATCTGCAATTAAAATCAAAATATTTAAAACTTTACCTGCCACATACAACAAAAACCTGGCATAATAAAACACTTTTCAGGAAACAGAGAGAAATCATCCAGCCATCTTTCACAATGAAAGGCATCCCGAAAGATGGTCCCTAAAGTATCATGGGCCTATGCCCTTTAGGACTTTTAAATATCATTGCCAACTTTTTGAATTCTTCCTAGAGGCAAACTGGCAACCTCCTGCAACTATTGGAGAATCAGTGTAAGACACTTCCCAGGCAAGCACCCACTAACATCTTTAGACTTGCAGTGTCGATCAAATGAAGCTTCTGAAGACTTTCCACATAAATCCCCTTTAAATAATCCAGCTAGGATTCAATTAAGGTTTTAATGATCACAGCCATGTCTGATCTCAGGAATGAGTGCAGGTGGCCCACCATTTTCAGCTGGCCAGAGGCACTGCTACAACTACAGCCACCACCTGGTCATCTAGATGCAAAGCCATGTCCAGGAACACTCCCATACTGTGAACCTCATTTGTCTGAAAGTCTACTTCCTCATCCAAAACAGGTAGAATCCCTGTTTCAGAGTCTGTCCCCATCTTGGACCAACTATCTTGTCTGGGTTAGGCCTGAATTTGTTAGTCTTCATCCAAAATTGCCTCCAGGAACTAATTCAAAACAGCAACATAATCCCTAGTGTTAGATGAAAAATTGAAGAGAGTTGTATGCTATTCTTATATTGGCGAAAATGGACTACAATGGCCAGTTTCTCAAAGGCAGACAGGCAATGCCCAGTCTAAGATGCTGTAGCCAGTCTCTCTCCTTCATTTGAAAGTATCAACATGGGAGTCACATTTGTGTGTCTTTCTCCTTCAGGCTGGCAGTCTCATTATGAGGACACAAGGCCAATGTTTTTCTTTCAGATAGGCAACATCAGTATGAATTCACAATGGGATTGTCTCTCCTTCAGGCAGCAACATTGCAATGAGATCACAATAGATAGACACTACTTCAAGTTAATAGTGTCGTGTGAAGTCACAATGGACAGCCTGTCTCTCTTTTTCTTTCTTTCCTACATTGAAGCGGAAGCAACATGTGGATACATTTGCTCCTCTTTTCTCCAAAGGCTGAAAGAAGCAGCACATGTGACTGCAGGCCCTTTCCTTCTTAGTTGAGCATGTGCAGGGACAAGTGGGCAAACTTTTTTTATGTTTTGTTTTGTTTTGATTGTGGTGATCAGTAACCATGTGTGATCACTAACATCTCTCTTACTGAAACAAGGATCAGGATGTAGCTAGAGAAGCCACAGGCTATCAAAGAAGTAGAGCTTGCAGGTAAGAAGTTACTCCAGCCTTTTTAGGACACACACACATGCAAAACATAATAGTAGGGTTTATGGGAATTTCAGCAACCCCCATGATATAACAAGTGTCTGCCTATGGAGTTAGAAATGGCCACAGCTTTAGAGGAAGTGGCAGTCTGCAGATGAGCAGAGGGAGAACAGACTGCTATAGCACCCCAAATACAGCAGGGACTGAAGGTCCAGAGTGTCCTCCCTGGAAAAGCAACAGATTAGGAGAGACCACAGAATAGGCACAGAATATAAGAGGAGGAGAGCAAGAGAAGCCATCTTCTGGGCAAAGGGGGTTGAAAGAGGAAGCAGAGGATTTTGGCAAGAAAGACAATGATTACCCTGGACTCAGTAGTGTCTCATTCACTTCAAGCCACAGAAGTACTTAGGAAACCCAAAGAAAGGAACTTCAAGTAAAAAGAATCTTCCCTAACTTTGTGCCCATAAGACATCTGACTACAAATCCCAGAAAGCATGGCAATTTTCTTTGCTGAGTCAGGATGTTGGAACCTGTAGTAGAATACATTTTGAGGGCTCCAAGTTATGGAAAGCTGTGAGAACACTAGCTGCTAGGAAAGGAAAAGGTTTGTAGAAGAACACACAGAGAAAGAAAGGGAGAAGACTGGAATGAAAATAAGGGGGGGGGGATTAATAAAACAATGCAGCCCTATATAAGGTGTTTCAATCCTACAGAAGAATGACATATTCTGAAAGAGGAATTAAACAGACAACAAAATGTTAACATCAAATGAGGTTTATCCCCAGAATGGGGTCTCACTTGGAAAACGAATCCTACTAAAGGAAAACGGCCAGGCTCCTGAA
Source organism: Phrynosoma blainvillii (assembly GCA_026167975.1). NCBI lineage: Eukaryota > Metazoa > Chordata > Lepidosauria > Squamata > Phrynosomatidae > Phrynosoma > Phrynosoma blainvillii. The sequence goes on along the minus strand of JANUYF010000001.1, from coordinate 197,923,805 downwards.
CATAGCTTTTGAAGTAGACAGGAACTCAAATCAACAGTCAGCTGGTAATAATTTTCACAATACCTTCACCCCATAGCCTTTACTGAGAATTGCCAAGTTATAACAGAATCAAACAAAGCCCAATTGCACAATTTCTCATTGTGTCCCATAGTGCTGCCTGATGCATTTCCAGCATCAATCATTACAGCCCTTGCTTTTTCAGTTCTCCTAAGGTTAAAATGTTATAGAGCTTTGGACCCCAGCTTTACTGAAGGCAGCCAATACTTAATTTACATTTTCCATTTGTTTTTGTTAACAGCTAAAATTATCTGATTAATTGCATATCATTATCATATTAAAAACAACTAAATGCCCATTTTTATAATTCATTTTAACTGACCTTGGAATTCCAGTTAATACTTCACATATTATTTCACACTCAACTTCCCCACACATACATTGGGATTAATCTCCATCTTTGGAAAAATGTGTATTGTAATGTTTTTAAGGGAGTGACAGTGTGGTGTAGTGGTTTGAGTGGTGAACCAGGATGCTAGAATGCTAGAGTTTGAATTCTCTCTCAGTCATGGAAACCCACTAAGTGGCCTTGATGAGTCACACTCTCTCAGCCTCACAGGAAGGTAATGGCAAACACCTTCTGCACAATTTTTGCTGAGAACCCCCCATGATAATATCAATTTAGGATTGCCATCAGTCAGAAATGGCTTACACAACAACAACAACAACAACAACAACAACCTATTAACAATGGTGTACACCATTAACGATGGTGTAAGGGGTTGTTTGAGAGTGTACTCATGTTACTACCAACAAAATCACCGTATTGTAATAATTAATGACATTATTATCATTATTCTTTACGGATTTTTCAGGGTGGTAGCCATTTTAATCTGCTGCAGCAAAACCAGCTGTTTTGTAGCACCTTAAAGACGATATGTTCTATATGACATACGATTTCACAGATAAGAGACCCCTTGAGCAAATCTATGAATGTATGTATATCATGTATTTAAATTATTTATAGCCTTTCAGCTAAATGGCTCCAGAGTGACTTACAAATAGGTGATGTGATAACACCCTGTCAAATATAATAAATAAGATTTACAGGGAGTAAATGTAAAGAGTGAGTTTACAAGGAGAGAAATATGTCAAAAAAGGAATATGCCGAGAAATTAAGAAGTAAAGGTAACTAGAAGCAACAGCATTCAGGGGCTTCATGGTGCAGAAACCGAATGTCACCCAGGTGTATGAATATACATGGCACATGCCACCATATTTTCGATATGTTTTTAACAAGACAATGTAAACCGAATGACTATAAGATACCTACTGGATGTGATTCCAGTGGTTGTTTCAGCAGAAAATCTCCAAAAATATCTTCACAATATTTTGACATTTTGTATTGTTGATATTTGCTAGGAGAAAAGGCATAATTATGAATGATCATATAATGGAGTGTTGAATCTAATCTACTACTGCATAACTGAAGATTACTGTAGCAAAATATTCAGCTACATACAAAAGCTTAACACTGTAAAACCTAAAGTAGTTGGATAACTGGTTTAAAATAATTATGTGAAAGTGGCTTTCAAACATATTAAAATGTTTGTTTTAAACCCAATGTGGCAAAGAATTTAAATTTGACATTTTAATGCAAAGGTACAAATTTATACTCAGAGTAACTTTAGATTTAACTTAATTCAGTAATGTTAGAATGCTGTTATTAGGAACAGTTCTGCCACATTTCTTCCTGATTGCGTCATTAAACTATGCAAGAGGAATGATTCTTTGTGATGTACCTGCAATGATTTTCAAATGACAGGATGACAGGATAGTCGGATGTTACAAATGCTGTTTCCTTAATGGCTTGAATCACGTCCTTCCAAAAAGAATTGAAAAAGTTACATGTGAAAACTAATCAACTGAAAGCATATTAAATAGAAAAGAAGCCACATGTTAAAAATGTACACACAAGACATGTTGAAAAATAATTTCATTCTGATTGTTTCAATTTAGTTTCGTATCACCAAAATGGACAGTAGGATTTCCAATGTTCTCCCTATTGCTGAAAGAAATTATGGTGATAAACAATACACTACCACAAATGATATGATCTATCCAGCCTACTGCTATTGGCAAAATCTTATTCAAAGTAAGTCTTATACTTTCTCTTTCCACTGATGTGAAATAGAAACATGAAACCTTATAGAACCAAAATAAAATTTATTTCACATTAAACATTGTAACCTTCTGTTGTTTAGCCCACCATAGGATACAACTATCTCACAGATTAAGGGAGGGTTTTGTTTTTATTCTGATGCAGAGAATGTTATAAACAATCCATCAGAATGAAGTTGCAGAGCAATGGAGTGGTTTTATATATCTGCATGGAATAACTGCATTACACTTAAGAGGGAATTTACACAACTAGAGGCTGAGTTCCCAGTAAAACATGGAAGAAACACAAAAACAGATCTATGGTTGAGCCTTTTAAATTTATTACAGGTGACACTTACCTTGAACAGAATGTCTGTACACATAGCTTTCCCATGTGTTATTATAGGTTCTTGATCTTCACCTTTTCCATCCCAGCAATCAAGTTCAACACATCTATAAGCCCAAAGTGAAAAGAAAAACTAAATCTTTTTTTGTTGCTGAAATCAGTAGCTGTAACATGTTATACAGAATTCCATTCAAATTTTGTGACATATTTGTTGCTGCCTGAAATGCATTTTGTATGTGCAGGACAACTGAGAGAAAAGGATACTCATCATGTTTTTACATATTTTGAACCGAATTCACCTTCCTTTTCAAGGCAATTAAATACAAAGTACACACATGTAAATACAGATTCACTTAGATCAGACAAGGAAAATGAATGTGAAGTCATTTTTTTAAAAACTCAAAACATCTCATTAACCTGCTACATGGTATGGGGGGAAAGCAATGTTGCCACACTTTCTACCCTACCCAACTGTTTAAAGCCCAAGAAAGGCCTTTATTTAACAGGGGCACAAACTGGAATGGGGAAACCAGTAACAAAGCAAACTGCCCTACACACTTCCTCAAGGTATGTGTTTTGAATCAAACCATTATTTAAGTATTTTGTTTAAAAAAAAATCTGCATATGGGAGAAAATGACAGAGTGAGGGGCTGGTGGGTAGGTGTGGCCCTTCAGGGTTATTAAAGTGAATGAACACAGACTTCCAATTCTTGACAGCTGCTCCCTCCTGAATTAGATATAAGCAAATGACTGAAATGCACTCCAATCTAATTTAATTTTAATGTTGTTGCTAATGTGTGTGGTGAAAAGCAACAACATTCACTTGTAAAAACAGTCCTAGTGTACTTTGTCCATCCCGCACTTTCTTTCTTTAAAGGCATTGTTGCAATCTTCCACAAATGTTGTTAGAATGATTTTAGTATTTAATTCAGTGTTTTATATATGCATGCTTTTATATCATACAGATATAATACACACTAAATTAGAAGTAGTGATGAACTGATTTAAATTGTTTTGTAGTGTAGTTTCCCTTTAAAATATTCCCTTAAACCACCATCATGCATGTCCAACCTGCATCCAGCTAAGAGGACTTGTCTATACATCTCCACAGATGACTTCCCACCAAACTGCCTTCCTGTCAAATATGTGTTGTGGGATGAGCTAATGAAATAGTGAGCCAAAGGATGTTCCATTTCTTGGTATAGTTCTAAGCGGTCAAGGAAGACAGGTGCATTCTCATCAGACATCAAGTATCGGCAAAATCCATCACTTGACATGAGACCTGAAAAGCAGAAAAAACAGCATTATAGATCCCTTCACTTCACCTGACTATGAAAACTGACTATAGTTCCCACTTTACCTGACTATATGAAACCACATATTTTGTTGTAAAATATGTCTCATCTTTTTTTTCATGTTCTGAGTTCCCCTAACTTGAGAGGGCAATTTGATGAGGACAGGCGTGAGAGAGTGTAGTGAAAAGCAAGCACATTCTTTTGTATTGCTTAGAAAGCAGTGATAAAAAATATGAGAGAATTGTATCCTGTGCTGGGGACTTAGGGCCTTTGCAGACTGCCAGAAATAGTGCACATTAAATTGAGGCACTGCCCTGGCTCAGTGCTAGGGAGTCATGGGAATTGTATTTTTTTCTGGGACATTGAGCCTTCTCTGTCAGAGAGCTCTGGTGCCACAATAAATTACAGTTCCCATGATTCCCTAGCACTGAGCCAGGGCAGTGCCTCAATTTAATGTGCACTATTTCTGGCAGTCTGCAAAGGCCCTTAGTCCACAATTACAATCTGTAGAGGTCATGCTAACAAGCTGACAAATGGTTTTTAATTGCCACTTTCACAGCCTGTGATAAAGCTACTATAAAGAGTGGTTCATCCCTCATATATTAAGAAAAGGCATCCAAATTGTTGGAGTTTGATAGGAGATAAGTGAACATTCCACAATCCTCAATTGGTATTTAATGTAAGGAAGCATGGTGTAATAAAAAGTTGGTCACTGTAGTTTTTGGGTGGGTTCTAGCTGGAGTAAATATGAAAATGAAAAACTGTTGAGAGAAGTTCAAGTCAGTGCTGCTGAGGAGCTCTAGAGGTTCTGGTGAGTGGGACATTACAGAAAAAGTCTGAAGAAGCTAGAAAAACCATGAAGACTGCAGATCAGTGGGAGACATCTAAAAAAAAGACTAAAGACAAGGCTGTAATCATTCATAAAAACAGATAGAGAAAGCTGCATCTGTAGAGAGAAAATTCTAGAGATGACTTTCAAGAAGAAGCAAGACACAGATTTCCAGCAGATGACCATGAACCTTAGGGAAATGTGGTGCTGGACCAAAGGGAGTGTTCTGGAGAAGTTCATCATATATATCATATATCTAAGCATATATTAACTCAATCAAAGAAAGAAATTTATCATTTAATGCCAGCTGGTGACTTAACTATGATGCAGATGCACTCTACAGGGTAATAATGGGATAAAGTTTGGTTACATAGAAGAACCAATTTTCAGTGCAGTTATTCCATGAAAAGATATGTACCTATGTAGTTGCAACATTTAATATATTCTATTTAGTTGCACTGCCATATATTTTCAACTATAAGTCAAAGAGACAGTAGATTGAATCACTAAGGCCTGAAACACACGGGCCAAAAGGAGCAGTTTCTGGCTGTTTCGGTGGCATGGTGTGCAGATGACGTACGCTCCCGGATCAGATGTAAGCCACTCAGAGACCACCTAGGGCGGTCTGAAGCCACTGGGAAAAGGAGTGCAGAAAAACCACTCCTGCTGGCAGCTAGCTTTGGGACCATGGCAGCAGCTGGCTTTGAGGGCAGGCTATGCAGTCGCCATGTTCCCTGGCTGATTGTGGACGGTGGAATTCAACTGTCCATTCCTTTCCTTAGCAGAAAAACTGTTTTGTCATTATTTTATAAATACAAATAATAAACAGATAATAAATAAGACAGGTTCTGCACTGCAAGGTGCAATTGCTTAATCCCTGATGAAAGTTACTAGGCTGTTTTCAATAACCCTGAGTATGATGAAATTGGGAGTTACCAGAGAATGAATACCATATATACTCATCAATAAGTCTAAAACTTTATACCCAAAAATTGACCCCAAAATCCCAGGTCACATCAGTATGGGTCAGTATGGTAATGTGATAGCAGCTCTTTCAGATTTCCTCATTTAGGGCCTTTGCAGACTGCCAGAAATAGTGCAAATTGAGTCCACTTTAAATTGAGGCACTGCCCTGGCTCAGTGCTAGGGAATCATGGGAACTGTATTTTTTTACTAGGACATTGAGCCTTCTCTGTCAGAGAGCTCTGGTGCCACAATAAATTACAGTTCCCATGATTCCCTAGCACTGAGTCAGGGCAGTGCCTCAATTTAAAGTGGACTCAATTTGCACTATTTCTGGTAGTCTGCAAAGGCCTTTAGTGGGGAGAGAGTTTATTTTTCTCTTGAGCCAAGCAGAAAGAGCCCCGGGTGATTGATTGCTGTTAAACAGAATCCCTCTCCCACCTGTGCTGGCCACCACGGTCTGGAGAGTGAAGGCTGAAACCAAAGTTGAAACACTGAAGCAAAAAGCCTCAATTAGAGACCCTTTTGCTGTGCGCACACATATTCACACTGAAGGAGTCTCCAAGTTTCACCCTCAACTTATCCACAGGTCATGACAAAATCCATAATTTTGGTCCCAAAACTGCCCTCAACTTATACATGAGGTCAATTTATAGTTGTGTATATACAGTAACAGTTGCAAGGCTTAAGCTTAAACTGCTAGAAGGCACTGCAAATTACTGAAGAGTAAAGGATGGGAAAGGCTTGTTGTGTAATTGTGACATTGGATATAGTGCAAAATGTGTGGTCTCACCACTCAGTTCACAGTCCTCTCTCTCCCTTTCTCTGTCTCTGCTGTTAAATGTTTGATGACTGTAACATTAATCTCAGTGAAAAACTCCTTTTGAAAAAAAGCTTTCACTTGTGTTTCTTTTGCCTTCCAGTGGGAACCTTACGGGGACACTCTGGTTCCCATACTTAGGAATCCAGGTTAAAAGGACCTAGCTTATACCACCTTTACTGGACTAACAGCAGTCTGTCCTCCAGTGCCATAAGGCCAGAGTGAACAATCTCAATGGCTTGTTTCCAGGATGAATAAGATATGTCAATTATGTTACTTACAATGAAGCAAAAGTCAAATAAGCATCTTCAAAGAAAACCACAGTTTATCACCTCATACCACCTCCTTCTTACCTTTGTTCTTTAAATCTTCATCTGGCTCATATGTCTCAATTATCTGCATTGCTCTTTTGGGATCAAAAAATGGAAATAAAATTTCATTCAGCCGAGGATCCCGCTGATGCTATGGTTAGAGAAAAAACAGAATCAGAGAGAGAGTGCACAGCTTGACCTCTACAAATATTGTATTAAGGCAGATATAGTTGGGGGGAGGTGGGTATAACTGCCTTTAAAACCAAGCTATTCTAACTTATTTTCTAAGTTTTAAAGAATTCTAAATTCTCTGTGTTATTTTTTTCTATTCATTTTAACTAAAATTGGATAATGAATTATCAGTGTTATTCATAAACAGTAGTATACATGATGTATGTATAATAAATCATTGCCCAATTTCAGAATTCATTGATAAATTGTTGTTAACTGCCCTTGAGTTGTCCCTGACTCATAGTGACCCTGTAGGTGAGACATTTCCAATCCCCCCTATCCTCCACTGCTTTGCTTAAGTCTTGTAGATTCATGGCTGTGACCTCCCTAATTGAGGGGCTCTGCAGATGGTGCAAAGCACCATCTTGGAGCCAGGGAAGGGGAGGAGCAGCTGGACACCCCAATCCCTTCCTGAGGACGTCATCAGAACGCACGCCGTTGCACACGACAAGCGCTCTGATGGCGTCCCCCCGTCACAGCATCCGGACATGCTTCGCCGGAAGAGGTACAAAAGAGCTGCATGGCGGCTCCTTGGGCTCCAGCACCCTTTTCACCACCTGGAAAAGGAGAGCTATTTTGGCGCTCCTTTCCCAGGCGCCAAAAGGGAGGATTGGGGCCAAGGCATGGGGCAGCCTCGGCCACAATCCTCCACTTCCCAGGGTGGCCCACGGCCGCCTGTTTGCATCCCCCCTGAGTCTAGCCATGTGGTCTGTGGTCTTCTTCTCTTTCTACTACCCTCCACCATACCCAGCATTATTGTCTTTTCTAGTGAGTCATGCCTTCTCATGATGTGGCCAAATACGACAGCCTTAATTTGATCATCTTGGCTTCCAGGGAAATTTCTGGCTTTATCTGATCAAGAATTCACTTGTTTGTCCTTTTGGCTGTTTTCTCTTTTAAACAACAGACCAGTTCAAACTAGATTAGTTCTGTAAACTTCTGAATTTTCAATATTACACCATATAGCTACGGTACGTCTTTGCAAAACATCACTATTCATCACTAAGGTGTCAGCTTAAACAGAATATCAAAACTACCCTGCACAGATGATGATGATGATGATGATGATGATGATGATGATATGTTTTATGGAATTCTGTAGACTTAATAAATAGCTTCATAGAACAAGTAAATTCAACTGCTCATCCATCAGTTTATAAGATAAACTGGAACAACTTTAAATTATACTGGAAAATAGATATTACTATTGAAGATTTTTTTTATTTGTTCTTTTGAAAAATAATGCTGAACAAAAAGGTAAAAATGACTGTGATATATCTGACTGCAGTTATCTAATTATGTTAATGGTATAAATGGCTAAGACCTCAAGAGCTAGTTGACTGATGGCGAACTAGGAATGCATATGCCATCTCCAAACTGCTTTTCAAATTCCCATCAGATGAAAAAATGATTTGCGGAGACACACGAGGTAGGAGGAACTAATGCTGGAAAAATTCAAGCTAAACTTTTCTGGGGATTCCTATGTCATTTTTGGGACCATGCCCATTAAATATCCTTCTAAGACAAGGCTTGGATTGTTGGTGCCCATGTCTGTGCAGAAGAACTGCCTGCAGGCTGAGTTTTAGTCAAGCAACAGGGCTTGACTACTCTTTCATGACTTCTGCTTCTAATGCTCCAATGAGACACCATTCCTGAAAGACAAGAGCCCTCTAGAATAATATCCAAACGAATATGGACTACTAGAACTGGGTGGAGAGTAAATCAGCAAGAAGCAAGAAAACCATACCCACCCTGATCTTGCAAGAGAGATTTTTGATCCAAACAATGTGTTGGAGGTATCAAATTATCAAGTCCCCTTTATGCATTCTCGAAAGCCATCCGATCTAGAAGAACCCTTGGCTCTACATGAAGGTGTCCTGAATGGTGACCAGCTAGGTTGGAAATATGGACCATGTTGATGGGTAATGAAAAAGTATTTGGCTCCAACCTTGCTCTCCCCACCCATAATAGCCTTTGGGGTTTCCTAATCCTAATAAAATACTTCTTGTATGGGCTGTCTGAGTACAAGACTCTCCTTCTCTTTCTTGTGTTTCAGTATGGTATTTAGTCCAAGTGTCCCTGATATGATTCCTGATTCACAGATTCTCAGTCTCCCCTGACAGCTGCCTATAGCCTATCCTGGACAAACATACACAATGGAGATGTAAACTTAATGAAGATATGATTGATACACATTTCATCAGAATGATATAATTTATATATGTGATTAAATAGCTTTAGCATGGAATGTAATTCTACTGAACAATAATGACAACTGTATGCAAAGGAAGAACACATGCTTGTGGGATACTATGTCAACAGAAGCAAGATACCAATAGCTAACAACAGGAAAAACAAGAACAAACCATTGATAGAAAAACTTTGAAATGTCTAGCATTTCATACATATATTTAAGATTACACCCAACTGGCTATAAACAATTGGAAGTTTTCCTACACACACACACACACACAGAGAGAGAGAGAGAGAGCTAACTGGACACCGTTTGTTGTCTAATTGGCTAGAAAAATATATGTTTTAGAGAATGTGCATCCAGATTCTAGTAATGCTATAAACTGAGACTTTGCATTAAATGCAGGTGTAGTAAGAAGGTTAGATTACATCAAGGAATAACATTGATATGGAGCAAATTATTCAAAATAGGATGTTTATTTCCACCCTACCCCCCCAATATATGGGGCCATACAATAGTTTTAGGCTTTTTTCTGTGTATTGAGTGATGATGATTAATAAATAATGATAAAATACGAACCCTGGAATCTGCCATCCCCTGCACAATCTTAAATACCCCTGGTCAAAAACTTGTCCCACTAGCAAGGGGGCTTTCTTCCAAGAATATATTCACAGAATTGTAGCCTCAATATTGTCTTAATTAGATGGAAGGCATAAAATGCATAATACCTAAAAAACACTGTGAGTTCAGGTACTTCAACAGGAAACTTCTAAAATCCTAGGGTCAGACATGTTCTCAGTCATCCAGCATAATATTTTGTTAAATGGCAAAATCCAATGTTCTGTCTGCAATCATAACTAACAGATCATTGTAGACCAGCAACCTATTGTCAAATTAACTAATAAAAAGAGCCCACAGAAGGTAGGGTTTCTACTGTGTTGGAGTGTATTAGGGCTGTGTCTTGTGTGCCTGATTCTCCCTTAGAAAATAAAAAAAAAAATGAACATACTTCAGCTGTGTAAAAGTGGGGTACAAGCAGATGCAAGCAAATAAAATTATGGCTGTAGAAATCATTCCACCTAAAGAAGTGCTTAGTTGTGAACTTTACTTTTGAGAGATAGAAAGCAGATCACCACATGTTTCATTATCAACAGTTTTGGAATGGCCAGTCTTTATGAAAGAGGAACCAAGGAATCTTTGTTGTAATTTCTTAAATATTTTGGCATACAGTTCAATGTCAAGCAATCTCCAAAGAAAAAGCAAACAAAGGAATTATCCTCTTCATAGTAAAACATTCCTTTGTCTACTGCACACATTAGTATGAAAAACATTACAAGCAATGCCAATTCAAAGCATGCAACGAAGAAGGCATCATCTTTTAATCTATGCTACAAACAATATGCATCAAACGTATAGAAATTTAATTCTCTATATGTTGATTTCTTTGATATATAAAACTAGTGAACAATGAAAGCATCTGGATACAGACTGCTAAAGCAGCATTGCTTGAAAACAGAAAATTAGTATGCAAGTGCATGCAGCCCAACCACAGATTCACAATGCTGTTCACAAGCAGCAGAAAGCTTTGCATTATTAGCTCCAATATAATATCCAAAACAACTACAAGAAGTAGGCTCAGAATACAGAAATAATCTCCTACTTAAAGTACACATAAACTCCCCATGTGCCACTAGAAATAGACAGTGAAGGAAACTAGAAAGATGAAGGAGGTAGGATTCCTGAGCACTGCCAGGTGAGACATTTTGCCTGATTTAATTTTTTGTTCTTAGATACATTTGATTCAAACTTTTACATTCTCTCCCTTCTGCCCAACTGAAATGTGACTTCATTGTGCTAACTCTGCAGAATCAGATTGTGGGTCATGCAGCCCTGCTGTTTGTTTCCAACAATGGCCAGATAAATGTTCTTCAGGAGTCCAAAAGAAGGACAAGATGGTAACAGTCACTCCCTCCAGCAACAAAATACGTATACCCCCTCTGAACATGTCAGATCTATTTCTATCTCATAGCTTACTTTAATTGCCAACAGATCTACTACCAACTGCTATAAATCTCTCCATTTCCTTTGAAAGGTAGTGGTCATTGGTACATCTTGTAGCAGTAAATCCCATAAGGTGATTTATTACTGATGGGAACAGCTTTCTTTTGTCAGCCTTGAATCAAATATTGTGACACTCAATTTAAACTGGGTACTATGGTCTTCTAATCTTCAGACCCTTGAATCTCTGTAAGATGCTGGCAGGATGTTCACTATTTCCTTTTAGCAGGAAGCAGTGACTTCCTTTTCTACTTCACAATCTGCGCTTGGCTGACCCAGAGTTCTCACAATATGAGAGGAGGGAAAATGTTCTATTAATCCTGCAAATGTTTTACTAAGTTTAACATGTAATATATCCTAGCCTACCATATATTTTACTCTCTCTTTCTCTCTCTGATCCTTCAAGATCTTCTAACTGTGACTGAAGCTGAATTAGGAGAAGCAAGCCTCAAACATTCTGTTTCTGTGAGCCTTCTACTATAGTTCTTCAAAAAATACCCCTGTAGCACAGCAATAAAGAGATATCAAGGTAAAGGGAACTCTGTAATATACCTGAGCCACATCTCATCCAGTTGCCTGCAGAGCTCTGCAAATTACTGAGGAAAAACAACCCACTGTGTTCTAAGGGCCAAACTAGATGTCATGGATTTAAAAGTATATCAGTTAATGGGGAGAGGAGGAAATGATTCTTGGACTCCCACGACTGTAGAGGTTTTCACAAAAATGTGTGACCAGGGCTTGGTAGACTTCTAGAAGCCAGAGGAATCTCAATGCTAGCTTTCAAACCCAAAATTTCTTCATCAAGCAAAGATGTTTTTAAACACTCTGAGTTGGGATTGGTGAGGGGGATCAAAGTTAGAGTCTGTACTCTACATGTTGTCTTCAGATAGGTGTGAGCTTTCAGAGGTGTCTTTTGTATTCTCAAATAGATAAGTTTGCAGTTCTCAGGCAAGTATCAGGGAAGGGTCTTCTGTATTCTCAAGCAAGTTGGTACTTACAAGTTCTGGGGAGGGGATTTTTTTTTTAAAAAAAATTCAAATTAAGAACCAAATTTTGTTATTTTGTTTTTATTACCTTTCTTGTCCCAGCAAGCCCAGGGCCCTTGGGGGTGGTTCCTGAACAGCCAGAATTGATTATTTACATATTTTTTCTCACATACCTAAATACAATATGTAGACTACTGACTCTTCAGGCTCATCAATTCCTTCACTACTTCCTGTTGCACATTTATAAAAAAATCTTGGCCTGATGAAGAAACTAGCTACCGCTGAGATTTTTGTTGTGTCTTTTTGATTGATTTAATAAAGATATTATCAAAAGATGGACATTTGAATTCATTTTATGGTCAAAGCTACCCTTCCATTTTTAGAATCCAGAGAACATGATATCAGGCTAATGGAGAAAATAATTCAAATAACTAATAAGATGAGCTTCATTTTCTACCTCCTTTATAGCTCTCACTCATGACAGACAGAATCATACAGTATATATGGCTGCCAGGGTTTTCTTACCCTAATATGGGACAACATTCCTTGTTGCCCAGCCTGGCAAGTAAACATGTAAAAAAACAACAACAAACAAACAAACAGAGGAGAGTTCCAGAGTCCTGTGAGATCTGAGATCTTGTGAGAGCCCAGAAATCTGGTAAGATTTGAGTGTTTGGGCCTTATACAGGCCTGCTCTTAGCCATCTGTAGAACTGATAAAAAGGGGGGGGGCATTACAAACCATGCTTGCAAGAGACAGATCCCACCTGAAGGCATTTTGCTGTACACTAAATGCTCCAGGGTTGGTCTATTATAAGTGCAGCTCCTGTCTGCTCTTGACAAAACTGGGTGCAAGGCATGTTCACAATAGACTGGCCTTGGAGCATATGGTACACAGGAAAGTGGTCTCAGATCCATATGTACCAGAACAACTAGTGCTCACTCTTCCTGCATTCAGATCTACAGATGTCTGAGAGAGGATGAGGCATGGTTTGGGGCTGCTCTGTCTCTAGCGTCAGCATGGTGTAGTGGTTTGAGTATTGCACTGTGACTCTGGAGACCTAGGTTTGAATCCCCACTCAGCCATGGACTGGGTGACCTTGAACAAGGCACCCCCTCTCAGCCTCAGAGGAAGGCAAAAGCCCCTCTGAAGAAATATTGCCAAGAAAACCCTGTGATGGCCATAGGGTCACCATAAGTCGGAAATAACCTGAAGGCCTACAACAACTGACTCACTGGCTGGAAGAAGAGCAGTGCCATGGCAGCTGTGATCCGAGGAGACAGACCCCCAGCACAGGGTACATTAAGCCATTTTGTGTAGCAAATGCTTAGGGGTTGGTCTGTTAGGAGCCTGGCTGATGTCTGCTTACCATAAAATAAGAAATAAGGAATTTGGGGTGTCCCATATGGCCTAATACAAGGCTGGACTTCAAGCCCCTAAACAGAATTTCTACAGGATGTCCCATTGAAAACAGCAACCCTAGGAACCCTAATAGTATATCAAAATGAATTATAAACTTTAAACAATAAAAAGTAATACAAATTTGCATACATTTAAACAGCTATGGTTGATTGCGGTTACAGAATTTTCTTAGTTTCTTTTCTTTTTCTAATCACGAAGTACACATGGTTACAACAACAGGCATGGTGTCATTACTGTTGTTTACTATAAGCATTGCAAATTTAATTCAATACTAAAATTGCAGTCTATGGCAAGCACTAGGAGCTTTTATTGCTACAATTAAAGAGCAATACAATTTTTCATAAATGGCTTGGTTGTTTGCAATAAAGTGTGTTCTAACATCAGGGTAGTGGCCTCATATTAAGGGGATGTGTCTTAGTATGAAGTGCTACCTCCATGATTCCTTCCCAGAATTTGGAATTGATTTTCTAAGAATTAATTACCTATAGTCCGATAATTAGACATTTCATTACCTAATTCATTATTTATTAATTGGTAACAGCCATGTCAAATGTTGTTATTTTAAGTATTATGACATCAACAATGTTAATAGCTTGAGCAAGGATTACCATTTCACATTGCTTTGATTCCTTAGTTTCAAGGCTGACTTTAAAACCTTCCTTTGAGATTTTAATTGGTAGATTTAAATTTTAAAAGTCATGCATTACTACTGATTAATGTAAAAAAAAAAATCAATTTATAATATTCACTAAGTGGTTACTGATAACACAATGTGTGAATTAACATTAATGTCCATCTGTTAGCTTAACAATAGTTTCCCAGCTCTGTTCATTTCCATTCCCCTGTAAAAGAGCACCAGACACACTTGTCAAACATAATGTTGATGGATTCATTTTCCCTAAACATGCTGTGTAGATTATTGTGAATTCCAGCAGCACGCCAAAGCAGCAATCCTCTATCAACATATATGGGAACTCAGGCCAGCATTTGAGTAGGTATTGGCAGTTTTCCACTGTGAGTCCACAGGAGTAAAACATTTATTATAAGGATTAACTGCCTCTCTCTCTCTCTCTCTCTCTCTCAAATCTGTATTCATTTTTTTTTGGGGGGGGGGGGGGGAGAAAAGTAATCAATTGGGCTTGAAATAGAATTGTAAAAGATATGACAAATAGAAGAATGGAGAAATATTGTCCTTTTTGCCTGTCAAAAGAAATGGCTCTAGCTCATTTGTATATATCAAATGACAAACACTTAGAAATGGAAATCTTTGTTTGTTTTGCTTCCAAAGGGAAGGATGAATAATTTCAGCAATTTTCTTTCTATTGAACTACAATATGAGGGATTCCGCATGGGGGAGAAAATTCTTTCTGAAAAAATACATGTGATTTCTCTGCCATCATGTCTCACTAGCATACATAATCCCACTCATCTCTTCTCCATGATGCTTCATATCACCTCAGCAACTCAGTCCTCATTCCCTCCCTATGAAAAGAATGCTTGGCTTCCACTAAGATGGCACCATCCTAGAACAAACTGATTTGATTGCCAGATAGACACTAACTTAATCTCATCTCTCTGGTGAGACTGAAAGGACGTGACAGCAGCTCTGGGAACTAAAGGAAGTTCAGGGACTGCTCACAAACAGACCAGATGGAAATCTGGCAGTCCATTTAATCCCTTAAAAACCAATCATCATGTGTGGAGTGTGAGATGCAAGGCATGTTTTTTTAGACAATTGCTGGCCTATCTTAAAAAACAATACCCCTTTTATCATATTTTGTTCTCAAAGTCTAACAGAAAAGACAGTGTAACAATCAACTAACTGTAATCGGTTAGCTAGATCCTAACAACAAATTGCTGTGTTACTATTTGAATGATTCATATGCGTTATCATATGTGTGTTCCTCTAATAAAATTAGGATTTTTTTAAAAAAAAATGCTTCTGTGAAGAACATTTAATGTAATATCTAATTCTCAAGATACTACATGCTCAGCAATTTGGTTTCCTTACAAGAGGGCATCTTGAACACGTTGCCAATACATCAGTCAGCATGCTAAATACACACACACACACACACTTCTGAAATAGCAATTGGAAAATATGATCTCTAGCACAGAAGCAAAATTTTCCATTTGCCCTTCACCACCCCCTTAATATTTAGAAGGACTTATCCATTAACATTTGATTCCTAAAAATAAAAAAGATTTCAAGTCACATTGGTTAAAAGTACATTCAACACAATTACAGAACAATCAACAGACAGCTGTTACACACTACAGAGTAATCAACACAAGCAATTTGCAAAGCCAACATGAAGAAAATAGGAGAATGCAACAAAGGTGGAGCTGATTTTTGCACCTGGATATTGCCAAAATGGAAAGATCAGCTGATCAGAAGCACAGCAAATGGTGGCATGGAGCATGCAATGAGACGAACAGAAGAAGCAAGCCACTGCAGACAGACTTGTATGGTAGTTAATGTATGAAAAAGCTTACTTCATTTAGAAAGCTCACTAATTGGTCTACCGTTAAATAATCAGTTTTGTCTCCATTGCTGAAAAGAAATTTATTAGAAAAAGTAAGTTTTCACGTAAGATGCTACAGCAGGTATGATTTACATGTTGACATTTTTAATATTCTCAACACCCATCTAATATTCTATTACTGATCTAAATTGTACATTTTCAAAATGGGCACAATTGAGATGGGTAAACTTGCTAACTATTCTTGCTACAAAACAGTAAGTTTTCTCCATTTCATTATTTAACAGATTAAAATGCTTAACAAACCAACATGTAAGTCTTCCACATCAAAATCTTAGTGTATGAAATTTCAAACATTAAGACTTTATTAACCTAGTTAGTTCACATATTGTGTTAATAACCTTAAAATAGCAGGTTAATATTGTAGGTTAGTAAAGCCAATTCAAAGACATTTCCATGTGCTTCCCTTTACTCAAACATCCCTGAAAGATACTTTTTACCCCATTCATATGGGATAAACTTCTAGAGAACAAAAATCTGACTATTCTTATTATGGCATAAGGGTATGGCATAGTAACATTTACTATACCATCCTCATATTAAGTAATGTTATAATTAAATTCATTTTACATATAAGCAACTTACATTTTTCTAAAAAGATCCTCTATATCAGTACGAGGACATATCTTCTGAGTTAGCTCATAAAACTTCTCATAAGTAAAAGCTGAAGGCTCTATTTCATCATTCTGAAAAGACAAGAAAACTTTACTTTTTTCTAAACACTTTCTTACTATTTTGGCTGAACAAACTCAGCATTAACACAGAACCCAGCCAAAGCTAGACTTAATACAGGAGTGAGCTATATGTGATCACCCAGTTCTTGATGTATGACAACTCGGATCAACCCTAGCCAGCATAGCCAATGGTAAGGAATACTGGGAGTTACAGATTAGCCAAATCTGAAAGGCTTCGTTTTGCCTACCTGATTTAGTCTAACATTTAATTTTTATATTATTTATGTTGTTTTACTTCTACACTACCATTAGATCCCATGATAAAGACTGGGATATAGATATTTCCCATTTTATTGAATCAATCACAAATATATTTAAAATGTACAAAACCATACAAAATACCAAAAATGATATATATATATATATATATATTACAGGCAGAATCAGGTAATGCTAAAAACAAAAAATGCATGGTTTTCCTCCATGGCATTTAAAACTTTCACCTCTCCCTAAAGACTGATATGGAAAGGAACAATTATAAATAAGAAAAGTCACCTCTCCCACCCTTATCTGCATTTTTGCTTTCCAGTTTCAGTTACCTGCAGTCAAAAAATATACTGGGAGACTTAAGTTATCATGTGCAACCACACTCTCTCCTAAACTGCTGCTTGATTCCCATCCAAACAGGAAAATGTTCTATCAAAATCTCCTTCCATTTATAAAGCATGGACTATTAGATTTGGCAGTCACCACTATCAAGAAAACAGAAGTGCTTGTGGGTATCTCTTGGTCCTTCCATGTGATTCTAAGGTAAATTTGGGCCAGAGGCTGACCTCCCACCTTCTACCTGTTGTGCAAGCATCTGTTGAGGAAATGATGAGAGGAAATTTGGCAGCAGATCACTTCCCCTGCCCTCCATGGGGCAGCAGGTAAGCAGGGGGAGGACTCATCCTGACCACAAGAAGTGTTGTTTTCAACCCCCTTTAGCTCTGTTATAGTGGTTAAGTTTAAGCAGTCAACTGGGGTCTGAAAATATAGAGTTCATTATTATCTGCAGTTTCAGGCATCCATAGGTGTGTGTGTGTATCTTAGAATGTATCCCCTTTGGATAAGGGAGGAATACTGCAATACTGTATCCAACAGTACTCAGATGCTAACACTAAGGTCACTGTCTAGCTTCATCAGTATTAGAGGGGAAACCCAGGAGTTATACTACCAATTGTTTTATAGGCCAGGATAAATATTTTACACTATGTTCATTAGGGATGAAGTTTTGAGCATTTCACATAATCAAGTTTGACTGAAAAGGAAGAGAACTGAAAGATAGTTCTTCATATTCACAATGACATGTACAATGTTCTGTGTGTATTTATAGCCTACTCTCTTCAAAATGTCCTACCTTTAAACAGGATAAAGGTTAACTGTTTTGCAAAATTACTAATTAATATGGTTAAAAGTGGGCAATGAATCATCCTTCCACAACATTACTTAATATGATTAACCTGAAACTCAAATCTAAAATTGTTCTGGTCCATCATTTTTGAAAATTAAAATTAAATGTATATACCTTTCCACTGGGGAAACCCAATTCCTTAAGTGCCTGAAAGATCACCTTTTCAGTTTTCCCTGATGCAAAAGTTCTGGTAATGCTAGAGAAAAGAGAGAAGTCAATGATTTGAAAAGTATTGCATAGACCTTAAGGCATACCTACATCAGACATCTTCGATAGTGATGGTTATTGCTTCATAGTTTCCTTTGCTGACAGTTTGCAAAAATAACTCTAGTATCATTTTGTACATGAACAATACTGTTAAAGACTCAAAATCAAATCTTGTTGGATGAAAAAACCCTAGCCAGAATAGTCCGTGACAAGTGTAAATTTTTCTAAATGGGTTTAAACTTTGTTAATGTCAAAAGAGCACTTGCATGCTTTGGCCTTCCCCTTTATAACACAAGCCTTCAAAATTGAGGGTCATAAAAACTAAAAATGTATGCTGGTTTTATAGGAATTTAACATTTGAAATCCAATGCTATGATGTTTCTACATTGCAATATATGACTGAATAAAATGATCCTGCAAAGAGTAAGAAAAGGATTTGTTGTTATTGTTATTGCATGCCTTCATGTCATTTCTTCATGTGTTTCCAATTTATGGTGACCCTAAGGTGAGCCTATCATGGGGTTTTCTTGACAAGATTTGTTTAGAGGAGGTTTGCCATTGCATTCACCTGTGGCTGGCAGCATGTGATTTGCCCAAGGTCATCCATTGGGTTTCATGGCTGATCTGGGAATCAAACCCTGGTCTTCAGAGTTGTAGTGTAACACTCAAACCACTACACCACACTGGATTTAATGGGATTAAAGTCTTTTAATAGACTTTCAAAACACTTTAATTCACTGATATGAAATACAAGAATCTGTCAAAAGCACTAAAAGAAATTACACTGTGTTAGCAAATATGAAATTAATAACATTTTGGGATACATGTGGAGTTCCCTCTATGACCCTGAACTGACCTCTGTGGGATGTCAGCCATAATCCTCTAGATGGCAGGTCAGGTAGGGAGGGCCTGCCCAAACAACTGGAAAATTCCCAATAGGGTTTGTTTGTCCTGAGTTTTACATCTGATGGGGCAGTGATCAGATTTAATTGCACCCTTTCTTTCTCTAGCCTCCCCTCCTTGATTGTGTCAAGACCCAAGTACATTGTTTAGGTCATCCTCAGACCTTGGCTTAACAAAGCCCAGGCAATCAGCACCTTTGTCCAGACTTCAGTCAAGCCATCAAGTCTATAGATAGAAGCAAGATATTGCCTATATAAATCCCTAGATTCTTAGACTCCAGGTGCTATCCTTAGAGTGCATCTTGATTCCATGTCAGTCTGTGCTCGGATCGTAGCCCCCTCAGCCATCCCTTCCCCTATTTCGGTGGC
This sequence comes from Phrynosoma blainvillii, assembly GCA_026167975.1. Lineage (NCBI taxonomy): Eukaryota > Metazoa > Chordata > Lepidosauria > Squamata > Phrynosomatidae > Phrynosoma > Phrynosoma blainvillii. The sequence goes on along the minus strand of JANUYF010000001.1, from coordinate 197,904,045 downwards.
CGTGTATCATCATTATCATCATCTACATCCACAGCATATCCCGGAGAAGCCTTCGGAAGTGAGTATCTCCCGTAGTCTGGCCCATCTCAGTCTCTTCCCGCTTTCACTCCTTTACTTCTAAGTGTGCAGTGTGAGTGCACATGTTCTATTTACATGTGTGCAGTTTTCCCTTTTAATAAATATTTAAACCTTAATTGAAGAAGCCTGTCTCAGCATCACCCACTGTGGGATCTCTTAGTCCTCTGGTATACACATCAGTACTCCGGTCTCATGGGGTGTTGTTAGAGCCACACTCTTGCATATTTTGAACTAATTATAAATTCCCCTAATTAGATCCTTCCTAAACAACTGGAACTTTAGAATCCTTACTTAATCAAAGCTGAGAGGCAAATTAACTGATAAAAATACTGGATTTGTGAAAGAACTATGTGGAATGACATTTATATCATGGTTTTGTTTTTGTTTTTTTAAATTCAGCATGCCAAAATACATTAAAAACAGCTAAAATGTTGGGAATAATAATAATAATAATAATAATAATAATAATAATAATTTTTATTTATATCCCGCCCCTCTGCCAGGCAATCAGGACGGCGTACAGAATTCAAAACATCAAAACAAATCACATCAAATCAAACCCCATCCCTCAATCCCACCCCCACTCACCCCCCAAAAACAACTCAAACAAAAAAGTTTTTCCCCCATTACAGGCCTGTGTAATTTAATCTATTTCTGCCCAAATCCTAGGCATTAATTATAGCCCAGAGAAAGCTCCACACAAGCACACAAAGGCTAATTTTTAAGATCCTGAGAATCTGTGCTGACAGATTTTTAACTAGCTCAGGAAACTCTAGGAAGTGATCCTTGAGCTTGTCAAATCCACTTTGAAGGAGTTCCCTGACTAAAGTGTGAGCAGACTCAATTTATATAATTTTTGTGAGCATTCTTCTTTCCCAACAATTACTGTGTGTATGGCAATGGACTCAGCTCAACCTGTCTCTCAGGAAGCACACTTCTTTGTGCAGCTTTAATGAGTTAAATTTATTTGTTACAAGAATGCAATCAATCCAGTTTCCCCTCCACCTCTGGAACCATTACAAAGGGTGGAACATGTGTTGCTTCCCTTCATCCCTAAAGATTCATAAAGCACCCCAGAGTATACAAACATGACACTTCAGTTAGGCTGACAATGATGCTTAAAATTGAAATTTTGACACTAAGGGAAAAACCAGTAAAAGGGAAAATACAGCAGAAGAGAAAAATGAGGTAATGATAGTAAGGGCTGAATGTTGGCAAATGCAGTTATGCATAGTTAGGTTTTGTTAAGGGCAAGGAAAAAATGGTTAAGGAAAAGACTTCACTGAAAAGATGAAACTTGACGAGGGACCTAAATATAGAGAAGGAGATACCACATACAAGTTAATGGAGCGAGTTCTTGTTTGTCACTGTCAGACTGTTGCCCCTCAACCTTCTGCAGGTCTTAAGATGTAATAAATGAAATTTGGTAAGTAAAATCTACGTGGAGCCTTTTTCAAAGGCATTCTTACTTATTTTATTGTTGGCCTGGACTGAATGGCCACTTGCTTAGGTGTTTGTTTGAAAAAAAAATCCCCTTTAAACATATTTTGTAAGTTGTTGCCATTATTTTTTCTATATATATAGCGTTAGCATCATTTTTCTTCTTCATGATTACAACTTCTGTCTCCTTCCTACGGTGATCTTTACCAATGGAAATCACGAAGTGAACATGATGAGATCATGGTATTGTGCAGCAAAGCAAATATAGTTGCATAATGCTAGTACAAGCTAAATGAGGGTTAATATTCCCACATCAAGTCACATGGGGAATCCTAACCAATCTAACCAATATTGTCTCACCACAGATGACCCTCACCCTTACAAGGTAAGTTTTGGAAAAAACCACCCAGAGGGGAGGCCTTTTCAACAATGCCAAGTGGCTGAGTCTACTCCTTTACACACCAAGAGACAGAGGCTAGTGTCTTGTTGGTGACATGTGCACACATAAGTGCATCTTAAACACACACATGTCCCTTTTTGGATGGGATACATGGAAGCATTGCCTTGCCCTTTCACTCCATCCCAAAATCTCCTCTCAGGAAAATTCTGAGCCCAGGAGAGGTTGCTGCTGGTTCTTAACAATGAGAAAATGGAGGCAAGGAGAGAATTCAGATCATGAAGATATGGCTGCTCTAGGCTCCCAGGGGAAGGAAAGGAGGGTGCCCACCACCTGTGAACATGCCCTCAATTTCTCCTGGTGTCCTCACAAAGTTGAGTGCAGCTACTACTTTACGGTCTGCGTGGCCCCTTTAGGGGCTTAACAGTTGCTTGAGGTGAGGAAAAGATGGGGAACAGCATGAACAGAGATACGCTCTGGTTATAGGATCTTAATCAGATTGTGCTAGGCAGACAATTATTATTTTGTCATCCCTCCTACATCTCTGTGCAAATATATCAGCATACACAGGGGACAATTTAAAATGCCTAAATAATGTGTCAGAATATTTCTTGTCCATGAAATCTTTACTTGTAATATCTGGAAAACTCAAGGACAGAGCAGAAGTAAGAGTACAGTTTACCTTGCTATGGATAGAACAGCTGAGAAAGACTGATCACAATGAATTCCAAACATCATTAACGAGAACAGAGAGTAACAACACCGTGTCTATATGTAGTTTATAGAAATGTTTATGTGTATCCAGTAGAGAGAACATTTTTACATTTCTTAATTTTTGCATGTGAGAATGAAGATTTGTTGCTAGCAGTTATTTCTCCATGTTCTAGAACCCCATGATTCTAGACACAAGAGCAACTGATTTTCACTTTTTTATTGGAAATATAAATAAAATGAGATGACATTTGAACACTACTCTCTCTGGAGCCATGAATTCAGTAGCTTCCTCCACTAATTCTAATATAAAATGGGTTTATGTTACATTAATTTTCTGATTCCAGCAATATTTCTTCTGACAAAAACACAATGGCATGTGAAGAATAAATGGTATCTGAAGTTTGTAACATTTACATTAAAGATTTATTAAACCTACACAGACACTTGATAAAACATGATATGGCTGTTTTCTCACAAGTTTATCATCTGCACTGTTAACCAGCAGCAAATGACACAACAAGGCAGAAACATCTAAGGCCACAAAGTATTACGTGGTCCCCCAAACCCTTACATGACTACAGAAATCAATATGCCTTAATCCACAAAGACCACTAACATGGATGAATCAAGTTGGATCCTGACTTAATTTCTAATAAAAAGTCCCAACTATGTAACTATATCCAGGTACTCCACTGAACAACTTCAAAGCACACTTACCTTCTAACTGGAATTTTGCCATTTGTGTTTGTTAGAAATGCTAGTTTCATCCAGCTGGAAAGTAAGAAAACAACTATTAAACCTGGTTGCGCACACAGACACAAAAAGTAGCAAGAACTGGCTCACATGATAATGTGAAATAGGAAAGTAAGCAGAAAGGTGTCCCACCTTCTCTTGCAAAATATAAAATCTGATCCTGTATAACCAAAGTTACATATAAGAAATGTACTTTCAAAACAAGAGAGGAATTTAATGAAGCTAAACCTAAAGTTAAAGAATTTTGATTTTTCTGTGGGCAGGGAAAACAAGATATGGATGACTGTTTCAGGTAATATTTTAAGGAAGGCATAGAAAGATTAGCCAAATTTCTAGTCCTCAATAAGAAAGGGTGTCCCAGTCCCATTAGAAAATTTTCAGCTTTTATGAACTTTGTTTGCTTTTGCATTTTTTTTCTTTCTTGTAAAAAATTCATGGAGGATTTATTTCATTTTTTTAAAGAAAAACACTATTTCTTGGACAGACACACATTTATTTTTTTTGCCCCAAACTACTGCATTTTGCACAAAATATCTTGCTTCTGAATGCACAAAAATGCCTCCACAATTTTTTTGGGGAAAGTCCAGAAAATAAATAAATAAAATAAATAAAGCCCCCAAACTCTTGTAATCTCAACTAGCAGGAAAATAACTTTTGAAATGTTTTGTTTTTCTAACACAACAGCCTATATCTTGCTTTAGTCCTAATTATAATAGACCTGTTCAATCCAAGGGATTTACATACTTGTTGACTCATCATTGAATAGGCCTATTTTAGTTAGAACTACTCAACAGGAGACCACCTGTCCATTCCAGAAACAGCAGAAATATTAAAAATCCCAGGTACCAAAGGAAAACTTGTGATGCACTGAAAATGAACTCCACACAAACAGTGCAGTAATAACCTGTGTGTATGTCCATGATACAACTAAAGCCATATGAACTAAGATGGTGCTATCTGTACTCTAGAAGGGAGCTGTGTGGTGAATGTAAAGAAAAGGACACAGTGGAGGTGGTATTAAAAAGCCAGGTGAGCATATGAGTGGATAACCAACATGTGATATGCAGTTGCTAAATCAGCAATGATCTCAGAAGGTCTTGCTGCAAATTATCATCTCAAACTTAAAAGTGGGTTGAACAAAGACAATGGCTTCCTGGCACACTGTCCATATTATAATTCTGGGCACTCTCCGCCAATTTAACATCTCTCCTTGATAGTTCCTAACCTGACCACATACTTTTCAAAACTGTCTCCATGATTTACATTGTCATCCACCCACCCTGGCCTTAGGCAACACTTTCCTTCCTGCCCTTGCCCCTCAACAACCATCATTAATCTGAATTTGTCCCCTCATCGCCATTATTACAAGTTTTGCATTTCCATGGCTATTCATATAGTTTCATTGTAAAAGTCCTTCCTGGGCATCAGTTCACTCCATGCATCTGAGGAAGTAGACCAAGTCTACGAAAGCTTATCCTACAACTTCTTTGCACAGTTAGTCTCAAAGGTGCTATAAGATCCCTTTGCATAGTGATATCCTATGGCTATGTTTCTGAAGTCTTTCTCTCTTAGACCTCTAGCTGCTTAAAATTCTCTTCTCTGTACTTGCCAGACCCCACCTACTTTTTTCCTGAGAGATATCAGAACCTTTATCTTCTCTCTCCGATAGACAAAAGCAGGTTCTGGGGAAGCAGGCTTTTCAGCAAATATAGCACATGGAAAATCTCTTTCCTTTATTAAAGACTTAGGGGGGAAGCAGACGAGGGCGTCCAAGACGCCCTGCAACGGTGCGCCGCGGGACTGGAGCAGTCGCACCGCGGCACACCGTCGGCGCCTCTGAAAGGAGCGCAAAAACAGCGCTCCTTTCAGAAGTCAGTGAAAGTGCGCCCTAAAAGCGTCGGCCACACTTTCACTGACTTTTCCGCCGCAGTCGCTGCGGCGGGAGGTTGTCCCCGGAGCGCCGGACGTGCGGAGGGCCGGCGGCTCCGAGGATGACCTCGGGAAGAGGAAGGGGCGCCACGCGTGCGGCTGCCCCTCCTCTTCCTTGCCTTGGAGACGGCTCAATAAGCCGTCTGCCGAGGCCCTTAGAAGTCCTCTCAAACCACAAATCCTAGAGGCCTTTGCACTGGGAATTTGCTGTTGATACAGCTTTTTGACCTAATGAGAGCAGAAAGAGCAGCCTTCGTTTACACCCTTCCACCTTTTGAACCTGCATCTAATTTCTGCTCCTGGCAATTATATTTCTGAGAAACACAAAGGAAGCATTACAAGTTGTGGAAGGGAGAAACTCACATCATTGAACAGTAGAGAGAATTGAGCACTAGCAGAGAAGCATGGTAAATGGTTCAAGTCTTTCCAAGGTTTCAGGGCAACCTTCAGGGTTATAAAAAAATAAGACCACTCCCAAATCTAAATCTAACAAGAACATTTGTACATAATTAGACAGGCAGTCTTCTTCCTGCACTAGGAAAAGTTTAAACAAGGCCAAGAACTACAAGGCATCTCTCAACAGATTATAATGTCCAACAGTGAACTCTCTTAATCCTTGAGACTGTATTTCACTTTGGGAACATTTGTATTTGTGGAACAAATATGAAGAATAAATTAGCACCACATTTTTCATGGATGTTTGAATTTATAGGGAATGTCTCCTGCAGACTGCCCAGATATTTATCTCTTGCTGGTCCAAGTAAGGAAAGGAAATTTCTGAAAGCATGTGTTAAGAAGTATGCAAACAGGAACAAAATAAGAATTGAAGAGGTGACAGATTTTTTTTTAAAAAAAATTCCTTACTGTTTCTTGAGGCATGTCATGGGACAGACATTGTTTGCTCTAAAATTCCGTATGATCGATCTAAGTCCTTCGACCCATTGCTGAAAGACAAAAAAGTACATAAGCATTAGTCCATAGAAAATATTAAAATTAAAAAGGGCATCCACACCATGTTGAGTGTAGTGAAGCAATGCCGGTTATTCCCTTAATATTGTGGCCTCCTACACAACAGAAATGCCTGGATTTATTAGGATTCTTTAAGGAATTCTCATTTCTGAACTTTCTCTTTTCTCAGACATCAATATTGTATCCACAAAGTACAAGACCAGGCTGCATACGTATAGTGGTTGTGGAGATGATGTTCTGTGTAACAACAAGTGTACAGTGAATCTTCTAAATCTAAAGAGGATTTGGATTTAGCCCTCCAGAGGTTTTCGTCATGCAACTCCCATTAACACAGGCCATAGTAAGATATGGTGGGAGATGCAGTACAGGCATATCTGGAAGGTCACGGTTGACTGTCCTTGTCCTAAATGCTTTTTCAAGCAATTCATGTTTAGAACTGAGCAGCTTTTGTTCAGGCTTAAGTGACCACACTGTATGTTCATATTGTGGCTTTAATGTCTCCTAGTAAAAGCACAGTGTAGGATTGGACAGCTAACACACTCTGCCCAGTGGAAAGTAGTTAGTTAGGGCCTTTGCAGACTGCCAGAAATAGTGCAAATTGAGTCCACTTTAATTGTCCTGGCTCAGTGCTAGGGAATCATGGGAATTGTATTTTTTTCTGGTACATTGAGCCTTCTCTGCCAGAGAGCTCTGGTGCCACAATAAACTACACTTCCCATGATGCCTTAGCACTGAATCAGGACAGTTAAAGTGACCTCAATTTGCACTATTTCTGGCAGTCTGTAAAGGCCCTTAGAAAGGAAATTGCTTTCCAGAGTCACTGGTTGCATTCAACAGTTTTGCAAATAGTCTATTTACTGTGAAGTCAAAGGTTTTCATGGCTGGCATCCGTAGGTTTTTGTGGGTTTTTCGGGCTGTGAGGCCACATTCTAGAAGAATGTATTCCTGACATTTCACCTGCACCTGTGGCTGGCATCTTCAGATGAAGATGCCAGCCACAGATGCAGGCAAAACATCAGGAATACATTCTTCTAGAACATGGCCACACAGTCTGAAAAACCCACAAAAACTTAAGTCTATTTACTAAATGGGCCAACCTCACATTTCTTTTAGAAACACCTTTTGCCATCAGATACTGTAAATGCTAAAACCATAAGACTTGACATCTCATAGCAAGCTAGTTCATTTTAAAGCTTTCTATTAACAGTTTATACAAACACAATCCTACCTATTTTAGTTGCTACCGACAATTTTAGCATAAACTAAGCAACAGTAGAGACTTTAGACTTTCAGAAATCAGCAGGAATGAGAGGGAGAAATATAGTATCAGTGAATAACATCAGTAAATAAAAGAGTGTCAGGAAAGGGGGGAACCACAGCATCTAGCATTCTTTACTACAGATGAGATAAGATGGAATCCTATCATCTACCATAACTATAGGCCTTTGCAGACTGCCAAAAATAGTGCAAATTGAGTCCACTTAACTGCCCTGGCTCAGTGCTAGGGAGTCATGAGAACTGTAGTTTATTGTGGCACCAGAGCTCTCTGACAGAGAAGGCTCAATGTCTCAGAAAAAAATACAATTCCCATGATTCCTTAGCACTGAGCCAGGGCAGTTAAAGTGGACTCAATTTGCACTATTTCTAGCAGTCTGCAAAGGCCCTATATCGGGGCTGAAGCCAACATATAAACTATCACATATGAGATATCCTTGATTTTGGGATGGGGAAAATGTTACCTGGGCCCCACATGACACCCCAAGACCATTTCTGGGTTTCCAGGACTCCATCGCTACTCCAAAGAGTACTTCAAAGAAAAAGTATATCCTCCAGGATTCTCAGGACATGACTTTTTTCACAAAAGGAAGGATCCCTTGGTTTGGTGGGGCAAAACATGCCAAAACATAGCTCCCTATCCCGTTCTATTTCATAGGCCATTGACCTAAGGGGCCTTCAGATGTGGCCTTGAGATCTCAGCATGAGGCCCTACACTCAGAAGAGGGTCAGGAGAATAAATGAAACATGTGGTATTCAAGACTGTGTGTGTTAAACTGCACCCTCAGCTGTTGCTTCAAGGATGCCTTGGGAGTAAACAGTGTTGCCTGTTAAACCAGATCAACAGTTTAAAGAAGTGGATTCATTGTGTGCATCATGAGGACTCATTGCACTGGAAGACAGGGTGAATCCAGGGTTTTGGCCAGTGCAGAGAAACCCTAAGACAGACTGATGGAAGGTGAGAGAAATAGGAACATCTAGTTGTTAAGTGAACTAATTACAATAGAAAAGAATTCTATTTTCTTCTATTTGACAGCTTCCTGAAATGGCTTCAAGGGTCAGATCCAAAACAAGTGAGCAAGGAGGACCTCTGTAGATCAACAAAGTAAGGTGACTGATACAAATCAGGTGACTTTAAATGGATCCTAGAGCAAATCAAGCCTGAATGCTCCATAGAAGTGAAGATGACTAAATTGAGACTGTTGTATTTTGGCCATATCATGAGAAGACAAGACATCAATGCTTGGTAAGATAGAAGGCAGTAGGAAAAGAGGAAGACCACATTACAGATGAATAGACTCAATCAAGAATGCCATGGCCCTTAGTCTGTGAGATCTGAGCAGGGTAGTGGATGATCATGGAACTTCTCTCATTCATAGAGTTGCCATACGTCAGAATTGTTTTGAAGGCAGTTAACAACAACAACAACAAACACTGCATGGAAGTATACAAATGTTAGGGGTATACATCTTTGCTTATTTGATTGTTGTAGACAAGAACACAGTTTAAGAAGTTTTCTTCCCGCTCAACATTTTTTGTGTGTTTTTAAAATTATTTTTTACATTTTTGGGACATTTTATTTAAAAATGCTTGATGCAGCAATCACCATTTTTGCACAGAAAATAGGATGAGAGGGATGCACAAAGTACATTATTTTCTTTTAAAAACTAACAATGTATTCTGCACATATAACATATTTACAAAATAAGTTCTGAAATGGTAAACATGTCAACAGAGTGTCTTCATGAACCAAGACATCTTTTCTCCTCAAGGATAAGTAAAATTGGTTGTTATATGTTTTATGTAAGTATCAAATTCATACTTTACAAAGCTGGATATTCTGGGTGTAGAATTTGCAGTCAACAACAGTCTATACTAACTCCATACAGTATAAATATAATGCCTCCATGATTTTGAAAGGGGGAGCAAAAAGTTTCATGCTATAATAAATGGGTTAGTCTAAAGTGCCACATGACTCTGCTGTTTATGCTTCTATGAAACACCATTTGGATTCAATAGCAATCTTGGCAGCCTAAAGAAAAGCTGTTGGAACAGCATGAAAACAGAGCCTTTCTGGCCAATATCTGACCTGGATATGGTGATGTAAACTGCAGGATAGTTTACATAACTCAAGTAATTGCAGAATAGTTTACATAACTAACAATCAAGTTATCAATAATACACTTCCCACTTCAGCTCCTAGCCCTAAGTGAAGTAAAGGCCTAAGCAGACTGTCAGAAATAGTGCACATTAAATTGAGGCACTGCCCTGGTTCAGTGCTAGGGAATCATGGGAACTGTATTTTTTTTCTGGGACATTGAGCCTTCTCTGTCAGAGAGCTCTGGTGCCACAATAAATTACAGTTCCCATGATTCCCTAGCACTGAGCCAGGGCAGTGCCTCAATTTAATGTGCACTATTTCTGGCAGTCTGCTTAGGCCCTAAGTAAGTTCTGGAGCTTTTTTAAAGTAAGGTTTTATTGGACTTAAATAGACATTCAACTACAAAGCAGGGGAAAATGGTAGGTCATTAAATGTGTGAACTAAACTTGGGAAGAAGAGGAAGGAGTATATTCATGACAACAAAAGAGAGTTTTCCCAATATTTCTGATGCAGGGGTAGGCAACCTTTCCCCTTTAAGGGCCGAGGGACTTCAGCTCCCAGAAGCCTCAGCCATGTTGGCCAGTAGTCCCATGTTGGCCAATAGCTCCTGGGATTCTGGGAGCTGAAGTCCCTCAGCCCTTAAAGGGGAAAGGTTGCCTACCCCTGAAACTGATGGTTTCAGAGTCGATTATAAAAAGAAGGATATGTAAACATGATCATAATAAAAGCATACAACTAACTTGGACACTGGAGGATTTGAGCCTTCACCAAATCTAGGCTAGGATGTTGGCACACACACACACACTAAAATGGTCATGCACCAAGGATCAGGAGTACCAAGGCTCATGTGTGCTTGAGCTCCCTGAGTAAATATCAATCAAAAGTGTCCTTGAGTGCATCACCACTGTAGAAATAATGCAGTCTGATACCAACTGCATTTAACTGCCATAGCTCCATTGTACAGAATCCTGCAATTTGCAGTTTTGTGAGGCTACAGTTTTGTTAAACTACAAATCCCAGGATTCCATTGGATGGAGCTACAGTACTTAAAGTAGTGTCAAACTGCATTATTTCTACAGCGTAGATGCACCCCTAGTTTAGAACTACCTTTGTATTCTCTCAATAGGGTCTCATATGTTTTCCTCATTGCTCAATATATTAATTGTACTATTTAAACACAATTATAACATTTCATTCATTATTTTGCCATTGTTTTCATGGTGGTCATATTGTTAACTTCTTTAGTTGGTGGTATTATCATTATTTTGTATTCTTGTGTTTTTACCTTCACCACCAGGAGACCCCACTGTTTCTCTCACCCACAGCAGATCCACTTCTGCATAAGGGCACCCGAACAACCCATCTCCCTGCTATCGGCTCTCCTCCCAAAAATTATAACAAGATTTTCGATTACAAAAATAAAAATTCTGCCTGCTACACAGAACTGTGGAACAAAGTCAAGATGTACTTTATTTGCCTTCTCAACATCATTTTTGGTAGAGCGAGGCTTCAGTGCAGACTGAAAATTACTGAATATGGGGAATTTAAGACTTCTTTGTAGTGTCTTCCAGCCTGATACTGAAAAACTAATATCCGTGCACCAAGCACATCCATCTCATTAAAACTATGAAGACAATGTTTTACAGATAGGACATGAATTTATTTATTTATCAAACTGATAAAAACATTAAATTAATGATTTTACAAAGTTTTTTTTAAAAAAAGAAATGTGCTTGTTAAACTTTATAGTGCTAGATTGGTTGTACTGAATTTGCAGTAGAGCAGTAGGTCTAATATCAAGAAATAGGCATGGGGGATACTAGGGTTGTTGCTCAAGAAGAAAAGGGGCATTCACTCAAAAACATTTGGGGATCACTGTTTTAATATATCTGGGGGCTTGAGGTTTTGGTGGGAATCAGAATTACTGGGAGAGATCAAGGGGTTTAAAAGCTAGTGGTGGCTTCACGGTGGGAAGGAAGAGATTGAGGGGGGTTTGATATCTGTAGGGAGTCCTAGAACCAAACTCTCTCAAATACCAAGGGCCCACTGTACTGCTCCTCTCATGCAAGCTTCCAATGTGAAGCCTTTTTTCAGAAACAACTTCATGCAACACAATGACTGCCAAAGGTAGCCTACTCTCTACCTGCATAGAGGGCCTCATGTGCTTCACAATGGATAGAGAATATTTTGAGTTTTCAAGAAAGAGGTTGTACTTTCCAAATGAAGAACCTAAGGGCCTTTTAAAGCCTTTAATTGCCTTTCAAGTAACCAGCAAGCACAGGAGCAATAAAAGTGTAACCTAATGAGCCCAATGTGATAGACTCGATACATCATACAAATTACATTGCCTTAAGATCATCACTCTCACCCACTTCTTTTCCCCTGCCTGATTTTAAAAAACATCTTTATGTGACAAAGGGACCTGTATTCTTGAAAGCTACCCCAGAGGTTTTTGTGGGTTTTTTGTTTGTTTGTTTTGTTAGGCTAATAAAGATGTCACCAAAAATACGGATTCTGGTTTTTGTATATCTAATTAGGTATTGAAATGTTCAAATAACCCATTATAGGTAATGTTGTTTAACGGGCAATAAAAAAGCAGGAGAAAACAGACCTATGAATTCTCTCCACACACAATATAGTTTTATTGCACTGTCCATTCATCTAATAAAAAAACACACACAAAGCTTTTAAAATGACCTGGAAGTGTGAAAAGCTGGGACTTCTCTCCATGCCACCAGATTGATTTTAAAAATGTATACAAAACAATCAAGAAGATATATTTTAATTAAAAAGTTGAGCCTTATTTTTTAAAAAAGAAACTGGGATGCCACCAGATGTCAGCAGAAATACAGTGCAACACATTGCTGAGGTGATAAACAGAAATGTGCAAGGACTATACAAATAAGCTGTTTCAAAATGGAATTACATCCCTGTTGATTCAAAAACAAGTCAATATGGATGGTGATTGGGGGACCAGAACTGTACAAAAGGGCCGGTCACAGGTGGCACAGAGGTGACAATTTTCGTTTTTCATCATTTGCTACCTGTCATTACTGCTGCTATTATTCCTCTTTCCTGCATTAATCAGCAAGGACATAAAAAGGATTTTTTTTTTTTGGTCACAGCTGTGTGCTTTTGACTTGTTTCTGGCTTATGGTGACCCTATCACAGGGTTTTCTTGGCAAGTTTCTTCAGAGAGGGTTGCCATTGTCATCCTCTGAGGCTGAGAGAGTGTGACTTGCTCAATGGGTTTACATGGCTGAGCCAGGATTTGAACCCTGGTATCCAGAGTCAAATGTCCAAAACACATTGCAGAAATAATTCAGTGTGAGACTGCTTTAATTGCCCTAGTTCAGTGCTAGGGAATCCTGGAAATTGTAATTTATTGTGGCACTAGAGTTCTCTATCAGAGAAAGCACAATGTTTCACAAACAGTTCCCAGAATTCCCTAGCATTGAGCCACAGTTGTTAAAGGAGTCTCAAACTGGATTATTTCTGTGGTGTGTTTTGCACCATCATCCAATGCTCAAATCAATACACCAAAGATGATATTATTCACAAAGTGTATAGAATGTCTGAAAAGGTATGTAACAATTTCAAAAAGAGTGGCCATGCTAGTTTGTTGGAGAAAAGGGATGGGTTTTGATTGATGTTATCTTTGAATGATATTGTTTAACTTGTTGTAATGTATCATTGTTGTTCACCGCCTAGATTGGCTTGCCAGAGGGGCGGTATACAAATAAATCATATTATTATTATTAAAAGAACAACAGAGTCCCATGACATCTTTGTGTGTGTGACTATAAGCTACAGTCTTATTTCTTTCTCGATTTATTATCTGTGTCTCCAAGGAGCTCAGAGCTGCATACACAGTTCTCCACCCACACATTTCACAAGTAATAGTGTGCTTCATGACTGAGCAAGGTCTACCAACCTCATTCCAACACTTTAGCCAGACCAGCCTACATTGACCTACCTGTGGGACAATAAGGTGCATCACCTAGAAGCAGGTAGTAATAACTGACCTTCTCTGTCCCCACTATATCTGACTTTGACCTGACCCTGGCAGAAAAATGTGAAAGGTGTGTGTTTGCAGCCAATCTGTTTTAACTGTGTTTTAGTTTTAATAGCTTTGTACTGTACTTTAATATATTTGTTTTGGGAGCAGCCCAGAGAAGCTATGTTATGGGGCTATGATATGAATACAGGGTGTAGTTTAAAATGTATGGAAGCCAATTAAATAGTTTTGACAGGAGCACACATCAGTTTCATTTACTGCTTTTCCCTTCACCAGGCCCAGTAATCTCTTGTCTCAGAAAAACAGCCCATCAAGCCACATTCAAAGAGAGACTGCTAATCCTTCACCACTTCAGCTCATGCTCTTGGATCTTTCACCTCCTCCAGAATGCGACTGCAAAACCTCTTCTCAGATCAGAGAGACAGTGAATATAGCATGACTGCCATCATAAGACACAACGTTTCATTATTTGTGCTTTTCCTCTCTGAGAGAGCCAGCAAATGACAGCACCCAGAAAAGAGATTACTGCTGAAAGCCAAACTTCATCCAAAAGCCAGCAAACACAGTGGCACCCCAACAGTGCTCCAGGCTGCAATGAGAAACCCAAAGAGCTTACTGTATCTATTGAGAAGGAAAGCAAGCTTTGGTAGCAGGAGAATGGTGTATTTCACAGGATAAAGGGCCAACTCGCCAAAATCATTTTCAACTAAAAGCTATTCCACTAACACTGTGTGCACAATAAGGCAGTGACTAGCATTATAAAACTATGCTTCCTTGCAAAGCTACATCAGCTGTTTCTGGTTTTTTTTCTGTCTCTGGGTTCAACAATATTACTTGCTTAAATTGCACATCTTACCCATTGTTTCTTCCACTCCTCCTACAATTAACAATATCCTTGCCGTCTTTGTTTGGTCATTTGCTTACCTTAACTCTATAAAGTGACATGTGCACACTACACGTGTACCTAAGGAACTGCTACTGCAGCTCTTACAGTACTACAAATGCTTGTACTGATATACTTTTGTATTTCAGTTGTGCACTGCACTCTTTCCACAAAACTCAAGGACAGATCACTGAAGGATAGTTGCATGAAGTTAGCCGGGAAGCACACCTCTATGGAGGTGGGGCTGCCATGGGGGAAAAGTTCCCCATTCCCCTGAGGGAAATTAGGATCCTGGGAATGGGACAGCTCTGAAGGAAGGGAGAGGCCCAAAGCCCTCAACACTTTCCTTAAGATTAGTGGGAAATCCTCTGTTTGAAATAATCTGAAAGAGCTGAGGGCAGAAGAATCCCTTTTCTCCTCCTCCAATGAGGGTTCCCTTCCTCTGCCTCCAAGGAGGTGGTACTGGCAGTCCTGACATCATACTCCATCTCCGAGGATTGCATGGCAGAAGCTGCACTTTCCCTAGTGATATTAGGGGGATGCTTTTTGTGTACCTTATGGTACAGAAATGGGGTGTCTATGGGGAAGCTGGGGATCCTCTTCAGCCTTGGAGTCTGACCCTCCCACATATCCTCCACTAGGCCTTGGTTTGACTCGATTTTGACCACATGCCCAAGATAGTGGACATCCAGGCAGAAAGAGATGGCATCCACATGGTTTTGGTGTGTGAGCCTGAAACTCCCCTGGAGTGGTTCCTAGCACCACTGCCACACATCTCCTGGGCTTTGGGAGAGGGAGAAAAGATGGGCGAGGGAATGGCAGCCAAGCAAAGGAGAGGTTTGCAAGAAATAGCACTTGAAGTAGGGGAGAGAGAAGGACAAAGAAATAAAGGCACTTTTTTAAAGTTTAAGTTTTAGGGGGGTTGCAGACTGCCAGAAATAGTGCAAATTGAGTCCATTTTTAGGGTTAGGGCTAGGGAATCATGGGAACTGTAGTTTATTGTGGCACCAGAGCTCTCTGACAGAGAAGGCGCAATGTCTCAGGAAAAAACAATTCCCATGATTCCCTAGCACTAACCCTAACCCTAAAAGTGGACTCAATTTGCACTATTTCTGGCAGTCTGCAACCCCCCTTAGATAGACAATAAGGGAAGAGATAAGGATAGGAATGAAGTAGAGAAAGGGGATGATCCAACACAGGAGTAGAGCAGCTGTAGCAACAAGCAATGAAGAACATGTCCTATCATAGCATTAGGCAGGAAAAAGACTGGCCTTCTGAAGCTACCAATATACTTGACTATAAGTCGAGAAATGTATGCCCCCAAATTGACCTTAAAATCCTGGGTCAACTTATAGATGGGTCAATACACTAATACTACTTAGAAAGGTTCTGAAACGAGCAAGCCTGATGGTCCACTCTTGGTGCCTTGAGGCATATGCTTCTCTCTCTCTCTCTCTCTCTCTCTCTCTCTCTTTCTCTCTCTGTGTGAAAGAGGTTCCTAGTCACATTTGCAAGGCCTCTCTTCCCATGGAAAAAACACCTCATTGGACACCACAGCCTTCCCTCCCCAGTCCGATTTGCAAGGCTTCTCTTCCCATGGAAAAAACTCCCCATTTAACACCACTTCCTTCCCTTCCTAACCCAATTTGCAAGCCTTCTCTTCCCATCAAAGAAACACCCCTTTTAACTCCACTTCCCTTCTCAATCCGATGTTAAGACTTCTCCTCCAGCACCTGGAAATTGGTGTTAGGTGGTCAGGAGAGAATTAGGAGGGGCAGAAGTGGTATTTTCCCCTTTTCATCCTTCCTTGTAGCCTCCTAAATTTTACCCTTGCCTTATCCACAGGTTATATCAAAATCCATGATTTTGATCCTGAAACCTTCCCTAACTTATACATGAGGTCGACTTGTACACAAGTATATATGGTAGTTTCCCCCCCCCCCCCCATGTGGGAACACTGGATACTAGAAGGTCTTTTTTTTCCCTGCCAATCTAGAGCAATGGGAGGAGCATCATCCAAACTACAGGATGCTCCTCCCTTATCTACTGTGAACATGGGGAAAAGCCATGCAGACCAGCAAACCTAGGAGCTAGTACAAAAGACAACAAAAAGTTATTCAAATGCTTCATCTTCATCTCTCAGCGTAAATGCAGTCTGACTTGCACAGAACTTGACTGTATGACCACTTAAGTGATTAATGCTTTATTCACATGGGTTTTCAGGCTATGTGGACTAAGATGTATGATTTCAATATCCTAAACACCTGCTTTAGATGAATGCCACAGAAAGTTAAGTGTTCAGTATAATAACCTCTACAAGGTAAGCTTATATGACATTGCCCTCATTTTGTGTTCTCTCATATGGCTTAACTCTTGGGGCAAAGTTAAGGAACTGCCAAGTTTTTCCAATCAAGGTTATTATGAAACTATAATCCTTGAATTATGCAATACCTTGGTTTCAGGCCTTTCTAAACAAACACACCGGCTAGTGTTCCTTGGACAGAAAATAGCTTTTCTTTTCTTTTCTGACTTAGGAATTTATCTATCTGATCAGCAAGCGGTTATGTCAGAAGACTGAAAGAATCCATGATTTCTGGTTAGTCACTTGCTCCAATATCATCCCCTTTAACAACAAAATTGAACCCTATGCCTTTGGGGTCTGGCAGCAGAACAGAGCTACTAACACAGAGAGGCTGCTGCAAGCCTGGAAGGTTTCCCAAGATAGCAAGAATGATAAGTATTCCCAAAATTCCATCTAAAAGGCTACCCCCCACACCAAAAAACACACACACACACAAAAAGAGTACAAGACTATGCCTGCAATACTGTGTATCACTGTTGTATCCAGGTATGCACACTACGTAATGACGACTGCTTTACAGCTATTTCCATTCACCTTGGTGTGGGCCATTTCTAGTCACTGATCTGGCACCCCACTTAAAAAAAAGGGGGGTAGAAGGTACTGAAATAGGTAGAGGGAAAGGAACAGAAGGAAGTAATGGCCTTGTTAGTGATTAATCTCTCAGATCTTCTACCAATTCCATGTTAGCTATATACACTGCAACCAGAAGGTGATGGTTATCATGGCTTATCATACCTCTCGTGAAAACTTTGTGGAAAAGGCCAGGGGGGGAAACAGCAGCAGTATATGGGCTAAGTAGTGAATGAGCATCACCCGGTTATTCTGACTGTATGCCTCAGCCCTCTTGGATGCAAGGTATGGCCACAATACATGAGATTTGGAAGATTCAGCCTTACTGTCTACCTGCCTCTTATCTCATGCAGTGAACAGCTCTTTGACTGCACAGCACCCCACCCACAAATGCTGGTGAGAAGGCATTTTTGTATGTCACTGTGATGTTTTACTCAAAGACCAAAACCAACTTTAGACATGTTTACCTGAATGAAAACCTAGTAAATGCAATCAGGCTTTCTTCCATTTAAGGCTGCCTAGAATCACAACCTTGGAGGCAAATATGCCTTCCTTACAATCATCCATGAATCTAGATAACTTCTTGATGTGGGAATCTAGCAGCATGTGCACACCAAGTTACACTTCAAGAACCTACCCCTATTTCTTGTCTACTAGTCCCAACTAGATCACTGAAATATTGGGATTGACCTAAGTGCTGTATTGACTTCCCAGTTGGGAAATGATTATATGGGCTGACTATGGACGGGACTAAACAACTGGACTTAGACCTTGATTGGTGAGATCCATCTTGTACATCAGGGTTAGGCAACCCAGGAGCTATTGGCCAACATGGGACTATTGGCCAACATGGCTGAGGCTTCTGGGAGCTGAAGTCCCTCGGCCCTTAAAGGGGAAAGGTTGCCTACCCCTGTTGTACATTTTCAAGCACTCATTTGCCTCTAGGAATTCAGTTGCTTATTCAGTAACACACAGGCTTTGATAACATGATATGTTTAAATGGCTGGTCATGATTCACAACCATGTAACTCCCTGGTCTACAGTGCATCACACCAGACTTGCCTGCTCACTAGAAAAGAGGCAGAAAGAAAAAGACAAAGATGAAAGAAGGGGAAAAGAAGAAAGGGAAAGGGGCAGATTCAAAGGAAAATCAAGCAGGTAGGATTAAAGGGAGTCCCCAACTGGAAGAAGGTGGAACTACTATTGAGAGGGGGCAAACTTTTATAGAGGAGGAGAATCCTCCCTGTGGACCCCCAAAACCAAATCATAGAATCATAAAGTTGGAACTTGGAAGATACTACCCAGTCCAATCCCCTGCCATGCTGGAATACACAATCAAAGCATTCCCAACATATGGCCAGCCAATCTCTATTTAAAAACCTCCAAAGGAGGAGACTATACCAGACTGCGAGGCAGTGTGTTTCACTCTCAAACAGCTCTTCTTCCTATTGTTTAGATGGAATCTCTTTCCTGTAGCTTGAATCCATTGCTCTGTATCCTAGTCTCTAGAGCAGCAGAAAACAAGCTTGCTCCATCCTCAATGTGACATCCTTTCAAATATTTGAACATGGCTATCAAGTTACCCCTTACTTCTCTTCACCAGACTAAATATACCCAGCTCCTTAAGCTGCTCATCATAGGGCCTGGTTTCCAGACCTTTCACCATTTTGGTCACCCTCCTCTGGACATGCTCAGGGTGCATGGCCCCATTCTGTGATAGTGTCTGCTCCCACCAAATTGGTTAGGGAGGTTTCATCACAAGAGGGAAGCAGAGATGGACAGGGAATCTATGATTACTAATTGATGATAACAACAGGATTCCTTTTCTCAGTAACCTTCAAAAAGGAAGTTGTCCCAAAGGAGAAGGAAGAGGAGTAGGGGAAAATTCCATGGAAGAAACCTTTATAGGAAGATTAGAGCAAGAAGCATAATTAATATAGGAAATTAATAGAAGCATAGAATCATTGAATTGGAAGAGGCCCCAAGAGCCATCCAGTCCAACCCCTTTTCCATGCAGGAATACACAATCAAAGCACTCTCAACAGATGACCATCCAGCCTCTCTTTAAAAACCTCCAAAGAAGGAGACTCCACCACACTTTGAGGCAGCATATAACACTGTTGAACAGCTCTTACTATCAGGAAATTCTTCTTAATGTTGAGGTTGAATCTCTTTTCTTGTAGTCTGAATCATTGCTCCGGGTCCTATAATTCAAACTACTATTCAAATTCTCTTGATACTAAGTTTTAATATGTTTGTTTTGTCTAAATATTCATTTAAAGTACATCCCACTTAAAAAAACAAGAAAAGGGAGGCTGAACACCATACTTAAATCTCCTCATGTTAGTATGTGCAGTTATGAAAAAAAAATCCTTAGTTATCTTGTGAAGATAAATCTGGGATTGGCAAAGGAGTGGGTTCAGATATTGTTGGATATTGACTCTCAACATCCTCAGTCAGCATGGCCAGTGGTCAGAGATGATGGGAATTATAGTCTAACAACACCTGGAAAGGCACAAAATTTGTTTTGTAATTTATTTATTTTTTTTAAAAATGATAACATCTCCTCTGTGTACAAATGCAGAAGCATTTTACTTCCCAGTCAAGAGCCCCTGGATTACAACAAGTATATGACTCAAGCCATACTAGTAGTTTATTAACATCACTGACTGCAGGAATATGGCCCATTAAATGTTCATAGCTGTTTTGCAAATATGTCTCAGTTTAAAACACCATTAAATGCACCTGGCCATTAAGTTAAACTTCTGTTTTCCCTGGTGGACTATTCACACTTAGATTGCAGTCACTAAAGTAGCATCTTCTTGAGAGTATTATCTTCCCACATATAAACTGATATGCATATATGGCATAATGCTTATAAACAAATTATAATTAAGTTGGCAGTCAGCCCATAGCTATTTGTTGTATGTACTGTATATATAATTACAGTGATACATCTCACACTGATATTTAATAGGACGAATCAACCATGACATGAGAAGTCAAAAAACATGTATCCCTTGTTACAAAATATGACCCCATCTGCATTCCCTGTGTGTATTCTGAAAGACAACATATAGTTCAAAACCTCTAAAATATGCCCCTATGTAATGCTAACCCTATGGGAGCCATATAGCCTATATATCTCATAATACAATTTGCTATGCTTCCTTGCCTTCCTCCTACAATGAATGTCATTGCTTATTGACAAACTCTCTGGTAGCTGGTTCCACTGGAGATGAAATTCTAGGCTATTAAAAATGTATGAGTAAGTGAAGTTGGACATTAGCTTATGGCAATCCATGAAGAACATGGACCCAAATGTGTAATGGCGACCTTTGCTAGGCCAGTAGATCTGCCTTGTTATCTGCTATGATGAGCTATGTCCATTACATTACAAAAGATCTTCAGACAATCTTTTCTTGTAAAAGCCTTGCAATGTTATGCATATAGGCAACCGCAATCTGCAGTTTATTCAAATTTAATATTTGATGCTAATAGGGGTCTTTTGTCTGATAAAACTGGGAGCACAAGAGGTGTTTTCTGTCAGGAGCATGGATGTGGAGAGAAAAGTGTAAGTGTCCCTTCTGTGTACTGCAGTTATGATGATAATCGCACTGCACACACTATTATATGAAACTGAAAACAACAGAATGCTACTTTAGGAAACACAACTTAAGGGCAAATATTCTACAAAAGAAAACATCATCTAGATATGCTGACAAATTGTGCAGTAAAAGTAATTCTAGTTTACACCAGAGCTCTCACTTGTAGTTCTTGGAATCATAGGGCCTTTGCAGACTGCCAGAAATAGTGCAAACTGAGTCTACTTTAAGGGTTAGGGAATCATGGGGACTGTATTTTATTGTGGCACCAGAGCTCTCTGACAGAGAAGGCTCAATGTCTCAGGGGAAAAAAATTAAAATTCCCATGACTCCCTAGCACTAACCCTAACCCTTAAAGTGGACTCAATTTGCACTATTTCTGGCAGTCTGCAAAGGCCCATAGTCCCAACTACTGTGTCTACAAAAGGAGAACAATCTACATTAATTCTATGGCAATTTAATTCTATGGCAACTACAAAATAATCAGCTAGAATTCCTTTGCAAATAAATAAATAAATCATCTTGGTCCTAATCCTGATCATTGCCATTACAAGTGTGATGTTTAAAAAAAATGGTAAAATAGCTAAAGCATAGCTTTAAACATTACAGTATAATACTCACAGTAGAAAACAAACATGGAAGGATCCACAGTTCAGTTTCAGAACACATGCCTGACATGCAGAACATTTCAGTCCCTGACATCTCTAGCTAAAAGACTCACTGGTAAAAAGGCCAAGAAAACCTGAATCCCTGGAGAGCCACCACTAGGCTAAGTGAACCAACAACCTGACAACTTCATCTGTTCACTTGCTCTTACTTCACATTTGATTGACTGATTGCACTTATATCCTACCTTTTTCTCCCAAAATGGGACCCAAGGCGACCATGATGTGGGCAGATTAATCCTATGTTGGTGGGTGAATCCCTTGCAGAAGAAATACCACCAACCGAGCTTGTACTAGCCAAGGCAGAAGGAGATGAGAAAGGAGAAGCTTCTTCCATTTTACCCTTTTTGCCTGTGTGTCTGTATTAGTTTTCTTCCTTTCTACTCCAACTGGTTTCAGTGCAAGTGAAAATAAAAAGGTGAGCTAAAGGGTGATCAATAGCAGGGGAAGAGTTGCCTAGGGAAGTGCAGTGGCTTTGTATGCAGTGGAGCTGAAGCCTTTCCTGATCTATGCCTGGCATGCCCTGGGAACTTTCCCCTTTTGCAATGTTGGTAGGGCAGCTGCAAGGCAGTTGAAAGACCCACTCCTGTACAAGGAGGGAGCCCACCGATGGAAAAAGAGATCTGTGGCATCCTATGACCTCTGGAGCAATCTTTACAATTGGAGCAACTGGAGCATTTTTTTAAAGATTTTTTTTAAAAAAAATATTTTATTAAACAAGAGATACTTGAATTTTCCATACAGGCTCTATAGCACACAATGGATAAGTACATAAGCATGCCCTTTTAAAAGGGAAGATTATAATCTTATTCATTTATACTTTTTGCTCAGATGAAAGCCAAGGTTTAAGTGCTATTTAAGAAAAGTCTCTCAGCAGCCCAACCCTTCAAAGAGTTACAGATAACATCTCTCACTGCAATTTAACTTTTTATCACACATTGCCACACTTCCTAAGCTGTCATTCTAATATTTTTCCACATGGGGGAAACACCCTATTGATTTGAAACATATTACATTAATTCACATAATAAATAGCTCATTTTTAAAATGCAAGTTATCTGCTTTTCATTTCCGTCAATCTGTGTCAAATGAGTATTTGTTGTCCTTCAGCAAAGAACAAATGTAATGTCAAGGAGAGTTTTACCATAGACTGCCAAAAAACCAAGTATGACCTAGAGCAAACCTAGCATGAACTCTAACTGGATTCCAAAATGGCTAAATTGAAGCTATCATACTTTAGACATATAATGAGAAAAGACAATAATGCTGAGGAAAATGGAAGGCATTAGAAAAAGAGGCAAACTGCATTACTGATGGAGTGACTCAAACAGGAAACCAAGACCATGAGTTTGTAATTTTATGGAGGGATGTTAATAACAGGCTCTTTTGGAGAATCATTGTATGTCAACATGATGGGATTTAACAGTAAAAACAAAGCATCAGAGTTGAACTGCAATGCAGCAAACCCACAAGCTGTATTTAAATGCAGTACCTTAGCGTCTTCAGTGCTTTCTGCTACCATATATGTGAAGTTGATATTCACCAAATCGGTGCCACTACAGACACACACTATTCGTCCTTCCAGTTCATTTTCTCCTTTGCCAACAGTTTCAAGAGCACCTAGTATTTTTGGATCCTGTTAGGCACAATGAATGCTTTGTTAGAAAACCAATTCTAAAAAGAGAAAGGGGTTTTGTTTTCATATATTTAGCCTGTAAATATCTCTTCTTTGCCTTAGACTCATCCTTTGATCAACATTTCTATTATATAAAAACAAAAGGGTGAAAACTATATAACTGCTTGTTGAATAGCATAGCTGAAATATAAATCTGAGAATTTTAGGACTGATTCAGAAACGACAATCCTTATGCATCACAGAATTGGTAACATACTTTACCAGCATTTTGCATGTAGGAGTAATGGAAATATAATCATGACCTCTAGGATAGGGAGAAAGTAAGGTTCTGGAGCTGCACGCAGCCCTCTCTTCTAAATATTTTTGTTTACCTTTTCTGTGGCCAAAAAGTGGGTGCATAGCTTCACTTGAAACCCTCCAAGAGAGGCCATTCATTTTTTAAATATGCTGGGAGCCCTTCACTGCATTGATTAATATATCTACCCTTTCTGTTTTTCAAAACAAAGACATAGGGCCATTTGCAGTTCATTTTATTTTTTCCCCCTTTCTTTATTGGCATTTTTGGCTCCTAGACCTGCTGCAGTTGCTCACCCCTGCTCTTAGGGTCATGTCTACATTAGACTTACTTGGGTGAGTCTGTCAAAAATCTGTCAAAAATTACACATTAGAATTTCCACCATCTTTTCCATACTCAACTGTCTCTTTGACACCACAAAATGCTTTTTGTCGTAGTTTCAGTCTTCATTTTCATGAATTCCTCTGCATTCATTAGGCAGTCACCCACAATCACACCAGCATTAAATGCTTAATCCCAACTACAAATCACTGAATAAATCAAACAATGGAGTTTATCACATGGGGGAAAATTGGAAGTTTAAACAGGGTTCATCCTGTGAAAATCGCGCAATCACTATTAAAGTGTGACTAAGATTTTCACACAGCGCGATAAAAAGTCATTATCCCAGGAATAACCAGGGAATAACCAGGCAATAAACAGCAACAAATCATTCACAGGATTTTCCCATGAATGATTTGTTGCTGCTTATTGGCTCGTTATTCCCAGGATAATGGAGCTTTAATCGCTTTTGATCACAACTTCGAGTGAAAATCTTTATTGCAATTGCATGATTTTCATGGGATATTCCTGGGATAATGGCACTTTAATAGCGATGTTGTGTGAAAATCTTAATCGTGAATGTGTGATTTCACGGGATAAACACCGTTTATACTTCCAATTGTCCTTGTGTGATAAAGTCCAATGGTAAGCAATCACTTACTTATTCCAGTGATTCAAAGAGTCTGCTCTAGCTGAGATTAATAAATAGATTTAGGCCTTAATTAGTAAAAAAAATGGGCTACAACACCCTATCCTCTGATGAGCCTATGAAGATCAAACCACATTTTCAAAAGATCAAGTTTTACCATGAGCATCTCTAAATGGCCACATCTCTTAATGCTACTCCCACAGCCATACAAAGGCTATGTGGAAAAATGATCAAAGATTACCAAACTGAGATAGAAAACTGTATCCTATTGCCTCAAGTGACTGTATATAAGGCACAACTGATGGAATAATTAGAATGAGGGAAGCTTGCATAGACACTATCAGATTTTTTTGATGTAAAATTACCTCCAGTTTACAACTACCAATTTAAGAACTCTCATTTGCATGGCAACATCTTCTCTGGGTTCAGAATGCCAATGAACTAAGGCATATTAATTAAATACTAGTCTTAATAATAGCCATACGTTGTTGTTTTTTTTAAAAAAAAACATGCCCAAGGGCACACTATTTAGAAGCTGTACATAAAAATTCATTTAAAAACACTTTGTTCCTGATGCCACTGGTAAGGAGCACTTTCCAGTTTCAGTTTTAAGCAGGAAGATTTAAGCAAATGCTTAAAACTTTGCAATTGAAATCTACAGGATGCACTACTCTATGGCTGGACTCTGACCTTGAATTTAGGCATTCTTTTTTCTTAAACAATCTACTCTGTTTCAAAACCTAAATGTGTGTGTGAGTGTTTAAATTCTGTGACCCTCAAGGGTACCAAGCTTTCAGCAGCTTTTGACATTTGTAGATGGCAATCTCACAAAGAAAGTTCCATGATGGTTCTGAAGCCAACATTTATTATTTAAAACAATACCAAAAACGTGATTACAGAAATACCTTTGGTACTGCTCCAAAACGAATACTGTTGATTAGGGAGCATTCTAAAACTTGCCCTTCCTGTAACACAAAAAAAAGAAAAAAAAAGAAAGAAAAAAAGAACAGCATAAGCTCTAAGGTTTGTTGTAATTAACACAGAGCATATTGAACTAGAAAACTTAGCAAAAGCAAGACACAAATGGATTTTATAATCAGAATTAACCCAAAACAGTATATGGTCAAAAATTTTGGTTCAAGTAAGGGTGAGGATCCTATGGCCCTCCAGATGTTGCTGAACTCCAATCTCCCAACAAGCCCCTCCTCCCCAATTCAGGGTTAATGGAAACAGGATACCAACTACATTTGGATGGTGGCATGCTCTTCAAACATGGATTAAAGATGATTGAGTGATGCCATTAGGGGAAGGGGTCTTCCTGATAAAAGGTTAAAGTATTTCCCGTTGACAAGGATGCCAAGTCGTGCCCAACCATAGGAGGCGGTGCTCATCTCTGCTACTAAGCCAAATAGCCAGCGTTGTCAGAGACTACTCTGTGATCATGTGGTCAGCCTGATTACACAGAATGTTGTTTACTTTCCCACCCAAGTGGTACCTATTTATCTACTTGCATTTGCATGCTTTCGAACTGCTAGGTTGGCAGAAACTGGGACTAGTGACAGCAGCTGACCACATCATGCAGCACCTGGGCCTTGAACTGCCAACCGGCCGATTTTGCAATCAACAGAGTCAGCGTCAACCACTTGAGCCACTGCATCCCTGAGATCCTCCTGATACTTGAGGCTATAATTACCATTAGCCATATTGGTTGGGGTGAATAGTAGCTCTAACCCAAAACATTTGGAAGGCATCAAGATGCTCATCACATTCAAAATTTTCTCCACCAATGGCTCTCCACATCAAATATAGAGAGGATGAAGTAAAATGAATGCCAGTGTTATGTCATGAGTTGAGATAATTAGGGAACAAAGATGGCCTGTTGCTATGCATTTACAAAGCTAGCAGCACAGGAAAGGGTGAAAAGAGTCAGGTGGGGGCAGCATGAGGATAACACATACCTAAGACCACCATCACGATAACCATATTTACAAAGTTTTATACATCTACAAAATATATTTCAATGAATACTACTGTAGTGAACAAGTCTACTTCGGTCTTCTTCAATACTCACAAATACATACCACTCTCTTCCTTTCTGTAAAAAGATGTCTTCTGAAGGATAGAGGTGCCTGAAATGTTTTTCCTTTCCCAAATAAGAAGGGGAAATATATGGAATGGACATAAATAATCTGCAGGAACAACGTTCCATTCATGGATTTCCCCCACAAAACTATGAGATCCTGTGCATGAATATGCAGATGCAAGTTAAACTGTGTTTAATTGTCATCTAATGGCATAGTGGTTCTCAACAAAACAAACAACATTGTGTCTTGTTATGAATATGCATTGATGGCTTATAGAATTGGGAGATGGAATTACTCAACATAGTCATGATCCTGCGATCCTGAAACCATTATAAACTGTACCTTTCCTTCACTTTTCCATGTTAGAAAAAAGCCAAATTCATCCACTTTAAAGAGGCAGCTTGGTTCAAAGACAGAAGACTCCTGTTGAAAGAAAAAAAAAGGGGGGGCAAATTCAAAAATCAATTAAGAGAATTACAGGAGTGAGGGAAACATCATTTCAGTTAGAACAAAATACCTATATTCACACCAACATTAATAGATGTGCTTTCCTGACTCAGCTGTCATTTAACACAATTAAACAATGTGTCTGCCATGAAGGTACAGCTTGCACATGCAGAGGAATTCCTTTAGGATACATCTGCATGACTTGTTAACCTCCAGCTTTACTGGAATACAATAGAGTTGCAGTGCAACATATCTGGGAGGCACTGGATTGAGAGAGGCTGTCAGCAGTTAGAGAAGCCTGTTCCCACTTTCTTCCAGTGACACATGGACACTTTGCATACCAGGAAGTTATAGAGGAGGCTAAGTCTATGTGGGGGGATGCAGATGGGCAGCTGTGGGCCGCCCTGGGAAGTAGCGGATTGGGGCCAAGGCTGCCCCACGCCTCGGCCCCGATCCTCCCTTTTGCTGCCTGGGAAAGGAGCGCTAAAATAGCGCTCCTTTCATAAGCCACGAAAGGGGTGCCCGAAGAGCCACCATGCGGCTTTTTTGCACCTCTTCTGGCTCAGCATGTCTGGATGCTGAGCTGGAAGGATGTCATCGGAGCGCCCCTTGTGTGAAATGACGGGCGCTCCGATGACGTCCTCAGGAAGGGGTTGGAGTGCCCATTGTCCGGCTGCCCCTCCCCTTCCTGGGATTGAAGACGGTGCTTTGCACTGTCTGCAAAGGGGGGGGGGGGTGTCCTGCAAATCCTCTCCCATTAGTCATGGGGCAGGAGTCATGGAAGGCACAAAGCTGCTATTGTCTTGATGCCCTACTTTTTGGTTTTCAATAAACAGTGGTTGGACACTGAGGGAGCAGAATGCTTGGTTAGATAGGCTTTTGGTCCGATCCAGCACAACTCTTGTTTTGTTCTTAATCCTTGACCAGAAGAGTAATGGAAGCCTGGGTGATGAGGGGATTGTGGAAGATGTGCCCAGGCCTCACCTAGTAACAGCCTGATACTGTGTTTGCAAACATGCTGAAAGGAAAGAGGCCAAAATGGTTCTGTTATGTGCTAGGAACATAATTTCATGGATGGGTGCTGCATAGAAGTGAACTCAAGTGAATTCCTTCTGCTTATTTCTACAACTAGCTCAGCTCTTATGTTTTGGGAACAGTCTCTGCAGGAGAAGGGGAAGGACGCTATCAAGTGCTAAAGAATCCTTTTGCAAACAACGAATGCCCAGCAAGCCATTTAAATCTGCTCTTAACTTATTTGCTGGTGCCAGGAATGTAGGGTGTAAGACGAACTCCTGCTGTTCTGGCAGGCCGTAATATTTAAAAGTACCTTTTCTTCATTTTAAGAGATTAGGGAATGAAATATTACTAAGGGGTTCTTTCAGAATTTGTATTTTTATTTTCAGTTACTTATGTTGTTAAACATAGGGCCTTTGCAGACTGCCAGAAATAGTGCACATTAAATTGAGGCACTGCCCTGGCTCAGTGCTAGGGAATCATGGGAACTGTATTTTTTTCTGGGACATTGAGCCTTCTCTATCAGAGAGCTCTGGTGCCACAATAAATTACAGTTCCCATGATTCCCTATCACTGAGCCAGGGCAGTGCCTCAATTTAATGTGCACTATTTCTGGCAGTCTGCAAAGGCCGTCTCTAGCTATCTGATTGATAGATTAGCTGGAGATTCTGTTTATGTGAAGTTGTTAAAGTGCTAGACAATGCCCATGTATTAAATCCAGTTAAACAAACAAAGTGTCCAATGATCTACTTCTAAAAAGAATGTTGATTTCATGATTAAATAAATATAAAACATACATCCAATTCTATCTTTTTGAAACCCAATGAGTCCCTACTCCCATTCCTTTGGGATATTTATTTTTAGAAGTTTACAGTCATGGCTGCCAATTTTCTTCCAGCATGAATGCAGGGTGCAGGTGATATTTGAAGCCCTAAGCAGCTTGGGACACTTCTTCCTATTTATTACTCCCTTAGGACTGAGGTTTAGTAGAGGAACTGACCTCTGTGTCCCATCAGGGGAATACATTATGTGAGAATGTGGGACAGAGTCTTTTCAGCTGTGTCATCCCTGCTGTGCAATGCCCTCCTATTGAAGGTCCAATTGGCATTAACACTGGCTTAATTTCTGTGCCAAGTGAAAACACAGTTGTTTTTTAAAGGTTTGGGGGCTTAACTGATGTCTGTGCACATGGTTTTAAACTATTTCAGCCTTTTAAACCTGTTTTAACTTGTTTAATTGTGTAATATTATTTTAGTCTATTTGAATTATTAACTTCTTTGTTTTGAGCTGCTTAAAAATATTATCCTTGGATGTTCCCTTGTGGTTTTGTGATAGAAAGTGGGATATAAATACTTTAATAAATAAATGGTTTTGTAATAAGTGAATTTTGTTGGAGTGGAACAGCCAACTTTCTACAGCCAAAATTGGATGAGCTAACTGATTTGCCTTGGGATGAAAATGGCTGGTCCTTTTCTGGCATTCATCTGGCACTTTTAGTCCCTCTGTATGCAATGTTGAAAGGAAATATTCAAGGACAGTAATGAATGGAATTTAAGTGCTGTACTTTTCTTTCTTAGCCCCACATAAGTAAATCCAAATCCAATCCGAAGTGCAGTTTAATGCACAAACAGTGTGGGTTTCAGTAAGGAAACAAACAATTAAACACACATGAATGGCAGCAAAGGAGAGCTATGGAAAAAGTAGCAATGGAAAGGACATTTTCCATTATTTATTCCCCAGAAGAAAAATGGAAGTCCCTGATAGCTTGTAAATTCCATAGGGAAGATAACTGAGCAGCAAGACTTTGGCAGTCTGTATTGATATTCACGTCTCCTGAAGTACTTGTGTTGTAGGCAAATCTGGCCTCCTCCTAGCCTCCACCTGAGAATCCCAATTCCTATCCTACTGCATCCCAGTTAACATATGACTGACCAGGAACAAAGGAACAGGCCTGCATAAGGATGACTCAACTGTCACAAGTGAAGGGTCTCTTAGTAGTTCTCAGATATTGTGGGAACATGGAAATACTTTGATGGCTGTTGACCATTGCAAGATTAGGAGTTTGTTGTTATGCTTACTGTGAGTGTACTACTTAGTAGTGATGACCAAATAGGAGGAAGAATAGACTTTTCTACACTCACAAGTGATGGACCCCCACAACATTTAGTATGTAATTTGAGGTCATCTTGCTGTATACCAATTGTTGGCAGTTGGTCTATTACATGCATGGCTGGCACTCACTCTTTGCACTCAAAGATAGTTGTCCCTAGAGTCCCAATGAAACATGTTGGGACTTTCAAACATGGGGAGAATTCTGTAAGGGAATATTTATCTGCCCCCCAGGGGCAATGAAAACATGGTCCTTTTAAAAAATAAATTTAACAACTGGCAACTTCTGTTTTAGTGCAATGAGTAGCATTTACTTGTCAGTTTAAAACACTGGAGGGTGGTCACAATGACCATTTTCTGTTTTTAGGTTATTTAAAAAACAATAAAATAAAACAGCTAAACAATATAATAAAATAACAACTAATGTGCTACTTCATGAAACTAATTGGTAACATTCAACGTGTGCTTTGTTAAAAATAATGTTCCAAGGTCTAATCATCAGTGTTTATTCATGACTACAATCTAATAATCCAGTACTACAAAATTTGGGGTCAAATTGAAGAAGGGACTTTGAAAGCATTACTGTCTGCTTCTCCCAACATTTAATCTGTTTGTGAAGGAATGGCAGGACATCTTTAAAAAAAAAGTTATCTTTTTCATCCAAACTGCAGGCCCAGCTTTACTCATTCTGTTTGAACGAAATGCTATAAGAGGAGAAATCATATGTTAGGTGAAGAAAAGGTTGATACTAATATGCAAAGGGAACTTGTAGCACCTTTGAGACTGTGCGAAAAAAGTTGTACCATAAGCTTTTGTAGACTTGGTTTTGCATCTGAGGAAGTAGACCTAGTCTACAAAAGCTTGTGCTTCTTTTGCACAGTTAGTCTTAAAGGTGCTACTAGATCCTACTGCATACTGATATTCCAGACTAATACGGCGATGTCTCTGAATTCTACCCAGGTTGAAAATAAGAGTGGTGAAATTTATCATGAAGATCTACTAACCACTACTAAATTACATTTTACCTAAATTCTAGGTCCACTGCCCTCATGCCTTTCCCAATTCGTTGACCCAGAAGCAGATCTAACCTGTTTCCCAATGCTTGCCTGCCTTGCATCTTTGACATCACACAGATTGCCCTGTATTCTCAGGGGCTATACAGACGGCCCCTTTCCTTGCTGGATCGGGGCTGTGGCAACTGCACACCACAGCCCCGATCTGGCCTTTCTGCATCACAAAAAGTGGCTCCTTTTTGTGCCGCAGAAAGGGAGCCTTACCTGAGGTGGCAGGGGCTTTTCTTTGTTTCTTCGGCACAGCGCATGTAAACGCTGCGCTGAAGACTTGGCGTGACGCCGCCTGCTGTGTGGTTGCTTTGGCGGTGTCATTCTGGCATGGGGATGGAGTTGGGGCAGCCGGTGTGCAGTTGTCACGCCCCCACTCTGCCCCCACGCCGGCTCTTTATGCCAGTCTGTATAACCTCTTAGATTCTGACCCTTAAATCTTGGGGAATCTGATGTTACTGATGGGGCAATCCAAATAAGCCCATTAACTTGGCAGAAAGGTAGTCTCTCATGTTTCTACCCATGAAACTCTAGGGATAGGAGGCAGGCATGTGTTGTTTGACTTCAGGTTTCTTTTTTCAGTTTGCTTGTTTCTGGATGTTTAAAATAAGTTCCTTACTTCTTCATATCTGTCAAAAACAGCTCCATCTTGTAGAAAGGACGGAACTGGCTTCTGCCAGTTAAATTCATATGGTTTTGCCATTGTTTTGAACAACTACCCTGAAAGAGAAACAAACAAGTAAAATTAAATTTTGAAATATGAAGTAGTGAAGACTACTGGGACTATTTTATTACCAAATAAGGAACCAAAGTATACTGTTCATTACAATTTTTCTTGCCACCATTTATTAACTATTATAGTTAATACCTGAGAAAAAACATCAAATTTATATGCCCATTTTTGTATCAAATGTGTTGATACACATGTGATGATATATTAATGCCTAAACCAAGCAATTTCTCCTAGAAAAAAAAAAATCACAGTATGAACTTTCACAATTCAGTAAATGAACAGTCAGAAGAAAGTTAACATGTGCCCAGCAACTCCTTATATATGTGAATATAAATATTAGACCTTGGGAAAGTTCCTTTTTTTTTTTTTGGACTGATGTTTCCTGAACCCCTCTGCCAGTATGTGGTCCAAAAAGCAGGGGGCATTTCACAGTTCTGGTTCAAATTATGGCTTGGATCCTAACCTTTCTAAGCTCTGTAAATATGCTGCATATATCAAGCTTTTTAAAAATGAGTTGGCCATCCATCTAACCCAGCAGTGCCTTCACTGACTGGTAGTAGCTGTCATGCAAAAGCCTTCCTGGCACAACTACATGAGATATATTAAACTGAAGTTGACCTTGGACCCTTTCTGTACAAAATTGGTGCCTTATTACCGATAAGCTCTCTTGCTGTCACTGTCCTTTCAAGTGAAATAAGCAACAAAGTGTAGAACTTGTTGGCCAAAGCTAGAGAAGACATTGTTCAGGTGAATTAGCCTTATGAGTTTTTTTCCTTTTTAAATAAACATCTAGGTAATTAAAGAAACTGGATTTAAGCTGTGGTGGGAAAGAAAATGGTAGAAGGTTTATCATTATTGCACTGGAGAAACAATTGCTACTTTTCTTTAAAGAAAATTTTAAATTGTGTGTTTTCAAGTCATTTCTGACTTATGGTTGTCCTAAGATGAACCTATCAAGGGGTTTTCTTGACAAGATTTGTTCAGAGGGGGATTATCTTTGCCTTCCCCTGAGGATTGGAAAAGTGGCTTCCCAAGGACATTCAGTGTTTTTCTGTGGCTAAGCAGGGATTCAAACCCTGGTCTCTAGAGTTGGAGTCCAACACTCAAACCACTAAACCATGCCGGCTCTCATTGCTTAATAATGACTTCTTTCATGTGTTGGGTTGGATCTAGACTTGTCCTTATATAATTGAAAATGTTTATTTTCTTCCAAGCAGAGTTGGAAAGTTGCTTTATTTGGAATACAACTCCCAGAATCTCCATGCCAGCCTGGCCACCAGCCACTAAGCTTTTTTTTTTTTTTTTTTAAATAATTTATTATTAGCTATAACATATACAACCATAAACAGAAAAAACATCTAAAAAACAAAACCATGACAGCAATCAAATACAAAAACAACTGAACATCATACATCTTACATTCCACAAATACAAATACATAGTACTACATCTTCTCACACACATACCTCCTTCTACATACCTTTATATCCAATCACACATTTTTATCATATATAACTCCTAAAAATTCGTAATATTATTTTCTTCTTCCAAATAAATGTATAATTGCCTTATATTGTAACAATTTTCCTTTACCCCTCGACTAAACAAAACTCTTTTCTTTAAATATTTATAACTTAAATAATCCTGATATCTTTATCCAATTACTATCCAATTACTATCCTTCTTGAATCAGTCATGTTAATGTTTCCCCTGTCACTCTTTATACTATAATTCATTTTCATTCATATCCTTCTTTATCACAGTATTCTTTAAAAACTGACCAGCCTCTAACAACTTCTTCTTCCTCCTTATCATTTAATAAACCCGTCAATATATCCAATTCCATTGCTTCCCAGGTCTTTCTTTTCCATTCACTTATGGTGGGGGTATTTGTTTGTTTCCATTTTCCAGCAAACAATATTCTAGCAGTTGTTATCATATAAAGTAGAATCCAGCTTTTATCTTTTTCTAAGACTTTCTCTACGGTATCTAGCATATTTAACAAAAAAAAAAAGTTGGCTCTAAAGGTATCTCCACTTTGTAGATTTTTGATATTGCATCCCTCATCTTTTTCCAGTATTTTTGCGCTTCTGTACAAGTCCACCATATGTGATAGAAGTTCGCTCTTGATTTGTTGCATTTCCAGCATTGATCTTTACCAGATTTATATAATTTATTTAGCTTTTCCGGCGACAAATACCACCTAAAAGACATCTTAATGTGGTTCTCTTTATAGTCCTGGCATCTTGTAAATTTGTTAGTGATGAACCAAGCCTTTTCCCATTTATCTAGTTCTATAGGTTTACCTATGTCATGTGCCCATCTTATCATCAAGTGTTTTATTTTCTCATTTTCCAAATTCCTGTCCTGTAATACCCTATAGAATTTTCTAATATGGCCTTTATTTTTATCAAAGAAAATTTTATCCAAATCATTTTGTTTATTTGAAATACCTAAAGTGTTTTTATCAACTTTAAATCTTTCACTTATCTGCATGTATAAAAACCAGTTGTCTTGAATTTCCTTAGTTAATTTTTCTCTTGTTTTTAAGGAATCCCCCATTTCTCCTTTCCAAGTAATCAATTCCTTATATGTTAGCCATGGTATTTTTTTCATTTTAGATCTATTAAAGAATGCTTCCTGTGGAGATGTCCAGCTCGGAATATATGTATAGAACTGTTCCTTTATTTTCGACCAAGTTTTTAATAAAGCATTTCTTATAAAATGATGTGAAAAGTCCTTATTGCTTTTAAGTTTGTTATATATCATATAAGCATGAAAGCCAAATCTTAATTGAGAGCTCTCTATTTCCAATAATCTTTCATTTTTTAAACTAACCCATTCCTCTATCCAATTAAGGCAGGCTGCCCTGTAATATAATTTTAGATTTGGTAATCCGCATCCACCTTTTATTTTCTCTTCGGTTAGCAATTTCCATCCTATCCTGGCTTTCTTTCCTTCCCACACAAATTTTGATATTTCTTTTTGCCAGGTATCTAAATATTTTTCATCACTTATTACCGGTATATTTTGAAATAAGAACATTAACTTTGGTAGCAAAACCATTTTGATTGCTTCTATTCTACCTAAAAACGATAATTTCTTTCCTGACCATCTCCTCAGCTCTTTCTTAATCCCTTCCCAACACTTCACATAATTATTTTTGAATAAATCTATGTTTCTTTTGGTCAATATTATCCCCAAATATTTTACTTTTTTCTCTATCTTAAATTTTGAAATCTCTTCCAATTCTAATTCTTCTCTCCTATTGATGTTCTTAGTTAAGATTACCGTTTTATCTTTATTAATATTAAAACCTGCTACCTCCCCAAATTCTTCTATAACTCTAATTAGTTTTTTAATATTTTCCTTAGGATTTTCTAGAAAGAAAATTACATCATCTGCAAATGCTTGCAGTTTATATATTTGATGTTTTACTTTCACTCCCTCAATACTGGAATCACTCATTTTATTATTTAGTACCTCAAGTACTAATAAAAATAATAAAGGTGATAAAGGACATCCTTGCCTAGTCCCTCTTTCAATATTAATTTTTCCTGTTTTTTCATGATTTATTATTATCCGAGCTCTCTGTTCCACCAGCCACTAAGCTTTAAAAAGCAACTTTTTCAATTCCTGCTGGAAGATTCAGTGGAGGTATCCCACTGGAAGCAGGGGGTGTGGAGAGGTAATTTTCAGCAATTCCCCCTTCGCTCTATGTCAGGGGTAGGCAACCTAAGGCCCGGCCCTCCGAGGCCTTTGGACCGGCCCCAAGCCAGTCCTGCCGCTGCCGCTGCCGCTACCGCTGCCCGCCATGATGATATTGACTATTGTTGTTATTACTTATTCTTGGGGTTTTCTTGGCAAAATCTCCACAGGGCTTTTGTCATCATGGCTTTTCTGGGGCTGAGACAGTATGCATGCATCCCTGCTTGTTTGTGGGCCTGCCTTCCAGCCGTTTCCATGATGATGATGATTATTGTTGTTATTACTTGTTCTTGGGGTTTTCTTGGCAAAATCTCCACAGGGGTTTTGCCATGGCTTTTCTGGGGCTGAGAGAGTGTGCTTGCATATATTTTTTAATTTTTTTTAAAAAATGAAAAAATATTTTATTTATTATTTATTTATTTTTGGTGCTTCGGCTCCCCAATTGTCTGAAGGACAGCAACCTAGGCCCCAGCTCAAAAAGGTTGCCTATCCCTGCTCTATGTAGCTAATTCCTATACAACACAATTCCCTATACAGGTGGCCCTCCATATCCACGGATTCTTTATCCACAGATTCAAGCATCCATGGCTTGAAAATATTTTAAAATATATATAAATTCCAGAAAGCAAACCTTAATGTTGCCATTTTATATAAGGGACACCATTTTCCTATGTCTTTGTATATAATGAGACTTGAGCATCCACGGATTTTGGCATACATGAGGAGTCCTGGAACCAAACCACAGCAGATGCCAAGGGTTCACTGTATAGCTAATTCAAGAGTCTTCTCCAGCCTGCTAGAGCAGGTTTCTCAAGAAAAGATGGGGGAAGTGACAAAAACACAAGAAGTTCCAAATAAAGGCCATTTGTCTTTAGTAAACATTTGTTGAGAAATACATAAATCCATCAGACTATATTATATGAATGATTGGTTCATTTTAAGCTATTGAAAATTAAGAGTTAGAATGTCCGCCACACACCTCATGCTCTCTGACAGAAAATGTTCCTACTTGACCTATTTTTTTTTTTAAAAAATCCTTAGCATAAATGGAAAAACTTGTTGACTTATTGAAAAAAAATAACCTTGTATTTATTTATGGGTGTTCTCTTCAAAAAGAAAAAAAAGAAAGAAAGAGACAGGAAATCTAAGTTAAAGTACACAACCGGCGGCCAGAAAGTATGGGTAGCACAAGAAGCTGAAGGTAATACACATAATTTAATGAACTTGTGATCTCATCATACAGACACAGTTAACAAACAAGAGAACAAAACAAGATAACAAAATCAGCCAAAAGAAACAGACATGGATGCAGTTCTGATGTGACAATGAGAAATGGTACAAGAACACAGAATTTTCTTTTAAATGAACTAAAAACAGGTTCAGAATTTCACAACAGCAACAGCAACTGGTCCTAACTGGCTGTGTTGTGTTAGCAAGGGGCAGGCAATGTTAGCAAGGAGAGTACTGAGAAAGCTGCTCAGTTAGATCCTAACAAACAAAACTTTGTCTACAGAATTTATATATAGTTCTCTGATTTAAGAGACATTTGGAAGAAGAAATGAGAGTGGCATTTTACCTTGAAGCCACTGAAAGGCTTTGCAGTCTGTGTGAGGGGGGAGACAATTAATAAAGACACAGCATGTCAGCTAAAGCACAAGCGTGTGACCTTCAGAAAATTATGATTTAGATTAGAAGTTACCAAAGGAGTTGTACACTCCTTGGAGAAAAGGAGTCAATACAAACTAATGATTCTGTCTACTAATGAAAATAGTTCAGACCTTTAAAGAAGGCGCAAACAAATTATTGACCTTTGAGTATACACTCTCTCTTTTAAACTTTAATGTCAAGCAATTAGTTCTGGGACAAATGTAGGAACAATTAAAGAAGGAACAGATAATGCCTTCAACTCTCCCTTCACTACCCACAACTACCTCCTCCTCAAAATTCCTTAGGGATAATCTCAGCTCTGCCGCAGGCATTATCCAGACCCAGGTCTTTAATTACTATATTTTTGAAAATGCTACAGATCAAGTTTCTGTAATACCTTCTAAATGTTTATTCATAGGATATTTTATAGTTTAACGTTATTGACAGGGACTCCTAGTTTGATCAAGTATTAGATAAAACCAACAATTAGCAAAGTTGAGCATGATGTAATACTAGCTTTTTCCAGCACTTCAGAGATTTGTTTGATTCTTCAAATGAAAGTAAGGGGGGAAGCAGATGGCTAATTGAGCCGTTTTGGGGGCAGGGAAGGGGAGGGGCAGCCGCACGATCGGCGCCCCAACCCCTTCCCCAGGTCGTCCTCGGAGCAGCTGGCCCTCTGCACGGCTGGCGCTCCGAGGAGGACCTCCCGCCGCAGCGTTCGCACACACTACGCGGAAGAATCGCCAATGGTGCGCTGCAGCTTTTTGCGGCACACCTTCAGCGACTTGTGAAAGGAGCGCCAATTTAGTGCTCCTTTCAGGGGCGGCAAAGCTGCGCTGCGGGGCCGAGGTGTGTGGATACCTCGGCCCCGCAGCGCAGCTTCCCGGGGCAGCCCACAGCCGCCCGTCTGCTTCCCCCCTAAGGTCCTAAGCACACAGCAGAAATAATCCAATCTGAGACTGCTTTAACTGCCCTGGCTCAGTGCTAAGGAATCTTGGGAATTGCAGTTTATTCTGGTACCACAGCTCTCTGACAAAGAAGGCTACATGTCTCACAAATCTACAGTTCCCAGAATTCCCTAGCATTGAGTCAGGGCAATTAAAGTGGTCTCATACTGGATTATTTCTGCAGCATGGTTTCAAATTAAGATACACATCCACTTTATTTTGTTGCTATGGTATATCTGTATGACAACCAGATTACATATCACTTTAGGCAATTAGATATACAAATATGCTGTATATTTTATGAAAGGAAACAACATTTTCTGCACAGAAAATAATATTTCGGTGAAGTAAATGCTATTTCCTGCACAGAAAATACTGTTTTCTGTACACAAAAAACACATGTGAATTTTGTGTTGAATGGATCCCCAACTACAGAATTTTCTGTACAGAAACTAATATTTCTATGCAGAAAATGCAGGTTTCTATGCAAAAAGCCTACATGCCAGTTGTGCACAAAGTAAGTCCAGTACTATAAATAATCTTCAAAATCTTTACAGCTTTCAAAGATATTCTCACAGTGGGAAGAAAATAGCTAAAATTACTTGTTGCTCCATTCAAGACCAAAATTAATGAACAATCACATCCCTACCTGCTTCCCAAAGAAAAATACATGCTACTTAAGGCCAGCCAAGTTATTGTAGCACCTGATACAGAGAGTCTGCAAGTACCCACTCCATCCAGCAAAAACATATAATTGTAATAAATTAAATATCTAATAATTTGCTGGCCTGTCATGACGTTCGAGTTCAGATGCCTAGCAGCCATCTCACTCTGACAAATTGTAAGGTTGTCCCTGCACAATATGGCAATTGGGTATTCTGGGAGTTACAATTCAAAAAAGTAACTTTTTTTCAAATTTGGAGGTAAAGTGGGTGTGCTTTGCTTCTGGAAAGCAGTTTATGACATCTGTCCTGTGACCCTAGAGTAACTTCGTTTCTACGTGCAGCATGAGTATATTCCTGTTTCCCTCCAGAATATTTTTTCTAAAAATTCCTAACTTTGATGAACTAGTTGATCTAACTAATATGGAAAAGTCTTCACAAGCAAAGCAAGGGGGGAATAATACCCTGGTTTCCAAGGTAACACAGGTAACACAGCCACAACTTCTCTCTATGAAATCATAAAAGCACTTGTCTGTAAATGTCTGAATAGTTGAAGCTTTTAGCCTTCAGCCCTGACCTGCAACTGGAGGATTATGGTGAGAAGACAACCTCCATTGTTGATTTCTTCCATAACTGGTGGATTTTGCTGCATGCTCTCTTTGTCAAGGCAGGTAACACTTCAGAATATGTAAAGTGAAGGGAATATGTTTTCTTTACAATCCACCTCTTACCTCTTTCTTCACTCTGTTCTAATTTTATTGTTTTAGAGCTAGAATGCATATTACATCTTCCGTAGGAAGTGAAACAAAATGGCTTCTCCATGGCAATATTCAAAACACATCCCCCTTATTGCTTCATCCACACCATTTGTCAGCCATTACTGCATGGAGCCTGGCACATTCTTGGTGAAGAAAGCATCTTACCAAGACAGAAAGGGCACCTATAAAAACTATCCTCTATTAAAGCAGAAACCTTCCAAAAAGAAAAGAAGACCATTGTCTGGCTACCTGGATGGAGTAGCAGCTGGCTAGCAATAGTAAAAAAACAAAAGAAAAGAAACAAAGAAACATGTTCCCCAGGATCAAAATCACAGAATAGGCTTCCTGTGGGAATTAAAAAGAAAATGGAGCAAGATAACACTTATCTTGTTCCTTGGGGAGAAACCTAGGATCTCCAGAAAAAGGGAAAGTAGAAAATTTAGGACAGGGTGGACAAAAGTGACTCTGTAGACATTGTTGGACTGCAACTCTCATCAACCTTACCCAGCATAACAAAGGATGTGGATGATGGGATATGTATGTCATTAATAATCCAATAGAGGGTCACCAATGACTGTTTTATTTGTAAACAAATATAAGACTTCCCAGATCCCCCCAAAAAACCCCATGAAGAACCCAAGAAAGGACACTAAAAAGTTCTTGAAGGACTCTTTTCTTGCTACATGCTTAGGAAAATACGTAATCTTAGTGAAAGCTCTATTTCATGTATACTTACCAATGCACTGAGATAACCTAAGGTTGTTTTTTTACCCAAAACACAGTGGTATAGTGGTGAACTATAATTAGAGAGATGGGGCATAAAGTGTCAGCTTAGCCACAAATCTCACCAGGTGAGCATGGACAAATCTGGCCACCATCGCTCTACCTCACAGGTTTATTATCAGTGTGAAAACAAGGGCACATGGACAAAATCATGAGCTCCTTGGAAGGCAGCTGTGACAAAATATCACCACTAAACACACACATAATATTTCTATGACTCATTTTCTCTTAGAAATGCACAAGTACGCAGAGGAAAACTGGATGAGTCTTTCTTTCAATATGCATACTACTGATCTGAATGTTCTATCCCATGCACTATGAACTGTCTAACAAGTGATCATGTCTAAACTATCAGAAAGTTCGCTACTTCTTTGCAAGAAAAATATTTGTCCTTGGCTACCTTTCTCCTTTTGCTCTCCCTTT
The DNA here is from genome assembly GCA_026167975.1 of Phrynosoma blainvillii. Lineage (NCBI taxonomy): Eukaryota > Metazoa > Chordata > Lepidosauria > Squamata > Phrynosomatidae > Phrynosoma > Phrynosoma blainvillii. Next base: position 197,863,009 of record JANUYF010000001.1, on the reverse strand, counting down.
TCTAAAAAAAAAAAAAAAAGGCAAGCAACAAAAACAATGCTTTTGATACCACAGTTTTTCCATACTGAAAATAAGCTTCTGACATCTTTATAAATGTGTTGAGATACCAGAGTAGACCAGAATCAAGTGCAAGGAATACAGAATTGTATGTTGTGCAGTCCTTGGTTGCTGTGCAACCAAGAACATATCCCAATCACATAGGGAAATGAAACAAAATAATAATAATCTTTAGAAGAATCAATGTGAATGCTTCAAAAGGGATTTTGAATACATAAATATTCAAAAATTAGCAACCATATACACAATGCAGAGAGTGAAATCTTAGCCAAGAAAAAATAATAGGATGTTACTCCATAATGACATAAATACACAAAGATGTAGAGCAAGTTATCTTTGTGGGAAGGTAGGAGCATCTTAATCAAACATGGATCAGCACATTCAATGCATCATAATCCCCAGCTGCCTTAAGAAGAATTTTCATTCTCCAGCAGCTGCTTATTTTGGTTAAAGAGAAACTCAAATGTAATTATAATTGTGATAGCCTTAGATAGGAAAAAAAGCTCATTCTGGACTAAAAATAGCTACCACCATAAAGTTCAGCTGTCACTCAACTCAGCTTGATGCATGATCACATACCTCTTCCTCTGAGGACACACAGATCATCAGAATGAAGTTGCATACATGAAGAATATATGACTTGTGCCAGGATCTGTTGCTTTAAATCAGGGGTAGGGAACTTTTACCTACCTCGGGCTGGTCCGGAGCTCTTCCACGGGCCGAGGGGGGGAAAATGGCACCACGCACACACGTTCGCTCACGCATGTGCAGTACGCCGGAAGTACTGCACATGCGCACGCTCACACGTGCATGCACAGTACTTCCGACGTACTGCGCATGTGCAAGCAAGTAGCAGCCGCCATTTTGGAAAACAAAATGGCGGCCGTGACTGACACGCAGCGGGTGGCGGCAGGACCGGGCTGGGGCCGGTCCAAAGGCCTCACGGGGCCGGGGCTGGCCCACAGGCCGTAGGTTGCCAACCCCTGCTTTAAATAGTTGGTCTAATAACGTCCATATTTTTTGGAGCTGACTCCTCCATACAAATGAAGGGAGTGGCAATGCTAGCCTCTCAAAAGTAATTAATTACTGCGTGGAGACATGCTAGTGCCTACCCCATCATGACTAAAATCCTCAGGGGGATCTGAAGAAGGAAAATGAAATCTGAGAAGTAGCTAAAGGAGACACATAGGCAGCTCTTGCAGTAGAAGGTTTTAAAGGGGGGGAATCTGTATTGTGGCTGGTTCTTTTTACATTTAAAACTGACAAAGGGACAAATAAATGAGTCTGAGAGCAAATCAGGCCTGTATTCTCCCTACAAGTGAAAAGACACTGGATAGGAAACAGCACTTTCTGCACATAAAATAATATTTATGTACAATAATAGTATTTCCCATGCAGAATATGCTATTTCTGCACAGAAAATGCTATTTTCTATGCAAAACAATGTGTGAATTCTGTGTCCTAAACTATGAAGTTCCAAACTATGAAGATTCTTCTTGTTAGTCCAGAATTCTTTTTGTTTGGGCGTCTTGATACTCAAGAAACATGTTTTTCAACTAATTTTGAATATTCCTCCCATAACTATGATAGAAATTTATAAAATTATACATGATGTGAAGAAAATGGATGGCTTTTGGTATGATCCAGCAGGACTCTCATTAGATTCTTACGTTGTTCTTCCTTTGATCTATAGAAGCTCCTAAATATCTCAACAGCACATCTCCACCACGACCATGTTGTTGCTGTGCACCTTCAAGTTTTTTCCAACTTATGGCAAACCTCAGGCAAACCTAGCCCTGGGTTTCCCTGGCAAGATTTGTTCAGAGGAGGTTTGCCTTTGTCTTCCTCACGAGATGAGAGTGTGTGACTTACCCAAGGTCACCCATGGGGTTTCTATGGAAGAACGGGTATTCAAACTCTGGTCTCCAGACTCAGTCCAAAACTCAAGCCACTATACTATGCTGGCTCCCATCACTGCCTTTTTTCCAGCTATGCTGAAAGTGTGACTAAAAGGTGAACAGAAAGTTCAAACTTTATCAAAATAGCATCCCATCATCTATAGTTCAATTTGTCAGTGGAAAATTTGAACCAAGGGTAAATGCTTTGTAAATGTTAAAATAGACATAACAAAACTATATTTGTTGTCCATATTTCTTAACATTTGTTTTTTTAATTATTATTATAATTTTATTACACAATTAAAATAATACATACAATTTGTATCATAATGCTATTATTTCTGTTCTATTTACAATATCTACAGACCTTCCTTTAGTTCTTCCACAGTGAATACCTTTAAAATTTATTCCGATTGTTCATTAGTTGTCTATCTCAAATTTTTATAACTTACAATTCTTACTATTAAACTATCATGTTTCTCTTCCATTCCTTCCTTTCATATCTTAGCTCATTTCTATCCAGCTTTCTTTAATATGATTCTCAATTGGAGCCCATTCTTCATTTATTGTATCCAAGTCTTTATTATTAAGCAGTTTTGTTAATTTATCCATCTCTTTCATTTCTAATAATTTAAAAAGGCATTCGTCTATAGTAGGTATGTCTTGTTTTTTCCATTTTTGCGCTATTGTGATTCTGGCTGCCGTTACCATATATAAGAGGATCCTCCAAAATTTTCTCTCTATCCCTGGGTCTCAGCTGCTTAACATGTTTAATAGATATATTTCCGGGCATAGTTCAAATTTGCTCTTTAACATATTTTGTATGGTGGTGTGTATTTTTTCCCAATAATTTTTTATTTTTGTACATTTCCACCATGTATGGAACCATGAACCTATGTTCTGTTTACACTTCCAACATTCTTTTGATTTTGTATTGTAAATCTTTGCTATTCTTGCTGGAGTTAAATACCACCTTTGTTCCATTTTCCAAAAGTTTTCCTTTAAATCTTGTGATTTCGAAAATTTGTCTGTCTTTTTCCTTGTGTTTTCAAAATGTTCCAGTTTTATTGTTCTACCTATGTCCGTCGCCCATTTAATCATGTTATCTGATATTCTTTATATTTCTTAACATTTGTTGTATAACATGGAAAAAAATCTTTTATTACAGTCCTTGAAACTATAATCTCTTCTGTTCTGAAGGCAAAGGTTTTAGTAAGAAAGAATGGAGAAATGTTGTTTTACTACAAAATTAGGCTTTAGTTCTCTTAAAAGCCTGCAACATCATCATCTGGTTCCCTGATACAAGATATGCTAGATCATTATGTTTAACAGTGGGAGGTAAATCCAGCAAACTCCAATTGTACATCAGCTTGAAAACATGTTGAAAACAATCACAATCTGAGCGAATGATGCTGTTGTGACGTATTCCCTGTCTCCATTCTCCAGCAGAAGTGGTGTACTTTGTTTGCCTTCTCCTTCAGGAATCTTACAATTTCAATTATCTGACTGATATATGCTACATATATTAAACAATATCATCTTTCAGGAAGAGTATTGTCACAATGCAAACAAAGTAAGAGTGACTCTTAACTACCCTTGGCAATTATGGATTTGAAGTGTCCACAATCATGGATTTCAAGGGTATACAAAAATCCTATGGTGTTTCCACTTCACTGATTCATGCCATATGTTATGCAATTTTATTTTATTTTTACAAACAAGACAAAGCAGTTATATTTGTACCGGTGCAGGAACAATGCTAGGACTACAAAAAAGAAAGCCTATTATTAGTACATTAAAGAATGTTCTGTACACCAAAGCAAGATGACAGACATTAGAATACAATTGACGTTGCCTCCACAGTCTGGGAAACATGGATGCTAAGTACATCTACAATCTATCAACAATACATACAAGGAGCCATGCAACAAAATGTTATAATGCAGGATTCTTCTGACCAGAGTTCCAACACTTTCAGATCCTCCCCAAATATATTTATGTTTTCTCTCCTACATTTTAAATTTTTTTTCTGGTGATAGGGTAGACACTTATGCCCAATCAGAGGTACACTTAAGTCTAGGGTTCCTCTACAGATGTGTACTGGCAGCTGTCATATCCATTCTTGGAGATTTTTATACTAGCTTCTCAATGCAATCTAGGAAATTATCTATCCTGGCAATGAGATTATTTTATATCTTCTTTCTGTTGACATAAAATGGGTGGTCCAGGAGTAAGGGAGGGGTGTCAAGGGCCACAAAATCACCCTGGGGGGTGCATGTAGGCTCAGGGTTGCAATTTGCTCACCTCTGCTTTAAACCAAGAGGCACTATCAGGGGAGATGTGCACAGGGGTTTAGGATTAGTGATATTAAAGAGGTACTAAAAATGGAAAACACTGTCCTGTGAGCTGAGCTTTGCTGACACCAAATACCCTCCAAGCGTTTAGAATAAGAGTGAAGCAACTGTGGCCCTTCAATTGTTACTGAACTGCTGCTCCCAGTATTCCTTGCCACTAGCTATACTAGCTAGAACTGTTGGAAGTTGAAATTCAATAGCATGCTCATATAAACTCCCCATCTCTGCTTGAAAGACTTTCTAATATCAGTGGCATCCCTGAACCTGGTGTCACCCAGTATAGGAGGCAGGGCTTCCAAGGGATGGAGCTTCCGGGCATGGGATGTCTGGGATGGCACATACTCCCTCCCCTGGCATGCCAGAGAGTGGAAAGAAGGCCCATACACTCCAGCAGGCTGCAATCCAACAGGGAGGCAAGGAGGGAAGCCACACCTGTGCCATTTGTGCCTGTCAAGCAGCCAAGAAAGAAACCCAGGCAGCCAGGGAAAGGGAAGAAGGGGCAATTTCCCTCCCCCAAACACACACAGGCTTGATGTTCTTCGCCTCTCCCTTCCTCAAACCTTAGCCCATGTAAGGCTTTATTTCTGTGCCAGGCTGTCCGGCTCTGAGCCACCTGAAATGTACTTTAGCAACACCTGGAGGAATCCATGGGGGGCACAGTCAGTGTATTACAATGTCAGTTCCCAAAGGAGATGAGCTGGGCAGGAAGGCATATTACAGTCAGGATGTCAGCCTGATTGAAATGGGCAAAACAAGGGTGAGAGCTAAATGTAGCCACTTGATCACCACCAGCAGCAACAGCAATGCTGGGGAAGCATGGCTAAGTCACGTTCGGCTCCCCGGAGATCAGCCAGCTGGCCCACTCACTCCCTGCCTAGGGTCATGGAGGAGGGTGCCAATGTCCTTTGGATGATGGGATCATCTGTGCTCCCTGTGCAGGACAGTATATGAGGGGGGAGTGTGGGGATGGTGTGAGGGCCCTGATCAGGTGTCACCTCTCTTCTGGAGTGTCACCTGGTGCAGGCCTTACCACCACACCACAGTGACACCACTGCTAATATGAGATGTCCACCAAACAAAACAGCCAAGAAAATTGTCTTTCAGGCTAAACCAAAATTTCTACTATTAAACGAAGTTAAATTTAGCCCTACAAGCTGCCTGGATGGGCGATTAGTAGGAAATCCTACAACAGTGGTCACAGTCTTCAGAGAAATAGTATGACATACATGAAGCAAATCTTGCTGCACCAACAGAACTGGGCAGGGGTGTAGTAATGGTAACATCAGTGCAAGTATCCAAAACTGAGGATTTTATAGTTGCATTGTGCAGACTTCAAAGAACTGTATCATTACAAACTTATCTGGTGGTTCTAATCAGAATTTAAGATTTAGTGGCCAATTATTTTAGCAGAGCAGTTTCCAGATCTCACATAATGTGCCAGTCCTATTAAACTAAACTTAAACTAATCCTTCTAACTTCCAAGTTGAGGGACAAATTTATGCCAAGATCTCAAGCTCAATTATTGCAGCTGTACACATACCACCCACTTCATATATTTTATTTGCAAAGAAAACTCACTAAAAAAGAGACTCACTCACTCACACAGACGAATCTGACCTATTGATAGTGTTGGAACTGGGCACAAAGCAGTAAGAAACTACTACTCTCTGACTTTCCTCTGAGATCAAACGAATGCACCTGTTCCTTCTGTCTCTTTTTTTCTATGTGCATGTAGTTGGAGGAACACTCACAAAAAACATCTTTCATCATGACTCCAAATGTTAATGTCCACCTTGGGCAAACTAGCAGCATTCTCTCTGTACCACTTGCAAGTCTTTATGTGAAAATTAAAACAACTATTCATGTACTCTCTTTTTGGTCTCTCTTCATTTAAACTGTTCATCTCAAAAGAAGTCTACATCTGCTCCATCCTTTTTAAAATTCTGCTGCTCAATCAGATACCAAAGAGCTATTTCTGCTGCAAAATCCTATTTTCCCAGTACTGATACCCTTCTGTAGTTACTTGGTTCCCTCCCTCTGCTACTTTTAAAGTCACTAATATTTATCACTGTTTAAAATTCATACGTATAAAATATAATAGTACACAATGAAATAACTGTGGAACATGCTACCTGTATGTTTAGACACAAGCTCTCAAGATTCAGACAATACAGGTTCAAGGGATGAGCATATGATATGGCCATAATCTAAGGGGATTCAAGCTCAAATCCAATTGCTAGCTCCAATTATAAAAGATCCAATAAATCAATGACATTTGCACTAATATTGATTTACTTTTTAGAAAATGATTCAGTAGGCCTACTCTAGTTAGGAGTAGCAATTTAGGCCTCAATCTAAGAAATTCTTGCTAGGAAGTTGAGAGGAGACAACAAAAAAGGTGTGGGTGTGCTCTCTTTCATGCATCTTCAGGCCACCTGCCAACTTATGGCAACCCCATAAACTTCATAGGGTTAAGCAATAAATATTCAGAAGTGGTTTTCCCAAGTCCTTCCTCTCAAATATAGCCTACAGCACCTGGTATTTATTGGTTGTCTCCTATCCAAGTACTAAGCAGAGCTGACCCTGCTTAGCTTCCAAGATTTGAGTGCTTTTAGGATATGCAATCTGGACATTTAGGATATTTAGGCTGCTATTAAAGAGATACTTGGTTTCAATTCACAAATTACTGTTCGTAGTGTTTCCCCAAATCATCTACAAGCCAACACTTTATTTTTTACAAAGATTCCATTTTCTTCCAAAGCTGCATACACTCAACCTCCTGAATTTGTTTTAGTGTGAATTATTAAACAGCTTTTATTTAAATGAGACCACAGCCCTCTAAAAAGAAGCTCCATGGCAGTGGTTCTCAATCTTTGAACCTCTAGATCAGTGGTCCCCAACCCCCGGTCTGCGGCAAATGGTACCGGGCCACCCTGCTACTGCGTCTTCTGTGCAGCGGGTCCCTGACGCTGTTCAGAGGAGCCAGCAGGGCCCCCCAGTGGGCCACGGAAAAATTATCAAATGTTGACCAGTCCACGGCAATAAAAAGGTTGGGGACCGCTGCTCTAGATGGTTTGGACTTCAACTCTCAGACATTCTAGCCAATAAGAATTCTGAGAGCTGACATCTCAGACATTTAGAGGACCAAAGGTTGAGAACCACTGCTTTAGGAGTATGCACTGGACCACAGTCAAAATAATTGCTGTACCAACTCTGATCCTGGTGACTCTGAGGGCAGCTGTGGGGTCTCTAAAATGTTTCCAAACAATTCCATTCCTAGAAAACAGTTTTCCATCTCAACATAATAATAATAATAATAATAATAATAATAATAATAATAATAAAATACTCAGCACATTTCACTTGCTTTCAAGATAGGGGGTTAACAGTGAATTGTTCTCCAGATGAAAATTGACAGTAGGTTTGAGAATGTCCTGAGGATATGAGGTAAGTCACCAAAATCTAAAGTGATTCAAATCTACTGCAGAAGGGTTTGCTGTTTAGAGGCTCCATTATAATTCTCCAGACAGCCGAGACAGCAACTAAAGGCCAAAAGGCAAAATAGAGGTTGGCAAAGGTTCCACAAACATTGTGCAGGAATTCCCCTCTGCTCCAGAAGACAAATTGTTCCATATATTTGCAAGAATAATTTACAACTACCGGTATATCTATTTTCATACCAACTGAGAGCATGCTGTATGCTGAAAAAGTTTTACAGCATAAAGCAGAATACTGTACTAGTGTAAAAGACAGTGTTACCAACAAGAACTCTGAACATCCATTACTTGCTTATATCATGTGCCAAAGTTGATGAAGAATGAAATCTATGGAATATCAAGATCACATATTACACAGATGAAAGATCTGTCTTCCCTCCCACTTTCACAACATAGTGAGCAAACAAACTCCACCTTTGATAATATGAAGATTGATGACTTTCTATGCAGGATTATATATCTTTTTCTAATCTTTTTTCATGAAACGTGGGTGAGCTATGAGCATTACACCACATCTGTAGCTTTTGTAGTATGCATTAGTTCTGACTAGGCCAAGATAATTGTGGGAGAAGAAACTTAAGGATCTCTAGTGTACAGTACCACGACTTTGATTCTTTTTAAAAAGTAAAGCCATTGTGGTGAAAACAGTGACATTTTAATGACTGTTTTTGCTATTTTTCATGCTTGAAAAATTTCTGAAAAATAGCATTATGATCAGATATTGATTCTTGAAGTATGTATTACTTGAGAGGGTTTTTTTTTTTGTCTTTTAAGTATTTCTTTCCCATAGAAAAGGATCCAATGTGCCAAGATGCATTCATTTCTTACCAAATATTTTTGTTGTTCTTCCCAGTTTAATTTTAATAAATCTAACTCCATGCAATTGATTTTATAGGTACAAAATGTTAATTTCTTTTTACGATCACATCCAATGACTTATACTGTAAGTGGAACATTAGTTGAAAGTTTGTAGTTTACCTCTTGCTAACTCTCTAACCTATAAACATTAACTATGTTAGAGAAAATTCAATACAAATTAAAGTACATCCTGACCCTATTTAACTGAGCAGAACAGATGAGTGGGTCTTCTACAAAAGACTGGATTAACCAGGCCAAAATGACAAGAATGTACTTGTCTGATGAATGCACTTGGACAATATGTACTGAATGATATTGCTGTCGTTTAGGTCAAAAAGAAAGAGAAAATGGGGGGGGGCATATGCACGTATATAAGATATACTTAGGATCTGTATCTTGGCAGAAATACATGTGAAAAGAACTAACACTGTAGCTGATCACAAATCAGCACCACACTTAAGACAGATACAGACAAATTTGGAACAGTTTAAAAGGAGGGCAGCAAAGATAGCCCATGGCTTGGAAAATCCAGAAGGAACTCTGTATACTTATCCCAGAAAAGAGACAACTGATGGGGGACATGATACACTAAGCCCTCTATAGCCAGGGATTCCCTTCCCCCCATGGATTCAAACATCCATGCCTTGAAAATACTCCCATATATATGTGTATAAATACCAAAAGCAAAGCTTGATTTTGCCATTTAATATAAGAGACACCATTTTACAATGGTATATTTAATGGGACTTAAACATCCATGGATTTTGATATCCATGTGGGGTCCTGGAAACAAACCCCAGCAGATACCAAGGGCACACTGTACTCTTCAAACACCTGTTGGAGTGTTAACACAGAAGAGTATTGCTCTGACCCAGAGGAGAGGACAAGGTCTAATCGATTTAGGATACAGGAGGTAGGATTCATTCAAACATTACAAGAAACATCTTAAAAGCAAGAGCAGGTTGATGACAGAACCAACTACTTAGAGGGCTGGCAGGCTTTCCCTTGCTGGAAGGTGCAAGAAAAAGACTAGTCAGTCTTCTATTGGTGAAGCTCCAGTGCTAGGTTTTCCTGATCTAACATGGTTTGGAGTAGAGGACTTACAAACACACCTCCGACTCCAAAATACTATCCTGTTTACTATAATCTGGTTCCTGGTTAAATGCTGATATTGCAGTCACAATGTTGTGAGTTTGATTTGCAGGGCTCCAGGTTGACTCAGCCTTCCATCCTTGGTAAAATGAGTACCCAGCTTGTTGGGGGCAATTGGCTAGCACATTGTAAACCACTTAGAGAGTGTTTAGTTCACTATGAAGCAGTATAGAAAAGTAAAGTGCTATTGCTATTGCTATAATCTAGATTGGAGTGCTCCCCATGGGATCTGAGAGGACCACATTCCCATGCCCACCAACACCCTTCCCATTTTAAGGGCCCCTTGTACTCTAGGATAGGGGTAGGCAACCTTTTTGAGACTTGGGCCGGTCTCCCGAAGCCCAGGTCTCCGCTGGGCCGAGGGGGGGGGGAAATGGTGGTGCGTGCGCTCATGTGCGCGCGCGCACCCTCCTCTGCCGCGCACGGCCGCAGCCGCCGCTACGCATGTCGCGACCACCATTTTGAAAATCAAAATGGCGGCCGCGATGCGTTTGCACATGCACAGGAGTACTGCGCATGTGCAAACGAGTTGGGACCGCCATTTTGGAGAACAAAATGGCAGCCGCCACTCACGACCACCATTTTGTTTTCCAAAATGGCAGCCGCGACTCGTTTGTGCATGCACAGTACTCTTGCGCATGCGCAAACACGTCGTGGGCGCCATTTTGATTTTCACAATGGCGGCTGCGCCGCACGCTGCCGCATGGAGCAGAAAATGTGCCGTGGCGCGCAGCAGCAGTGGCAGCAGCAGGGATCGGCCTGGGCCAGTAAGTCTGGCGACCTGGGCCTTAACCGGCCCGGGGGCCGTAGGTTGCCAACCCCTGCTCTAGGAGATGCAGAGAGCATTTTGTCACATTTTCAAACACTCCCCATGTATGTTATAGGCCCATTTGTTCTGGTTCTGAAAAAAAGTGCCTCCCATGGCCTAAAACCTATTGGGATTAGCAGAAATGTGGCAGAATTGTCTTCCATGAGGGCCTTTTAAAATGAGAGAGGGAGCTTGTATACCATGCTGAGGGTCCTGGGGCCACCCTGTGGCCCACAGTGTACACTTTGCTCACCCTACTCTAGCTGATGGGGTTCAAATGTTGTTACTTCAGGAGAAATCTGCACTTAGTACAGAGTACCTACTTTGCATGAATAAGGCCCAAAATCATTTCCTGCCATCTCCAGGTAAAGCTCAGAAAGACTCCAGTCTGAAATCTTGAAGAGCTGCTGCCACTCAGGGTAGACAATACTGAGGTGGATGGACCAATGATTTGACTTGACTTGGTATCACATCCATGATTGAGTCACAGAGACCCCGAAGAAGAAGCCACCTTCCCCTTGTAGGTGACACTGACAGTGATGCACAGCATTTTTATCAAATAACATATTCTATAACATGTAACATATTAGATTGTGGGGTTTTTAATATTCTAATTCTTATTAGTAGTATTATGGAGTTTTAAACTGTTTTACTTTAATTTGTGTTTTAATAGCTTAAATGGTTTAATGTGTCTTTCAATATTACAGTTGATTATGCTTTTAATAGAACATCTTTTTTAATCCTGTTGGAAGCCTCCTTCCTTCCCAGCTATGGGAGAGAGGGACAATATAAGTCAAATAAATAAACAAAAAGCTAGGACAAATATATTTATTATTATACAATGCCTTTAAAGGGAAGTAGCTCTTGAAGATGAGGGAGCATATGAACAGTAAGGAAGTTGTTCTTTTAAAATTGTTTTTGTATGATATTAAAGGTTCAAAACAAAATACAGCAAAAAATTTTTTACCATTCTCAGGTGTCACCCTTGTATTGTGATGCTACACCCGCTGAATCTCTAAAAATCCTGGAACCCCCTACTGAGGTGCCACAGGGTTCTGTCCTGGGCCCAGTGCTATTCAACATCTTTATCAATAACTTGGATGATGGAATACAGGATATGCTAATAATTTGCAGAGGACACTAAATTAGGAGGAATAGCTAATAATCCAGAGTACAGGTCCAGAATTCAAAATGACCTTAACAGGTTATAAAACTGGTCCCAAACCAACAAAATGAATTTCAACAATGAGAAATGTAGGATAGTATACTCAGGCAGTAAAAATGAATTGCACAGATATAGGATAGGCGACATCTGGCTTGACAGCAGTACATGGGAAAGGGATCTAGGAGTCTTAGTGGACCACAGGCTGAATGTATAATTCAAAGATATAGCCATGTTAATCTGGAAAATCAGTATGCAAAGGGATCTTGTAGTATCTTTGAAACTAACTAAAAGAAAGAAGCCAGTAGCATCAGGTTTTTTATACTTGAGCCTACTTCATCAAATTGATAAGGTGGAGTGGAGCGTCCAGAGTCTTAACTCCAGCACACAGAAACAGTTCTTCTACCTGACAATATCTTCATATGGAGAAGATTCACTCACTCATAGAGAAGACTCACTCAAGACATTCCACCAGAGAGTCAACAACTTCCACTCACCATCAATTCTTAGCCTAGAACTATCAATAGAACAAGTACACTTGCTAGACACCATGGCACAGCTACAAAACAGACATCTAAGCACCACACAATATTATAAATGCACTGACCACTACATGTACTTACATGCTTTCAGTTTCCACCCTGAACACTACCAGATCCATAATCTACAGCCAAGCCTTCCAGTACAATCACATCTGTTCAGGCCCACAAGACAGGGATGCCAAACTCATGGAACTGCAGCGTGCCTTCCTCAAGCTAAGGTAACCACCATAGGAAGGAAGGAAGGAAGGAAGGAAGGAAGGAAGGAAGGAAGGAAGGAATAAGGCAAGACTTGTATCCAGGACTGATCTAATACAGAACAGGCTGAAGAGAGAAAATGGCAGAACTGTATGGTCACATATAGCTCGCATCTGAGACTACTCAGATATATCATCAAGGAATTACAACACATTCGGGACAATAAAGCCACGCTCTCAAAGACTCTTGATTTCAGTCCTTTACTTGCATACAAACTGCCTCCAAACCTCACACATACTTACCTATAGAGAGACACACAACACAGATGTGGACATTGGTACAAAGCCTAGCTATAAACCGAGATGCCAACTCTGCCTACACATCTACTGAGGAAATGTCATCACAGGATCTAGTGACATCACCCACAATATCAGAGGGACTTTTACTTGCTCATCCTCCAATGTGATTTATGCCATATATGTCTGCAATGCCCATCAGCACTCTACATTGGGCAAACAGGCTAGTCTCTGTGCCAGAGGATAAATGGACATAATCAGACATTAGGAATGTGGAAAAACCAGTTGCTGAATACTTAAATTTTCCTGGGCATTCTATCTTGGATCTCAGAACCAATCCTTGAACAAAATAACTACAAAGAAAGATTGGAAAAGAAATAGAAGAATTGGAATGATATTGTCAATGTAGCTCAGGTAGAGGAGCTGCTTCGGGGTGCAGGAGTTAAGGAGTGTTTTTCCAGGTTGGCCATGAATATGTTGGCATATTGTGCTGCCACGCACATGCCCATGGGAGCACCATTAACACGAAGGTTGATGTACCTCATTTATCCGAGGAAGCAGGCTCAAGTCTATGAAAGCTCATGATATTAGCTTCTTTTTTTCAGTTAGTCTCAAATGTGCTACAAGATCCCTTTGCATAATGAATCAGCAATGTGATGTGGCAGCTAAGAAAGCAAATGAAATTCTAGGCTGCATCAATAGGGGTATAGTGTCTAGATTGAAGAAAGTAATAGTGCCACTTTATTCTGCTTTGGTCAGACCTCATCTGGTATATTGCATCCAGTTCTGGCCCCCACAATTCTAAAGAGTATTGACAAGCTGGAGCATGTCCAGAGAAGGGCACCCAAATGGTGAAAGGTCTAGAAACTTTGTCCTATGAGAATCAGCTTAGGGAGCTAGGTATGTGCAGCCCAAAGAAGAGACATTGAACGGGTGACATGATAGCCCTGTTTAAATATTTAAAGGCATACCATATCAAGGATGGGGCAAGCTTTTTCTGCTGTTCCAGAGAATAGGACCCGGAACAATGGATGCAAGCTACAGGAAAAGAGATTCCACTTAAACATTAGGAAGAACTTCCTGATGGTGAGAGCTGGATGGCCCTTGAGGTATGTTCCAATTCTGTGAGTCTACGATTCTATTATTCTATCACCACAATCAGTCTGTGGTGGTCCAAGCAGGGAGACAGCTTAACCAGCCACTATAGAAAGAATTGTTGTCCATCACCCCAGTCTACAAATTCTCTGGAACTGTAAGGATTACATCTTAGGGAAGATATTGTGGCAGGAAGGTCTTTTTAATGTAGTGTGCTGGACTTTTATCTTTACTGTGTATTCAGCATATTTTAAAATGCTTTAAATTAATGATTTGACAGGATTGTTTAATTTTTAAAACTTTTGTTTACACATTGTTTTAGTTATATTTCATTCTAACCTAAATGGTAAGCCATTTTGGGTCCCATATTGGAAGAAAGGCAGGATATGAACTGAAACAAATAAACTGAACTTGATCTTCGGTGACTTCTAGTATAGAACCTTGGACCAAAGGCAAGATATAAATATTTTAAATAAATAAACAAAAACCAACAGTTCAGTTGTAATCAGAGAAAATGGAATTATCTGAAAAGATGATTATCTAAAGTGGGCTACCATCCAATCCATAATTCTGAGTTGCATTTAAACTAGGAAACTGATTTTCTTTTGACTGACAGGATATACAGATTAGGAGGACAGCAAACTTTAAACAAATGCCAAGAGAAAGCAAAACATAGGCTTACCTATGCTACTATAAACTAGATAAGATTTTTTTTCCTCCATGTGGCTCAATTCAGAAACCCATCTTCCTTTGGAACCTGGCCAAAGAAGGCACAATTGAGAGGAAACTTTAGAGCAAAAGATTCCCCAGCTGAAAACACAATCAGAACACAAAAAGAAATCAGGGTTGCAATCATATATTTGGGATCCACCAGCTAGGGGGTCACAATAAAAGTCAGAATCTTGCTACACTGGTGGGATGCAAGCAATACCACCTCTACAAATGATGCCTCCAACACAACAACTTGGATGCATGAGCAGAAAATTATGCAGGTGTCTTTTCTCAAGGGCAGCTCTACAGTAGACCAGAAAAAAGAGATGTGGATCAGAACCTGGTTAGAGTTAGGCTAAGTACACCAGATGTGACTATTACTCAGTTCCATAAAGACCACCTCACACACAATTTCATGCAGATCATTAGAGAGGTGCACTCCAAGGGAACGATAGGGGCTAAAATTGTTCCTGCATTTGCTAACCAACTTGTTCCAGGTGGGCTCCTATTCCATAACAACTTCATAAATAAGAAAGAGGGAAACAATGGCTTCTACTCTGGTGTTCATCAAGTAAATAAGGGCACAGGAACTCTGCCTGAGCAACTGGTTTGTAACCCCATATATGTCTTTCTAGTTTCAGGAGGCAGTCTACTCCTGATGCTATTCAATAAAGGATCACAGATTCATAGTGTCTGTTGTTTCTTTGCTTGCAAGGAGGTGGTAGAGAGGAATGTCTTTCCCCTGCTTTAGTTATGATCTGGTTTCACTTGACCTCCGAATAGGACTCTGAAGGGAGTGAAGAGCATGGAACCTGAAACCACCATGTCTCTGGGAAGGGAAAATGGACATGGTTTGCTACTGCCATGATATGAGGAGCACACAGCTGGTACTGAGTCCTACTGGGCAAAAGAACTGGAATGGAGGGGGCAATGAGTTTCTAGAAGAAAAGGAAGCTAACACAGGTCTTGACTCTGGGGACAGGGGAAAAAAAGACATTCGAAAATATGCAAAAATGCTTTAAGTGTTTCCTGAGTGTCAGGAAATGAAGAAAACCCTGGACAAATGAGAATCTTCACAGTTAAGGCCTTATACTGTGCAAAAGTTGCACTTTGTATTTTTGCATAATAAACTTAAAAAATCTTATTTTCTGTGTAGTAAAAGCTATATTGTGTGCAAAAACATCAGATGCAGATTTTGAGCAAAATAAGGTGATCAACTGCTCTGACAATGTCTGGCCCAAAACAGATGGGGGCAGCTTCTGGCCGCTCCGGGGGCATGGCATCTAGACGACGCACGCCCCTGGACCACTCAGAAGCCGCCCAGGGACCGCCTAAGGTGACTCAAAAGTAACTCAAAAGGGGCAGATCTTTTCTGCTCTTTTCCGCAGCCCATTTGGGAATGCAGCAGGAGGTGCCCTCAGGGCTGTGGCATGTGTTTGGTGCAGGCCTAGGGTGATTGAGCCAGGAGCAGTTTCTGGTCACTCCTTCCTGCCTGTCTGTTTTGCCCCTCTACCTTTCCTACCAAAGACAAATTAATGACTTAGCTCGTGAGAGAGACTGTTCCTTAACCAGAGCCTTCAGTCTTTCATACAACCCACCTCCTGACCAAGCAAGTATCATGACTCGCAATGGGAGAGTGGCATGGGCCCATTGCAGGAAGTAGACTAATTTTCACCAAGTTGCTCGTTGTCTTCTGAAGAAGCTATAATATCTTTTCCTGTTTTCAGAGAAACATTCAGATCAAATGTCTCTGAACCTAGAACTTTTTCATGTTGATGTGCAGCACCAAAACCTCCAAAGAACCAAGCTACAGGGTCAGAGAAATAGAAAAGATTCCACTACTGCCATTGATTACCAGCCTGCTTCTACTCTAGTGAAATTGGGTATGGCAAGAAGAGCAAGTGCACATGCTCCTGGAAATGCCAAAGCAGTGCATCTAGTGTGCTGAGCTCGTCTCAGAGAAGAATGAATTAGGCTATGAAGAGACTCCTGAAACTCTTCTGGCTTTGTATGGAAACCCCCAGCCCTGGTAATTTTTAACACATATTTTTATTTGCTCTTTGTGCCAAATCTAGACAAAATTGATTTTGCTTCGCAGCATGCCCTTCAAATATCCAGCATCCAACAGTACTGACTGCCCAAGACCTTCACTTTACATATACATATACATAAAATTAGAAACAGACTTTTAATTCTGAAGGCTTTCTTGATGGTTATGCTTGGCAGGTTTCCTGATATAGGAGTGACTGATCTTATCACCAACATAACTGCCAGATCCAATGGTACTGGGGAGAGGAAAGATGTTTGCAAATTATTTTGTAAATGCAGCAATTCTCCTTTCATGAGAGACACAAACTCTGGATTTTGGATTTGGAGAAATTATATTAAAGAATGTTGTTGATATACTCCAGTTCATTCAATACTGCTATTGAACTTTTCAAAAGCCAAAGAAAGAAACAAAAATGACCAAAAAAAGTTTCTAATGTGCACTGATCACTTTTTCTCAATTATTCAAGGTTGCATGAGTCCTGTTTTATTGAATATTATACCCATTGAGGAATGAGTATTTTGGGAGTGATGCTATGTGTCCTGGAAGGCTGGATGAAGGGCTGCTAGGTATGATGGATATTCTCTGCTGGTGGAGCAAGTTTCCCAAAGAGACTTTCCCTAGAAGGAAGCAGCAAGCTTCCTAACCAAGTATGTTGTGGCAGTGGTGGGGCAAAAAACAAGGTGGGCAATCCAATTCTAAGATTCTATGTTTCCTTGTACTATGTGCCCCCCCAAAAAAGAGCTGGAGCCAGGGCTCAGCAATGTTACTTCTTTTGACTGCAACTCGCAGAATTCCCAATGCTGAGTGAAAAATTCTAAGATCAGTACTCCAACATAGGGGGGTTGCAGACTGCCAGAAATAGTGCAAATTGAGTCCACTTTTAGGGTTAGGGTTAGGGAATCATGGGAACTGTATTTTATCGTGGCACCAGAGTTCTCTGACAGAGAAGGCTCAATGTCTCAGAAAAAAAACAATTCCCATGATTCCCTAGCACTAACCCTAACCCTAAAAGTGGACTCAATTTGCACTATTTCTGGCAGTCTGCAACCCCCCATAGTAATTTTTCCTAGTTCCAGCAGCCCAAGAGCTTTCTGCAGTAGATCATCCAATGGCAGCCCATGAACCACTGCAGTAAATTCACTCCCTATAGAAGCAATGGGTGTGGGCAGGTTTAAAATAGGTGAGTGTGCTCCTTTAGTGCACACTGCAGTCCATATACTGACCGAAAGAGTAACACAGCATTAAAGGGGGACAGAAGAAGATAGACTTGCAGACCCAACTCTGCAGTCACATCCCATAGTGAGGCACATGTTTTTCCTGCCCAGAGATGCTCCAAACATCTGCTGCCCATGACTTCTTCGATCACAGATTGGTCAAAGATCGGTCACCTTACACTTTGGCATGAGGGATACAGTGCCAGTGGTCACATTAAATTGTCATCTGCCTATCATGAAGAGTTAGATAAGCATGTACTGTCTGGTCCACAGTAAGTTTCTAGTTCAGAGGTATACAGGAGAGGAGCAAATCACTGTGCAGGACAAAGAACATGGACCATACTATGTGGCTTCATAGAGGAAAATGCAACACTGCCTCCCTCAATTTATTTTCTGTAGATCAATGGTAGGGAGTGCAATTTCTAACACATCTTCCTGCGTAACATAGATACTGTTCAATTAACTATGGCTTGAATAAAAGATGCCTCTGTTATAGTGTTTTTAAATGATCGCAAAGGCTAGGATGTATGTTTTCTTTTTTTGTTCCTCGTATGTAGTTTGCCAGAGTGATCCTTTCCTGACATATCCCCTTTGAAAAATATTTTAAGGTCCTTATTTCATCCTTACTTAAGTTTTGCTATATAACCCTCCTTGTCTTTGCTAACAAAGAAACCTTCTCTTACTTCAGTCACATGGTGTAGTCATAGAGCAGAAAGTACTACTTATGTAAACACAAGGTTTGCTTCTACTAAATTCCTCTGGGTCATGTACTCAATGTGCTACAATATAGCAGAACTGTACCAAATTTCCCCCCTTACACAAAAGGTCAAAAATCACTTGGCATCATGCAGGCATTGAACTGAATCATATACAAGTCCATTTCTATTTATTTGCTACATGTGTTCTGTTTTAAGTTATGAAAAACAAGCCATATTTGTTTCACTTGTCCCATCAAGATTCTGGAACATTAATGTTTCTATTCTCTTTCTAACTATAAGTGTAGTAGTAGTAGTAGTAGTTGTTGTTAACTGCTCTCGAGTCGATCTCGATTCATGGTGACCCCGTGGATGAGAGATCTCCAAGATTCCCTATCCTCCACTGCTCTGCTTAGCTCCTGTAAATTCGTGCCTGTGATCTCCTTAACAGAATCCATCCATCTAGCATGTGGCCTTCCTCTCTTTCTACTGCAGCAGTGGATGCACCTGGCAGCACAGCAGGACACCCATGCAAAAAGCTGCCTGCCATTGGAACTGAGAGCTTGTGGTAATCCACAGCTAAAACAAGATGCCAGTAATTTCACAATATAATAACTTGCACTACCATAATGACTCCCACTACTCTGGTGACTGTACACTATCAGGGCAGCTCAGTATGTACATAGAGAACCCTTTTCACAACACTTAGTATTTACTAATAGAAGACAGCTGTTTTTTCTCCTTTGAAGCAAAAGCGTTACATCTCTAATGTAACATTACCTAAGATTGCTTTTTTAGCAAATTGGCACAGAGATACTACTCTTCTCTGACATCATTAATCACCGTGGAAACCTTCTTAGACTGACTTCAGGCCTGAAATAAATGCTGTCAACCCATATAATTTTGAGAGCAATATAGCAAATAAATAAATAAATATTGGGCACCTTACATTCTTCAGCCACCATGCGAGGCCAAGAAATAAAGCAAAACCGACAAATAGTTACAGTTAAATTTGAGTCTCCACTCTAACCCTATAAACCTAGGATAAATGTGCCAGATTAAACTATACAGAGATATCTAAATTATCCCAGACTGAAAATCAGTTCTAACAAAACAAAGCACAGCTTATGTGGATGCATTAGTGCAACAAAAAATGGGGAACAGAGGGAGGTTTTATTAGATATGCTCTTACTATCAATTTTCATGGCATTATCAGATTACATAAAGGCCAGCTGGGAAAAACAAAGAGGCCTTTCTAATAAAATGCTCATTAATCTTTGCTCTCAGAAAGCACCCATCCTAAATGGACTGCAACCAGATGTATCATGTTGTTTCACTGGCAATAATACTTCTGCCATACTCACAGAGTCAGCCACCACCATTAAGCTCTGTGATCACTGCAGAGTCCAGGTACCTTCACTCAAGGAAAGACTGTACCTTGCAAATATATTTAGTGCCATTGTGTGGATGTGAGCACATCAGTTTATGTTTGCACTAAGCTATGCAGTTAATGTTTAATCATGCTTTGTTGCTTGAATATCTGACTATACAGTGAAATCTTGCTTTCCCTTATCAGTCTAATTGTTTCATCAGTGCTTGTCATTCCAGATTGTGGGGATGCCAGAAACCACTTGTAGCTGCTGTTTAGTTGACGCAAATTCAACATTTAACTGTGGTTGCTTCAAACCAAGGTTTCACCACCTTTTGCAGGGGTCTAGGTATTCAGCTTTAGCACAAAACTATGGTTTAGCATTACCTGTATAAGAATCTCAGTGAGCCGCTATTTTAGACTAACCCCAGTTTCACATGTTTCAGTTTCCATCTCCTGGACACAAAACTGCTGCAGATCTTAAACTATGGTTTGTTGAAACAAGCCTAGTTTATAACCAACAAGCTTATTTTAAAACATTGTTTGTTTTTAAACAACCATCAGCTTGTTTTAAAACAAACAATACAATCCTGAATACATTTGCTCAGATACTGTTGCCAGTATGTCCAATAGTGTTGATTCCAGGATTCCAGAACTAAGCAATTTTTATTTTTATTTTTATTTACAAATTTTAATTTATCCTTTAACAAAGTAGAAAAGATTATTGAATGCCAAACTGGGAAACTTTGTTGATGTTGAATAGTTGTCTTAGCATAACCTTAATGTAATGAAACTTACATGCAAATCGGTCCTACCCTATTTCAGACCAATGCATTTATTACTTTTTGAAACACACACAAATGCACACAAAGACACAATTAACAGCCTTCTTTAAATCCTATTTAAAACACTGGGTAAAAACTGATACTAAATCAATACCTCACAGAGAGAGAGGGATTGGTAACTTCCTTTGCTATTTGGTATTAATAGTGTAGAATCTGCACTACTGTTCAGAGAAAACAACGCAGAAGAGAAAGATGAAAAGGTTATTTTATATATAGATATTTTAATAAGGCTTTTTTTAACCAGTAAAAGAGAGAAAAAAATAGCCAAGTTCCAGTTCATTGTCAATTAACAGGCCACAGCATTTTAATTTTAGAACAATACGAAAGAATGAATAATATTTTGTTAATTTTAGAAATGTCTGTCTGTTCCAGCTTCTCCCAGAAGCTTCACAGGTCAGATCACACTGAGACTCCACAACACTGCAAAGCGCAGCATGCATACTACTTTTTTTCTTTTTTTTGTGTGAATGACATTATTCTTTGCCTCTTTGTAATGTGTAGTATCCTGTGTTTTCTAGCATAACAGTAGTACCCACAAACTAGGGCATAAAATGTGCTATGCTGGATTAGAAAAAGGCCTGCCTTTGTCCAGCTTTCTATTTGTAGAGTGGCTGGTGCCCATGAGAAGCCCACAATTTAAACCCTGTTTAAAGGATTAGGGCAGAGGTAGGCAACCTAAGGCCCGGGGGCCGGATGTGGCCCCCTGAGGTCTTTGGACCGGCCCCAGGCCGCCCCTGCCGCCGCCGCTGCCCCCCGCTGCTGCCCGCCATGATGATATTGATTATTGTTGTTATTACTTGTTTTGGGGGTTTTCTTGGCAAAATCTCCATAGGGGTTTTGCCATGGCTTTTCTGGGGCTGAGAGAGTGTGCATGCATATTTTTAAAAATTTTTAAAAACGTTTATTTATTTATTTAATTAATTAATTTTGGTGCTTTGGGCCCCCAATTGTCTGAGGGACAGCAACCCGGCCCCTGGCTCAAAAAGGTTGCCCACCCCTGGATTAGGGGATGAAAATTGGAGGGGGGGTTCTGTCGAAATTTTTTAGAGGGCTCTGATGAAGGCTTGGTAGTCACTAGTGGGCCAAAGGGCCACATGCAGCCTGTGGGCCACACGATACCCATTCCTGCCACAGAATTTATGGAATAGTTAGCCATAGCCACAGAACAGGCATTCAAATGAATCTGTTAACCTAGAATGCAGTGGCTATTTAAAAAGGTGAATTGTAAGCTAGGGATCATTTGGAAAAGGATTCAGTAATAAAACTGACAATAGAGTAATGGCTTCAGACAAATCTGTGGTGCAGTCACACTTGAAACAGTGTACACTGTTCTCATTGCCATCATTGGGGGGGGGGGAGAGATGTTGAGTTGGGAGTGGTCTGGTAAAGGGGAAATAAAAAGGCCAACCAGGGTGGAGGTGAAGCAGCTCCCCACTGAGAAGATTATTTCACTGAGAGATGTTTAGTTTAAGAAAAAGAGCAGCTAAGAAAGGACACAACAGAGGTTTATAAAGACATGTAGGGTGTGGAGACAATGAAAAGAGAATGAAGTTCTCCCTCTCTCATATAACTATGTATAAGTCCCTCCAATGAAGATGAATAATGGCTGTTTCAGGACAGACAAAAATAATTCTCTCCTCACAGATCATAGCTGAACTATAGAATTTCTCATCACAGGGTGCAGACAATTTGACTACAATGGAGGATAAGGCAATCAACAGCTGTATCAGGGCAGTAGACCTCTCAGTAACCTGTTGCTGGGGAACATGAAGAGGAGGGTACTAATGTGTTCATGTCCTGCCTGTGGACTAGGTTGGTCATAGGGAGTGATAGGTTGCTAGACTGCATAGCCATTTGCTCTGGTCAAGTAGGCTTCCTCTCATATTTCTAAGAAAATTAAATACAATATTTTAAATTCTGCAATAGTTACAGCAAAGGAAGATCTTTTTTAAGAAGGGGAGGCACACCTAGGTCAGCTGTTTTTTGGAAAACCAAAATGG
Organism: Phrynosoma blainvillii; assembly: GCA_026167975.1. Taxonomy (NCBI): domain Eukaryota; kingdom Metazoa; phylum Chordata; class Lepidosauria; order Squamata; family Phrynosomatidae; genus Phrynosoma; species Phrynosoma blainvillii. Next base: position 197,840,211 of record JANUYF010000001.1, on the reverse strand, counting down.
CAACATTCATCTGAGGTCCCATCTCTCTTGGCACAATCAACATGCAAGGGGACAACATCAGGAAGACTGTTCCAGAGATAAGAAGGGAAGCCTCCCACTTTTGGTGAGGTTTTTATAACATCTAATAATGTAGATATTGTTCTCAGGGTCAATGAAGCATTAAGTAAATATATCTACATTTGCCCTGCCAATTACATTAGTTTCCTAGAAAAAAACAAAACTATTATCCAAAACAGTTTTTTTTACTAAAGTGTTTGCTTCCTGGTAATTTAGAAAAGAAGTACTGGACAATTTAATACAGTTCCAGTCCATCATCCAGCAACAATACTTCAAAGGAGGTACTGGCAGATGCGGAGGGTATAGTTTCTATGATTAAAACAGAGATCATGCATTACCTGTGTTTTATTGCCCTTTGTCCCTACTCCTCAAATGGCCAAGGAGGAGAGTAGTCTTTGCCTGCACTTAGATCCTTCAATACCATCCTAACTTACAACAGAGTAACACCGCAGACAAAAGGTCGACCTGTGACACTAACATCATAATTTTTCTCCTCCTGTATGATTTTTAACACCTTTTCCTAATCAGGACACCAATGAAGCTTTGAAAACTTGCATGATCCCTTCTAATCTCTTTCCACAGCTTAACATAATTATTTTCAAATAGCTCATTTGATTTTTTTGTGATTTGGATTCCTAGGTATCTTAGATTAAAAAGGATCTGATGAACTGGAATAGGCTAAAGCTCTCTTTATTAGGAAGAATATCAGTAATTAAAATGGCAATTTTACCCAAAATGCTATTTTTGTCTCAGATGTTACCCATTATCAATAGCAAAGAACTCTTTGCAAATTGGCATAGAGATATCTCAAAATTCATACGGCAGGGGGAAAAAATGAGGGTTAGATTTAAGGTACTTCAGGATGCCCAAGAAAGGGGGGGGGGATTGGCACTACCAAATTTAGGGATATACTTTGAAGCTTGTGGTTTGGATTGGGTTAAAGACTGGTTAAAATTAGAAAATAAAAGACTTCTTGCGCTAGAGGGCGAAGGAATAAAATTTGATCTACATGCTTATTTAGCATATGACAAGGAAAGGATGAACCAGGCTTTTAATAAGAAAAACTCTCCTGAAAATATGGAAAAAAAATATAAAAACAGGATAATGGATAAAATACCCATGTGGTTATCTCCACAAGAGGCGTTTTATAGGAAAGAAATGGATAGAGATGATAGATGGGTCACATATAAAGATTTAATAGACAAACAAGGATGGAAAGCTAAAATAGTGAAGCGTGAAACCCTGGAGAGCAAAGGGTATAAACTCGGCTGGTTCCAATATAGACTGATTTAAGAGAAGGTTACAATAGATATAAAAAAAAACAAGGTATAGCTGAAGGGAAAACTGAATTAGAAGAAATCCTAATTGAGAAAAATAAGAAGGTTAATAGGGTTATTATATATATATATATATATATATATATATATATTACAAATGCAAATGGAGGAAAAGGTGGCTAAAGATGTAATGATAAAGTGGGCTACAGATATAGGTATCTGATACAGTTGGACCAGTGGGAAAGAATTTGGAAGAAAGGATTGAAATATACAGTGTCACAAGTGTTAAGAGAAAACTGGTACAAAATGTTTTACAGATGGTACCTATCCCCAGATAAGATAGCTAAAATGTATTAAAAGGTTAATAATGAGTGTTGGAAATGCAAGGACTCACCTGCAACTCTTTTCCACTGTTGGTGGAAATGTAAAAAGGCTGTCAAATATTGGAAAAGGATTAGGAAAATAATCAATGAGATGTTAGAGATAAACATAGAAATGAGACCAGACACTTTTTTTGTTAGGAATGTTAGAGGAGTAATTGGGCGGGGGGGGGGGGGGGACCATGGGAAAGTACTATTCTATTTACTCACTATGGCTAGAATTGCATATGCCCAAAATTGGGGGGGGGGGGAAGGATAAACCTACGAAAGAAGATTGGATGTGGAAACTATATGACATGATGAAAGCAGATAAATTAGCCCAATTACTGAAGGATGACACATTGAGGAATATCTATAAAGATTGGGAATTGGTTATCAAGTATATGAGAGAACAATGGGGAGACTTAGCAATTATAAGTTTGTTAGAAAATAATGAGAAATAATGGAAAAATGATAGAGAGAAAAGGAATATAAGATTATATGGAAGGTTACAGTAGAATGAGATGGGAAATATGTAAATAAGATTCAAGAGATAGAATAGGAGTGATTTTATTACAGAAATGATAGGAATAAAAGATAGTAGTAAAGAAATTTACCAAATTGTTATTGAGAAGGGCACAGAATGATGTAAAGGATAGAAAGAAATCGGAAGTGAGGAAGTAATGAGTGATAAAGGGAATTGAGAAATGAGTAAGAGGGTTACAGAATGTTGAGGAGGGTATGAGTATGTGGAAGGAGGGATTGAGTGAGTAGAGGGGAGGTGGAGAGGAGTAGGGGTAGGAAGGATGGGAGGAGAGGGAGAAAGAGGTAAAAGAAGAAGGGAAGAAAGGAGGAAGAAGAGATGTATTTGATGGGAAAAGAATGTGTATAATTGTATGATGGTATGTTTTATTGCATGCATGGTAATTTGATGTTTTGTATAATAAAGTCTAATAATTTTTTTTAAAAGAAAACTTGCATGATGTATTTTCTGCATTTTGGTTGGCCAATAAAAGCATCATCTTTTTTGTGTATTTTGGATTTTGTTGTATTTAGTTGCATGGCCAACCCAGCTTCCCCTTGATACGTTTCATGCATCAAAAGAATAACTGTTGCAAAACAGGGAAGATCTCTCAAACTTCAAAGTTCACACCTGATTCCCAGAAGATTTTGACATGGCTTACAGGAAAACTGTAAACACACTTCAGTGATGGAAAGACAATTAGTTAGGTAAAGTGCAATAATACAAAACAGAAATCATTGTACCTTCATGCAATTGGGTATTACTTAAAATTGGTATGTGTGTGTATGCACACAATTTTTTCTGAATGAACTTCTAGGATCCTCTCCATCTCAAAACAAAACATCAAAAGAAAGAAAGAAAGAAAGAAAGACGAACAGCCCACAAGCTAACATCTGGAATAAATTGCTGGAAGATTTTGCTACAGCAACTCTGACTGCAAGTCTGACAGGTTTGTAAGAAGGTAGAGGGCTCCTTGAGGGCACTCAGAAGGAAAACCAAGTTCTTAGAGAATTTTACTCATTTCAATAGTAGAAAATGCCTTCCTCAACTTGCAATCCAGCATTTTGGAATAGGTATACCAACCAAACATCTGAAACTGAAATGCTTCACTTCATCTTGAGGGCTGTTCCATATCCCCAGGATCTTAAGAATCTATAATTGTCCCTAAGCAATGGGAAAAATAGAAAATGAATGGTCTCTGATAGAAAAATATAATCTGTTGTAAAAAATTTGAAGAAAAACAAAGCGAGCCCATCTTTTTTTCTTTTTTCTTCTTTCTTTTTTCAATAATAAGAAAGAAAAAGGGGGGGAAAGGGAGAAAAATCAGAAACATATTACATACTAGAAGAGGCTTATACTGGATCTTTTTTTTTTCTTATATGATAGCAGACTAAGAGTAAAAGCTTGTTTTAATTTTCTTAGATAAGAGATTTATGTGAAGTAACCTGGGTGTCCTTGGAATAGCACTAGTCTAGGAAGAGGAGATTAAAATCTTAAATTAATAGAAGGTCAATTCAACTGGGAAGTCTAGCTTAATTTTGTAAAGAAATCTAAAAGTGTATATATATGTTTGTTATTGTTCATTGATGTTTGATTTTGTTGGTAAGTACATGTTTGACTGTATGTATGACTGTTTTAATGTTTTAATGTAAGTATATGTTTGATTGTTTGTTTTAATAAAATAAAAAAAGTTTTTTAAAAAAAGAATCTATACTTGTCCCTTCCAATTTGTGGGGGATCTGTTCCACTGCCCCCCCCCCCCCCGGTGAATTGGAAAAACCGCAAATAGTGGAGCCCTATTGTTTTTAATGGCTGTGTTGCTGTAACCCGCCTCGACTGCTCCGCAGAGGGGCGGGCTATAAATAAAAAATTATTATTATTATTATTTATGTGACCCTGTACACACACCATTTTGTCCCTCCTGGGTTCCCATCTGTGGAAATTCAAAACATCAAATGGAAAGTCAGAAAATCTGGAGGGACGACTGTATATTTAATGGCTCTTTTTTTATACTATAGGAAGGAACTGAAAGCACAAAGCCAAGCAGCAAACAAAGAGGAGACAAGCTCCACATATATGTATATAGGGCAGCATGGAGTAGTGGTTTAAATATAGGTCTAGGGCTCTGGAGATCAGGAGTTCAATTCCCAACTTGGCCATGAAACCAACTGGGTTATGTTGGGCAAGTCACACTCTCTCAGTCTCAGGGGAAGGCAATGATAAACCTCCTCTGAACAAATCATGCCAAGAAAATCCTATGCCTTAGGGTCACCATAAGTTGGAAACAACTTGAAGGCACACAACAACAACAACCACACAACAACAACAACAACAACAGATAGATAGAGAGAGAGATAGAGAGAGAGAGAGAGAGATAGATAGATAGATAGATAGATAGATAGAGTCTAAAGTACCATGTAGAAAAGGAAAACCATGGTTAACTTCCTCAGTCTGGAAGCCACACGTCACCATCACCATTACCCCACAAGACCTGGGGGTGCACCTCTTACATATACTATACCGCTTATCAGTGCACTTCAGCAATCCCTAAGCAGTTTACAATGTGTAAGCTAACTGCCCCCAACAAGCTGGGTACTCATTTTAGCCCCTTGGCTGGTACTGAACTCGCAACCTTATGGTTTGTGAGTGAGTGGCTGCAGTACAGGCATTTAATCACTGTGCCACCAGGGTTCTTCAAATATGTTTTTAATTTCAGTTAACATTCCCATCCGAAATGACCTGACATAATGCAAGCACAATTTTTATGGGGACTCACTGACTGCTTCAGATCTAGGATGAAGTGAGTTTTAAAAGAAGCTTGAGATGGGCAAAATCCTGATGAAATTTCTCCCCTCCACAGCCCCTAGAAAGTATAGGGGATTTTAGTTTTAGGGTTTTGTAAAGAGAAAAAATAATAAATTGTGTCGGGGAGAGAGGAGCACAGTGCATCTGAAGAAGTGAATAGGTGCCTTGAGCGTTCATGCTAAAATAAATCAGTCTCCCAGCTGCCCATTGGTTCTTTCATCTTCCATTTTATGGGGATTAAACACAGCTCACAAACCACAATTTTGCCCACTCCTGCACTAGAAGAAGGAAAGATCCCCTCTCTGAGCTTTAAAAAAGCCATATTAAGAACAATTAATTTTCCTTTTTAAAAAAAAAATCTGCTGGTCATTTAATCAGGTCTTTTATATATCTTAATAAAAATAACAAATCAGACAACTACACATAGGAGGAATGTGGATGGGTGAGAATATCACACTGCAATAATTTAAGTTCTGAGCACCATCACCCAAAGTCGAAACCTGAACAACAGCATTGCTGGATTTATCTAATTCGATATTCTGTCTCCACCAGTAGCCCACCAGATGCCCCTGGGAAGCTAAACATAGGAATTATTACTGCTAAATATAATTATTAAGCTGACCTTGCACGTAATACAGCAATATCTGAAGAATATACTGAGCTGTCATGGCCATCAAAATAAGCTACTCATAAATGTGGTCTCCCTACTATCAGCCTTGGAAACTCATCAAGATCAGAACAATGCAGAAATAAGGCTGGAGAAGGCTAATAACCAAGCTTGAATTTAGGGCATATTCTCTTTGCCTAGACAAGTAGTTCAACATTCCCTAGACATCTTCTACTCAATTATACAGGTTAGGAGCAACTTTCAGGAATCTCTCATCACTTTTTTAAAGATATGCCTAAGGCAATTCATTTTGATAATCATTCTTATATTATACATTAATGGTATGTGAATATCTGGGTGGTGGTGTTTTTTGCTATGTACTACTTGAATGTAATTTTTCTTATTAAGTAACATACAGATCTGTAAAATAAACAAATGGTTTAAGGCGAAGTGCATGTGAACCCAGGAGAAGTCATTCATTGATGAAAAAATAAACTGAATGAGCCATTCCTAAGAGTTGTCAACTTGGCTGACAGTTGTAGCCCAGTCCTTGCCCCTCCCTCTCTAACCAAACCTTAAGGACAGGCAATGGGGATAGATATATTAAGGGCTAAATACCCTAAAGGCATCAGATCTAAATGGAGGCTAAGCAGGGTAAGTACTAAGTGTACTTAGATGGGATATTCACCAATGAATATCAAGTGCTGTAGACTACATTTCAGAGGAAGGAACTAAAGAAAAACAACACCTGTGAGTATTCCTTACTTAAGAAAACCCTATGGTCCATCAGAAGTCAACAGATGACCTAAAGGCATGCACACACACACATGCACACACACTTCTGCATTAAATTTAAATGCAGCAGTGTACTCAAATAAGAAGTTGCCTTAGTGTAGGTGGGAGGGGATCATGGTAAGTTCAGCCTCACCATGGAAGAAGAATACCATAAACAACCCTAGCTTTGTGTGCAAGTCATGAGAAATCTTAAGACTCTCACGTTCCACAAAGCATTCGGAATCGGGCACTGTCAGAGAAAACCCAAAGTCAAATAAACAGTGTTACTCAGCTACCAATGTTAGTTTAGCCAAGGGTATTATCTGTTCAGATCTCCAAGGACTTTATTTACATTAAATACTTGTTGTAGCCTTTGGCTTTGTGCAGAGGGGGGGGAAACAAATGTCATTTAAAAATCTATTCCTTTACTGTACATTCTCACACAGAATATGAAAGAGAACAATTCAGAGGATGTGTCAACTATTGATCAGTAAAGCCATGATATGTAACTGGAATGTCTGTTCAGAATGGGATGGAAAAATATGTTTGAAATTATTCAATTCCTGACGAAGGTCAGAAAGAATGTCAAAGTGGTAAAAATTCTGCTCAGTGTTTTACCTGGTATTCACACATTAAGTGTTTCAGAAAATTATTCTTCACAGAAATGCAGACAGGTTCTTTGCACAAAAATATGCATTTTCCTGCAAAACAAAACCACCTTTTGGAATTAAAAACAAAACAAAACATATTTTCTGTGCAAGACCATATGGTTGTTTTGCGCAAGATTGCTGGTTGGGTTTTGTACCAACAAAACAAACAATGATGGTCATTTTTGGTGCTTTTTTGTTCCAAAGGCACTACCACACAAAAAAATATATGGCTATCTGGAAATAAGTCCTTTTTGCACAAAATGTAGGAATTTGTGTAAAAAATGTGGGGATCTGCCAAAAGAAAATCCATTTTTTTTTCATAAAGAACACCATGCATATTTCTATGAAGAATAATTTCCCTAAACACTTCAGGATGTGTGAATGCCAGGCAAGACCTATGCAAAAATATTAGTTTTCTCTGTGCCTGGGGTACCTGTAGAAATTATTCATCCTCACTTGTAAGGACAAAATTGACATCCCTAGTTCACCAGCAGAAGTGGGACTTGCAATAAACTATGGCAGTAAAGACTTCTCTTCCCCAGCATAATTAATTCCATTCTGCTTTCCTCCTGGCTTTCTGTTTTCTTTCTTCTTTCTTTCCTTCCTCCCAACAGTCACTCAAGTTGCCACTAAGCATTACAGCCAGCATGGTGTTGTGGTTTGAGCATTGGTCTACAATTCTGGAGACCAGGGTTCAAATCCCTGTTTGGTCATGGAAACCCATTGGGTGACCTTGGACAAGCCAGAGGACTTTATCACACGGGAGGCTTACCTTCAGTAATCAGCATCAAATCGTCCAAAATCATCCAAAACGTGTGATCGGGATTCACACCCCCATGCACTTTTCCTGTCAGTAAAGCATCATGGAGGCATCCTCGCTCGCTTGTTCCATCAGTAAAGCGTGCATGGAGCCGCCATTTGGCAATAATGGGAACTTCTGTTATTGCCAAATGGCGGCTCCATGTATACTTTACTGATGGGACAAGCGAGCAGGGGTGCCTCCATGACACTTTGTTGGAATATGGATGGGATATACAGTCAAAGTGGAAATGTAGAGATGTGTGTTTGAAAATGTCCTATGGGAACAGTGTCTGCTGAAAACAAAGAGGACTCGGCCAGCAGGTGGTTAGAAGTCAAAACATGTGCTCACAGGACAGAATAATAAAAACACTTTTGAGCCTGGGAACAGATAGTTAACACATAAACATATGAGTGTATGGGAAGGAAGTCACATGGGGGGATAACATACAGCTAGAGGCTGGGTTAAAGCACATAATCCAATCATCATAAGGTTTACACCCAGAAGGTGGAGTATGAGAAGGGCCAAGAGTTTTCTTTGTTCTCCTTGTTTATATATGCATGCAATGTGTTCGTTTGTAACAACTACCAACTACAACTACCACACCTACACCTGGATCTGTAAACATGGATCTGTAATTTTTTCTATTGCTGTATTTCTACAACACCATCTGCAAGATGTGATCCTTTAGTGTTTTGCCATCAGCAGGATGGAATGTATATTTTCTTTTCTTGTTTTCTTTATGGAACAATAAAGCTTTACTTTAGATCTACAAAATGTGTCTTCATGCAAGTAGCATGGAAGAGGCTGGTGAAAGAAGCTGGTTCCTGAGCTCTGCTGCATTTCACATCACATCCAAATTCCACAGTGTGAACCCCAATCACACATTTTGGATGAATTTGGACAATTTAATGCCGATCTTCAGAGAAAAGCAAAGGCAAACCTCCTCTGAACAAATCTTGCCAAGAATACCCAATGATAGGATCTGCTTTAGGATTGCCATAAGTTGGAAATGACTTGAAGGAGCACAACAACATTTAAACTGAATACTTGTGTGAGAAACTAGGGTTGCTTTTTGTGTTTCCTGTTCACTTAGGAGTTCACCCTACTAAAGAACTGCTGTGTGTCCACAACATTTGTCAGTTCCTTAAGCCTTCAGATACCACCCTCTTGCGTAAAGTTAGTGCTGGTTTTTTTTTTTTTTTTTTTATGTACATAATGCACCCACTGAACACTGAAAAAAGAGGTACTGCATATGATTATACCTCTATACAACGAAGGTCCACCAACTCCTTGGCCTGCATATGAGCCATAGAAAATAAATGTTTGCTAGATGTTACTGAAAACAGAATGTGAGGATAGCTAAGAACTTGGAAAGCTGCTTTTTAAAATTAATTAATTACAGTTATAGTCTTAAAGCTTCCAAAGTAGTTTGTTACTGACACAGTCACAATTTTAAAGTAAATTTTACATTACCATTCCTTAAAAGTAACTACAATGATTACTTTTAGTTGCTTAACAATTGAATGCTACAAGCCACTGGACTGTGGTATAAAATGTACTCCCCCCCCCCCCCGCAGCACCCACAATAAAGCATGAGTCACAGAACAACCCAGCACTTGAACTATGTGACATTTGTCCTCCACCATTTAGTCACATTCCCATAACTTGAAAAGTAACAAACCCCAAAAATAATGAAGTGGATATCCATTCAAATTATAATGTACCTTGTAACTTAGGTAAAAGTAAAGGTATTCCTCATTGACAAGGTTGTTGTGTCTGACCATAGGGGGCGGTGCTCATCTCTGTTACTAAGCCAAAGAGCCAGCATTGTCAGAGGACGTTATCACACGCGGGTCTCAAAGCGGCAAGAAAGCGGAATGGAATCAATCCAGAACTATACCGGTATAGACCCCACAAGACGGAAATGGCTATCAGACGCAACTAGCATCATTGCGCAATTAACAAAACCGTGATAGATGCGCTCCTGGGAACCGTATCTGCCATTCACACACAAGTGAGAAGATCCCTTCCAGAACCCAGCAAGGATGTTCTTGCACATGCGCAAAAACAGGACAGCCGCGGCCATCACTTGCCGCGGCTGTCAAACACACCCCTTCCCAAGCCAGCAAAGGGTTGGGAAGGGGTGTGTGTGACAGCAACCCTTGGGACTTGGGAGGAGGGCAGGGTCGGAGGATGCCTCCGACCCTGGCCTCGTCCCAAGGGAAGCCTGGTTGCTTTCCTTGGGAGGAGGGCAGGGTCGGAGGATGCCTGGTTGCTTTCCTTGGGAGGAGGGCAGGGTCGGAGGCATCCTCCGACCCTGGCCTCGTCCCAAGGGAAGCCTGGTTGCTTTCCTTGCGAGGAGGCCGGGATCCGAGTCCAGCCTCGTCCCAAGGAAAGCAACCAGGCTTCCAGGCTTGGGAAGGGGTGTGTGTGTGTGTGTGTGTGACACACACACCCCTTCCCAACCCAAGCCAGGAAAGAGAGCCGCTGTCCATTGTTCACTCCCCTCCTCCATTTTCAATTCCAGGAAGATACCAGTGTGTGGGGGGGGGAGGGGGGCAGTGCCTTATGACTTGGCTTCATGAAGATACTACACAGTCAGTGAAAATTTGTTTACATGATGACCTATGTAGCCAAATCACAGAGCACTGCTTCTTCCCTCAATCCATCAACTTATGCAAAAAAATTGAAAAGGAACCACAAGAGAGAAGTACTAATCACTGACACCTCAGGATTACTGTCAGACAGTACTAACAGTGAAAAGTGGAAGGGAGAACATTCCAAAGTCATGCAGGCATCAGGAAAAAGTTCAAACACAATTTTTCAACTCAGCTGCAAGAATTTTCCTTCCCAACCCCTTCACTCTCCCCCAAAAGATAACTGGCAAATTTTTATCTCCTAGCTTTCAGTGATACTGTCAACATCAGTACTATTTTAAATACTCAGAAGTAAATAAACTGAACTAAACATATGAGAGAAATTAGGTTCATAGTATACAGATCCCACCCATCCAAAAAAGGGTGATAAAAATATATATTAGCCTTGCTGGCAGAAAACAGAGACATCTATATTTTTAGATGGGTGGAGAAGGCTGCAAGTACAACTTCTCCAAGTACCAAGAGAGTAAAGATTCCTCCAGGCCAAAGTAGCAAACACACTACATTAGAAAAGAGCTACAGAAATAACTTGCCTCCTGAGGTCTTCTTTAAATGCTGCCAACTTCACTTGCTGTAACCATAAGACACCTTTTGTTGCTTATGTTCCCTCTCTTCCTCTGCATCTAAGGGACTAGGATGAAGCACCTCAGTAACTGTCATTAGCTGCAAGAAACAAGCTAAAAAGCAAAAAACTCCTTTGCCTGTTTCAGGTCAAGAGAGTGGATGGTAATCACTGCCTGAAGCTGCATATAGACCATCTGCACAGAAGTTCTGTGACACTGATATAATCAATTCTGTGTTGTTGTTTTTATTTCTTGTCCCCTTCCTGGCCTCCACCCCATCCCCTGCCATCACTCTGGGTGGCACTTTTGCACCACTGTACAGAAACAGGAAACTTACCAAACAGTGCTTATTTGGGTAGATAAACAGAGTTCTCTTTGGCTGTAGAGGGAAATTTCTCTTTCTGCAAAAAATGAAAGATCATACAGTGTCATTTCCTAAAAGACCCATTGAGACAGGCAACATTTATGAAGCCAAACATGCATGTTGGTATTTCATCACTTCAGAACATGATGTAAATAATTGTAGATTACTGAGCTGGATGGTACTCCAAGGTCCATCTAACAGTTAATGCATCTTTGAGAGGCAGCCATCTAACTTATGTTTAAAAATCGCCAACAAGGGAGAAGGAGGATTTAGTTTTGCTCCTATCCCAGCAAGGGTCACGTAAGGAAAATGTGTGAAAACTGTGGATCCTGGGATCCATACTGACCATCTTACCCCCTCCCATGCAACTCCCCAAAGACCCAAATCTTACCAAAAAGAAATTTTAACGTTCCAGCCAATTTTTGTCCCCCCAAAATGCCCTCAAACCACCCAAGTTGCCCCAAGAACGTGGCAGTTTGGATCCCTTTTCCTGCAATACCTCCCTATCCAAACAACTAAAACCTTGGGGAGGGGGCAGGAAAATCACTAATTTTTCAGCCCAAATTCATAACCTGATGGTACATTAGGTCACTGGTGATTGTAATGCTGTAGGTTGTGGAGAGGTCCTGTTCCTGCCCTCTTCAAAGGGCCTTTGCAGACTGCCAGAAATAGTGCACATTAAATTGAGGCACTGCCCTGGCTCAGTGCTAGGGAATCATGGGAACTGTAATTTGTTGTGGCACCAGAGCTCTCTGACAGAGAAGGCTCAATATCCCAGAAAAAAATACAATTCCCATGACTCCCTAGCACTGAGCCAGGGCAGTGCCTCAATTTAATGTGCACTATTTCTGGCAGTCTGCAAAGGCCCAAAGTTGCCCATCCCTGATTTATGTGCTTCTTTAAACCAGGGTGGGCAACTTCTGGTGTCCTGGGGTTACATTGGACCTCCGTAGTAATCACCAGAACCATGCTCCACACATATGTACATCCACACATATCAATTCACAATCCACACACACACACTTGCAAATCATACACACAAATATACCCAAGTACATACACAAACATACCCAAGCACACACTCCTACAGCAATCAGTACTGCTGACTGCTAGTGGGAGGACAAAAGGCTTTAGCTTTGCTTGCATCCCCTCCCTATCAGACAGAATTTATAGCTGAAGTATAAGAGAAAATCCTGGCAGTACATATGAGTTGAAGACTACCTAGTCATACTTACTAACAGCTCTTCTCAACCTAGTGCCTTCTGGATGTGTTGGTCTATAATTTCCCTGAGGCTGCGCTGGTTGGAGATTATGGGAGTCTTAGATCAACACATCTGAAAAGCAGCAGATTGGGGACAGCTGCTACTAGGGTTAGAAAGCACAGAACTCTAACTCAGTCTGAGTATCTCTCCCATATAATCTGCCCCATACAAATTCAGGTCTTCTGGGGGACATTTACTCCAGTTAGCCAGGCCTAGATTGGCAATTGTCACCCAGAGGACATTTTCTCCAGCAGCCCCTAGACTGTGGAACAATTTGCCAGAAGAGATTTGATAGCTGTCTGAATTTAAAGCAACATTAAAATCCACTCTCTTCTTGCAGGCCTATCCAGATGATTTTTAAATTATGAATTTCAAATTATGAATATTAAACTATGGACTGATTGTTTTAATATGGTCTTACATGTTCTTTTAAACTAATGCTATGTGTTTTAACCAGTTTATGTGCTTTAACAAATGTTATGTGTTTTTAACTATTATGTGCTGCCTTTTAATCTGTTGCCCACCTCAATCCACAGGGAGAGGTGGGAAAGAAATAATAATAATAATAATAATAATAATAATAATAATAATAATAATAATTATTTTCTTCCTTTACCAATTCTGACCAAAGCATGGCCACCTCTTGCTTTCAGTAGAAAACAACCTCTGACCCAGAAAACCATGATGTTGTGCCAAAGTCAAGTGCTACCTTCTACCTGTAAAGATCACCAACTTTTGTTTAGGAAACCTTCTGATTTAGGCTGATTATGTAAAACTAGGTTTCCAACATTCCCATCTCCTGTAAACACCAAAAGGAAAAGGGGGGAGCATAATCATATTCATATCCTTTTCAGCAAAAAGAGTGTGCGATTTTTGACAACAGCTTTGCTCTGATGGATTCTTCAATGAAAAAAAGACTGACTTAAAAAGGAACTGTTGTCAGAATAAATGACGATGGATGGACATGTATGGCATAAACAGAAAGTATAATGATAAATAACTTAACCAACTCTTCTCCAACTTAGAGGAAAATAATTGGTACTTGCATACCAGTTAACATAATCTAATATGAGTGATGCTTGACAAAATTAAAAAAAAAAATCTTTGCTGCATACAGATAGAAGCACGACAAGAATTGGCCAGTACCTGAAATCATACAATCGATATCATACAATCAGAAGGCTTTATGTTTTATCCATCCCGTAACAGCATTACACACCATGTGGCAAATCTCACCTGAAACTATAAAAATAATTCCAAAAGCAAATTATGATGTGGCATGATGGTCTTCTGCTCAAAGTCCAAAACCCCAGTAGATACACTCAGGCCCTTGGGTATGTATACAGTTTGTTCTGTCAATGTCACCAATGGAAGGGAGGGATTAATCTGGTCTTCTTTTCCCTACAATATTGCCTGTACAGCCATGGGTGAGAAAAGTCAGGAAAGACAATGCAACTATCCTTTTTAGATGCAATGAAGTACCAAGACTTGTACACAGCATTCCAAACATGGCTGCTCCTTACAGTGATATAGGGCAGGGCTGGGAAATGAGTGGATGTTGCTGGATTGCAGTTCCTATCACCACTGGCTAGCATTCCCAGTGGTGACAAACAAAGGGTGTTGTAGCTCAAAGCCATCTGGAGGGTCACATATTCTCCAACCTTGTTATAAGGTTTTGATGCTACTGGCTGTAGAAAATATGAAAAGCACACACACACACACACACACTGCAGCCATTCCCCTCTGACTGCTAGGACTGCCCTATTCAGCTGCAACATTTCACTCATGGTTTTATTTTCCCAAAACAAGAACACTAAAGCTATCAAATGACTAGGAATAATAACCGAAAAAGGCAAAAACAACGCTTAGTAGATATTCCCGACATGACTGTGAAGGTCTGCATATTAAATTATGGCAAAAGAAAACAGGGAAAAAAATGAGTGGAGAAACATTTAGGTTTCCCTCTGCCAATATCAACACGACAATCTGTCTCTGATTCCCATTGTATAAAGTCCAAGTACTGCAATTATACTGTATGTTGTAATGTACACTTATTGAGGAAAGAACTGAGGTATTTCAAGCTGCTAAGTAAAGTTATGCTACAGAGGGTGCTTCAACACAAGTTGTTTCCTCTGGAATTAAAACTCTTTATTCACTCCCTTTTTACAAGAGCTGCTGCTCCATATGGTTATGAAATCACTGATCTGCCATATTGTTTCCACAGTGATGGGGGCTTGTTTTGGTTTGATTTGAGGGGTTGGCCCCAGAAGCACAGAAGAACAGACCAATCCTGACAAGTGTAAACAGTCTTATAGTGCTGTTTGTCCAACTTTTTAAAGAGGTATCTTTCACATATGCAGGGACCTGTCAGGATGGTGATCTTATTACCACATTGAACAAACATGTTGTTCTCCTTTGCCTGATCCAGAACATCTGGCTTGTCTTAATGCTCATTCAAGAAGAACACTGACAACACAGAGCACCTAGGAATGTGACTCCTATATGGAATAGATGAAAGATCTGAGTATTTCTAGCCTGGAGAACTGACAATTAAGAGTAGACATGATACTGATCTTCAAATATGTGAAGAGCTATCACACAGATGTTGTAGCAAACTTGTTCTTTGTTGCTCCAAAGGGAAGAACTGGAACTAATGAGTTGAAATGGCAAAAATGTTAGGAGAAACCTCTTGTTATAAGAGGTGGTGAGATCTTCTTCAATGAAGGTTTTTAAATGGAGGCTGATTGGCCATTTCTCAAGAATGCTGTAGTTATATCCTGCAAGATTCTACAATGAGCAGTGCAAGGACCCTTCCAAATTTGTGATTCAGTGATTATCTGTCTTTGTAAGCCCTCTTACCACATGATTCTGCCTTGAGGATACAGAGAGAAAAAGAAAAAGTGTTTAAAGAACATCTCTGGATTTGAGAGTTAAAGATTAATCACTAGAAATATGAAAGATTCTCCCTCCAGAATACTCTACCTCATTCCCTCTGGCTCAGTCTCCAACTACCCATTGACAGAAATCTCTGTTCCTGATCAGTACTTTCATGCTGGCTGGGAAATTCTGGGAGTTGTAAGCCAAAAAAAAGTCAACTTTTTAAAATTATGTTACAAAATGCAATGGCTTCCACTCTGGAATGACTGGAAGTTTATCTCCCTTAATTTTTAATGTAATTTCATGAACATTTTTTCACACAAAACCAACCTTACTTACAAGGTGTTTAGAAGGGCACATTTGGGAAGCCCATCATGCTTGTTTCAAATCCACTAATTATCTGTCTCACTAGTATCCTCAGTAGAGGATAGTCTCCCCATCTTTGTTTTTGACTGGATGAATAACAAACGTTATTTTCTAAAAATATATATATCAAAAAATCTGCTTGTTCAGATACAGTTGGCCCTCCATAGCCACAGATTGTTTATCCACAGATTCAAGTATCCACCACTTGAAAATATTAATGTGTGTGTGTGTGTGTGTGTATTCCAAACAGCAAACCATGGTTTTGCCATTTTTATATAAGGGATGCAGTGGCTCAAGTGGTTAAGACACTGACTCTGTTGGTTGCAAGATCGGCAGGTTGGCAGTTCGAGGCCCAGGTGCTGCATGATGGGGTGAGCTCCTGTCACTAGTCCCAGCTTCTACCAACCTAGCGGTTCGAAAGCATGTAAATGCAAACAGATAAATAGGTACCACTTTGGTGGGAAGATAAACAGCATTCTGTGCAATCATGCTGGCCACATGATCACAGAGCTGTCTGTAATAACGCTGGCATAGAGGATAGTAATGTCTCTGTAAGACTAGTATAAATAGTAATATATAACTATTCCCAAGTGCAGGGTATTAGATTGTTTGGCTTTCTATGGAAATTTATTTCTTTATTTGTTTATAGCATTTCTGTATCTTCTCCCTGATCACAAGGCTTCTCTCAATGACAATTGGTTTGAGAATTCAAAACCAGAGTTTGAGAAATATTTGTGTTCTAATGATAAGAAGACAATATCTAAAATGTATAAGATATTATTGAAAATGGAAACTGAGAAGGAGCAAGTTAAAGAATATATGATTAAATGGTCATGCAATGTGGGAAATGTGGGGGGAAAGGATTGAAATTTATTTTGATCTATGATCCTAGAGAATTTGTTTATTAAATAATGTATCATTGGTATTTAACCCCAGAAAATATCTCTAAGATGTATAAAGGTTCCTCAAATTTATGTTGGAAATGCCATAAAAAAAATGAAGCTTTTTTTTCAAAAGTGGACTTGCGAAAGAGAAAAAAAAAATGGACTCAAATTCACAATTTGATGGAAGACATTCTGAAAATTGAGCTCCAGTTGAACTCTGAAATATTCTTACTTGAACTTTTAGTAGATCATCTTGAGACTTATAAAAATATTGCAATATATGATAACTGCAGCTAGAATGATATACAGTTGCTCTCCATTTTCTCAGACTTCAAGTCCATGTCCCTCACCCGTTCACAGCAGAAAATGGAGGAGGATAAAATGGGGTGCCCATCCCCATTCAAGCCTATGGGACTTGAATATTTGCAGTTTTCCATTTTCACGGGGGGTCCAGAACAGATCCCCCATGAAAACGGATGGGCAACTGTATGCATAAAGATGGAAAGATTATTTTGCAAGAAGACTGGATGTTATACGACTAAGCAGAAGTAGCTAAGTTGACTATGTTATTACAAGATTTTTTTTTTTAAAAAAAAGTGGAAAATCTTGACTGAATGTGTAAAAAATAAGGGAGGTTCTGTTACAGTCTGTGGTTTTTAAAAATGTGATATATAAAGTAGATTATAATTCATTTCTATTTTTTTAACAAGAGTGAGCCAAAGATTTATATGTGCAGTAAAATAATATTATAAGATTATAAACAAGTTGCATAAGACTGTAGGCACTACTATAGGTACTATATTAACTTCAGAATAAGATAAAGCAAAGCAGCTTCATTTATATACCACTTCATATCCCACTATGGGGTGTCTAAGGGGTTTACAACTGTGAGCTGATTGCCCCCCAACAAGCTGGGTACTCATTTTAGCGACCTCGGAAGGATGCAGGCCTGAGTCTAGCCTGAGCCCTGGCTAGTATTGAACTCGCAACCTTGTGGTCTATGAGTGAGTGGTTGCAGTACAGGCATTTAACCACTGCGCCACCAGGAGAGTTGGAAAACACAGTGTAAATCAGGGGTAGGCAACCTTTCCCCTTTAAGGGCCGAGGGACTTCAGCTCCCAGAAGCCTCAGCCATGTTGGCCAATAGTCCCATGTTGGCCAATAGCTCCTGGGATTCTGGGAGCTGAAGTCCCTCGGCCCTTAAAGGGGAAAGGTTGCCTACCCCTGCCATAGAAAGAGTGAAAGAGAAGTACCGTATATACTCAATAATGAGTCAACTTAATGTATAAGCCAAGGGCAGGTTTTGGTGCAAAAATTATGGATTTTGATATGACCTAAGTATAAGTCGAGGAGCATGTAGCAAAGGATCTGTAGGATGAAGCAAAGGAAAATTAAGCAAAAGAACTTAACAAAATTCCAGCAGGCATAACTGTGCTCCCATTAAAGGCTGGATGGATGAGAGAGCAAAGGGGGGAGGGGTCAGTGCTTTCAGGACAGATTACACTTTTGCCTTTCACCAAGGGATGGTTGGTTCCCTTTTTATAAGATTTAAAGTACAGTATTACATTGACCCGTGGATAAGTCAACTTGGGTTTTTTGGGTCTATTTTTGGACTAAAATTTCTAGACTTATACATGAGTATATACGATACTTGTACATTAGAAAAGAAAAAAAGATAAATGATATGAGAAAGGCTACTCCCATGTTAGCTTCTCATGTGAGAGGCACCCCTCCCCCATGCCTTAAAACACTGAAAACTCTCCTGACTCCCATGACCATATCTGGACAGAAATAGGCAATGACTAGCTGAAAAAAAATCAGGAAACTGGGAGTAACTTTGGGTCACATCCTAATTGCACTTAATTTTCAGGTAAAATGCAGATGTGTGAACCATGGGGGGGGGGGAATAGAAATTGGCTCTCCATCCCTCCCCCCTGACTTCTTCCTGGTGTAGACTGTTTCTGTTAGACAGGTGTCAGTCCTTGGCTTAAATACCTCTAGCAGTGGAGAAGCCATTAGTTCATCAGGTTCTCTGGTCTACTGCTGAGGAGCTAACTGCTAGGAAGTTTGTGCAAGTATTTATCTTAAATGTACTTCCCAGCCATTTCCACCCATTGATCCTACATTCTGTAGTAACAGAGAACATGCTATCTAAACCCAGTGGGTAGGATCCCCTCCAGTGGTTCAGGAATAAAGGCATGGACTCTTGAATGCTTCCACAAGTAATGATATTTTGTTTCTTGAATGTTGTGTGTCAAGCAAGACTGCTGTACTAGTGTGGACATCTAGCACTCCAATCTGTTCTTGAATTTTGAAATAGACTTTAGCGCCTTTTGGTTGTCCTCTATAATAAAATTTAATGCTTTTTTACTGCAAGGGAGCAGTAAAATGAAATTGTGTTCTAAGTCCTATGTTATTATGTTTCTTCACATCAACTCTGACGTATGGAGACCCTGTGATATGATTTTCTTGGCAAGGTTTATTCAGAGACATGTTGGCATTGCCATCTTAGGCTGAGATCTGTCCAAGGTCACCCAGTGGGCTTCCATGACTGAGCAGGGAACTGAACCCTGTTCTCTCAGAGTCCTAGTTCACACTCAAACTACTATACAATAAAGTCCTAGGCCAGTTGTAATATCTTATTCTAACAGACTGTGAGGTTATAGCTTTGAAAGTTGTATAATGACTGAGGTGAGAAAGTAGGTTGGGGATAAAAGAGGAATTAATTCAAAAACTATGATCACAGAACAAACTGCATGCTAGTTAAATTAGAAAGATTCTCTTACTTCAATTGTCTTTCTACAAGAGTTCTGCCTCTTGAAGATAGAGGTCTTAGGCGGGATGCAGACGGGTGGCCCTGGGCTACCCTGGGAAGCAAAGGATCAGGGCCATTGCTACCACATGCAGCAGCCCTGATTCTCCTGTTTGCCGGCCTGGAAAAGAGTGGCAAAATGCCGCTCCTTTCAGAGCCAGCAAAGGGCACCCTAAGAGCCACCGTGCGGCTCTTTAGTTCCCCTTCCGGCGCATCGCATCTGGATACTGCACTGGAAGGACGTCTTGATGTCAAGCGGCATGCATAACAGCGTGGTGGCATCACAACATCCTCAGCGTGGGGTTGGGGCACCCAGCGTGCGGCTGCCCCTCCCCATTCCTGCCTCCAGGCCGGCCCTTAGTCTCTAATATCTTGAAGACTACTACAGGTAAATAATGTTATGGGTAATAGGAAATATTTAGGATTTTTATAGATCTATCAAGAGTCCATTACCCAACTGAGGTACCCTTTCCAACAGTCTTCGTAATGTGAGCGTGTATACCTCGCAATTTGGCATTGAGACATGATGGGGAGCCTGTTGGTATAGTGTCCACTCTGCTGCCTAACTGCTTCCTGCCAGAGCTGCTGGAGGTGATCTCAGGAGTGGTGTTAATCTATCCCAAACTCAGCGTGTTGGGGGATTTGAACATCCATACCAGGGGTAGGCAACCTTTCCCCTTTAAGGGCCGAGGGACTTCAGCTCCCAGAATCCCAGGAGCTATTGGTCAACATGGGACTATTGGCCAACATGGCTGAGGCTTCTGGGAGCTGAAGTCCCTCGGCCCTTAAAGGGGAAAGGTTGCCTACCCCTGTTCTATGGTATTGCACTCCTCAAACTGAAGGAGAATGAACTGCCTTTTTGCTTTTTACTCTTGCCATCCCCACCCTGCTTGGCACTGTCATCAAGTTGGCTTTAACTTAGGGAGACCCTGTGAAGTCAGAAACTTCCAGTCATCAAAAAGGCCTTTGAGATACATGGGTATCTCAGTGTAAAATAAAATAAAATGTATTGATCATTAGGCACTTGTCACCACTTTCAGTCTGTGCCATGGTTTTAAAAAGTGCCTAACATGGGTAGCTTAATAACAGGTACACAAGTCTACAGCTCATTATAGCAGGAACATCTCACTAGAGTGCCCTGAAGGCAAAATGACTGGTTTCTACTATAGCATTTCTAGAGATCAAAGGTAAGGTTTATCACACAGAGCATTGACTTTGTAATGTGCAGCATCTACTCTAGTTTGCTGGCAATTTAAGGGCTGTGAAGTATATAAGTATGAGGATTTGCTACAGAACAAAGAGCTTTGACACTCACATCTATGAATACACACACTATAAAACTTAAAATTCAGAGAGAGAAAACATTATTTTGTTGTGGAATTCCCCAATAACCAGATCCAGGAGTCCAAATTTTGTCCAAGGCAAGTACACCTTTATTTTGGCCAAAAGGTGACAACAGCTCCAAGATGGTGCTTAAAGGGTTGTCGCACCCAAATATTTTCAAAGTATTCCTTTATACACTATACTTGCATAGCACACAGCATTACATCACATAACTTTAACTCCATTGGTTTGTTATTGCTGATCACGCTTCTGTTCTCTAGTTCTATTGGTTAGTTGCTACTGACCATGCTCTACACTCTGCTTCCCTGAATACAGGTTTCCACCGGTTTGGTCAGGTTTTTTCAGCCTCACTTGCACTTTTTGCTGACCCTTCAGAAAGAATCTGGGGCAAAGGCCATTAGTTACTACTTCATTTGGTTCCATCTCTACTTCAATTTAATCAGTATCATTAATTCTTTGTACAAATTATGTATAGGACAGCTAATGCTGCAAAAGCCCAGCAGATAGTTCTCAGTGAAACAACTAGAGTTGTCAGTTTTTCCTGAGTCTCATGTTCTAAGATTCAAGGAGTGAGCCCTGGCAGCTAGAGAATAGTGCCTGACAGCATCTAGATAGAACAGAGCACAACAATGGTTAGTCAAGAGAAGACAAAATAATAATAAAAAAGCTGACCATGCCTATTCAATTCCTTAGGAGCAGAAATCCAGACCTGGAAGGAGCCATGCTCACTGGGGGATTCTTGGGACTGTAGTTTTAAAAATCAAGTCTGGTAAAAACAAATGGGTATGGAAGATTGATCAAAGAGCAAAAGCTCTGAGGCTTTTATCTCCCTGCTTCTGGACCCTGAATCTGAAATTTTCTTCCCACCCTATAGAGGAAGCCTGAAGCCAGTGAAATAAGGTGGGAAACCATGAGTTTTTGTGACAAACTCTGAGACCTGGGAGGTCAAGAAATAAAAACTTTATTCTTTAGTAGTTTTTTGTGGTTTTTCGGGCTGTGTGGCCATGTTCTAGAGTTTCTTTCTGACGTTTCGCCAGCATCTGTGGCTAGCATCTTCAGAGAAAACTGGAATGGAAGGGAATGGGTCTATATATACTGTGAGACCCTAGGTAGGGAGGAGTGGTTCCCAGGTGTATTGTTCTGTGTTAAATAAGTATTGTTCTGTTGTTAATGGCATGACTTCCAGGCCATACAACAGAACAATACCTATTTAACATAGAACAATACAGAGGTTACATGGGAATAGCAGACAATATCCTTGATTGAATACCCTGAAACCATCCCATTAACAACAGAACAATACCTATTCAACACAGAACAACACACAGTTCACCTGGGAACCACTCCTCCCTACCCAGGGTCTCACAGTACATATAGACCCATTCCCTTCCATTCCAGTTTTCTCGGAAGATGCTAGCCACAGATGCTGGCGAAACGTCAGAAAGAAACTCCTCTAGAACATGGCCACACAGCCTGAAAAACCCACAAAAAACTATGGATGCCAGCCATGAAAGCCTACGACTTTATTCTTTAGTGTTTGTAGCAGCATGTCCAATCATTTTTAAAAGGCAGACCAAAATGGAGGTGAGAAATCTGCATACCAGTTTAGCAAAAGAGTAGTATACAGACAGTAAAAACCATTTTTTTATAAACCATATCTTCTTCCATGATACCTTTTGGCACGGGGGGGATGAAATAGTCCCAAGATATATACCCACACATGCACATATACTTCTGTATCTCCTCAAAAGAAGTCCAGTATGATCCACCTTTGTCCTTGATATGACAACACAAGAATCCATAGCTATCTGCCAGCTCATCTCAACAAGCAGAACAGGTATCTGTTAGGAGCTTTAAGTAAGAGCAGATTTCCTCTTCACACAGGATCACAATTACTGGCTTTGAACCAGACAAGGTGCTCAGAGCACAGAACATTACTCTTATGTGTAACCAAGCTTTGTCCATCTTTCCTGGAAAAATGTCTGCACATATTCTGCTTTTAAAAGCCAAGGTTCTGACAGGTCCTTGCAGTGAAGCAAGGCTGCTGTACCAAGAAGGAGTTAAAGGGAAAAAACAAAGAAAACTTTAGAGCCCAGCAGCTTACAGAGATTGTCAGGCTCTGGGTGCTACTCTTCTGTAGGGACAGCCACTGAACTACAAACATTCAGGAAAGACTTCATCCACCAGCTCCTTGTGGATAAAAAGTTCCCACTGGGCCTTCCTCAAGCAACCACTTCTTCCTGCTTCTTTGTCCTTGGTCCTCACCTCTAACTTGTTTTCTCATCCCACCTTGTTTTATAATCCTGTTTGCCCCCAAGTCCTATTTTCCAGTTTACCCTTTGGCCATGAAAGTGTATCAGGATCCCTAGCATTCTGGATCCTGATACACCATAATTCAGTTAACAAAGCCACTGACAAAGAAGCTTCTTTTTACAAAGGATTTTTGCACCCCGTCCTTTTTTTTTTCTTTTTCTTTTTCTTTTTTTTTTTCTATTACCCTCTGTCTACACAGAAGTTTTACAGCAGGGACAACATCGGGAAATGGCAGAAAAGAGCTTGGGAAGCACAGATTTTTAGTGCCATTTGCAGCATCATGTCCACATTAAGCAATGCAATAAACTAAGCTTGCAGTTGAGAAAGAGTGGGGTTCCACTTAGCAAATCATACTGTAATTTTGTGTGCTCACTTACAACAGGCAATGTAAATAGAGGCTGCCCTTACTGAACAAGTATGAATATCAAAAAAAGAGCAAAGGAAAAAGAAGACAAGCCTGCCTCACCAGCTACCCTCAGCAAAGATCTATTACGTTCAGCCACCAAAATGGAAATCAAAAGAAAAGTAGAGGCTACTTAAAGAAAAAGTTGTTTCTGAATGCATGTGGAAAATGATTTCAAGTGTTCTCAGAAAGATTCAAAAAGTGTTTGTTTATTGTATGAGACTTACCTGACCTTTTTTTTATATAAAAAAAAATCACATGTGCAAGCTGGTAGTTTTGAATAAAAGTTTGCGGAAACATGTAAAACTGCTCTTTTTCATGGTATCAGAACCTATCTCTATTCTTTCCATATTATTACTGCTTCTGTTACCAAATTTTCTATTAAACATGTAATGCCCAGGAACACATCTACTTTGTTAAGTGAGATACCTATACAATCTTAATTACATCCATCTGTAGTCTCCACAATAATCCTCTTTAGCAATACTGATTCTAAATGTCATATGTTTTATTTATTCTTAAGGCAATAACTAGAACGCTGTAGGAAGGAAGAGCTTAGAATAGATTTAGGGGTAGCGCTTCAGCACTAAATGATGATGATAAATGTTTTAGTTGGTGGATTTGATTTTTTTTAAAAAAAATGTTGCAGGAAGGAAGAGCTTAGATCAGGGGTAGGCAACCTAAGGGCCGGATGCGGCCCCTGAGGCCTTTGGACCGGCCCCAGGCCGGCACCATTTTCTCTCATTATTAAAATGTTCCAGAGTGTTAAAGAAGAGTTGTTATGTACAGAAAAAAACTTTTGTGTGTGTATGCAAAAAAAAACAAAAAAAAAAACACCAATTTTCTGCAGAGAAAACAGGTTTATTTTTTTTAAAAAAAAAAATCAGCCTTAAAAACCACACAGAAGCAATAGCAATGGAGGGACAGGATGGAGAGAGTTGAATAATACAACAATTTTAAAAAAAAACTTAAAAATCTACAAGATACAAAACTTAAAACACAATTAAACAAAAATAAAATAAAATAAACCCAAGTTGAAACATACATCATTAAAACATACACATATCGGCTTAACAATTAGCAATACCCAGAGTATTGTGTAGGATGGGCCTTATATAATCACTCATCAAATGCCTGTTGGAAGAGAAAAGTCTTTGCTTGTTTGGGAGAAGAAAGTAGGGAGGGTGCCAGTCTAATTTATCTGGAAAGAGAGTTCCAGAGCCTGGGGGCAGCAACTAAGAAGGCCCTCTCTCCTGTTCCTACCGGCTTTACCTGTGAGGATGGGACAGAGAGAAGGGTGTCCCCAGCAGATCTCAGAGTGCCACCTGGTTTGTAAGGGAGAATACAGTCCTTCAAATAGCCTGGACCTGAGCTGTGCGGGGCTTTAAAGATCATAACCAGCACTATGAACTGTGCCCAGAAATGGAGCTACTGTAACAAAGGAGTTGTGTGATCCCTGTGATCAGCCCTAGTTAGCAATCTGGCTGCAGCTCTTTGGACCACCTGAAGTTTCAAAACACTCTTCAAAAGCAGCCCAACATAGAGAGTATTACAGTAATCCAACCAGAGTGTATCTACGGCATGTGTCATCATAGCCAGATCTGACGTCTCAAGGAATGGACACAGCTGAAACCCAGGCTTAACTGTGTAATCCTGCTTCTTCAGTGAGAGTGTAACCCCATCCAACAAAGGTCATTTATAATGCCAGCATCCTGAACTTCACAGGCTACAAGAGCAGCAGACAGTAAAGCCCTAGTCCCTCCTGCAAAACAGTATCTCCCAGATGCTTTGGACTGCAGTTCCCATCAGTGCCAGCCAGCACCACCAAGGATCAAAAATTATAGGAATTGTAGTCTAAAACATCTGAGTAGTACCAGGTTGGAGAAGATTACCTTAAAGGGTCACCAACACTACCAACATTAATTTCCTCTGAAACTGATTTTAATCACCACCACCATTGTATAAATCCCTTATTACCCAAAGCATGGAAAACCGTTTTGAACCTTTTTGTACTGCAAGGGTCCCTGTAGACAAATGGGCAGGGACAAAAGATGTTTAATATGTCCACTAATATATTGTTTGTTAAACCTATCACTAGGTTCAGTACCCTGGACTGGATCATGTCATTTTTCCAATTTGAACTTGCACCCACCTCTTCCATACAAATTGAAAGCATCTATAACCTCTGCAAAAAAGAACCAGGTCCACACAGACTTCTATGCTCTATAGTCCCAGAAAAGAGGCACAGAGCACAGTTTGATCTCATACTGTAAGGCAGCACAGGAAACTTCCCAAGGGGAGTCCCCTGGGCCATGCAACAGCTTTGGGTGCCTTCTGCAAAATGTGCTGTTGTTGTTTGTAGCATCTCTGACTGGAAAGGGCAGCCAGCCTTGTACAACCCAAGAGACTTCTCTGGGCTACGCTGATAAGGCTACATTTGCCAAGCAGCCTAATTGGTGTATGTGCAAAAAGATGCTGGTATTTGCCTATTGCTACCTGCCATTCTAAAGACGTAGAGGCATCCTGAGTTTGGAAAAGGTCCATTTCTGAACTATAGCTGCTAGATCTCCCAGTTGGCATGTACAGTAGCCATGCTGTCTGAGGGATCTAGGGAGCTCTGGTCCAAAAATATAACATTGCTGAACACCACCAGCAATACTGTGAAAATGGGAGGCAAACAACCAATAATCTTTGTTTTGAATGTATTTAGGAGAAATCCTTAAGCTCCACACTGCCAAATTCTAACTATAATTCCCACTAGAAAATAAATGTTCAGATACTTTCTTAGAAATACTTGCTCCATTCTCTCCTCCCACATACCATTTTGCATACTATGACTCTTGTAATTCATAACTATTCTTTACGATACCATTAAACAGAGAAAACCAATCTTCACAATAGTCAGGAAACCCCATCAGAAAAAATAAGAGACCATCAAGAATTTTGCACCATTTTCTCTCAGTATTAAAATGTTCCAGAGTGTTAAAGAGTTGTTATGTACAGAAAAAAACTATTGTGTGTGTATGCAAAAACAAAAAACAAAAACAAACCAATTTTCTGTAGAGAAAACAGGTTTATTTTACGAAAACAACAACAACAACTCCTCTCACATTTATATGTCCCTGCAGAATAATTTCTTCACAAGGGTTCAAAACTTTTGGATATGTGGGAAGAATATTCATTTTCTCTTAAAATGGGAAGAAAATTATTGTATTTGTCTTCACATGCAAGGATGGAATATATGAATATTTCTATCCCATTTACATCCCTAGTCTGAAGCTTAATTTATTTACATGGAGGACTTTGCCAAAATTTGCTGTCATTTCCACACATCATCATTTACAAATGGAAATATTCAGAGAAAATAGAGGGGGAAAGTCATGCTCCCCGTTAGCA
This sequence comes from Phrynosoma blainvillii, assembly GCA_026167975.1. Classification (NCBI taxonomy): domain Eukaryota; kingdom Metazoa; phylum Chordata; class Lepidosauria; order Squamata; family Phrynosomatidae; genus Phrynosoma; species Phrynosoma blainvillii. Next base: position 197,813,116 of record JANUYF010000001.1, on the reverse strand, counting down.
GGAATGGAAGGGAGTGCGGCACCTAAGTTAAGTTTTTAAAAGATGACTAAATATGATTACAAATGTTAAGAACTTTTTAAAGAACCAGAGAGATAGTCAAAGGTAGTGGGTGGAACCATCCCCAAGGAGTTGGGGTACTAAGCTCTACTTCTTAAACAGACACTAGCAAACGTATCAGCAGCTGCAGAAAGAGCAACAAGAAATATTATGGGTGGATTTGCCCAAAAACAGATCCAAAAGCCATCCTGGGAGATCAATGCTGAGGCGGGCTATTACATACTGCAAGAGTACAGTTCAGGATTTCTGGTTTCAAAGACTATGAAAAACCCATGTACTACACCTCTAGATATGATGACTGTGGATTTAATTTAACACCTATAACAGAGCATAGTAAATTATGAGAGAGAGAGAACTATTGAAATACCTGATACTTTTGCTTGTGTTTGTTTAAAAAATAAGTCTTACTGAGTTTGTTGAGTTACTTCCAAATAAGGGGATACAAAATTGCAGTTTTTCTCTGATTCAGGACCCCATAGCCACCTAGAAACAAGCAGCAACATTTCCAAATTGCTTTTTAAAGAGAGATCAAGAGACCAAAGGTGCCGCTTTCCTCTATCACACTGACTACAGGAAGTCAGAAAAAAATTAGAATAGAACGCTGCGCACAATTAAGTCCCTTCTCCTCTAGGGTGACCAGATGTCATAACTGTAAAGGAGGAAAGGCACTGAAAATGTAGGACATTCAAGAAAAAATTACAAGGGCATTACAAAATAAAAGCTAAACACACTAATATAAATATAAATTCATGTTTCTTAGTCATGCTCAAAATGAAGGACATTTTGAAATTCCTCCTGGACAGAAGATTGAAATGTAGGACATATCCTGGGAAAGGAGGACATCTGGTCATCCTGCTTCTCCTCACTCTAGATCCCCACAATTTCCCCAGAGTTTGGAAGTAACCCAAAAAACTCTGTAAGACTCAGGGGCTCTGCAGATGACGCAAAGCGACGTCTTGGAGCCAGGGAAGGAAAGAGGCAGCTGGATGCTGGATGCCCCATCCCCTTCCCAAGGACGTCATCAGAGCGCTCACCATTGCACACGCCGAGCGTTCTGATGATGTCCTTTCAGCGCAGTGTCCGGACACACTGGGTTGGAAGAGACACAGAAGAGATGCATGGCATCTCTTCGGGCGCCCCTTCTGCCCACTCTGGAAGGTGTGCTATTTTAGCGCTCCTTCCAGGGTCAACAGAAGGGTGAATTGGGGCCGCTGCATATGTTAGCAGCGGCCCCAATCCTCCACTTCTCGGGGCGGCCCACAGCCGCCCATCTGCAAAGCCCCTTACTTTTTAAATAGACACTAGCAAAAGTATCAGGCATTTAGTCTGGAGAAGAGATATTTAAGAGATGAGATGATAGGTCTGTTTAAGTATTTGAAAGGGTGTCATACTGAGGATGGAGCAAGCTTGTTTTCTGCTGCTTCAGAGACTAAGACACGCAACAATGGATGCAAGCTACAGGAAAAGAGATTCCACCTCAACGTTAGGAGGAACTTCCTGACAGTGAGAGCTGTTCGACAGTGGAACACACTCCCTCGGAGAGTGGTGGAGTCTCCTTCTTTGGAGGTCTTTAAACAGAGGCTGGATGGCTATCTGTCTAGGGTGCTTGGATTGTGAGTTCCTGCATGGCAGGAGGTAGGATTGGATGGCCCTTGTGGTCTCTTCCAATTCTATGATTCTATAGTTAAGTCTCAAAGATCCCCTCATTTTGTTTTTCAACAGGGAAAAATATAAGAATATATTTCTGGGTTCTTGGTTTCTTTTTTTCTCCCTTTTTTCTTTTTTAAGGAAACAATGGAGTAAAACACACGAACAAAATAAGCAGGTTTCAGGCCAGCTTCAAGGAGGGGCATTTAGATGACGCACGCTTTGAAGCTGGTTGGAAAGCACCCCCTAGCCATCTTATGAGCACAAAAGCCGCTTCAAAAACAAGCTGTTTTTTCCGCTTCTTCCCGGAAAGTGCGCACCTTTGCATGGTATGTATAAATGCACCAACGACAGTGCAGCTCTAAAGGGGTGTTCTTTCCAAACCCCAACCCTAATTGTACATGTACACGGCCTGTTGCAGGAGCACACTGAAAAGGAAAAGAGCTGCTGTACACAAGTGTTGGGGTGGCAATGCCCAAAAGAAAAACCATGCAACCTCTCATGAAGATGAGTACAACATACACAAAACAGACAGTCAAAGAGGGGGCATAGGATGAAGGGGGGGGGTGAAGGGAGGCATAATTGTAGGTTGCTGGTGTCTGCATGGGCAGATCTCTGCTCTGATACCCTGTCTTGGTGAAGCGCTGGAACAAGCAAATGTATGCAGGTTCACAGGTATGGCCATGCAATTGGATGGTAGTCAAAGACAGTTCACTCCTGCACAGGGTGCACAGGGATGGAAAGGTGGGGGAGTAAAAGAAAAATTACCCAGCAGTGCAGCTTCAAGCTGTGCCATGTGGTCATAACATATGCACTGCAGCCGCCTTGGAAGCTGGCTGTATGGTTGGTGGGCTTTCAATGTGGCTTAGGAAAAGGCAGCTTCAAGCCACTTTTTCCTGCCTGTCTGTTTTGCCCCAATGTCTCTGTGTCTTTAACATTGAAGGAGCAAGGCACATTGCAGAACTTACATTACCAAGGCATGACCTTTCCATTAACCAAGAAAGCATTGCCTGCTGTCTGCACCACTACCCAAGAGGAGAATATTCTGCTTTTATATTTGGCTTACCTGGTCTTTTACAAAACAAAATAATAATTATCAGGCACACCAAAGGATTGGGAAGTTGCATCAGTGGAAAGCAGTCTTTATACATTTTGGAATTCCAAAAAGATAGAGAAGAAATCAAACACATTGCTGCGGCTTCAGTTAAACTGGAGCTAATAAAATTAAAATTTGTAAATCGAGAGTGGGAAATTCATGGATTATGAACAAACACAGGTTACAGTAGGAAAAGCTCTCAAGACTTTCATAACACTTTGGAGTCAACTATGGCCACAGATTGCATTTTATAGGGAGCATAATTTTAACTGATTTTCAGAGTCCTATTAATCAACACCCAACAGATTAAAGAAGAAAGGTATTTTAAAATGGCCAGTGTAATCCTTTAAAAACAGGAAACAATTTAGGTGCAAATGAAAGAAACCACAGTCACCTCAACTTTCTTATTTGATTGAGATTCAAGCAAGGTACAGAAAGGTATGGAATACAGACTATCAGCCATTGTGGTGGAGTGGTTTGGGCTCTGGAAAACAGAGTTCAATTCCCTGCTCAGCCATGGAAACCCACTGAAAAGTCACACACTCTCAAACTCAAAGGAAGGCAATGGCAAACTCCCTCTGAACAAATCTTGCTAAGAAAACCCATGACAGGTTCACATTACAATCACCATGAGTCAAAATGATTTGAAGGCACACAGCAGCAACAACAACCTTTCATCCAGTGTTTCATTTGTAATGCCCTCTATATACATAGACATGCATTCACCATGCTCAAAACATAAGGGTCTACCATGAAAATAAAAGGGAAGTGTGCTTAGGGGAAAGTAACTAATCCCAAGGACACATCTCAGACAGGCCCAAATTTCTGTTCTAGAACATCAGGCTTAAAGGACAGAGAATCCGGAAATTAATTCCCTCTCCACTAACTCCAGAAGACTTCTGCTGAAATCCAAGGGTCATATTTACTCAACAGTTTCCAATTTTATTTGCCAAGTTGCCCTAGAAGAAAATATCAAAGCTGTTCTACTGAATAGTCAAGTAAAAATTGAGGAAAAAAGGTGTCACTAATATAGCACAACATCAGCAAAACCTGACAATAACAGAATTCTTCTGCATGAATTACTGAGGATTAGTTGTAACTATTTTATAGTTCCAATCCGCACCATTTTTAGGTCTATCTTCTTACAGGATTACAGTCTCTCCCTCTTTTTCTACAGCCCCTTATATATAAAATGAACAAACAGTTCACAACTGACTAATCCAGCTCAGTCTATATACAGAATGAGATTTAACATTTTAAGTAGAAAGAGTCTCAGTGTTTGCTTGACAGAAAACCATAATTTGATTCATCAAGATTAATGGAGCATTTGAATATATTCTAACCTACTGCTTCTCAGGCGATATGATCTGGAGAATGGGAAATTTTTGTTTTCTAATGTGCTGGGGAACAGCACCATACTTATTCCCATTGCTGACAACTGTTTCTTTCTTTCCTGGAAGCTCTTCGGGGACTGGCAGCTAACAGCTCATGAACTGGCACCAGTCCACAGAATACCATTTTGAGTAGCACTGCTCTAAGCAACAGTTTTCAATACATAAAAAGTGGCACTACAGCCATTTGAATTTAGGCAAAACCTAACAATATCCTCAGATTCCTCCAGGACAGGTCCTACACTGTGTGCCCTGGTACACCAGATGAAGAATTCTTTGGTAAAAATAGCAAATACATTCCTTCCAGTAAAGGTTGTTTAAATATTATACAATGGACCCTTCCCATCACTGGGAGTTTTGTTCCAGGGGCCCTTGCAGATGGCCCAAAACATGGACAGTTGCACCCCATATTATTCAATGGCAGCAACATGCACACAAACACGTCCACATATGTATATCTATAGGCACACACTACTATTGAATAATATGGGAAATGGTAATCTGCAGGTAGTCAAATCTGCAGATTGCCAGCCCACCAATATGAAGGATCTACTGTATGAAGTATTCTCTTTTTTCTGATCAGAGCTTGAAAAATTTAATCAACAGCCCTTAGAATCTCCCAGGCAGCATGCTGGTAATGATCAATCTGAGTGTGGGTATTATAAATGTCATTATCATTCATTTATATCTTGCTTTTCCCCCAATAATGAGATTCAAAGAGGCTCAAAACACATTAAAAACAATACAGGTTAAAAACTATTTCAAATATGAATAAAAATTATAAATAAAGAAGCTATTAAAAACAATTGAACCATCTCTAGAGTCTAAACCATTTAAAATTCATTAAAAAGATCATATAAAAACTGATAAAACAGCACAGCACACCATTAAAAGCCCATCACAGTCAATTTTTAAAGCCTGGTGGAATGAGAATGTTTTTGCCTGCCACCAGAAGGAGACCAAAGAGGGAGCCATCCTAGCTTCCCTAAGGAGGGAGTTCCACAGTCTGGGGAAAGCCACTGAGAAAGAGCTGTACTTCCAAAAGTACCATTTCCAATCTCTGGCTTTGCCTGTTTCTCTTTTATAGATCGTGTACCCGAAAGTATTTAATATACAAGTAGACACATCCACAATTTTGGAGTGTGTACTCTTTTTCTTCAAGAACATAACGACATTGGCAATTTACTAAGAGTGGCTTCAAGACTGAAATGCTTCCACCTGCAATCTTTACTTCCCCTTGTGCCATGAAGGCAGGCATAATTTATAGATAATTCCATCAAAAATTAGTGACTCATAGATTTTATTCACTTCAAAGGTTTTTAAAATCAATATTGGATTAATTGCTTCACACAATCAATGGCTCATTTGATATAAATTATCAACAGAAGCAATTTATTCACTCTGAAATACAGGTGGGAAGAAAAGAAGATTCTAGGAGAGGTTGGCTGGAAAGCACTGAACCAGAGGTTGGCAGAAGAACATCATGAACCAGAGGTTGGCAGCAGAACATGGACAATCTTAGACAGGGGTAGGCAACCTTTCCCCTTTAAGGGCTGAGGGACTTCAGCTCCCAGAAGCCTCAGCTATGTTGGCCAATAGTCCCATGTTGGCCAATAGCTCCCGGGATTCTGGGAGCTGAAGTCCCTCGGCCCTTAAAGGAGAAAGGTTGCCTACCCCTGATCTTAGAGTAAGCAAGAAATCCATTCTGTGCTATGGTTAAAAGGTAAAAGTAGTCCCTTGACCTGAATGTCTAGTCGTAACCAACTATAGGAAGCAATGCTCATCTCCATTACTAAGCCAAAGAGCCAGCAATGTCCAAGGACTACTCCGGTGGTCATGTGGCCAGCATGACTGCACCAAATGCTGTTAGCTTTCCACCAAAGTGGTACCTATTTATTTATTTATTTATTTTCACTTTTCTTTGCTTTATTGTTTATAAACATATTTACATTATCAGAAAGATACATAATGAAAGCAATTTGTTAATATTCTTAACCTTGCTTAATTACATTTTTTACTTCCATAAAAAATAAAATTTACTTCCTTTGACGAACATTTGTGTTATGTGTTTATTTGTGTCTTGTTTTTCTACACTTCCCTTTTACATTGTTGCTATTCATTCACTTCTGTCTTATAGAGCTTTTTTTGTTGTTGTTGTTTTATATCTTATTCTGATCTCATTACCTTATCTTTATTGCTTGATGTTTAATTTTTGGTCACATCTATTTCCACCTGTTTTCACAGTAGATAAGTACCAATTTCCATTCCTTTAGAGTCTCCGTTTCTGATTTATCATGTAACATATTTGTAAGTCTATCCATTTCTATCATGTCTTGCAATTTCAGTACCCAATCATCTGTTGTGGGTATATTGTCTGTTTTCCACTTCTGTGCCACCAATAATCTTCCTGCTGTGACCATGTACAAGATTTTCCTCCAATGTTGGCATTCTATTTTTTTTTTTTTTTTTTTGGAAGCTTATCTGTCATATTAAGTAAGTATAGCTCTGGGGACATGTCATATTTTATATTTAGCATTTTTTCTATTTCTTTATGTACATTTATCCAGAACATTTTTATTTTGGGGCATTCCCACCAAACATGAATCCAAGTTCCTGCAGCAGATTTACATTTCCAACAGATGTTCTTGTTCTCTTGTTCTCTTTATATATTTCGCAATTTTTATCGGGGTGATGTACCATTTGGTTTCTATTTTTAGAAAATTTTCATGTAAATTTTGACATTTTGTGAATTTTTGCGACTTCTTTCTTGCATTTTGCCAACTATCAAGGTTGATTTCTTTGCCTAGATCCTTCGCCCATTGAATCATAGTGTCTTTTATTGCATCTTGCTCAAGTTTTCGTTGTTGTAGGAGTTTATAAAACTTAGATGTTAATTTGTTTTCTTTTAGCAAAAGATTATCCAACTCATTTTTTCCTAAATCGAAGTCTTCTTGCTGCAGATCTCTTTTAAATCTTTCAGTCAGCTGGTGGTATAAAAACCAATGCTTTCGTATTTCCATCTCATTGATTTTTTCTCTAGGTTTGATCATAAGTTTGTTTTGGTTATTCATACATATGATCTCTTCATATTTTAACCACCTTGTTAGTTGTGTTCTGCTGAAAAAAGCTTCATGAGGGGAAATCCATCCAGGAATTTTCCTATAGAAAATGTGTTTTATGTTGATCCAGTTGGCTAGGATGGCTCTTCGGATAAAGTGGTGATCAAATTCTTTATTTATCTTATTTTTCTCATACCACAAAGTGGTACCTATTTATCTACTTGAATTTGCATGCTTTCAAACTGCTTGATTGGCAGAAGCTGGGTCTCATGACAGGAGCTCATCCCATCATGCAGCACTTGGGCCTCGAACTGCCAAACTTTCGATCTTCCAGTCATCAGAATTGGTGTCTTAAACACTAAGCCACAGCATCCCATGCTATGGTTACACATTCCTTAATTGAACTCTGAAAACACAATAGGAAAAAATGGGGAGGGAAAATATTTTTAAAATCCAGGCAACAGATTTGGGCCTTCTGGGCCCTGCATGCTTGTTTCCTTTAAACATACTGTCACAACCAAGTGTTTCACAGTGATGCACTTCAAAATGGCATCTGTGTAGAAAGCAATGATGTTAGCATTTACTTTCTGCATGCAGTAATAGCACACTGGCTTTGATTACTGAAGAGATATTATCTGACTGCCAGAAGCTAAACGTATGTGTTCTTTAGATGGGACGTTATCTAGTTAATAAACTAATGAAAACTAAACTATGCCAGAGTTGGCAAACAAAGTCTTGCAATCACTTGTCATCCTGACCTTCCAAAAGCAATGGAAGCAGAATGTAAAACAATGGAAGAAAACCTGATGTACTTTGTGTTGTTTTAAAAATCTTCTAGTACTGACTATAAAGCACCCATGCAGACAAAACATTAATAGGCATTTTCTATTATCTATAGGTTTGGGCTTCTTGCTCATATAAATACAGTCATCCCTATTTCACAGACTTCCTGTTTGCAGTCTTGTATTTCCGCCAATGGGAAGATAGGAGGGACAAAATGGCTTTCCAGGGATGGTATCTGCAGGTAACGGTTAGATCGTGGCCTGAGTTAAATCTTGGAAAGGCTACTTTTTGATTTACACTTCTCAGTCTTCCACAACACAAATGGCCACGGGACAGGGTGATAGAAAGTTGGGTACATTCTTGAAAGTGGAATCCAAAATGTTAATTTTCTGTAACTCAAGCTCTGGCTACACATGGAAATACCAATGTTTCCAGTGTAGGCCCATGACTTGCTGGTTTTTAGTTGTTTCTGGGCCCAGTATGAAAATTCAGAAAAGTCTCCTGGTGCAGGGAAGGAAGAGTATTTCAGCCTTCCTCTCCTCATGATGAAGATTTTGGAGCAGAGGAGCCACCTATCTGGCAGTACAACCACTGAGTGCTTTGTGAAGATCTCAATTTCACTAGACTCCTTACACTTACCATGAACATCTGCAACCCACCAACAAAATATTTGGGAGTGGAACTTTTATCTCATGGAATACAAATGAACCATGTATATAATAAGTGGAAAGATAAAACAAAGGTACTAAAAACACCCCCACATGCACACATGCACTGTACTCTAACAAAGCCATGAATATGAGTGACAGTGTTCCAGATTTCCATCCTATCTTACATCCCCATAGCCTGATTTAGTGAGGGTCAGTTTTTTTAAAATAATAATAATAATAATAATAATAAAATAAAACAGTCCCTTGCTGCCTCTCAGTCCTTGCTTTCATCCAATGCAGAAAATCAGACAGGCAGGAAAGATTCCTGTCAATCAAGGACATCATTTCCAAGATACATTTCACATTTCTTGAAGTCCACACCCAAAATATGTCTGTCCACCCCGATCCTTTCCAAAGCACATCCCCATTACAAAGTCCAATAAGGTTGGATCAATGAATGATGTTTTGTGGATTATATTCCTCAACAATAAACATAAACGTCTCCAGCATCTATGAAGAAACTCCAGTCATGCAATGTGTCAATATTTTTCCAGATATACTAGATTGTTTTTGGTTGTTTGAAAGTTAGCTTATGAAACCTGCTCCAGCAACCATAAAAACAATGTAGATAATACTGACTTTTATTAGAGCTTGTGCAGAAATTGAAAAGAGAAAGTACAGATGGAATGGGTAGATAGTTCAGGCCCTATGGTTCATGTTCACAAATGCCAATGATAGAAGACCTTAAAAAATGAAATCATATTTAACAATAGGAGATTTGTTGTGATGCTGTGGTTTTTAAACTGTGGTCCATGGACCCCTGGGAGACTGCAATGTCCTCACATGGGGTCTGGAAAGGTCTGAAGGCTTCTCAGCCCACCTCCTCTCCGCAGTGGGGTGGCCATGTGAGAGGAGCCAAGGCAAAGCCTGGGTTGGCTAGGCCTGAGTTAAGTCCTGGGGGGTCAACAGCAACAAAAGATATTTAAAGGGGGTCCCTGTTTTTTTTTAAAGGTTAAGAACCACCATTTTAATAGACTGCAACTGCTCCCATTCAACATTCATACTTTACTTTCCTCATTGTGACAAATATTGGGTGGCTGAGAGATTTAATCATTCAAATTCCATTTAGAATGGAAAGTTCTTGGGGTTGTACTTGGTGGTACAACTTTTCTCCTTTAAAGGAAAAACAATGTGATGTTGTGGATAAAATTTCTTGCATGCACAGACACTGCTGGGCAGCCAGTGGTCTTCACACTGCCATCTTGGGAATGAAAAACCACAAGTATGTTTTAATGTTATGCCTTTGCATTCTAGGAAGTGCTACATTCTCAGTACTGGGAATTATTAAGAAAGAGAATGGAAACAAAACATCCAATATCTTAAGGCCTTTTATACAATCCATGGATGCAGGCACATTTAGAATGCTGGAAACAATTCTGGTTATCCTTCTTTAAAAGGATACCATAAACCTGTGGAGGAGAAAGAAGAGGCAAATAAAAGGCCAAGAGACTGGAAAATCCTCTTTCTGAAGAAAGGCTCAATGCCTTGGGACTTTTTTGGTTTGGATGAGGAGGGGAGAATATTATTAAGATGGAGCATGATTTTATCTTTAACATCTGTGAGCTGCTTTCAACCAAAACGCCTTTCCTTCAAGTAATATAGATATTATCAAAATCTGAATGCTATGTTAATATTTTTTTTTCAGACAAAACCCATAATTAATGGCATAAAATCTGAAATTAGTGGCTAGCTAAACTTAGGACAAATGGCAACATAAGAGGGGGCATTGATCCTCTGTTGAGTATGAAAAGCCCACTAACACATGTTGGGCTTACAATAAATTTTCTTAAAAGTAAAAGTGTTGATGCTACAACCAAAGGACCTATTGTCCTGTGCACTCAGTAGCTGCACTTCATGTATCTTCTTATACAGTCAGCCCTCTGTATCTGTGGATTTTTTTTATCCATGGATGCAACCATCCACGGCTTGAAAATATTTAATAATAATAATAATAATAATAAAAAATTCCCAAAAGCAACCCTTGATTTTGCCATTTTATATAAGAGACATCATTTTACTATGGCATTGTATTAACAGGACTTGAGCATTCATGAATTTTGGTATGGGGGGGCGGCGGCTGGAAACAAATCCCAGTGGATAGCAAGGGTCCACTGTACTAGAACTGGGTTGTGACTCAAACTGAATCTTTATCCCTCATAACCCTAAATTTAGAGTTCAAACCTGGTAATCTAGCAATTCTGGATTTGGATGACATCATCACTCAGCCCTAAACAAGAGCTCATGTGAAACATTGGAAATATCAGTCCTACTACAAGTGAAGCAGGCATGCCTCCATTAAGAAAAGAACCAGGCATGGGCCCCCACAGCCATGGAGACCTCTAGAAATATCTAAGCCCACATTAGAATTGGCTGCTTTTATCCAACATGAACAATGTTCATGATCTATCCATGATCATGCTTTTAAGCTGCTGCAGAACAGGCACAACAAAGGAATAGTTCTCAGCCAGTCATGAGCTGAAAGTCAGAACAAAGAAAGGAAGCACACCAACTCCAATCAACTGAATCTGGGGTTGTCTACAACAGCTCCGTTCCTTGAGGTGGAAGTAAATGGTGGCTGTTTTATGGAGCTATGGAGTGTGGGTGGAATACTGGACTAGAGGCAGGGAGGAAATAATCTTCTCTTGCTATGGCCCTCACTTGCTCCACTATTTATCCTCCATCAGTCACTACAAATTTCTGTGATAATAGCCAACCTGCCCTCTACAACTCTAGAGATGGGATGTTAACAGTCTTACTAATGTTCTGAGATATTTTCATGCAGGTCTTCATGGAGAAAAGAAATTATGTACACAACCAAACACAAACCACAGAAGGCCTGTGACTGAATCAGTAACAAACCACAAATGCATGTGTATTATACAATTAAACTATGTATGCCTGTGTATACACACATATGAGAAAAAAACCTTACATAATACATTTGGTTCAATATGTATCAACAAATTACTGAAGTTTAGAAAGGACAACAGTAATATATAACTCTATTATGCAAATTTATCTGAAAAAACACAGTTCAATAAACCTGGGGATCAATTAACAAAGGTAACTGCAACTTGCATTTTGGGCTAGTAGGATAAATACAAAGCATTCACAGAGAATAAATTGTGTGGCTATAGTTAAAGGCTGAAATGCTGCATAGTGATCAGAGTGAGATCCCCAAGTAAAAGGATCCGTGCAGCTAAGTATGAGGGACAGAGTGTATTTGTTTTCAAGAATACAAGACCACATCCAACAACATATTGGTGGGATAGCTTTGAGGGAACTAGCCATGGTGCTGAACTCAATCCCCATTATAGGTTTGACACTTTGAACAGCGCCTTTAATGTTCAAGCTAAAATCTAGAGTAGATTCACCACTACCACTGACATGGCCACTAGTGTTGTGTTCCTTCAAGTCATTTCTGACTTCTGGCAACCCTCAGATGTACCTATCATGGGGTTTTCTTGGCAAGACTTGTTTAGAGGAGGTTTGCCATTGCCTTCCCCTGAGGCTGACAGTATGTGACTTGTCCAAAGTCATCCTGTGGTTTTCCATGGCCAAGCTGGTAAATGAACCCTGGTCATAGTCCAACATTCAAACCACTATGCCAAACTGACTAGTTCCCTCAAAGCTATCCCACCAATATATTGTGGGATGTGGTACTCCTGAAAATTAACACACCCTGCCCCTCATACTTAGCTTCATGGATCCTTTTATTTAGGGATCTCTCTCTGTTCACCACTAACTATTACTGATGGAATGCTGCTTGTACTTTAGCTTCAAAGAGTTTTTAATGCCAGTCCAATGATCCCTTACCATTAGTTATTCTTGCTGGAGCTGAGAGGAGCTCTAAAGCAAAATATTGGAGAGAAGAAAAGAGAAAAGAGTCTGGAAACATCTAATAAACATCAAAATACCTAGAAAGCCAAAATCTCTGCACCCCTTCAATTTTAGTCCAAATTTCACAGAATCATAGAATCCTAAAGTTGAAAGAGGCTACAAGGACCATATAATCCAACCCCTACCATGCAGGAAAATGTAACTAAAGCACTCTCTTTAAAGACCTCAGAAAGTCCACCATCATCTGAGGTTACATCTGCACTGTAGAAATAATGCAGTTTGACCACGCTTTAACTGCCATGGGTCCATCCTATGGAATCCTGGAATTTGTAGTTTGTTGTGGCCATAGCTATAAGGCAGAGAAAGCTAAATATCTCAGAAGAGTACAAATCCCAGAATTCTCTAGCATTGAGTCATGGCAGTTAAAGGGGTGTCAAATTGCATTATTACTGCAGAGCAGGTGCAGCCTGAGACAGTCTATTCCATCTTCGAACAGCTCTAAAAATGTCTTTCCAATGTTTAGGTGGAATCTATGTTCATTAGAATCGATTGGTTTGTGTTCTAGTCTCTGGAGCAAAGAAGAAGAAGAAGAAAGCTCATCTTCTACATGATATTCCTTCAGATATTTAAATATGACCATTATTTCACCTAGTAGGTTTGCTTGGCACCTGCAACCAGAGGTACATAATGGAATTTCCTCCAGGAGATTATGGGAAGTTTCCCGGCAGTGAACCTAAAGCCCCATGGAAGTATCTAAACCAGCATCACCATTACTGTAAAGCTAAAAACAAGAAGACAGTCAAATTGCCAGTTCTCTGCAAAATCTTTGCTGTTTTTATGACTAGGAGTGCTGAAAAAGTTTCCAAATTTATATTTATATTTAAAAACCAAAACCAAAACCGTGATGTGATTATGATCTTCTTTAGAACAAGGATAGTACCATTCACAACTGTTCTAATAAAGGTTGCTGTGTTGAAATAAAATATTTTATTGAGTCATTCATGTTTCACTGAAATTTTAATACAGCTAAAATGCACAAGATATTGAATACTAAATGTTATACAAGAGAAAAGGCTTCCCCAATTCAGGAAATTGGTTGTTGTTGCTGTGTACCTTCATGTTGTTTCTGACTTATGTAAAATCTAAGGGGCTATCTGGGGCTGAGAGTGTGATTCCTCTGAAGTCACCCAATGAGTAGTAGTAAGTAGTAAAATTTATTCGGTCATTGACCAGCAAATACAAATAGCAATCAAATCACAATAAACCATAATTAAACTTCAACTATAAAAACTTCTAGATTATATCTAGAACATTGATAACATAATTTCAAAATCATTAGAAGCAAAAAGTATGAATGTTTGTTGTGACTGTTTAGTCATTTATGCTACTAAGTAGTTTTAATTTTAGTTTTATGATGGTTTGGATGCTTTTAAGTTGAATGAATATAGAAAGCCCAACATATACAAAAGAAGGAAAGAAAAAGGGGGGAGGAGAAAGAGAAGGAGAGGGGGGGGGAAACCAAGAACCGTGTAGGTAATATATAACATTATAAACTTTTAGTATTTCTTTAAAACGTTAAAATCTAATTTCTATTATAAATGACAAAAAATAAAATGTAGTTGTTATACACAAAATACAGGCGCAGAAGACGAGACGGGGCCGTGTAACGCAGTCCCTATCTGACTCCAGTGTCTTCTCAGTTGTCTGTCAATGTCCGTCAATATTTCAGTTTCTTCTCTTCATTAAAGCACCCAATGAGTTTCCATGGCTGAGTGAGGAACTGAACCCTGATCTCCAGAGTCATAATCCAGTGCTCAAACCATTGCACCACAATGGCTCTCAAGTCAACAAATATCCCACTAAAATTTTGCTATTATGAAGAACTCACAATGCTAATAAAATTATCATATACATGGTTTTGTTAAGCACTGCTGAAAAATTGCAAATGGTTTAGAAATCTGAAGTTACATCAGGTAACAAAATAAGGAGAAGCAGTTCCTATTTTTCTCTAAGTTTCTCATCATCCAGTACTATCCTGCCTTCTGGATAAACTCTCATTTATGCCCCCCGGCAGTTAAGTTAACATCCTGTTCCTATTCAGAGAGCTTGGAAAGTTTCCATAATGCAAAATAAGCCATCTCTTCTTATAAATGACCAACCCTATAAGCTCTCACTAAGCAAAACAATTAATCAGGAAAACAAGCAATCTAGTTGGAACTCAAAATATACTCTTTTAATATGCAGTGTTTAGACTTTATGTTCCCCAAATGCACATCTCAAGTCTTGTCCAAGCTGCTATGGTTATACTTATTCTTCCATTAAGGGCAGTCCATTTCTGTTATTTTAATAAGTAGTTTAAAAATACTTGTATACAATATGCTAAATAATGCACACATACATTTCCCCATAAAGGGATATTCTTTAGACCAGATCTTCCCATCTTCCCAGGATTTTTTGCAAAGTCATTACGTATTCCATCATCCCATGTTATAGTTGCGCAAATCCTAATATAGGTATCTATATATCCTTTACTTTTGGAAAGCAATTCTACATTCTATGAAAAGATTAGGAATCGTATACCCATCTATTTAAAAATAAATCCCACTGAATGTCTGGATATAAGCTTCATTAGGATAGCAGCTAAAACCATGTTTTCTGCCACACTTTGTACATTAAGTCATGAGTAGCACTAGCACTTGATACTGAAATAAATATTTATTCTAGGAGACATCTCTAGCTATTGAGCAGTCAATAGCAGCAGTGACTTGGTTGCCTTAATTCAGGCTGTAAAATACAAAAATCAGAATGGAAGAAAATGCATGCACATTAGGGGTTTGCAAACGGCAATATCTTTGTTAAATGTGTCCACTGAGGTAAAAGTTCTGTAGCCCTTTACCAAGCAATGTATTGAACACTGGGTCAAAGAAATAAAAGCAAACAAGGAAACAAAAGGCAGCCTGCACTCTACCCCCAGCTCAAGAATTTATAAGCAAATTGTTGATGGGGAAAAAGAAAGTGAGAGAGAACAGTAAATGCTTCCACAAGAGACAGCTTTTCCTGAAATGCTGCTACAGACTTCTCACAAATATATAACAACCCATTAAACCCGTTTAGCATTTTATATATAACAGCCCATTTAGCATTTTTTAAAAGCTGCTATGGTTTCTTATTTACATAAGTGTATTCAAAGCATGCAGATGAACCCAGGTTTCAATAAAATAGAAACGTGCACAACTTCATTCCCCTTCCCCCTTTCTGATAACATTATTCATCTTTTAAAATCATTCTTTTTATTTTATAACAGTTTTTTTTTTTTTTTGGGCCACTCACCACTGAGTTTAAAATTTTAACTGTACTTGTGGCAAAAGCCAGCAAGTTGTGTTCTCCTCTTCAAAGGAACCAGAATTAACATATTAGGATTTAAGATAGACTATCCTGTAGTTTAAAAAGCCGGCTGTAGAATTCCAATCACACTATTGCACTTAGTGCTAGCTAAAAAACAGCACAAATGACAATACAAATGAAATGTGTTTATTTCACACACACAACTTCTATTTTGTGGAGCTCAATGGATAAGCTAATAGCAAACTTCTCTTCGGCTAGGTAGCTGTAGTGTCTTTAGTAATGTGCAAAAAAAGGGGTTATGGGACAGAACAGCCAAGCAGAAGAAAAGCAAGGCGATAGAAGTAATAATAGTTAGCAAGTGCCATACACAATATAAAACCTATCTAGAACATTTCCAAGGAAAGTGAGATTAGAGGAAGCAGGAAGCAAGATATTTCTAAATAGTTGTGCCATATTTCAGTGAAATTCATTTTGCATGTGCAAAAGATAGCCATCATCTTTGCCAAAACAAGGGGAATGCTGTCTTACCTTAGAATGTAAAAACCCAAATCCAGATCCCTTGACTCTCAGCAAAGCACTTGCAAAGAGAGAGGGAGGACTCACACTAAGCACCGTTCCTTAAAAAGCTCTTGTGGTCACTCTAAAGGAAGTGATCTACCACAGCACCTGCAGCTTCATGTCCCCCCTCCTCTTGGAAGAAAAGACTTTCCAAGAGATAAGGAGGGATTCCACTGAAGTTGAGCTCCTTGAAAAGTAGCATGTCCAATTTTGAAAAATATTGTGTGATCTCCATCACCAATAGAAAACACACGCACACACACACACACACACACACTTCTCACGGGGACAAAATGTTTTATTGTGTTTTTTTAAAAAGGATCATCTTAAGCGAATTGCATAATATACATAATATAGCATTTGTATTGTGGTTGTTTTTTTTTAAAAGGATCATCTTAAGCGAATTGCATAATAGTTTCAAATCAACCCCATCATTACGGAACTTCTAAATTAAGGCTGTAACCCTGTATCTATTAGCTGAATGCGTAAAGCTCATTACATTGAACAGAATGCACTTCTACTGGTTCTCCTAAGTAATTTTTGAAGCTTATTTGTGGAGGTGGGTGTTTAGTGGTCATGTGTATTATTTCAATTATCAGTCACTCCATAGGTTAGATCCAGATCAAGTCTTATTTAGTAAAGTCACTAAAATTGATGGGATTAAAATGAGCTTAAATCACACTTAAAATCCATCTCTGTGATAATAAATGTTTACCCCACTCTTCCATTACAGACTTTATAGCTTTTACTATATCTCAGGTATGTTTTTATTAAAACACCATCCCTTCCATTTTGTAATCCTGACTTTGTGTTTGTGTGAGTGTGGGTAGATGCAAGTTTGTGTGAGTATGCACATGCAAGAATCTGTAACTGTGCTTCCCCATGAAAAACCAGGCTCTCAGTTATCATTACAGTTTTAATGCGGGACTGAACTGAAGTAAAGAAGTACGTAGCATAGTGGTTTGAGCTCTGGAGATCAGAATTTATTCTCAGTGCAGCCATTAAATCCACTGAGTGACCTTGGGGAAGTCACATACTCTCTGTCTCAGGGAAAAGCAATGGCAAGCCTCCCCTGAACAAATCCTACCTCCTCTGAACAAATCCTGCCAAGAAAACCCCATAGTAGGGTCACCTTAAGTCAAAAATGACCTGAAGGCACACAGCACACACAACCACAGAACTAATGTCCAGCCAGTCTTCAAAGGCTCCTTATAATTTTGGATATCCTCATTACAAGATCTGACTAATATTCCTTTTGCACAACCACTTAGGCGTGCACATTTTGACATCAGGAAAGCACCTGCTTATGTTCAAGTACACATGTACAATTAGAACTCTGCTGTCAGAAAGCAGCTGTACAGCAAGCACAAGGCACATAAAATAACATCTGTAATTTGTTGGAGCACAGAAAGAGCTTCCTCAAAGGCTTTGGAAACAATTATAAAGTGGTAGAGTAAATCACAGGGCTGCTTTTAACACTTCATTTGGAACTCTGTTCATTTAGGTCATTTTCCAATTCAGTTCAGGATAGTGGTTGTAGGAGGGTGGGTCTACTCCTTTCATATTAATAGAGCCTTAGAATTATTACATAAAGCTGGTCTGATGAGCAGATGTCATTTTTTTTTTAAAAAAAAAAGTATATCTTTTAATTGATACTGAAGTGTCTCTTTCAGTTATAGTATTGTCGTCCCTCAATTTTTGCGGACTTCAAGTCTGTGGTCTCGCTCTTCGCTGGAGGAACAAGGGGGGACAAAATGGCAGTGCGCACCCGGGTGCGTGTGCCATTATTTTCAATGGGACTCGAATATTTGTGAGTCACCATTTTTGCAGGAGGGGGGCTCCGGAACGGATCCCACATGAATTGGGAGGGGCTACTGTATTTGCTTTATGAGGGCCTAAATATCCTAAAGGCACCAGATCTTGTCTGTTCTTGGAAGCTAAGCAAGGCTAGTTCTTCGATGGCAGATCACTACAGTGGCAGAACATACTAGATATCTGAGAAATGTGATTTTCCCCCCATAGTGCCTGTGTCTTTTATAGGGAAATCTTAGCTCATTTCATTCTTCCATACTAGAACCAACAGGAGGAGGGGG
Organism: Phrynosoma blainvillii; assembly: GCA_026167975.1. Classification (NCBI taxonomy): domain Eukaryota; kingdom Metazoa; phylum Chordata; class Lepidosauria; order Squamata; family Phrynosomatidae; genus Phrynosoma; species Phrynosoma blainvillii. The sequence continues at coordinate 197,794,537 of JANUYF010000001.1, read as the reverse complement.
AGGGAGGGGAGGAGTTGTTTTGACCTTTCAAAAGTCAAGATTGAGAATTCTGTGCATTTTTCATTACCGTTCACATTTCTGAGTATTTTGCAACAAATTCACAAAACTCTTTTCCGTACAAAACAGAAACACCATTACACCAAAGCATGTATTTTTCAGAAGAGAGTATTTTTGCACACACAAAAAATCTGCACCAAAATTTCAGGAATTAAAGTCTCAAAACAACATATAATAAAAAAAAAAAACTTGCAGCAGATGACAGTTTTGCTAGCATAACCTTGCTCACTAAGAAGGAAAAAGATTCTTTAAATTCTATTTCCTAGTTTTTAGTGTGGACTCACAGCTATTGCCACTGGGATAGATACACACCTATATTCCAGCTTCAAGACAGAGTCTAAATATGTGAACCATCAATGGTGCTGATAATTACTGTATGGACTGAATGCCACTGAAGAAACCTGTGCATTTTTCACTTAAGACTAGATTCAAATAAGGGAGTCGCTCTTTGTATTTCCAAACAAGGGGACCCATCATACTGTCCTTTGCTACTGGGTTTTGCTAGAGGCATCTGGTTCATCAAGATCCTATACTTAATCTATGGACTGATTTTAACTGCAGACCTCAATGGATCTAAACATTATATTAGCATGCATTCAGGCATGCAGATAGGTGGCTGGGTGGCTCTGTGTGATTTATTTATTTGATTTATAACCTGCTCAAAGCAGCTAACAATATAAATTAAAACAGCATCTCTAAAACAATATGGATTTCAACTTCACAAGCATTAAACCATGGATTCAGTTAAAATACTGCTTTTAAATCATTAATATTAAAACAATTAAAACACTTAAATACATATAACACACTAAAAGCAACAATATTTATTGCTGTTTTTTTTTAGTGTGTGTGCATGTGTATCCCAGAATTTTTCACTCACTGGATGGTAAACATTTAGGGAAGGGGGAGCACAGATGTCCATATACAGTGAGTGAAAAATTCTGGGGACCCTGAAAACTTTTTTGTGAATTTATAGTTGATCATAAATATATATTGTCTCAGTATTGGCTTCTGGCTTGATCCCTATGAATCAAAATGACCTCTTTCTTTCACGATAACTAGGTCTCGTAGTACAAGGGATGCTACCATTCAAATATTCAAAGAAGAAAGAAGGCCACAGACATCTCAAATGATTCCTCCTTGTCACCACAGGTTTGCAGGGGAATTGCAATCTGGGTGAAAGGTGTGATGTGTTCTCATTTTAGTTCCTTGCTCCTTTTAATGCAAGACTTCAGGCCTGTCACTTTATCCTCATTGTTAAATAACTTTTAAAAATAGTTTTACAAAGTAATTTGTAATATAATTCCCAAGCAAGCTACTCAGATAAAATCTAAGATATTCAGATTCACAGAACAGCATTAACAGATATTTGAAACATTTTTGGAAAACAATAATATTATCAGAACCCATAAGTTTTACAAAACAATTATAATTAGCACTGCTGCATTGCTTTCAGCCTTTCAAATTTTCTTTGAATATCTTGGAAGGGGAGAGGTCTTAATAGCATTTGTATTCCTTGCTTCTCCACATGTTAGCTCCATGCCAGGCTATTAATGTTTTGTCAACTGATGACAACCTCCAGCTAAAACTGAGGTCCATGATAAAAATGCAGTGCAAACTTCAACACACAAGGAAATGGTGCTAAAGATTAAACACAATGACCTCAGAAAGCATTTTTGCAAATTCCGTAACCGCTTAAGGCAAATGTGGAAGCAAGTACAGAGTATTTTCACTTCCAAACCACTAAGCACAATTGAGTCCACAGCTAAATAAATCAATACACAATATAATAAAGAAATACATTTTTCTAGTACGAAACCAGTACTTCACACGGCCCAGTTGAGCTATGCTAAATAGTGGGGGAGTATCTTGGAATGCAATCTGAAAACATATTCTCTCTTTAAAACATAACATTACATGCTTTATGATCAATATGTACTACTTAAACACACTGGTGTTTAGTCATTAACTATCTCTGATTTGCAAATATGTAATTCCTTCAATGCCCACAAACTCAGTACTACTTCACCTGTGGGAGGTTTAATTTTCAACACACATGCAGGAATATACACGACAAGGAAGAAACCAAAACTTTCACAATGAATTGGAGAAGGAATCTGGTCAAAATGTCATATTAGGTGTACAATTAAATGTGTCATATTAAATGTATAATAAGCCTGTCATCCTATCTGTGGCAGGGAAGATAAGAGTAATGTAAGAGAGGAATGTGGAACATACAGTCCTTCAGATGGTGTTAGATTGTTAATTCCCATCAGCCCTAGCCTGTACAGCCAAAGTTTTATTTCAACAACAGCTGAGAGACATATATTCCACATCCCTGATATAAGGGATATCATTCTTCAAATAATTTAGCAGGGGCAAACTGTGCTACCAATTGAATGGCCTCCATAGCTCTGCCGGGCCCATCCTCCAACAGCAAACAATATCACATTAGAAGCTCATTCTGCACCATACCATAACAGTATCATGAGCCCTTGAGTCTAAGCATGCCAACATCAGCCACTGTTTTGTGGTATGTATAAAACAAGTTGAAAATCTAGAGGTGGATCTTTCATAAAAGCCATCTCAAAAAAATTAGCAACAAAGGGCCAATTGGATACCCAGAAGTGCAACTGGTAAGACAGACATAGAACTGAGGGCCAATACACATGTTTACACATTTCGTCTTGCATCTATTGTGGCCCATGACAAACAGACCATCTCATCCCTTTTCCATAGGCTAATAGATGTGTTACCCCAGCTCTAAGCTCATCCCAGCTTCATCACAGAATCACTCTTTTTTTCTCAGTATTTTCTATGCAACCATAGGATTTCCATGATTCTGCCTCTCATACCATACTTTCCCCCTACACTTTGATTCTCATTTTGCATGATCCTTAGAAACCCTATCATGGATTCTCAGACTACTACTTTCATCTATGTTTCTCCTTAATAAAATGTCACTTGTGCAGATCTCACTATAAATATCCAGAGGCAGGGAGAGAGAATTTTTTGGACTTCAGCTCTCAAAATCTCCCTGGCAGCAAGACCATACCATATAATCAGTGTCCAAATAAATCTTATTTAGCATCTGGGCCAGCTCTCACACTGTTTTCCATATATATATATATATATGTGTGTGTGTGTGTATATATGCAAATTCTAAATTTATTTAATTAAAAGCATGAAGCTCTCCCTGTGGTGGAAATTTGAATATTCACCACTGCAAAGTACAGTGTTGATTAAATGAAGCCCCAAACATTAGACATTTTTGTGCATGAGATAAACCATGTTGGATCAAATCAAAGACAAATCTACTCCAATCCCCCCCCCCCCACACACACACACTTCAGCCAATACATTGCCTCTAGGGCTATATCCACACTGCAGTTTTTGACACCACTTTCACTGTCTTGACTGTCATGACCAGGCCGAATACCCCATCAAACTACAAATCCCAGGATTCTATGAAATAGAGGCATGGCAATTAATGGTGTCAAACTGCTTTAATTCTACAGTGTGGCTCACCCTTGGACGTCCATGAGCAAAAGATATGAAGGAAATTGATCTCCCATGCTGTTGGCCCTTTACAATGTAATATGTAACCTTTGAACCTGGAGGTTTTGCTTTGGTATGATACTTAAACAGTTGGTATATCTGTTTTCTCTGAGGGCCTAAGCAGACTGCCAGAAATAGTGCACATTAAATTGAGGCACTGCCCTGGCTCAGTGCTAGGGAATCATGGGAACTGTAGTTTATTGTGGCACCAGAGCTCTCTGACAGAGAAGGTTCAGTGTCTCAGAAAAAAATACAGTTCCCATGATTCCCTAGCACTGAGCCAGGGCAGTGCCTCAATTTAATGTGCACTATTTCTGGCAGTCTGCTTAGGCCTTGAGTTTGTCTAATCCTCATTGAAAACCTCCTATGCCAGTGTCCATCTTATAGGAGCAAATCCTGTAAGTTAATTATGTGTTGTATGAAATATATTCTTTTACATGTCCTGAATCTATAGGCAAACAGTTTCCTTGAGTAATACAAAATTCTGTTATGAAAAAGTGAGAACCCCCTGAATCTGCTTAAAAAAATAAAAAAAAATAAATAATAACCTAGATCATATACTTAGCATGTTTTTAGAAGATGTACTCTCTCAAGTAGCAAAAGATGTTGGTTTCTCATAGCATGTGATTCTGCTCTTGCATTCAACAAACCTTTGCAGTGGCATCACTAAGGGGGTGCAAACCACACCAGGTGACACCCTAAGGAGGGGTGACACCACTGCTCCTCAAACACCTACTTTTTGGCAGAAATGGGCTGTGACATCCATCTGCTTCCTTTTAAAATTCTTTAAAAGGTGGTGGGAGTGGGGTGAAGCTCAGTGGGAGAAGAAAGGAGAGGCCCCAGAATTTTATAAAATTCAAAATTTTTATGTTTTTTAAAAAATGAAATTTAAAAAAATTTCTTTAAAAACATCACATTTTAACCAAATATTCACTATGCATATGTAAATACATTTAGGTTGTGCATATGATATTGTAACTTGAAGGCATAATTTTAATTTTGCTAGTTGTTTATGTCACAACTGTTAGCATTACACTCAGTGCTATATGGGAATTACGATTTACAAGTAACATTAATGCAAAAAAGCATTGCTAAGGATTCCGTATGGTGTGAAATGGGAGGAGGTCAATGGAGGGTGATGCCGCTGATTCAGTGGAAAGTAAACTTAGGGCCTAAGCAGACTGCCAGAAATAGTGCACATTAAATTGAGGCACTGCCCTGGCTCAGTGCTAGGGAATCATGGGAACTGTAATTTATTGTGGCACCAGAGCTCTCTGACAGAGAAGGCTCAATGTCCCAGAAAAAAATACAATTCCCATGACTCCCTAGCACTGAGCCAGGGCAGTGCATCAATTTAATGTGCACTATTTCTGGCAGTCTGCAAAGGCCCTTAGCTAATCATATATAAAGTTACACTAAGAAAAAGGTGATGTAGGATTCTGGTGCTTATATCTACAGTTTTTTAAAAATTTCCCCCCAGTTACAATCTGTTGTGGAAATCCTGGAAATCTCTCATAGAACCCTAGACTTCCAGAGATCCCTGGTTGAGAAACCCTCGACCAAACTGAGATTGTGGTTAAACTGACCTTTCCCTGGCTATCTGAATACAAACTTGGATTCATCTTTTCCCTCCTCTCTTTATCCCCATACCCATGACTGCCTATGTATCAAATAATCATTTCTGAGGGCATTCATGGTATATCCAGGCATACATGGGGTATCCATAAGTACAAGCATATCCAGTGTGAGATGATTTAAGAAACAGTTGTGATCAGTTTGATTCAACATTCTACTTGAGGAGCCACTGCTTCAGGAGAGTCTAATAAATGCAACAGGCAAAGAAAGGTTTTTGCAATTTGTTGGGAGTAGGGTTGGGGTGGTTAGGAGGATAGTAATGAACCATGGTAAGTAGTAAGTACACAAACCACACTCCCTTTTCCATTTGTGACATATAGTTGTTAAAGAGTATATCAGTGCAATCCCTGCCTCCCATCAGAAAGGTCTGAGTCCAAATTGTTTTCCCAAACTGACTGGAGACAAGCCCCGCTTTACAAAACCTGAAGGAATCAGCACACCTCACTTGAATATGAACTGTGTTTTTCCACCGTCCCTCCCTGCCTAGTAGTGCTGACAAAGAAAAACAATTAATAGCACTAACCTTTCAAATTGTTTCCACTGATTAGAAAGGCTGTTTAAAAAATGAATTTCTCAGCTTCCAAATGATGCTGTGCTTCCAAATAACATCCACCCATCCCCAATCTCTGTCTTTGCAGAATATTGCCTTTTCATCATACACATGGGGAAAAAAAGGCTTATACAACAGGCTGCAGACACAGCTTTGGAAAATATTTAGAGTTACTGAACAAAAAGGCCTCCTGAGTTAACTAAAATTGCCTCTGGGTATATTACACAGCTGAAGTCACTGCCTGTCTCTGTGTCATCTGCCTTATCTTCCGAAGAGTTTACCTTGCCGATTCCAATCCTCCAACTGCTTCTCTAGTCTTCTTTAAAACAAAAGTTTGTGTATGTACTTTTTAACTTTAAATTACACACACACACACACACACACACACATATATATATATATATATATATATATATATATATATATATTGTAGAATTAGAACTGGTAACTTAATTATGGTGAAATGTTCGTTTCGGAAGATAAGACAAAGGAAAACAGCAATTGGTACAAGACCACAGTACTACCCTGAATTACTTCTTACATTACAAAGAGCCACAGTCAAACCCCCACTGAATTCAACATTTAGATGGATGTGAAATTAAATGAAAGCTTTCCTAGAGATTGGTCACACAAAAGGTGACATTCAAACTAGAATATGTAATCGTCCTAGAATTGTGTGGGCTACAGTGACCTTCAAAATAGCTGGTCTAAATTTTCCATCTCATTCATATAAGTCAGGAATGTGTAAAACAATTATAAATTACTTTTCTGCATACAGTACACACCTGGTAACTGAAAGCATACGGGAAGAGATCTACTGTTATACAGTTAGACAGTCGGCCCTCCTTATCAACAGATTTTTATCCATGGATTCATGCATCCACAGCTTAAAAATATTCAAAAAAAGTATAAACTACAAATAGCAAACTTTGATTTTCCAATTTAAATAAGGGTTTTTTAAAAATATGTTTTAATTTACATTTTACTGTGCCATTGTATTTAATGGGACTTGAGAATCCACGGATTTTGTTATCCACGGGGATTCCTGAAACCAAACCCCAGCAGATAATAAGGACCCACTGCATATTTGTAAAAGTAAATCCTCCTTTCACACAGATAGCAAGACATTTATTGTTGATGGGTATTTGGACATGAATGGTAAAGCCTCTCTTAACATCCCATGTGCCATGAACATTTCACAATCCAGAAAAACAGACCAGATCTAAGAAAAAAATCACTCAAGGCAAGGAGAGAAGAACTACTCCTCTTCTTGGTCCAAAGAACACAAGTGGCGCCAGGTTGAATTCAACATTAGATACATGTTTTGCAAAACAGAAGCTGCCATATGGTTGAGTACAAAAATTGTTATCAAAACTATGCATCCTGCTCTTTATGCATCCCCTCCATTGTATCCCCTCCTCCTCCTTATAGGTATTGGGAAGGGGAGGAGAAGAGGAACTCCTTGCCATTGTTAAAGCAACCTGGTTGGAGTTCCCTGACCAAATACATCATTCTGCTCAGCATAAATTCCATGGTGGAAAATCCTAAGATCCTATAACTGAACCATACAATGAATTGTTACGTCTTAAATAAACCCATTCTCTGAGCATGGCTCCCCCTGGCCCCCCAAAAGAAAGCACTATAATTCTGCAAATGAGGAAACACACACAACAGAACATTCCTCATAGAAGCAAGTAATTATCAAAGCTGCTGCTACCATTCACATAAACTGATTCAATCTATACTTCAGTTATGCCTTGAATTTTTTATTAGCACCAAAGTACATTACCGCAACAATTTGGTATTTGAAGGCTCTTTAAGGAGATGAAAGAAGAGAAGGATCCCTGGTGTGCTGAGGAGCACTGGCTTTATTTTTTAAAGAATATTTATTGAAATGCATGCAACCACATTAGGAAACAAGCCAAGCTGTTCTGATTAAAGCTCCCACACTCAAGCATTGCTAAACAGAAACAAATGGCCCTCGTAGCTCTTTTTCTAGGAAAATGCTTTAGTCTCCATTATACAAAACAGGCTCGAGTGGAAATACTTTTTAAAAAAAAAAAATACAGAGTAACAAAATGCTCATTATTGCCATGGGCAAAATGGAAAGATAGCAAAGGAGAGGTCAAGTTTATTTCAATAGAAAGCTAAGAACTCTGGAAACTAGGTTTCAATTCCGGCTTGGTCATGAAACCCACTGGGGGACCTTGGGTAAGTCACACTCGCAGCCTCAGGGGAAGGCAATAGCAGCCTACCTCTGAACAAAGCTTGCCAAGAAAACCCTATCATAGGGTCAGCCTTAGGTTTGCCATGAATTGGGAATGACTTGAGGGCACACAATACACAAACACACAAACATACACAAGGACTAGAAGGAAAGAAGAGAGGTGAATGTAACACCTCTCTGTGCAGTCTACTTGAAGTCCATGGAGTCCCCTTAGTGGAAATCCCCATGCAGCCCCCTCCCACAATGGTCAGAGCCAAATGGCAAGGTCTTCCCCCACCACAACCATGTCTTTCAAGTACAGCATTCAATTTTTCTCCACAGATGTGAATGACATAGGGCCATGCAAAGGTGCATATATAGGAATTCCACTAAGATGGATATCAGGCCTAGCATTGCCCATAGTGGCTCCAGTTTGTTTTGTGTGCCTTGCTTTCTCATGCAGAAAATAATTGGCTGCTCCTATCGTATTCTGCCTTAACCTTTTATTTATAAGTCATGTTGGAAAGGAAGATGCAGGAGCGTGACAAAGGGCCTCTGCAAACCGGCCCAAAGGGCTGGCCTGGAGGCAGAGATGGAGAGGGGCAGCCGCACGCCGGATGCCCCAACCCCAGTCCGACGACGTCCTGACGCCGTATGCCGTTACGCATGGCACACAGCACCAGGATGTCCTCCCTGTGCAGCATCCTGATGCACTGCGCTGGAAGGGGTGAGAAAGAGCACGCGTCGGCTCTCAGGGTGCCCTTTTGCCGCCCCTGAAAGGAGTGACATTTTGCCGCTCTTTTCGGGGTGGCAAAGGGAGGATTGGGGCCAAGGTGTGTGGTAGCCACGGCCCCGATCCTCTGCTTCCCGGGGCGGCCTAGAGGGGCCCGTCTGCAGCCCCCAAAAAACACATAGGTTGCTGCCACACTGCAAAATTAATGCAGTTTGACACTGCTCTAAATGTCACAACTCCGTTCTATGGAATGCTGAGATTTATAGTTTGTTGTGGCACCAGAGGTCTCAGAGAGAGAAGGCTACATATCTCAGAAAACTACAAATCCCAGAATTCCATAGCATTGAGCCATGGCAATTAAAGCGAAGTCAAATTGCATTAATTCTACAATGCAGATGCAGCCTTAGTGACTGAAATCCTGTTAGCCCTGAGTAGAGAAGACCTATTGAATCAATTGTTGAATGGTGAGTCCACAGCTGAGTAAATACAATTACTTCAATGGGGTCACTCTGGTCAGGCATAACTATAGGATTTGGGCCACTGTTCATTTCTTACCTGTATATAGAAATATGTATTTGAACTCTTTTCACAATAGAGATGTTTCTTTTTAAAAAATAAATACACACACTTAGTGTCTTGGATATATTTACATTTCAGTCCAGAGCAGCTTTCAGTGGTTTGAGCACTTGATTTCAACTGGGGGAGGGGGGCCTGAGTGCAAATCCCCACTGAGCCATGGAGCTTTACTAAGTAATCTTGACCCAAGCATACTCAGAGTAATCTACCTCACTGAGGACGTTTTCACACGGGCTTTTGGAGGATGCTAGCCGGCCTCCGTCCGGCCTCCGTCCTGCACCACTCCGGCAAAATGTCAAATGTTTCATACGATGTCGCAGCAAGCCCCGCCCCTTCCGGTGCCATCCCCGGCGCTAGCCGGCGTCAGTCCGGGGCTTGCTGTGCGTGTTCACATGACGTCGCAGCAAGCCCTGCCCCCTTTAGCTCTAACTCCGGCATCAGCGCCGGAGTTGTAATTCCTTTTTTTAAAAGGAATTAGGTCGCTGCCGCCGGAGCCATTCCGGAGTGAGCGGAAGGCTCCGTTCCAGAATGGCTCCAGGCGGATTTGGACGTTTGTGTATGAAAACATCCAGAGTGGCTGCAAGGGTAAAATGTGAGACACAGAGAACAATTTATGCTGCCTTGAACTCAATGGAAGAAATATAAGCAAAGATAATGGCTCTGTCAGGATGCTGCCCTCGTGCAACTCAATGCTGCTCATGAGCCACATGTAGGCAAATGCTGAAGGAGAGTGGAGCCCTTTGCCTGCATCCTATAAAACAGGAATAGTTAATATGTGGCCCTTTAGACTCTGCCTAAAGCAGAAATACATGCTGATCTGGGATCTGATGCTATTTACTGGAGATTTTTTTATTTACAGATGATAGGAATTTAACCTGGGATTTTTTCTGTGTGCAAAGCATGTTTGCTCCCCATAACTTGAAAATATTACTTGTTCAGAGTAACATACTAAAAATTCTTGTGTTAGCATGGAACCTGTTGTCCAAATGTTTTCTGTAGGGTTCTCTTTCCTATTCTTTAAAGGGCTTTCTGAGCGGTGTTTGGCATTTCTTCTCTTGGGATGAAAGATGCAGTCCTGGAGGAGAAGCAAGATCGTCCAGGAGATTTTGCAGTGGTTGCAGTTAGGAGAGCCAAATCTTGCTCAATGACAATCATGGCTTTTTGCACCAGTGGTTCAGGTTTTTCTCCTCCTCTATTCTTGTTACTAGGAACAGGGCAGATCGTAAGCCAGGAAGGAACTTCAGAGCCCATGGTCATATTTCCAGCCAACTCCATATGACATTACTCAGCAGGGGAAAGCATATGCTTGTAGGGGCCTGAATGAGATCCAGGAAGAGGCAAAACCTCCAACTGTAGTACTGTCCTCACTTAAAGATAATGCTAGCTGCTTTTCTCCTGACAGAGATCTGTTGGCATAGCAAATTCCTGGAAATGTGGATATCAGTCTTAGCTTATTTCATCCTGTAAGAGTTTTTACATATTTTCAATGATTTTTTGCACTTTGGGACTCTCTCTCCCATGAGTTTTTTGTACACCACCCAGGATTTTTGCACAACGTTGTTTTTTTTTAAAGAAAACAGCATATCGGCCCAAAATACAAAAATACTGCTTTTTTGCACAAAAGCAAGGTTTTTGTATGCAAACATATTTGTCACAAAACAAACCTGAAACGTAAAAACCTTCCAGGATTTACTGGTTTTTTGACAGTGTCTCAGTGTGTTCTGACCCTTCTTGTCTAGGATGTGAAAATTGCAAGTATTCTTCACATTGCAGTTGGCAGAATTGTTCTGCTGGCTTAAGATGTGTCAGCAGAAGAGCTGAAACGGGGGCAGCAGAGAAAGGGAAAGTGAGGGGTCTGGGTGAGGCAGGAGCCAATTCATGCACAATTTGACATTTTTCAGGGGCACAGCTATGTGCCAGCACAAAGGTAGACCAAAGCAAGGGGAGCCTCTTAAAAATCTCCTATGGGGGATCCGGGGTGGGTGGGTGGCGGGTGGGTAAACAAAATAATCTGCCTGAGTAAACAGAGACCCTTCAGTTGGAAAGAGCAGTTAGATATTACTGAGCACACACAGTATGTGGCTTCAAGCTAAAATCAATGAGGTTGTTCACATTAATGAGAATCCTACATGAGAATGCAAGGTACAAAGCTCCGTAGCAGAACAAGCCATGCTTGGTTACCAAAACAAAAACAAAAAACAAAAATTGAGATAAGATCCTCACCACAACAAACATTAATAAGTATTGTCAACAATGTGCCAAAGGCACCAATGAGTGGGAATTACCATATATACTCAACTATAAGTCGACCTCATGTATAAGTCAGCAAGTTTTTTTTAGGGCGGGGGGGCAAAATTATGGATTTTGATAAGACCCATGGATATGTCGAGGGTAAAACTTAGGGTCATGAAACAAAGGATCTAAGTGATGAGGCAAAGGAAAACAATGCCAAAGAACCTACAAAATCCTGGCAGGTATAACTATTTGTGCTCACACTAAAGGCTGGATGGATGAGAGAGTAAAAGGAGATCAGTGCTTTGAAGACAAATTACACTCTTGCCTTTCACCAGGGGATGGTTCCTTTTTTTAATAAGACTTAAAGTCCAGTACTTACATTGACCTGTGGATAAATCGACCCAGGATTTTTGGGTCAATTTTTTGACTAAAATTTCTAGATGAGTTATGTACAGAACCTTAATAAAAGACCTGCCCTCGATCTTGTAGATTTTTTACTGATGGGACTTCTGTCCCAAATCCATTATACAAAGAAATGAAAGGGGGAAAAAAGAGGATGCAATGAGGGTAAGCTTAAAGCATATTATTTTGAATCTCACACATCATGCTTTTTAGTTTTAAAGGCTGATAAAGTTACGATTGCTCAGGGAATACAATTTTTCAGAGCTCCTATCCAAAACAACCTAACGTACTGCTTCGACTAATGTACTGATTCAACTTAGCATTTGGTGGACATTGCAGTTTCCACCATTTAAATAACATTTTGGGAGAAATATGCACTTATGAAAATACTCCATTCTATTTTTTCCATTAGTCTGTTTATTATTATTATTTTTAAAAAATCAAAACACTTATTTAAATGCATTTTAATTGACATATTAAAGCAATTGTATTTTGGAATGCATTTTTTAAATTATAGATTAATAAGAAATAGAAGGAAAAGGAAGGAAATATGAGAGGGTACCGTAAAGTAATAATTATCACCCTGAAGTTATTATGGTATATTGATGAAATTCTATTAGTGTCATCATCACCAAGTGACACTTTCTTTCCCCCAAAATGAAAAATACATTGCGGGATCGCCAATTTAACAACATTCATAAAGTGGAAGAGTGATTTATGGCACACTCTGCAGACTTCTACAATAACGATATTTGGAGGGCCAGGAAACCCTAGGGAAAATGTGTAAATCTGTATGGTGAGTACGTAAAGATAAGTTACCAACTACAAATCAAAACAAACTTTCTGTCAAATTTTTTTAAAGATGATAATTAAACTTTACAATACCCCCTTGTACATATAGAAAAATAGCAGAATGGAAATCGGCAGATTCCCTCATCCCTGCTCAAAGCAAGCCAGATGAGGAACTGACAAATGTTTCAGCCACTGAAGTCACCCGTCCCAGAGTTCAGCTCTACGTGTTGTTTAAAAGAACCCATCGGAATAGTGAAGGCACTTTCCACTTGTAAAATGATTTAATTGATTTACTATTTTTAGATGATGAGATTATGCCAGTTTCACTTTCTGTCACATTTTAATTTTTTGCATTCAAAATTTTCCAATGTCCAATTCTTTTCATTCTGAACATGCAATTAATTATTATCAAAATGAATAATTATCACTCATACTACTTAAAATAGGAGACAGCTAGAAGGGTATAGCAAATCCATATAACAATAATGAGGGGGAGGAATCCACACATCTCTCCCTTCATGTACTCCAAACAGCAATGTGACTATTTTGTGCATAATAATACTCAAGTCGGTGAGGAACCCTACCTCACAAAAAAACAAAAAACAAAAAACACTCATATTATAAAGAAAGTTGTCTTTCTACTGGCAGGAAAAGACATTTTATTCAGATAGGCTTTCAGTCTGATTTGTGTGCTGATGTAAATTTTAACTGAAGTGTATTATCAATATTTTAAATTGTTTTAATTAATGTATTTTTATGTTTTAATTATGATCTTATTTTTTGTCTACACCTCATTATAGTTAGTTCTTTGAACACTCTTTTTTAGTGAAAAGGCAGAATATATATATATTTAATAAATATGTATTTATAAAACTTGTCCATGGCCAAAATTCATACCTGCAAAATCCACATATTCACATCCACCCATCTCCCAAAAAGTCTTTCTGGTATTTAATTTGACATCTATTGCTTATTTTCATTTGCTAATTTTTCCATCCAAATCTACTGCTCGCTGAAAAACCCAAACTGCCTTAGCTTGGAGTCTAACAGTGTAAAGAGATCCTCTGTAGTTTCTGGTGCAAGTGGATCATGGTACAAAATATGTTATACAAATTTAAAAATCTGAACCTAATAATTAAGAGTAGAAGCAGGGGAAAGACCTACATTTGATTTGAAACCAAGTTAATGGAACAGATATCCCTGGATAAAAGGTGTACAGTTTAATATGCTATGATTTGGGGATAATGAGTTCTTGAAATTAAGCATTCTAAGAGTACCAATTAAAATAGAAAATTAGCACAGAAACCTCTGTGAATTATCTCTACTTCATTTATTTGGCTGCAACCCATAACTGATTGAGAAAGTTATGGAAAATGGATCACATTGTTCCCATCTGTCTAAAATCAGTCAACTCCCAACTGCAGATCTTAGAACAGTAGCTTATTATGTAAAAGTTAAAGTTGCATCACAGTAAAAGAGAAAAACACAGCCCATGAATGAAGACCATTAAGTGTCCAATGTTCAAAGCAGATTATCTTTTTAGCTGAACTACACAGATTCAAAGACATATCTGTGTTAGTGTGGACTGGTATTCAAAGGGATATTGTAAGCATAGGCCGAGTCTGCTTAACCAGATACAGAGCCAAAATGCAACACTTACAATTATTATTAAAAGTATCAGCATTAATAAACATGAATATTCATAGCACCTTACAAAATAGAGCTTTCAACACTGAATTGTGATTGCATGGCTTAATAGTAATATTGGCATCATGAATCTTGGAGTAAACAATCAAGGCAAAAAATGTCTGCATTTTCATTCCAAAGACTATATGGAATAAATTATGTATAATCTCCCACCTGCTTGTACTTGCTGTGTAGTTTCTCAGTAAATCATTATCTGCTCGGAACAGGATATCATTCCATAATGAAAAGTGAGCTGGTTTAGAACCAGAGTCAAAGCTATCTCATGTTGGCTCAAGCTCAACAAAGCCAAGAAATTGAAGGCTAAGCCTGATGCCTTAACAGGCACATCTGTGATCAAGAATTATTTTGTGTAATACCACAAACTGTGTTTGGTTACAATGATCCCTGCAGGTGCTCACAGGAGTGCCCCCAGGACCAAGAAAGATGCCCCTGCCCCATTTGCCCTAGTCCTGTATTGCCTTATATAAGCCATCAGAGCCTTACTGCATTTGAGTTGACCCATACCTTTTTGTGGTTTACATCAGCAGATGACAGAATGGGTTGAACTTTGCAACTGAGTCCTCTTCTTGCATGCTTCCCTATCCATGCACAGGTTCAACATATAGAAGTGATGTTTTTGTGTGGCCTAACACACAACTCAAAATCTCATCCAGCCCTTTCCTCTATTTGGTCAACGAATACAAAGTTAATGTTCCCTGTAATGGCTAATATGATACTTATATCACATCTATGTAAACACAGCCATACAAATTACTAGTCTAGTGAAGGTTGGAAGAGACAGGGCAGAGGGTTCCATCCATCCTTCAGCAACCTAAAACTTTTCTATGCTGAGCACAAAGTAAGGCCAACTGGGGGGGGGGGTTTGCAGACTGCCAGAAATAGTGCAAATTGAGTCCACTTGTAGAGTTAGGGTTAGTGCTAGGGAATCATAGGAATTGTTTTTTTTTTTCTGAGACATTGAGCCTTCTCTGTCAGAGAGCTCTGGTGCCACAATAAAATACAATTCCCATGATTCCCTAACCCTAACCCTAACCCTAAAAGTGGACTCAATTTGCACTATTTCTGGCAGTCTGCAACCCCCCCCCTAGGTCTCATTGTTAGGCATTGGGGACAGATGTGGAAATTGACTGACTCCAATTCGATCAGACCACTCACTCAGCTTCATGAAATCTATGCACTTGTCTACATGCAGTTGCTTGTCACCTCTGTGCACTAGGCTAGGGCTTAAATAGAAGACTGCTCTATATTCACAACAGGAAGTGATGGTGGGTAAAAATAGGGCAGTTATCTTCCCAAAGGATTTCTTTCACAAACATGCTTAAGCTCATGACAGGCTGTTTCCAGCCCTCAGAGTTTATTTTCCTGTATTTATTTTGCTTTTAACAAATATTTTGTATTAAGACATACTGCAGATAAAAATAAAATGCTTTTCATTGCAGGGCTGGTTACTAACATCCTATTCTTCTCTATTATCTCCTTCCTGCTTTCCTTCAAGTACACAAATATGAAAGCAAATAAAGAGAAACAGAGGGTTAACAGCGATATATAGCCTGCACTGCTACATCATATGGAATGTGGCATACACATAAGCCCCAAACAAGTCATTCTCCCTCTATCACTCTTCTCATAGGCACAAAGAGGATCTTGGCAGTTTTTACTTTCAGCTTCCCCAAGTCTCAATCTGTCATTGCATGCAAACATGGCACAGTGGTTTATAAAAAACAGAGCCCAGTCAGTTTCAAGATGAAGTCAACTTCAGGATCGGGACACACACACACACACACACACACACACACAAATTTTTTAAAAATAAATCCAAAACACAGAGGGGGTTTTTGTTGTTGTTGTTTTGCATTAATATATAGGACAACACCAATATAAGACTAAATCAGAAAATTAAATAGCAAAATGCAGTTCAGATGTTATGGCCAATAGCTTAAATCAGGGGTAGGCAACCTGTCCCCTTTAAGGGCTGAGGGACTTCAGCTCCCAGAATCCCAGGAGCTATTGGCCAACATGGCTGAGGCTTCTGGGAGCTGAAGTCCCTCGGCCCTTAAAGGGGACAGGTTGCCTACCCGTGGCTTAAATAATAATTGTTCTTTAAAAAGTGCTCTTTTAAAGCAAGTAACTTTGAACTTACTATGTTAGCTGAAAGATTTATTTCTGAATGATAGTACTTGCATTACAAAATAAAGTGATTAAAAAGAAGCTTCTGACACTGGATATTGGTCTAACAATGAACAACTACCAGTATTTTAACTATTAAAGTTGAAATGTTTAGATTCAGACAAGTCATTTTTGTTCCAGTAAGAGGGTTGGAAAACAGTAATAATAGCAAGATGTTTTTTAAAATATGAATAATCAATTTAAAAAACCAAGAGTGGGTCCCGTATCGTCCCCCCCCCCGCAACTATTTTAAACCAAATCAACCTAGTTTAAACCAACCAACTCTGTTCAACTTCAATTTTGGGTTATGAAGTTGGGCTGTGTAACTGTACTGTGGTGGAGGTGGCCTCAGCATACATTCTATATCCTCAGGATATAAATTTTCACTTTATTCTTGCAGGAAGATGTTTTGCACATTTTTGGTGATTTTCACAATGTCAGACATCTTCTTTTTTTTTTTTTGGTAAAAAATTCATTTGTCTACAAAAAAAAAATAATTTTGTACAACAAACAAACAAACACACACACACCCTTGGGATTTTCTGCAAAACAGACAAAAGGAAAAAACAAATACTTTGGGCCAAAAAATGAACCTCATTGCACAAACTTTTTTTTTTTTTTTTTGCAAAGTTTCAAAATGTGAAAAGGTTTACAGCAGTTGACCATTTGCTTAACAGGACATCTCAGTGTGTTGAGACACCTTTTCTCATCAAGGAAAAGGACACCATCAACTATGCTTTACATTCCTACTATGCCCTGACAACAAATTCCTCAAACTGCAACAAATGTGTGTTGATACTACATGTAACACACAGCCAGAAGTTGGACAAGTCATTTTTTGCACTTTTCTAGATGGCTAGTGACCACGTTAGCAGTGAGATTTTGGGTGATGTAGTCCAAAAAAAAAGGGGGGGGGAATCAAACCCTGCATATAGAAATGTCTGTGCTGTCATCCAAAAATGTGACAGAAACATTGGTGATGTACTCTGTGGAAAACAAAACATGGTGGTGGCATATACTTAACAGTCTCTAAAATCAATCCAAAAGATAAGTAAGAAAGGACTGAAAGAAGTAGGGCACACAAGTCACACAGACAGCTTCAACTACACCACACTATGCCAGTTCATCACTATCAACTTCTGTTCCTACATTACCTGATGAAAAGTCATAATTCCAAGCTATCCTTTCAAGCTGTAAGGGGTAGATTCAGAAGCTCATTCCCCACACACACATACATACATCCAACACTCTGAGTCAATTTATTACTTCAGGTGTTAGAAGAGCTTAAATCAGAGATCTCCACTTTCAATCTGTAACCAGATTAGCTCCTTTTTTTTAATGAAGCATATGCACTAATGTCCCTGAAATGAAGGAAAACATATTCCTTTTTCAAGAAGGTCTAGTCTGAATGTTTCATAGTTTAAATCTATCACAGTCAGCCAGATTGCCAATGGAGAAGTACACAGTTAAAAGAAAAGGTCACTGGACACTAGACACAATGCCAACAACCATGAACCTGTTTAAGTCATTTCTTATCTTATTAATAGCATTTATCTGGTAAGGCTTTATTATTTGTAAGAGTTAAGAGCTGTACAAAGTGCATGAATCATTTTTTTCAAAAGCATGAAATAGCAAATGTTCTATTTAAAAACAGTAATTATAACTCAATATTAACATTAATTTTAAAAAAACACAATAAAGGCTTGTTTAACAACAAACCAGATTACAGTATTAGAAAGTACACATCAGTTTCATAAGCCTCGGGCATAAAATAAGGCTACTATTCTCAGAAATAATTCATCTCTTCAAAGATCATCCAATGGGGCGAGGGAAACATTTTAAAAAGTTTGTAGTGAAATCTGTCTATTACCCAGGATATACAAGACAAAATTTTGCAGTCGATTTAATTTTAAACAGTGAACGCTTTGTCCTGACATGATATCTTCAGACATTTTACTCTATGGTTTGTACAAGCCATAAGGAACAACCTAATTCTCTGTTGAAGTATATCCTGTGGATAAAGCTGGCAGGTTTGATTAGTCTGCCTTTTTCACTGTCAACAAAACTAACTTGCTACTAATACACTAAAAGGACATGAAGGTTACCTACAAAGGCATTTCTGGCATGTGGGCTTGGAAGAAAGGGGAGATGGGGAGGGGGGGATGGAATCAGATTTGCCAGCTACCAGATGCTGAGCCATCCTCTAAGTCTGTCTACCAACTAGGGCTCCTCTCTCTGTCATATATCATCTGATCATTGTCCTTGATCATGTGATTTCGACATGAATGCCTGAAGCTGTAAACTAGCTTTTGCTTACGTAAATTTGGGGCTACTGCTTTCAAAAGGATATTCATTCAGTGCTATTTGAGGCAATATTGGGAGTAATTAAACATCCTTTGAAATTCAGTCTATGGCAGCCTTATAAGTAAACCTGTATTGAATGTTTAACAATCCCATGATTAAATGACACCACACACACACACACTCTAACAGAAGAAAGATCTAGTCTCCTTTTTTGGGTAGCCATGGTTCCCTGTACACACATCTCCATCTCCTTTCATACTAAAGCTTGGTACTCTTAAGAAGCATGTGCTTCAGCAGTGAATGATCTCAAAATGCCTCACTAAGTAGTGAGGATGACCAAGGATCAGCTAAACTGTCAGCCAGCTGAAGCTATGCAGCTATGCAGCACCCCCCCCCCCCGAATCCCCCATTGGAGATTTTTAAGAGGCTCCCCTTGCTTTGGTCTACCTTTGTGCTGGCACATAGCTGTGCCCCTGAAAAATGTCAAATTTTGCATGAATTGGCTCCTGCCTCACCCAGACCCCTCAACCTCCCTTTCTCTGCTGCCCCCGTTTCAGCTCTTCTGCTGGCACATCTTAAGCCAGCAGAACAGTTCTGCCAACTGCAATGTGAATAATACTTGCAGTTTTCACATCCTAGACAAGAAGGGTCAGAGCACACTGAGACACTGTCAAAAAACCAGTAAATCCTGGAAGGTTTTTACGTATTAGGTTTGTTTTGTGACAAATATGTTTGCATACAAAAACCTTGCTTTTGTGCAAAAAAGCAGTATTTTTGTATTTGGGGCCAATATGCTGTTTTCTTTTTTTAAAAAAAGGAGGGGGGAAGGTTGTGCAAAAATCCTGGGTGGTGTGCAAACAACTCATGGGAGAGAGAGTCCCAAAGTGCAAAAAATCATTGAAAATATGTAAAAACTCTTAACAAGATGAAATAAGCTAAGACTGATATCCACATTTCCAGGAATTTGCTATGTCAACAGATCTCTGTCAGGAGAAAAGCAGCTAGCATTATCTTTAAGTGAGGACAGTACTACAGTTGGAGGTTTTACCTCCTCCTGGATCTCATTCAGGCCCCTACAAGCATATGCTTTCCCCTGCTGAGTAATGTCATATGGAGTTGGCTGGAAATATGACCATGGGATCTGAAGTTCCTTCCTGGCTCACCATCTGCCCTGTTCCTAGTAACAAGAATAGAGGAGGCAAAAAACCTGAACCACTGGTGCAAAAACCCATGGTTGTCATGGAGCAAGATTTGGCTCTCCTAACTGCAACCACTGCAAAATCTCCTGGACGATCTTGCTTCTCCTCCAGGACTGCATCTTTCATCCCAAGAGAAGAAATGCCAAACACCACTCAGAAAGCCCTTTAAAGAATAGGAAAGAGAACCCTACAGAAGACATTTGGACAACAGGTTCCATGCTAACACAAGAATTTTTAGTATGTTACTCTGAACAAGTAATATTTTCAAGTTATGGGGAGCAAACATGCTTTGCACACAGAAAAAATCCCAGGTTAAATTCCTAGCATCTGTAAATAAAAAAATCTCCAGTTAATAGCATCAGATGACCTCTCATTATTTGTGCGGCTTGTGATTGGAGTGGTGAATCTCCTCTGAGGTTTAATGTGAATTTTTGAGGAACTATCCAAGGTCCTGAAGGTTACTCTTCCTTCACAATGTTTAGCCCTATGGGCAGCTCCTTTAAAGTCCAAAGTAAAATCTAGAGTGGATTTATAGCCTCAGTAACATGGAAACCATCAGCCACCACTGAGCCTACACGGACCAATAAAAGCTGGTATAATGTCAGCTCCTATGGTCTTCTGAGAGAAATGTTGAAGAAAGAGAGGAACACATTCATTGTTTTAACAAGCTTTGTGCTTTGAGCTTTTACTTTGTTTACGATATAAAAATATCTGTCAGATACAATGGGTCCTTGTTATCTGCTGGGGTTTGGTTCCAGAAACCACCCTTTAATGACAAAATCCATGTATGCACAAGTCCCATTAAATGCAATGGCATAGCAAATTGGTGTGCCTTATACAAAATGAAAAATCAAGGGTTCCTATTTACACAATATTTTCAAACCATGAATACTTGAATCCATGGATTAAAAATCCATGGATAAGGAGTGCTGACTTTGCACATCCTTTTAGCAACTCTTCATTACTTACAGTAACTTTTTCCTAAAGAACTTATGCAAGGTCTCCAACTGAATTTCTGCTTGTCTTATTCACAAAGAAAACTTAAACACCAAGTGATGTTTGTGACTTTTACTCCCCTTTCAGATGACATTCATAGTCTATTTCTCCAAAACATTCTTCTTTTCATAACATTCCCAAATATGAATAGAGTGATGCAGTACATTAATTTCACTACTAGTCTTTGCAGTATTTCCCGCTTTTCTCAGAGTGAAAATCTGTGCTTTTGTTGCTGAGGGTACTTACATTCAGGGCTCCCTCTGTGGCCCATCCCAGCCATAATTCTGACAAGACGGTTTTGGTCATTAAATCTAGAGCTGACAACCTAGTATGTCCAAATGTGTTCCCTAATCACAAAGGCTGTAATACTAAACACACTTATATGTGTGTCTGTATGTGCCTTCAAATCATCTGTCAACCTATAGTCATGTTGGCAAACCTATGGCACGCGTGCCAGAGATGGCACACAAAGCTATTTTCTCTGGTACATGGAGTGGGGAAGAGGAGAAAAAGGCCCACGGAAGGTGGAGGGGAAGAAGTCCCACCCCAAAAGTCCCGTTCCCCCTAGAAGTCCCACCTCCAGCACAGGGTAACACTTGGTGCCGGAAGGCTGTTTAGTTTAGGCACTTGGTGCTAAAAAGTTTGCCATCACTGACCTATAGTTACCTAATGAACTTCACAGGATTTTCTTAGGCAAAGAATACTGAGAGGCAGTTTCCCATTACCTTCCTCTGAAATATAACCTACAACACCTGGCATTCCTTGGAAGTCTGCCTTCCAAGTACTAATCAGGCCTGATCCAGCTTAACTTCCAAGAACAGATGTACCCTGGTGTCTTCAGGGTATTTAGGCCTATACACACTTATCTCACAGTGCGTCCACTGATGACAATGGGGCTTCTTCTCAACAGAGATGTATAGAATTGCATCATAGGCCTCCAATTCAGAAAAGAGCATGATTTAATTCTGTAGTAGTCATTAAAATCCCACCTACAGTAAATTCTATATGCTGCATGGTAATTCTAATTATGAGACATAATATGCTTTCTATACAAACCACATGAGTACAGGGATTTGTGTGCATGGACAAACACTTTTAATACATGGGATTCCCTGTTACTTTGGAAGGAGTACTTCCAAATTCTAAATTGAATGCATATACAGAGCTGATACCATTCCTTAGGGTTTCCAAGAAGTGGACAACCTTAAGCCTCCATCCTGGCCAAAAGTTAATCTGCTAAATGAGATGAACAATGCATCCACATGTCAATGACAGAATAAACAAAATTGTCGTCTCTTCCTTAATTGCATTCAAGATCATGCCCTCTCCTTCTCTGCTTTCAAGAAAATACTGCCTGATGTGGCTATCCCAATCTGTCTAATAGTAGGGCTGGCCCATTGCCTCTGAAAGCAGGAACATTCAGAGCAGATCCTCTTAACAACATCTTAATAGCTTGACAGGATTATGTGAGAGGCTGTCATTTACATGTCTCCATGTTGCCTGACACTAGTATTTGTATCTCATACTTCAGGCAGATACTGTTTGATACCATTTTAACTGTCTTGGCTCCATCCTATTGGATTTTGGGATTTGTAGTTTGAGGAGGTCCTCATAATTCTACAATACCTTCCCCTGAATTCCAGTTTTAGAGCTCTTTGTCAGTTAATGCTCTGATTTTTCTTCAGATCATATAAATCATTCACCTTTTAAGTGCCTCCAAAATCCCTACAAATCCCAGGCTTTCATAGGATGGAGCCATGTCACTTCAAGTGTGATGAAAGAGCTCTATCTATGGAGTGCAGATACACCCTGCATCTGTTTAGCAATAAACTGTTGTCCTAATCATACTTACATCTCCAGGTGGCTGTACATATATAATGCAACAATTCTTCCTGGTTGTGTAATTAATAAGATCTGTACTGATAAATTTACTTTGACAGATTGCCTACCGTTTTGTGGCAAACAGAATTTGCATTCCTACCATTGTCCGTAGTGACTATGTTGCTATGAACACAGGGCTGCTTTTTGCCAACTGGAGGTCAGAGAACAAGCAGGCTAGGTTAAACTCCTCCTCTTGTTAGGAAAGCAAGCTCAGTCAGTTTTAATACCCCCTTTGGAAGAAGAAATCCCTTCCTGATTTTTTTTTTTTGGGGGGGGGGGCTTCCGATGAGGAGAAGCAGTCTTAAGGCTAGAGCCATTGCTGATCTTAGCTTCTACATTTCATTACTTTCTGTCACACCCTCAGCAGGGTTAATATCTTACATTCACTGCATTCACAATCTGTGTATATGCCTATACAGATTACCGATCTATGTGCCTCTTATCATTTACCCTCCTCTAATACACATAAAGGAATCCTGTAGCACCTTTGAGACTGACTGAAAGGAATTTATATCACAAGTTTCCATGGGCTCCGGTCAACCCCATCAGATGCATGCTACAGTCCACATAACCTTATCTTTCTTTTTCTCAGTTAATCCTAAAAGTGTTATTCATTTCCTTGGTATCTTTTGTGTTAAACAGACTAACCTGACTATGTTTTTGAATACTTCCTCCTTAGACAGGTTCAATAATCGTGTGAGGAGTATGCATGCTTTTGCCCCACTGTCCTCTGCCACCCTCCACTTGTGGAGAATGAATTTCTGAAGAAGAGAGCTTCTGCTGCTCATGGAGGCTCTGAGGTTAAACTCTCACAAACTGCTTCTCTGGACAGCAGAGGCTATTCTCCTAGAGAAGATTGTCATGCATGTTGAAGGGGGCAGAGATAGCATTAAAGCTTCCAGTTTAACAAACTGTAAATACTGGGAATTCTCAGGCCTTGCATAAATGGATTACATTCATGAATTGTAACCACTAAGGCTATATTAGGAAAATTGGGGGGAGGGGTAAACATGTTTTTCTCAAGTGTCAGGAAGCTCTAACAAAGAAAATCCTTGACTGACAAGAATATTCAGTTTGAGACTCATTCTGTGCAAAATTATCATATTTTTGCATGCGCGCACACACACACACACACACAAAGCATTTTTCTGCATAGGAAATAGTGTTTTCTGCACAGACAAGAATAAGTCCCAAACTGTGAATTGTCCTCAAAAACTGTGCAGTTTTCAAAGACTCTCTCATAGCAAGAAGAAAACTACTAGAATTACTCATTCTTTCCTTGAAGAATGAAATTAGCAAAGAATTACACCCGTAATATTCAATACATCTCCAGAACAATGGTCTTGTCATCATTTGCTGCAACCTGTGGCTCAAGCCTTAAAATGCAGGCATCAGATCTATGTCTAATGTCTCCATTTCCTTTTGGTATACCTTCTGAGAGTTTCTGGAGGGTGTCATACTGACTGGAACCAAAGACAAAAATAATAACCTTTCTACAAGATGTCATGTATCTGTTGTCTGTTGTTGCTCCTGACTTTGATCCATGGGGAGAGGTGGGTAAGAATATTATTATTAATTATTATTCCTGCACCATTCATTTGGACTTCTTTCCTGTATGCAATAGTTCAGACTCTCCAAGTCTGAAACAAAGAAAAAGATTCTGCAGAAGCCTGGCTCTTGTTCCCATCCTCTAGTCCTCACTCAGAAGGTGAAAACTGGTAGCAGATAAGACTCCACTGCTGTTGGACTGGCATCATGTGTATGGACAGTCATATCAATTTGGTAACTCTTCCCTCCAATGAGTCCAGAGCTATTGTTCAGGGCGACATTTGAGTCCAAGGGGCACTAGATAATAAAACCTTTTTTTATAGGAAAAGTTGGGTACACAATGCAAATTTAAAATATATGGGTGAAATATATTGGTGTCTGTTGAACAATACAATGGCCACACTAGTGGAACAGATGCCTTCCTCCGGAGCACCATGTGCTGCCCAAATCTTCTCTAAAGCATTGTGGGCCACCTAAAACAGGTTAGGATAGATTCTACATCCTCTACATCCACAAAAATATTCCTGATGCAAAAACATGGAGACTTCTTGAGGAATATATTGTTCTCTGCTACAAAGAGACCTGTGACCTCACTGGAATGGAGACATATTGGATTGCAAAAGAGGGGTCCCTGTTGAGATGCAAATGGATTTTAAATTTCCTGGACTTTGCAAATCTCCCTGTAGCTACAGGGCCAAGAAAGAGGAGGATCCTGCCTCCAAAAGATATCCTCCCCACCATATACCATGTTAACTAAAGACTGAAACAACATGTAGGCATCTGGCTAACATCACCAATTGTTTTTCTCATTTGGTTTGTAACATCTTGCCTGATGAAGAAGCCCATGGAGCTTTGAAAACTTGCAACAAGTATATTGTGCATTTTGGTTGACAAATAAAGGTATCACTGATGGATTTTTGTTTGAATTTGCTAAATGGCCAACACAGCTACGGCTGAAGGTTAGGATGGAGTAAGAAAAGATGGGGAAATGATGTTCAGTGAGTTGACATCTATTGAACAATGCTGGAGGGAAAACTGTATGTTTATTCTCTGTCAAAAGGCTTGCTCATTTTACTGATATTTGAGCGTAGGGTTATAATTTTCAGAATGCTACTCCATTTTCAAATGGACATGGTCTCTGATACAGCCTTTTCCTCCAATGTATAATAGGCACCTTCTCATAGGAGATGACGGTTATTGGTACAGAAAAACAATTTAGTATCCTTCACATTTGGGAAATAAGAGCATTTACAAAGGTCAGAATAAAATGTGCTCTCAATTATTCCAATGACAGCTATCACAATGATCTACAGGAAACCTAAATTACTAAGAATTCATCTTACTGTTTCATATATAGATTAGCATCCTGTTGATTACTCCCAGCTAGGGCAGATCCATTCAATCAATTTCTGAATACATAGATAAATCCAATTAATTCAATGAGTATGCTCTAATCAGACTTAAAACAGGATTTAGGCCATAGTGAGTTATAAACTACCAGTTTTGTTAGCAAATCGTAAAGGCATGGATATTTCCCTACTGAGATTACTCATACCAATAATGCTACTCTTATGGTAGAATTTTTTACATTAATAGTTAAGAATCAGATCACTCAATATCAAATTTTAAAAGTTTCCTTCTCATGCACAAACTTCAGCAATGTCAGCATGAAGTACTGCTGTCAGATATTTAACAACTGAAACTGTAATTTTATACATATTTACACATCTTGAAGCAATACTGAATTAGATGAGATGAATTTCAATTCTCAGTAGAGGTGAATAGAATCACACTATGCATGTAATTTGCAGGATGTTGCATGATCTCCTCTCTTAGGCTGCTACCACGCTACAAAAATAAAGCAATTTGACACCACTTTAACTTCCATGGCTGGAAGTAGTGCATAGTGTACTGTCAAAAAGCCCTGCAACTATTTATTAGGGTGCATGTTGTTGTTGTCATTGTTGTTGTCGTTGTTGTTGTGTGCATCCAAATCATTTCTGACTTATGGCAACCCTAAGGTGAACCTATCACGTTGTTTTCTTGGCAAGCTTTGTTCAAAGGTGGTTTAATAATAATAATAATATAATAAAATTTATTTATACCCCGCCCAATGGTAATCCAATCAGGGCGGCTTACAATTTAAAACACACAGAATACAACATAAAATCCCAAAAACAATAAATACAACAATAGTTTGCCATTGCCTTCCTCTGAGGCTGAGTGTGATTTGCCTAAGGTCACTCAGTGGGTTTCCAATGCTGAGCTGGGATTGAAACCCTGGTTTCCAGAGTCATAGGGCCTCAGCAGACGGAGGCCCCGGAGCCGCCGCCGAACGGAGCGCCGCGGGGCTGCAGCCTCCGCATCCAGGCGCACCGCCGGCGACTCTAAAAGGAGCACCAAATTGGCGCTCCTTTTAGATGTCAGAGCAAGTGCGCCGCAAAAGCACTTTCTCTGACTCAAACGGCGCAGCGCATGTGTGGACGGCCGGCGCATCTGGGGGCGACCTCGGGGAGAGGAAGGGGCGCCGCTCGTGCGGCTGCCCCTCCTCTTCCCTGCCCGGAAGACGACTTTATTAGTCGTCTGCTTAGGGCCATAGTCCAAGTCATAGTCCAATGCTCAAGGCACTACACCATGCTGGATCTCAAGGGACAGCTATCTTATAGAAATAATGAAGTTTGACACTGCTTTAACTTCCATGGTTCAATGTTGTGGAATTCTGGGATTTATAGTGTTTTGAGATGTTTAGCCTTCCTGTCTGAGACAATCACAGAATCATAGAATCATACAGCTGGAAGAAACCACAAGGGCCAAACCCCTTTTGCCATGCACACAATCAAAGCACTCCTGACAGATGGCCATCCAGCTTCTGTTTAAAAAACTCCAAAGAAGCAGACTCCACCACACTCTGATGGAGTGTGTTTCACTGTTGAACCGCTCTTACTGTCAAGAAGTTCTTCCTGATGTTAAGGTGGAATTTCTTTTCCTGTAGTTTGAATCCATTACTCCTTGACCTTGTCTCTGGAGGAGCAGAAAACAAGCTTGCTCCATCTTCAATGTGACATCCCTTCAAATATTTAAACAGGGCTATCATATCACCTCTTAACCTTCTCTTTTCCAGGCTAACCATACCCAGCTCCCTAAGTCATCCTCACAGGGCATGGTTTCCAGACCTTTCACCATTTTAGTCACCTTCCTCTGGACACACTCCAGCTTGTCTATCTGCTTTTTGAATTGTGGTGCCCACAACTGGGCACGGTATTCCAGGTGAGTCCTGACCAAAGCAAAATAGAATGGCATTGTTACTTCCCTCGATCTAGATACTATACTATTGATGTAGCCTAGAATCACACTGGCTTTTTTATCTGTCACATCACACTGCTGACTCATGTTCAGTTTGAACAGAGCTCTGGTGCCACAACAAACTACAAATCCCAGAAATCCATAGTATGAGGCCATGACATTTAACGTAGTGTCAAACTGTTATTTCTGCAGTGTGGCAGCAACCTCAGGCCATGTGTCATGTAAATCAAGAATAACCAAATCTAATCCTAATCTCTTTAACTGGAGCTTCTTTCCAACTGTGTTGTGTGGCCCAGTATTCCCAATTTTTTAACTTTCTATATACTGCAGGCAAAGCTTGGGAGTGTTATAGTTTAAGACTACAGTTCCCAGAATCTCCCCAGGCAGCACAGCCCTGTTTTACCTCTGTTACTGAGTTATGGACTCTATGAAAAATTAAAAGCTACCACAGTTGAACTTTGCATTTATTAATATTACCCACCCTTCAAAATTTTGCAACCACAAAACATCCAACTTATATATTAGATATCATTTCATGCCTAGCTGTTGAAATATTAAACTAAACTTAAAAGGAAGGCCTAGATGCTAAAATAACCCGTCACCTTCCTCCCTTCATACATACTAGGAGCATATTTTTTGTTGTTTTTTCATGTCAAGGCAATATTGATTTTACAAATTCATTTTCTACCTCATGACAAAGTTTGGCTTACAATAACTCCCAGTAAAGTGTAACAATCTAAGAAACCACTCTTTGAGCAGGCTGTCGTCCCAGTCATAAAAACTACTATAAAACAGTCAGGCTCTGTCTATTGGCTTTCCCCCATTCAACCATGGCCTCCAAGCACTGATTTAAGATAGGCTGCTATTCCTATCTTCAATATTTTGTTAACATACACACAGGCTCACAGTCACACACACCACTTCAGTGTTATAAATAATCTCAACTGGCTATTCTACAAATGTTAAATACAACATTGGATATAAGACAGATCCCCTACAGAATACATAACAATTGCCAAGCCAAGACAAGTGTCCCTGTAAGACAAATCTTTGTATGAAACCCTCATAGTAATGAACAAATCAAGAGCCAGACTTTTGATACAAATCTATGTTCAATCTAAAAACATTTGGTCTACAACTGTGATGGCTGGTGGTTTCCATGCTAATGCAAATAGTGAATCCACTCCAGATTTTAGTTGAAAGGATTTATCCTTGGTGCTGAATCCTAGCCCCAAAATAGGTTCAGCACTCTGGACAACCTTTAGACTAAAACTAAAGACCCGAAACCAATTACTTCACAGACATGAGTCTGCCATTGTCTGGGATATCAGAGGTGTCACTGTCACACTTTAAAATACTTCAGCAACCTATTTCTCAAATGAACGATGCTTTGAAGGCCTCTGTCAAAAATAGTCCCACTTTCACTCCATGCTTTCCTCACTAGAAAAAGAGCACGTTATGGTTCTCCAAGCTCAACATTTCAAACATTGCTACCAATCATTGCCACAGAAGTTAGCTGCCCTGTCATTTCTGAGTAATACTCCAGCAGCTTGAGGCAAAATGTTTCCATTTTGCAAGAGATAGAGAGCTAGTCCAAGACTGCTCAGAAAGAGCAAAACATATTTACATATTTATTTTATACCCTTCATTTCTGTGCTCGCAAAAGCATATAAGAAGCAATCCATGCTAAGATACACATTAAAAATGTAATGTTAAAAACACTAATTAAATATTGATATATGGATATATATTTGCCCCGCCCATACATTTGCATAAACCATGGTGCTAAGACCTTGGAAATGTAAGTTCTCTGCAACTCATGGGGTAGTAACTGGACTCAAAAGTGAAGGATCAAATGTGTTGGATTTTGTTGAGTAGAGCCTCTATCCCTTAAAAGGTAGCTTGCAGTAAGAGCTAGTCATTGGACAAAGAACATCAGTGCTGATATTGTAGAAATGAAAGTAGTGAAAATTGTGATGTAACAGAAGCTTCTGTGTGATTTGTGTGACATGTTTCATTCAGTCTCTTGGCCATCTATCTTTTCGATTGATTCAAGCACACTGTTTTAAGAATGCCACTGTCATGTTTTCTTCACAGAAAGACACCCCCCCAATGAGTCGGGAGTGGTTTCTTGTTGTGCTGGCCAAATAAGGACAGGAGACGCCTGGTTGGTCAAGGCGCGCGGGGGTTTGATTGTTGCTCCAAGTCTCGCGGTGTTATTGGTCTTGCGAGACTTGGGACAAGAGTTTGTTACTTATAGCTCTGTGCTGCCACGTGGAGGCAGCCATTTTAGAGCTGAGACAGAGCGACCCATCCCACCCACCCTTTATTAAGAGTCTTTAATTTGTTACTCTCAGGCTTAGGCTGGTCGCCTTCGGGGGCCAGGAGGGAATTTTTTCCCAGGGTTCTTCCCTGGGTTTTTCGCCCTCCCTGAGATTTATTATTATTATTATTATTATTATTATTATTATTATTATTATTAAGTAAATTAATTTGGGAATGGGTCATGGTGTGATAATTCATTTTGTTATTGTTTATTGCTTTGTCACAACTTTGGAATAGGGTCTATAATTTAAAATTGTTGTTGTACTTGAGGGCGGGTAATGACCCCCACCCCACAGAAAAATTTAATCTGGCTATTTAAAAATTGGGGGGAAAAATAGCATAACACAGATTTAAAGGAAATGATGTATCCATTTAAATGCATGACGTCATAAAATTGTATGATGTCATATGACAAAATATGACATCATTTCTGGGGGAGGGGTTTGTAAATTTGTTGTTATTATTGTTTACTTGTTTTGTCACGTGCGGTGAAGGATCACCCACTTGGGGGGTTACACCTTCACTTACACATGTGACAAATTTGTTAATTGGTTTGTTTATTGGTTTATAAATAGACCCTGTACAGCTAAATAAAAGTTGTGGCCTGTTTAAACCCAAAAAGAGGCATCTTGTGTCCTTTGTGCCAGTGCAATTCAATATGTAGCTATGTTAGTCTGTAGAATCAATCTCTCTCTCTCTCTACATAGATCTTGCTACATAGAATTCAATATTGTTCATATTGCAAGTTTCACCTATCCTTTTGGATGAAAACACAAATATTTCTAAGTATGCAGAATCTAGAAAAAAAATAGGACTACATCTCCCACAATTCGACAGCTAACATAGCTGTAACAGTTATTCTGGCTGAGGCTTTCCTATAAAGTAAATTGCCAGAACAATAGCCTTATCTATGTCTAAGTGTTTCCCCACCACTGCCCTTTTCCTAGATGTTTTTTTTAGGAAACAAGCTGCAGCTTGCTGTTCCAAAGTTAAGGTGACACAACTCACTGTAAATGAATGCATGTGAGTCCAACATAAGGAATGGTCTCCCATATCACAGAAGACTCCTCACAAAGAGTTCTCCTTTTATTTCTCTCATCTTAGAAGAGGTAATAATATTCACACCTTGACCTTGTTTCCATCGCTAATTCTGGTTGTCTTTCTACCTGGCTAGGTGACTGAGCAGTATTCACACTATCTTACATGGAGTTTTGTTTCCCCCTCTCTTGTGTCTATTTCTAACATCCTCCTATCACATTAATTTGGGATGAGCTCCCCCATGTATTTTAGCTCATTACTCTATCTTGTCTGGCCTTCCCCTTCTATCTTCTCCATAGTTTTTAGCTAAATAATTGTTAGTCTAATTTAAATCTCCCTACTTATTTACATATTTGTTTCACTTATCTCTATATTAAAGCACACTCCCAATTTCTTTATTAGGGAGGAGGCAGTCCCTGCCCCAATACAGCTGAAACCCTGACTAAATGCTTTAGAGAACATCCCACTTTTGCTTGAACCACTGCAGAGCCATTCATCTTTGTCTTGAGCCCCAAATTAATGCTGCAGTTTGGAAATCCAAAAGGTTCACAGTGTGCAGCTTACTGATCAAACTTTATGCTGTCAATTTATGGCCCAAAGTCCAAAATGATGTAAGAATTTGCAGAGACTGGGTTTTTTTTATTATTATTATTACAAGCACCAAGACTGCAGTAGAGAGGGCAAGAGTATAAAGCAAATTTCCATAGCCAACATAAATCTGTCCAAATAAACTGTATTTAAAAAATAAATACTGCAAAGCAACTAAGAGGAAAGCTAGTTCACCAGCTTTCTCAACATGTCTCCATTTAAAACAAAAAACAAAAAACATGTTTTTTCTTCTACACACAATCACTACCACACTGTTACAAATTCTGCAACTAGCCCTTTTATACACATCAAACATTACATGAAAACAATAGCAAATCAACGGCCAATCTGTTGGACACCTTGATATCATGTTTGGCTAGAGAGAACTTGGAATTTTCAAATTTTTATTTTATTTTATTATTTACTTTTGATCTACAACTCCCAAATCTCCTGGTCTGTATCATCTGAGGCAAGTTGGTTGCTCTTCATGATAGAAAACATGTTGTGCAGGCCTGATTGTTACCATCACACCAAATTTGTATTGGGGATTACAGTTTATAACTGGGCTCTTCTGGTGTTCAGTTTTAGACAGCTACTTCTTGATGCAATTGCAGCTAATGTGATGAGGTCACAACGGTCAATTAGACTGAGGCCAATGCTACCTGCCACCGCTACAAATTAGAACTCTGCTTTCACTCCCAATTTTCCAAGCAACCAACTTCAAATCACCACGATCAGGAAGTACACAAAAACACTGTACACCAAGGACCAAGATTTTCCCCACTTTTCCTGAGCTCTTTTTAAATCATTCCTTGTGCAGGAGCATGCAAATATTACAAAATGAACACAGAGTGCATTCAAGAGGACATGAATCAAAAATCGAAATGGTGGGCATTCTTTCTGACCCACTGGGTTATCAATTGCATCTTACAGCACCATGACAGACAGACAAACAGCCTATCAAAGAGCTTTATTTGATAATGCCAACAGTCAGCAATATCCAATCAGAGATACAAGGAGGTAGAGTTAAAGCTGTTATGACAGGGGACTGTTCGGCTGAGCTCCTGTCTGCTGCTAGTTCTGTGAGCAGACTGCTTGCTGATGTTTCCTTGCAATTTTTGCTTCCTAAATTAGATACCCATTTGAAGGTTACTCCTTTTTTGCATTTTGTCTCACTCTTTCAATCCTTAGTTTTTAAAAGAGTATTTTTAATAATTATTGTTACTGTTTCAGATTCTACTTTAATCTTTTGCCTGTCTCAGTCTCTTTGTCAGTCCCTCCCACCCCCACCCCCCCACTCTCACATCTGTCTATCCTCTCCTGGTCTCTGCCATCTTTTCCTTTTGCTGATATTGAAGGTTAAGTGCTGGACTCATGTAGCTGCTCAGTGACATAGGACATGTGACAAAATGTGATACTGAGGGTAAGCAATTCATTCTTTCTGTCTATTCCTCCTGCCCACATGCTGGTTGCCCCTGGCTTCATTCCCATTTCCTTCTTTCCCCCTGCCCCATACCCTACCATTTCTAAGCCTAGCAAATATGGCTTGACCTCTCCCTCACTAGGTCAATTCATTCTGATGTCTAGGGCAGGACAACAAATGGTGCCCTATCCCACAAGTCAAAGTTCATAATACCTACAGTTCACTAAACTATTTTAGTACTTAAGGCAAGAAATCCCACAAACTCCTCTCTCTATTGCTAGCAGTACAAATACAATAACAAACAAAATAACTAACTACCTGCTGCCCCTTCATTTCACTCAAAATTTGTTACCCAAGGCAACAGCTTCACCCTTTCCAACAATAGAGCCAGTCCCATTTGCCTCTGGCCACTGTTGCTCTACCAAGGCCTTTTGTATCTGGTATGTCATGGCAGATTGTTGCTCTTCTGTCTTCCTAGTGTGTCCCGCAAACTAGGTCCAGCTCTGACAGATTCTACAAACTGTTACCATGTTATATCTGAGGCAGTGCTCAAATTAAAGTGGAGGAGGGGACCTGGTCCCTAATTCTTCTGATGCTTCCTGTAGATACAGTTTTAAAAGGCTCAGGGGAGGCAGGATTTGAACCCCTACATCTATGCAAGCTTCTCCCAGTTCATGCCTCCCTCACCCGAATCAGCTCACCAGATTTCTGTTTGGTGATATGCCTGGATTGTCACCCTCTCAGGATCGCTTGGCTTTCTCAGCTTATAGAACCCATATGGACTCATCACTGATGTCGCTTTAAGATATCTCTTTAAGGAACTGGCTCCTCTTCTCCATGCCACCATACCCCAATACTTTCACTTTGATCAGAAGGGTCTGAGCTGCCTTCATTTCCATGCTGCTGGGGGAACTTTCACACCAAGTAGAATGTTTCTAACTGTTCAGAATCATACCTAATTTCTAGAACTTTTATTTACTGTATAGCAAGATTCAAAATGAACCCCCAGCAGCAACGTAAGTGTGTTCTTGAACTGCAGCCATGGGGAATAGAGTGGGAAGGCCAACTCAAACTGCAATGAGGAACAACAGAGAGGAAGACTGCAATCTGCCAAACTGGGTTGGGGTCACTACTGCTGGGCAGGAAGAATTGTTAACTGCCAGGAAGTATACAGCCCTTGCCAACCACTTCACTTTTTCAAGTTGTAGAAATAGAACATACAACCAATAAAGAAATACCTGGGGGAAAAACCTTCTCGAATCACACGGCAGAACGGTAGGTGACAGGAGGATAGTATCCAGCCCAGAATGAAACAAGATGCCCGTGAACCTTATTTATCACACTATGCATCAGTGAAAAGATTTCTATGGTCAAAAGTAGCCTGATTAGTGAAAAGTACATTCCATTCCTACATTAAGGCCCTCTCTGTGCCATCTACTTTGTATCTCATTTGATACCTTCTCTGACAAGCTGTCTAAAAATAAGACAGGTAGGCATATGCTTAGTTCTCCTGTTTCATCATAGTTAAACAGGTATGTGTGTGGTGTGCACGGGAGAAGGTTGGCTTATGAAGATTAATGTGAGGTGCTCATTTGATGTGATCAGGCAGAATAAAGGGCTTCTGGATTTTAAAAAGCCCACACACATACACATGTGTGCAAACACAACTGTTCCTTCTATATCATGTGCTTTTACCTCTTTCAATCCCATCTCATTCTAAGTTACTCACTGCAAACAGGAAACCTGACACAGCTAAGAGTCCAACACACATTCTCCTTTTTTTCTGCTTATCTACCCACATGCTACTGCCCATTTCAATTAGAGAGGCCACTGTGCCCAATGAGAGAAGTCACAGTGTTGTTGCCTACCTTTCCATACAAGAACAGAGCCTGTGAAATGCTCCTGCATTTTCCTGGCTCACTGAGAGAGAGATTGGTAATTGTGACCTCTGGTTGATGCTGCCTACCTAAAGGAGGGAGACTAGCCATTGCAGCCTGTGTATGATACTGCCTACCTGAAGGAGGAGACTGGCCATTGTGACCTCTGGCTAATACTGCTGACCTGGTAGATAAATAAATGGGAGCCACTGAAAAGATAGTCACAGCCCCTGTTGGGTATGAGAAAGGACCAGGACCAGAGAAAAGACCCAAGGAAAACTAAAGCTATTAAAGAAAAAAATAACAATAACCCTAAAACAAGAGTATAATTAAAATTTTACTTCTTGACCACTCATTCACAATACATATAATATACATGCAGTGGTCCACTAAGCTGAACACAGTCTATGACCCATGTACCGTAGATTCCCAGATGTTTGGCACCTCCTTCATTTTACAGTATCAGGCAGGCAAGCCACTGCTGGGACACTATACATGGCTGATGGACTAGTTTTGTTTCTTTTCTTTTCTTTTTTAGCAGCATGAGTAACATGTTGGGTTGGCCTGACTGTTAGCAATCACATTTAAATAGGTATAATGGATACCTCAGCTTAACATAGCATTAGAGCTTTAGTTCTGAATCCTTTTTTGGATGATGGATCCCTTTGAAAACCTGATGAAAGCTATGGACCTTCCCTCCTCCTTAAGAAAAAAAAATACCTATAAACATAGGCACACAACTATTTGCATATCTTTTTTATTGCACTAGACCGGAATGAAAAATTACAAAGAACAATTGACAAGAGAAAGTTTTGCCTTGAATTCACCATGATGAGAAATTCAAAGCAGTATGAAAAAAAAAAATCAAACAAAATAGGCATTCTTTTTGTACTTGACTTACAGGACTCCCTGGAGTCAATCAATGGAAGCCCTAGGTGCATGGAGCTCAGGTTATGAACCCCTGTATTAGAGAAATCTTTCAGGAGCTTAAGTCAGCTACTGAATTACTCTATCATTCTGCAGCATGTTGTTATTCTTATTTCACATATACAGCTAGTCCTGTTTAGTGAAAAGACTGCCAAATCCTATTACATTCATTGCAGTGATGTATCTTCCCCCTCCATTAACATCACATCCAGTAAACATATACTTCTGAGACACATTTCCATTCTCACATATTTTGTTAAGATAGGCCTTTTTTAAAAAAAAACACACACACAGTTCATTTACTTTAGAATTATGACATTGAGCCTGGCCTGCGCCTAGGTTTCGTATGCTTTTCATGAAAAACAAGTTCTCTCTAGTATGGAAGTTTCATTCTTCTTTTATACATACCCTTTATATACAGATCACATCTTCAGAGCTCTCATTACAAGGAACTGTTCATTTCCCTAAAAACAGAGGGGTGGGGGAGAGAAAAGACAAACATAGTTTGCTGAAGTTCACAACACTTTACATTAAATTACAGCCCCCCAAATGAGTTTGGACATGTCCCCCTTGATGATATCAAATAATATCCAAAAAGAAAAATCTAAAGTTTAATGACATTTAACTCCTGTTTATTGGGAACAAGAGTTAAATGTGCACTTAAATCTCACCCGATGAATGAAAAGGAACTTGGGAAGGATCATGCTCCTAAAATGTAATGCATTCTAAAATCCAAATTTTGTATAGATTTGGAATAAAACAGCAACATTTTATATGACTTCTGCTAGTCTGAGTGCTACTGTTGTACAGTGAAAAGGACAAACAGAAATGTATTCATGCGTGTAAATTCATATGGATTTGTTTCATTCCTGAGCTGTTACGTCTGCGCTTTTTACCCACCCATTATTGCACACACACCCATTCAATTCCTTTTGTTTCAGCTGTGAACTGCTCTGCCACTAGTATTCAGATGAGCAACAGAATCAGCCCAAGATGTTTTGTTGCCTGTGGTGAGGCACTCTCCTCAATCCACATGAAGAAGCTTATGGAGGTGGCAGGTGACTCATACATGAACCCTGGCAATGGGAGGGACTTTTCCACCATTCCTGAGGCAGCACGCTAGTTTGGACATGGGGGAAAGCCAGGCCAAGGTGTAGGGCAAACACAGTTCTGTCCTCTAGCAGAGGAGAACATCTGGAGAGCTGATGATGAATAAATAGCTAAGAAGCTATCACACCTGTCTCCCAGCAACTACTGCCTGAAATAATCATCTCGCTTTGGTTAACAGTAATGCCAGCCCTGATAGCCAACGTAAGTTCAAACCCTGTTCAAGTTTCATTGTAGTAGAAACATTACAGCATCTACAGCATTAGAAAGAAAAAAAAAAGCCAAGACTGACCTAAATTAAATGCTTCTGAACTTTTATCATATCAGCTGCTCAATTTAAATGCCAGAGCACACCTCTCAGTCTTCTCATGTAAAGCATTCAAAACTGGGCCAGAGTCAAAATAGACCAGGCAATGTTGTGGCCACATTCACAAGCTACA
The DNA here is from genome assembly GCA_026167975.1 of Phrynosoma blainvillii. Lineage (NCBI taxonomy): Eukaryota > Metazoa > Chordata > Lepidosauria > Squamata > Phrynosomatidae > Phrynosoma > Phrynosoma blainvillii. Next base: position 197,756,964 of record JANUYF010000001.1, on the reverse strand, counting down.
AAGCTGAACACTCTACTGTTTTCAGTGACTGAGTGGCAGACGGGGGGGGGGGGGGGGGGGGGGCAGCTACACAGCTATACCAAATCTTGCTTAATATGTGAGAGGAAGAAGAAATACATCCCCATATTGCCTAATCAAGATCACACACACAAACACATTTTTCTTCTCACACTGCAATACTGCCTTTCAGCACAATGCTGGATGTCCAATGTGAACTCAGTATTCTCACTTTGTTTGTTGTTGTTAACTGCCCTTGCGTCAATCTCGACTCATGGAGACCCTATGGATGAGACATCTCCAAGACCCTCTGTTCCTTATTGCTCTGCTTAATTCCTGTAACCCCTTAATACCCATGACCTCCTTAATAGGGTCCATCCATCTAGCATGTGGCCTTCCACTCTTCCTACTTCCCTCCACCTTCCCCAGCATTATTGTTTTTCCCAAAGACTCCTCTGTTTTCATGATGTGTCCAAATACCACAGCCTCAGTTTGGTCTTCTTGGCTTCCAGGGAGCTTTCTGGTTTGATCTGCTCTAGGACCCACATGTTTGTCCTTTTGGCTGGGATCGTCAGCATTCTTCTCCAGCACCACATCTCAAATGAAATTATTTTCTTCCTATCATTTTTCTTAATTACCCAGCTCTCACATCTTTACATGGTAATAGGAAATACAATGGCTTGTAGAATTCTAATTTTTGTGCTGAATTGTATATCTTTGTTTTTTAGAATCTTTTCTAGTTCTTTCATAGCCACCCTCCCCATTCTTAGTCTTCTGATTTCTGACTGCAGTCCCCATTTCTATCAATGTTTGATCCCAGGTATGGGGATTATTTTAATATTTCTATTTCTTCATTGTCTAGGTTGAACTTGTGAACGTCCTCGATGGTCATTATTTTAGTTTTCTTTATGTTCAGCATCAAGCCTGCCTTTGCACTTTATCTGGAGTGAAAAAGGGAGACTCGCAGTGCTTACAGATGAAGATCACTCTACCAACTAAAATACAGGAAAGACACTGTAGAACAATGTTAATTCCATCTCCTCCACCCATGGAACATTTTTAATGGAGACTTAGGGCCTTTGCAGACTGTTAGAAATAGTGCAAATTGAGTCCACTTTAACTGCCCTGACTCATTGCTAGGGAATCATGGGAATTGTATTTTTTTTCTGGGACATTGAGTCTTCTCTGTCAGAGAGCTCTGGTGCTACAACTTGAAGGCAGCTTCATCCAGACACAACCCACAATTAAAATTACATGAATGAGGCAGAGCAGCTACAGGATGCAATGCTATATGATAAGGGTGGTTAACATAGGGCCCATGGGCAGATATGGCCCTCTGTCTTTTTCTTGCAGCTCTCTGGGGATCTCTGAGGATCTCTCACCTCTGCCACCAACTCTGCCATCAAAATCCAGCAGTCCAGCAGCACAAAAAAACCAGCATGGACGTGTGAAAACCAGGGCCTTTTCTTTAAAAGTGTGCTTTTGCCTCAAAACAAGATGCACCTCACTCACCCACCTTATTTAACAGTAGCTTCACATTTCTGAGAAGATGCAAATCTACTCAAAGGCAAGGCAAGCAGAAGGTTGTGCCTTGTTTAGAGGCCCAATGGTGACTTCAAAGGAAAAACAACATTTTTCACACCCAATTGGGAGGGGTAGTATAGTGCAGCAAACCATGGATTCCAGCTCACCAAGGACCCATGAAACCTGTCCAACGCTGTTATATACACATCCCTAGGGGAAGGCTTCACTGAGCTCAACAGTGACTGATGTCTAAAAAGAAATATACAGGATTGCTCCATAATATTATATGGCCACTTTGTATTCATAGGAGAAAACAACAGTTCAGTATATTACCATCAGCAGTCACACCCTTTGAACCCATTGCAAATTCATGGCATTTTTATACTGTCCCACATGTATACAATCAAACTAGAAGACCATATGTAGCATGAATTTTACAGTCGACTCTCCATTCTTGTGGGGGAACCATTCTGGACACACACACCCCGCGCGAACAGAAAATTGTGTGTATGCAAGCTCCATAGGCTTGAATGGAGGCACACGCCCCATTTTGTTCTCCCAGCCGCCATCCATGGATAGACGAGGGACATGGATCCCAAGTCCACAATAATGGAGGGGCAATTGTTTATTCATTTGTGGACCGGGGACTGGGAGGGGCATGAATAGGATTCAAGTATGATCACTGAAGTGCACTATCTTTGTGGTTTGACAGCAACAAAGCCCTCTGATTGACCCCTCTTGTCAAATTTCTATGACACAGCATTACATAAGTGATGGATGATAATAGTTCCACTGGGTTAGCTCAGTCTAAAACATTGCAAACAAGTGAAAACAATTACAGATCAAAAGGGAGGAAGGGAGGGATGTAGAAATATGAATGACTCGACTAGGGAAAAGTAAGAGTGAAATTACTTTGATGATCCATCTGGCAAGTTATGTTAGTCAGTGGCCAGGTCTTTTCAAAAGCAATCATGATGAAATATTACTAAATTAGGTGCCTGGCCTTGAAAAGGATTCTGCCCCATGATTTACATAAGTGTAGAATGCTGGCATATAGGGCCAAGCATACTGTGTGCCTTTTTCATCTGCATTTTCAACACAGAATAAATCCTAAATTGTGAAGATTCTTGCCCATCTAGGCTTTCCCTCATAGGGCTTTTCTGATGTTCAACAACCCCTTTTTTACCATTTAAAAATAGTTTTAAATATTCTTCCCATCCTTGCTTACTTGTAGTCTCACTGACAGAAAAAAAAAAAGGGGGGGGGTAACTCATCATAGGTAAGGATATTACTTGTAACCTGTTCCTTCCAAGGTGAGACAATAACAATATGAGTTGTTTTCCACCCCTTTCCCTGTCCACTAAGCTACTGAAAAGAAGAAAACTTGAAGAGGAAATCAATCAAGGACTGGGTTTTGTGTGAGCTCAGTTTGGATCCTGGAAACAAACTCCTCAAGTGAACACATGCTCAAAAAGTTTTTTTTTTTAATTGTTATATATCACCTCCAGTTAGCAGTATGCATATGGCTCCAATTGGTGGATGTTGCAGTTGAAGTATAGGGAAGAAGAGGGGCAGCAGACCTGAAAAAAACTGATGTATACCTACAGATATATACAGATAGGGCAATGCTAGAGGATAGATAATCTGCAAATATTATTTCACAGTTTTGCTTTTCTCAAGATCTACTTCTCATTTTCCCACCTTTTTGTTACTTTATAACTTTACTTTTTTTAAAAAAAAAATACAGCCATGAACTGCATTTCAAGGATATAGGCACTAGAGACAGTGTTTCATTGCCTCTTCAACCAAGTATTTGGGGTTTTTCCAGCTTTATTATTTGCGAGCAGACACAGCTTCCATAAATATGCTGGTAACAAGTAGAGAAACCATAAACACACTAGAATAGGAAAGAAAATTATGACCATCCTCTGTGAACACCATGTCTTTAAAGTATGGCCACACTCAGTTGCAGATAGGTGAAACTATTTTACCACATCATCCATCAAAACTGCAATCCATTTATGTACTCCTGAATGGTGAGTTTTCATAACCAAAGATCATACTGTGGTTGGACTGTTCTATTAAGGGCTGGAGTTCTTCACAGACAAAATCACACAATGCCTCCCGCATAACTGAACGATAATATATCAACAGCCACATTTTATCCCCCACTAAGCAAGCTTAGAAGATTCATTTTATGTGTACAGTAACAAAAGGAATCTTCTCAGAGAGAGTTTTGAATCCAAGGAAACTTTTTGGTATGCAGATTTATTGTTTACACATATCTGCACTAACTGACCACTATAAAGATCTGAAAGACCTGTATCACCTCACCTAGCTCTTTGACAATTTAGGGAAAGGGACATGATTTGCATCTTTCTGGATCCTACTGCATTCTATCCCACTTTCACGATTCTATAAATATGCTTTTTAACCTGAGACTTTAACATCACTCTGTATTGCATCTGAAAAAATGGATGTATATCCACGAAAGGTCCTGCTAAAATGAAAACCAGTTAATTTCAATGGTGCTGTCTCATTCATTCTTTTTCTCTGCCTCCATTCTTTCTTTTTCTACTGCAAGAGACTAACATGGCTATGTCTTTGAGAAAGATTACAGTGTTACTTCAAAGGCAGCTTCCTTCCAAGAAACAGTTATGTTACACATAAAACTGAAACTCTCACATGGGGGGGGGGGGAGGCACAAATAAATTAGGCATTTTTCTGGTCCATCAGCATCCAGACTTTTGTCCACCAGATGACGCTCCAAAAACTATCTCTAAATTTCCATTCAGCTCATGCATAATTTGCTTTTTGTTTTTCAGCAGCCAGATTCCATTTAGTCCCCAAGGCTTTCAAAAGATGACAGCCAGCCAATTGTTTTAATGTGTGTGAGGAAAGCATACAAATTCATGTCTTCAATAAATAAATGAAGGGAAGCCTTCACAGCGTAGATCGGCTGACTGAGCCCATTTAGCAAACATCCCCCAAAAGTGGACATTCAACACATTGAGAGAAATACCGCTTGGCATTCATGTGCACGCACACATACACACGTATATACACATACACATGCACGCTTAGGACTGGAGAACAATTTCACAAGAAACTTGAGCAATTGAGCCTTTTCACATCTTTGAAGACTTCTGTGAGTTGAAATAAACGTCACCTCTAGTATTTGCTCTTCTGCAATACTTATGGAGCATTTTGAGAAAATAAAGTACAGTCAGCCCTTTGTATCCACAAGGATTCCGTTCCGGACCCCCGCCCCATGAAAGCCAAAAACCATGAGACCAAGTCTCATTGATTACAATGGTGACATGCTGTGCACACGGCTGCGGTGGGGCAGCCACATGCACATGCCACCATTGGGGTGAATGGGTTGGGGCCATCTGTGGATGCTCAAATCTGTAGATGGCAAGCCCACAGTTGGGGCAGTAAGACTGTACACACAGAGCAGCCCACACATTTTGAAATTTGAACTCATACATTTGAAAAATATGCATAAGCACACTTTAGTCAATGGAGACATGAATACATCACATAAATTGCATAAATAAATGCACATGTTCAGAAAAGATGTGTACAAATTTCCATTCAGAGAAATAAACAGAAAGTTTCAGAATCAGATACAGAGCAAGAGTGGGAAGAAAATGCAGCTTGAATTTGGATAACCTCAATGAAAATAGATTTCCATAGCTCGTACACCTCACCCTTTAGCAGATACTGGCAATGATGAGACCTCCTTGGCCAGCTCTTCACTGAGTCAAGGCAACCTCTTCCTCACATTTCTTGAGGGCAGGTACAAGGAAACAGAGGCACAAGCCATATGCACAACCATTTCCCCACTACTCACACATCTGAAGACATGTAAGTAACATTTTGGAAAGAAACTACATCTCTATTTTGCCACAGAACAGTAGCTTGTAAACAAAGTGTTCCCAACCTACAAAAATGGTTACTTACTTCACAAACAGAACTGCCTCCCTTCTCACAGCACTCTGTAGTACAAGGGAGAGAGGATGTATGGCCCTCCAGATGTTGAGGCAACTCCCAGAAATCCTAGCCAGCATAGCCAATCTGGAAGCCACAAACTGTCCACTCAACTTATAATACAAGCAAGTATAGTTTCAGAAAAAGACTTCAATAAATCGACATGTGTCTCTGCAAATTCCAAAAATTAATCCAACAGCACAGTAGCTATATGCATAAATCTTATTAGTTGTTTCCAGATCTCCCTTCGCAAAGCAGGGTTATAATGTCATAACTATCTTGCACTGCAGAGTATTAATAAGCAGATTTTTAAATTGCTTAGGAGCTAAAGGCTAAAAAGTCTAAAGTTGCAAAGGCCTGGGGAAGGAGGAACCAAAATTCAGGAAAAAATCAGGTTTTCTTACCCTTTTTTCAAGTTTTTTTTTCCCCTGGAAAAAATGGGGGGTGAAAATTGAAATAAATGGGGGAAATGGATTATTGATCCCCTCCTTTAGGACAACACTTACAAGGTATTCATACATGTATTCCCCCAAAATTATTTCTAAAAACTATGTAAGCGGTGGACTTTTATTTAAGACAATCCACAGTATTGCAACTCCTGATCTGGGTCCCTTTTTCTCAGTTATTTTTATGGAAATGAATGCTTTATGTCAACTTAACTCTATGGCAAACTAGAGAAGCCAAAATAACATTCACTTTTCTGCTAATAGTGATGGTTACTTTTGTTTTTAGTGTATTTTACAAGTTCTCAATAAATGAAGCAAAAATGAAGAGACTCTTTACAGTTTAGGGGGGAGAGAGAGAGAGAGTTTACATGATATAATAGTACATTCTCCCCTACCCACCTTCTCCTTCCCCGGACAACATTCCATGATTCAAAGCATAGTCAGACAATAATAAGGCAATGTCCAAAAGGTGTTCATCCTGGTAGCTTCCAAAATATCATGTGGTTCAATGGGGGCCATGTCTAGAATTTACTTGTGAACAGATGCCCTGTAGTCTCAAAAATATCTTCAGCTAATTCACCACTGGCAGAATTTGTGTGTCAGTTTTTCTAACAATGCAAGGATCCAAATTCTGTCAAACAAGATTAATGGACAAAGTTTGTAAATTCTTGCACGACCTTCCTATCTCCATCCTTGCTGCATACAGTAAGGTACATATCAGATCTTTACATAGGACATTTTCATTTCCTTTATCATAAACTGATAAAAATCGGTAAAGTACTTTGAAAGTGAAAATTCTGATTACTTATTTTGTTAGTCTTCCAGCTAGAATAGAATTTAGAGCAGCCTGTTATTACAACTTCTCCAGCACCTAACAATTTGTTATTGATTCTGTGTAGTCTAAAGAGGTTCAGATACCAACAATGTATCACCTTAACAGTACCCTCCTTTACAATTGCAGATATATAAATAGTTTAGTATATAAATAGTAAACAGTTCAGGGTCTTGTATCTCCATTTGTAACAACCCAAACGAAGAAATTCGATTTGTAATTATTGTTCTGAATCTGAATAAAATGTACTTTTTATACACAAGGTGTGATAATTTTATGATGAGCAAAATTATACATAATACTCTGCGTCCCTAAAGCAAAAAAAGTGATTTTCATTCTGTAAAGGTTGCTAATACAACATATTTTCAATTTTTCCATAAATTTCAGGGGTTCCCTCCCCCCCTGAAAAAAAATAGGGGTTTTGCATGATTTCAAAATTTCTGGAATGTTTATATCTCCAAACAAGTCTAATTTCTCTCTCCAGTTTTAAGGTAAGACAACTGAGAAAGCAGTGCCCACTCAACAGACAGGTCACAGACTGCAATAAACTGACCTTAAATGCACTGGAGTAAAGTGCATGCAGGGCAAATAATTTCTGATGAGGTTTTTAAAAATCAGCATAATTTTGAGGGCTTAAATGGGCCAACTAGAAAATAAATTATTCATGCTGTTAGCACTCCGGGTGTGCTGACCCCTGCGATTTCCCCAAATGCGGGAAACTTGACTGCATAATTTGTGGTAGTTTAAAGCCATTAATGGCTTTTCAAAAGGAAACAACACATTGTCATTGTTCTTGTTATGTGCCTTCAAGTCAACACTGACTTCCTACAACACTATCCTAGGGCTTTCTTGGCAAGATTTATGCAGAGACAATTTGTCATTGCCTTCATCTAAGGCAGAGAACCTGTGACTTGCCCAAGGTCAGACAGTGGGTCTCCACAGCTGAGCAGAGATGTAAATCCCAGTCTCCCCAAGCCATTGTACAACACAGAAACCACACAACACTGGTTTTCTAAAAAGCTCATGCAGGGCCCTATCTATATCAAGAGCCTCTTTTCCAGCCACTGTAGTCCCAGTTGATTCCCACTGCCTACTATTTTGCATTGAGAAAAGTGTCTTAATTGACATCAATGAGAACATTTCTTCCAAAGCAAAGAATAGACACAGTAAACCTGATCTGGATTGGGAACACAATTTTCTTTAAAAACCTACTCTATTAACTCTTTTTTTAATAGGGGGAGTTAATAATATTGTATGGAAGCCATCTTGTTTACTTTGTACCTGGCTATGAGAAGGAGTGGCTGGCTATATAAAGCAGTGGAATGGTATTTGTAACTCTCCAGTTGATGGGATTTCATCTTCCATCAGCCCCAGTCAGCCTGGTCCATGGTGAGGCTGGTAGAAGCTGCTGTTCAGCAACATCTGGAGGGCCATGTCTTTCCCCATTCCTGACCCACAATAAGGTTATCCCACAACAAATTCATTTCCATCCATGTAATTCTAGCCAGCTAGTTTAACTGTCAATTATACTTTCATTGCTGGCCACTTACATCTATCATTCCTACAGTTCATCTGGGCAGAATATTGCCTGGGCATTTTCCAAAATATCCCAGGTAAAGTCCAATGAGATCAAGTAGATTTAGGGCCTTTACAGACTCCCAGAAATAGCGCGGCTTGAGGCCACTGTAACTGTCCTGGCTCAGTGCTAGAGAATCATGGGAATTGTATTTTTTTCTGGGACATTGAGCCTTCTCTGTCAGAGAGTTCTGGTACCACAATAAACTACAGTTCCCATGACTCCTTTGCACTGAGCCAGGACAGTTAAAGTGGCCTCAAGCTGCATTATTTTGTCAGTCTGTAAAGGCCCTTAGGCACATTTATTTATTTAATATTCTACCTTTCTTTTTGCATAGGATCCAAGGTGGTTTATATCGAATTTAAAACAAGGTACAGTACATGAATACAACTGTACTGAAAAAGAATGGGGCAGGAATGTTCTGGGCCAGCTAATGACCTAAACAGATACTGCATGCTATTATCAACTTTTTAAAATCTCATCTATATGAGCATTATACAAAGAATATCACAGCACACCATGTATTATAAAATCAGCAAGCCAAATGGGATCTTTCACTTGATCATTTCACTTTACAGCTATTGAATGTGTAAGCCAATGTTTCATTAAAATAACAATAGACCATTATCTCCAGCATTGTCTCTAGGCTGTGTAGTTCCCCATCCTTGGATCAAGATGCCTCCTTTACTTGTTCCATTACACAGTAGGGCTTAGGAACAGGCTTTTCCAGATATTTTTGGGCTGCAAGTCCCATTATCTATCACTATAGTCTCTAAGCTGTTTAAGACTGATGGGAGCTGCAGTCCAACAACATACAGAGGATTACACATTCCCCATCTCTGTCAATACACAACACACAATACACCAGGTTTGATTTGGTTTTGGGTTTGGTTTTCTTTTTAAAAAAAATCTTACAAAATTTTTACATGCTGCTTCCATGAATACCTTCAGGAAACAGACTGCCAGAAATAGTGCACATTAAACTGAGGCACTGCCCTGGCTCAGTGCTAGGGAATCATGGGAACTGTAGTTTATTGTGGCACCAGAGCTCTCTGACAGAGAAGGCTCAATGTCCCAGAAAAAAATACAATTCCCATGACTCCCTTGCACTGAGCCAGGGCAGTGCCTCAATTTAATGTGCACTATTTCTGGCAGTCTGCAAAGGCCCTATGCCTAGTATCATAATGGCCTATATCTAGTTTCTATTCCCACCTAGAGTAAATGCACTGGACCAACCCAGCTGAGTAGTAAGTCAACATTTAAGTAAAGCCATCTGATTTATTGGGTCTAGAAGGGGAGGAATTGGATTTAGGCCAACATCAGCTGGCATCCTATTCAGATAGGAAGAAAGCAGCCTCTATTTTCTTAACACAGAAGAATGCTCCTCAAATATTCAGGAGATCAATTATTTCCAAAACATCCCCAGACAATTAATGTAAATAAAGAAAACAATAATTAAAACCACTTGCCTTCAGGGATAAGAGAGGACGCTACCTTCCATTTCCTCTTGCATTCTAACCAATTGTTAATTACTTTCTTATAAAAGATTTTGTGGGCACCCAGTAATGTTTTTTTTTTAATCTCTTACATAAATTGTCTAGTCCACAGCTCTTGAACGATACTAACAGTATCCGTTATTTACAGTCAGAGCATAAGCTCTGCCACTAATGGTGCTGTGTATCTGCGTAGTAACAAGAGGGTTTCTAGCAGTACAGCACAATATTATCCAACTTTCAGTATCAGTGTCTAATGCTGTCAGGTAGTGAGAATGGTGATCATTAATCCTTCAGCAACCTGAAAAACTGGGGGGGGGGGGAGAATAGAAATCAATAGTATTTGTTTTTAAACCATTTTAAAAATCATCTCTACAAAAATCCCTTAAACTAGCATCTAGACAAAATGTAAAGCACATAGAGACCTGGCTCCAAAACTGTGACAGCACAAGCAGAAGACCCTTTTGAGGCAGCCAGATTTTTGGGGAGGATTGGGAGAGGTGCACACATGCATACATGTGTATGTGACACCAATTCCACCCGCCCCCAGTCTGCAACCCAAAGCCTTTACAGCATTTTTTTTTGAAGCACAGAGATGAGCTACAGATACATATAGTCTGGTGACATCGCCAGGTTTGACCATTTGGAGCCAAACTATAATCTTTTAACACCAAATCCATGATCCTCTTAGCGTACACACAGAATTACACCCTTATTTTCTACATAAAAGGAGGGGGGAATTATATAATTTACATGAACAATCATTATAAATATAATCTATTTTGTTGTATATGTTTTATTATTGTCTCACAGGCGACTCAAAACTCAGGCCCTATCAGCCAAATAACTTGAACAGTTCCTTCCCATTTCCTGAAGAAATACTGCTCTGACAAGCTACTGCCGGCTCTTCCTCTGGGAACATTACAGGCACATTCAATAACACATTGGCCACGAGTCAAAACTGTCTGTTCTGTCATTTCATGGCAACCTATCCCTTTCTGGATTATGTAGATATGAATCCTGTTGGTCATTCCTACTAGAATACATTCACTGAATCAATTATTGAACAGTGAGTCACTTATGTAAATCCCATTGATTCACAGATCTACTCCAGATGTGATTACAAATGGAATTCAGCCTGTATTCTCTTTGTATCATTATTAGTACTACTTTGCCTTGCATTAGTTTGCCAGTCCTTAAATAAAAAAATTCTCCACAAATTTTTCAAAAGACTTTTTGGTCATAGGGCCAGGGCAAATTTAACAGAACAGCCTTTGAAACCCTAGTCCATGTAAGAGTTTGGAACTAGCACTTTCAAACACCTTGCCCAATTTAGGTCCTGGGATTTTCAAACTGGCTGGAAAAGAATAGCAGTGTATTAAAAAAAAAAAAACTTTGGGAAGCATCACAGAAAAAATGCAGAATAGATAGTGCAAAATATATGAACATCTTCACAATAAATGTCCTTCTTCAGATATCTCTTAAAACAAAAACCTCGTAGAATCCATAGGATTAATTTTTCAACTGGATTTAATTTCAACTGCTAAATGGGGTAAAAAAGTCACCATAATGAAGTCTTGTCATGTCCATATACAGTGGATCCTTGGTATCCACTGGGGTTTGATTCCAGGAACCCCCATTGATACCCAAATCTGTAGATGCTCAAGTCCCATTATATACAATGGCATAACAAAATGGTGTCCTTTATATAAAATGGCAAAATCAAGGTGTGCTTTTGACATTTCTATATTTTTTGAATATTTTCAAGCTGTGGATGGTTGCATCTGTGGATAAAAAAAAAATCTGTGAATACAGAGGGCTGATTGTACTTTGCTACAGATTTAATTCTGAGCATCCTGCCCTAAAATGAGCCAGTAGAGCCAAAAGATATCTACCTAATGCATTAAAAAGTTCTTGTAAATCACAGTAGATTGTGTTGAGGTAAAGGCCCAAGTTGGAGTCTTTCGGATGGCAATACTCCATTCCTCTCCAGATCAGTTCACCTTGTACCAGATGAGGGAGGTGGGGGCTCTTTGGATTACTGGCTATGCTGACTGGGGAATTCTGGGAGGCTTAGTCCAAGAAAAAGGACATTTCCAAGGTCTTTCTGACATCAGATCTGTTCAGGGCTAAGCAATGCCCTTTGAAGTGAGAAGGAATTTCCAAGTCAGTATTTTCCCTGATAAATAGCCACTACTGATTTGTTAACATTGCTAGGACATTTTTCCTTGCTTAATAAAATCCACCTCTATGTATGCATGTCTTTCTGGCTTTGTTTCATCTCATGGAGCTCTTCTCTTCAGTAGTAACACCTTATTTTGGGGCAAAGAAAGGTTTAGCTCCCATGGTATTAAAGAAAAGAGAAATCCAAAAATAAAGAAAAGGACATCCCTATATCTGAAGCAGAATATAAGCATTTATTTTTCTTATTATTTTAAGTGAGATTCAAGAACAATTAAGCTTCACAAATACCCAAAGATAGTCAAGTTGAGAGTAAGCTGGAAGAAAACATTAAGCCACTATCCTTTTTCTCCTCTATTGGTATGTTTTACAAAATGCAGGAAGTGGATTAAAATTTAAACTTTGTTCAAACAGTCAAAACAATGATTCATTTATCATGCCATGCCAGAATTGCTATGGACTAACGCCATACATACATATACATACAGAGAGAGTGGGTAAAGGAGAGGGAGGAGGGCAGGATTTCCCAGCTGTCTGTTGCCTGCTCCTGTAAGCAAATGGATTAGGAACAACCATCAGATGGCCTGCCTATTTGTCTAGCAAACAAATGGATCACACACTGACTTGGAACACAATTGCAGTCCACTCTGTAAACCCAACTGGCTTGAACTAGAGCTTAGAGCTTTTTCTCAAACAAAGCTACCACGTTTCAAACACGGAACAGGAACATTTAAAGGTGCATGATTCTCTTACAAATACTATAGTGGCTTTCTCCAGACATCCAACCAAAACATCAGAATGCAAAAGGATCTTGCAGCACCTTTAAGGCTAACTGAAAGATGGTAGCATGAGCTTTCATAGACTTGAAAGCATAGTCTACTTCCTCAGACGCATCAGATAAAGTAGGCTCAAGTCTACAAAACACCTCTAGAGAGAGAGGTGTTTTGTCAGGTTTTTAAAAATGAGGTTTTTTTTTAATTTGTGGGGTTGGTTTTTGTTTTTTTTTGTTTTTTTCATTTTCATGGGAGTCCTGCACCCCTAACCTAGAAAATGTGGCAGCCCCAGTGCATTTATATATCCTATTCAGATATAAGACTTCAACGATGCTATGGTTAGGAACTGGCACGTTAAACAGATGAAAAATGAAAGCAGACAAGAAAGTGCCAACTACAGCTCCCAAAATCCCCACCTAGCACAGCCATTGGACAATATGAGCTATAGTATTCTGCCAGCCTTAGTCCCAAAAAGTAGCTTTTTTGTGCCTTTAAGCCTTAGGCCTTAGGTCTTAAGCCACCACTTTCTTGCCCGTGTGCCCGCAAGCTAAAAACATGGTTTGAGTTCAGATCTGTAGTTGCTTCACACTACAATGGCAGCTGAACTGAGCTATCATCTAGACATGGAGCAAAATGCAGCTACCAAGTATACATACAGGTTACATTTATACCCTATTCTCTCTGCGTACTATCTTTATGCTCCCATTAGTTTTGCATTTATTCTTGGGACACAATCCTGGAACCGTTTGCATGCTTTATCTTTATGACCACCAATAAAGTGAATGAAAATAACATGACTAATTGTAGCCATGTGTTTTATATAACAGAGATTCTAGTCAATAAAATACGCAAATCCCTGAGGATTGAGGGCTACCACAATTAATTCTTTAGGGTACTAGATTCTCAGGAGAATGCAAAACTGCATTGCAAGGGAAGTTGGCATTTCATTCCCTATGGGAAACAAGTACTTCTGTTCACATTCCTTTCTGTGAATTAATCAGACTGACAGAACCCTAAAGCACCTTGCAAAATTAATTTAGAAGAGACAGGACCTGTAATGGATTGAATTATTCCCTGCCCACCCCAAACAAAAGAAAAGGTGGGGGGACAAATTTACTTAGAAACATTTTTAAAGCACATGCTTTTCATCCATTGGAATATAGTGCTGTGCAGTTATCCTTTCGTAACCCTCTGGGGTTTGGTTCCAGGCCCCTGTGGATATCAATATCTGTGGATGCTCATCCCATTATACACAATGGCGTAGTAAGATGGCATTCCCTAAATAAAATGGCAAAATCAAGCTTTGCTTTTCGGAATTTATATATTTTTGAAATATTTTCAAACCGTGGATGCTTGAATCCGTGGATAAAAAATCCATGGATAGAGAGGGCTAACTGTATATCTAAATATGTCAGTTTTGCTTTTTTTTTTTTAAGTGTAAAAAAAAAGATTTTAAAATAATTTTTGCTACATGCTATTTAAAAAAATTATGTGTGGGGTGATAATATCTCATAATATACCATAACAAAGTTCCTACTTCTCTCAAAAACACCCCTTCCCCTTTCCTCCAATACATACAAATTTGATGAGAATACTGAAAATACATCACAAACCGACCCAATGGTTAGAGAACGCCATTCAAACAGTGTCCTTATAGAATGGGGGACTGACAAATGAAGTGATCCCCCCAAAAGAAAGGCTATTATATGAGCCCCAATCCCCCCCCCAAAAAAAAGAAACAGTTATGTCACCTTAAAATCAGTGCATTTTTAATTTAGTCAGGAAACTTAATTAATTTCTCCCACTGTTTCCAATGGAGCTGCAATACAGATGGCATTCTCTGGAGCAGGACCTATCTGTAGTCCCAACATCATTGTGCAGTGACAAAAGACAGTCATATGTTACAATATCATACACACAGCCTAAACGTATTTACATGTACATAGTTTCATGTGGTTGAACTGAAAATCTGGTAAGATGAGATGTTTTTAAGGAAAATTTTCTTATAAAAAATGCCAGAGCCTGTTTCTGCCCAAAGGCAGATGTTTGGAGAGCCGTGGTATGGTGTCACCCCTCCCTTGGGGTGTCACCTGGTGCTGCCCAAACTCCCTGTACTCTCGTAGTGACACCCCTGTGGAGATCCCATTTATCTGCTCTGGAACAAGTACGTAGTAAAACTTCAAAAAGGATTTTAAAAATCCAAAAGAAAGAGTTGTCAGTACAAAGTTGTCTTAACATATACGCAAGCTGAAAATGTAATATTACACTGCACTTTTGAAATAAACCAAAATGTCCTGATTGAGAATGTTATTTTTCATATTGGGTAGGACTGATATTTTCCCCATCATACTATGATAATCACAAGGACATTTTCTGATTTTAAGCCTTCCCATTGAAATATATATTTTTGTAAAAGCATCCTTTCACCCACCCATCGGCCATCTGACTCATCTGCAAAACTCAGGGTTTCCAGAATAGCCTGATACCTTCCTTCTTGTGAACTGGTTTGGCTCTTACAGCCTGAGCAATGGAAACAGAAGGAAAGATGATCTGATACCAGATATTGGTAACAAGCTTTCGTGATCATTACAACATATTTTAAGCACAAAGCTTCACAGATTTTCTTTGCTCATTTCCCCAAAATGTTTAATTGCTGCAGTGGTCATACCAACCAAGCAAAATGTCCATACCAGAACTTCCTTTTAATATTTATATTGGGAGATCTTGATATTTTTACTGTTGTACTATTATAATCACAGTGGCCTTCTCTTTTTTTAGCCTTCCCATTTTTGCCGAGGTATATTTGAACATTCTTTCACCTACCCATAAGCCATCTGACTCATCTAAACCTCCATTCTTGTGGAGAAATTATTTCATATTCTGTGGCTGTGGCCATGATAACAAAAAGAAAGAAAATTCAAATGTCACCACTCTGCTTTCAAGATGTTTTAACAGATTTTGGTAGACAAGCAGCTTACTGACACTTTGACATTAGTCTCTGTCCACACAAATGCTAGAAATCTATCTACAATGATGCTAACTGGAGGAGACAGCAGTCTACTCATGCTCCAGACCATTTATATTGGGTATCTCTGTTCTCATATTGTGTACTCATACCAGACATGTGCAGAAAAATCTCACAGGCTGGGAAAGACATATAAATGACCAGTTTTTCTGGTACTGAACCAGGATAGCTTTTGCTCTATCCTCAAGGAGTAGTTAAAACTGAAAGAAAGGTAGAAGAAGAAAAATGCTAAACAAGTAGAATCTGCAACAATATGTTCCAGTGCATAGTGCCTTCTTCCAACATATTGCAGCCATTCCCACTCCCAATTCTAAATTTTGCACCAAATCACAGTTATATACTCTATGTTGCTCAGTCTGGAATAACCAAAATATCCTCGCACATAATTACATGGCCTCTGTTACCACTGGACAGGTTTCCTCAGTGGCAGCTGATGGCTTATAGGTCTGTGGCAAAGTAAAAACCACATTTTAGTCCAAACTGTAAAGGAGCCATCCAAAGTGCTGAGCCAACTTTGGGAACAGGGTTAAGTGGTTTCAGTATCTTCTTTAAAATTCAGATTAAAACCCGGAGCATATTTACCAACCCAATAAAATGGAAGCCACACCAGCTCTGACTCCTCTAAGGCTGAGAACAAACCCTGGTCAGCATTAGATAGGATTAACATCCATAAGACTTACCCCAACCACTGTTAAGGCCAGTAGAAAGAAGACTGTCAGGGGAAAAACAGGGGAAGAGAACTGATTTAATAAAGATATGGTAAGGGCCTAATCCAGAGTAGGCATAAGTACAACCCATAGGTGCCCTCATTCCCTTTTTGAGTGTGCCCTCCAGAATGATTTTTGTGTAACTAAGGGGGGTTGCAGACTGCCAGAAATAGTGCAAATTGAGTCCACTTTTAGGGTTAGGGTTAGGGTTAGGGAATCATGGGAACTGTAGTTTATTGTGGCACCAGAGCTCTCTGACAGAGAAGGCTCAATGTCTCAGAAAAAAAAACAATTCCCATAATTCCCTAGCACTAACCCTAACCCTAAAAGTGGACTCAATTTGCACTATTTCTGGCAGTCTGCAACCCCCCTAATACTGCAGCATGATGATGAATGAAATTCAGGGCCAAATCACTAAATGCATTATAATCAAGGAGAAAAGGAAGTAAACTTAATGATAGTATCCCATTTACCTATCAATATGCTCAACACTCACTATGTTATTGTACATTCAGTACTCAATAACATAGTCAATATTATTTTTATTAAAGTCAATTTAAGTTCATTTTCATATAAATATAATTTTCTAATAATTAAGCAACTATGAATGGAATATTTTATTTTTTAATAATAAGTGGAGGGGTGTTATGTGTCTAAAAATGAAGCAGGCTTGCTAAATATTAACTACAGTAAATCACATGTGAATGGATGATTTTATTTGTTAACAATGAGTGGTTGGTTTTCATTTGCTAATAATGAAAGTGCAGTGGTCCCTCCACATTTGCTGGGGTTAGGAGTGAAGCATCCCCATGAATGTGGAAAAACTGCAAATAAAAGCACACTATTCTTTTTACCTATGACAACACCTCTTTAGGATTCTCTAGGTCCTCCATTGCAACTGTATGGTTAACATCTGCCAGAAATTGATTATAGAATCATGCTGGAAGACCAACTAATGCTTAGAGAAGTGTTTTCTGTAGGAATTTCTAGGTTTCCCCAGCACAACTCTATGGTCAACTTCTGGAAGAATTTGGAGGACTTAGAGATTCCTAGAGAGAAGATATTAATCAAAACCGCAAATAATAAAAGCCGCAAAAGTCAAAGCCGCAAATGTGAAGGGACAACTGTAATCTCTCCAAATAGCATAAGTGTGGGGCTATTTAATTTATTCATAATGAGTGAGGGAGCATTTTATTTGTTAATAATGGAATTTAAATATAAAAATAGAAAAGCCATCTATATTATGTTATGTACTTTGCTATTAATATTTTAAAAAGTTGCTATGCTCCACTTCTTCCCTCAGGTAATCTTGGATGTGACACACTCCTATCTTTACCCAAGCTGAAAAGTGGGCCTGCACTCCATAGAGAAGGTGTCCAGTCTTGCCATATGTTACATCTAATTCAATATGTTACATTGCATTGCCAAAAATGTCTATCAGTTTAGCATAAGTTTGTTTTTCTGGGGAAAATTTTTTAGAGGCCCTCAGAATCTATAAAATTTAACTACCTCGCTTAGGGAGCATCTACACTGTGGAACTAATGCAATTTGACATCACTTTAAGTGCTATAACTGCATCCTATGGAATCCTGGGATTTATAGTTTTACATGGTCTCTAGCCTCTGCCAAAGTGTGCTGGTGCCAACAAAACAACAAATCCCAGGATTCTGTAGGATGGAGCCAAGGAAATTAAAGTGGTGTCACACTGCATGATTTATACCAGGAGTAGGCAACCTTTTTGAGCTGGGGGCCGGGTTGCTGTCCCTCAGACAATTGGGGGGGCCGAAGCACCAAAAACAAACAAACAAACAAACAAACAAATGTTTTTTTTTAAAAAAAAAACATTTTAAAAATTTAAAAAAATGCATGCACACTCTCTCAGCCCCAGAAAAGCCATGGCAAAACCCCTGTGGAGATTTTGCCAAGAAAACCCCAAGAACAAGTAATAACAACAATAATCAATATCATCATGGCGGGCGGCAGCGGCAGGACTGGCCTGGAGCCGGTCCAAAGGCCTCGGGGGGGCGCATCCGGCCCCCGGGCCTTAGGTTGCCTACCCCTGATTTATACAGTATAGATACATTCTTAGTTTGTTCATAAATCCAGCACTGTAGAGGGAATGACTATGCATTTCCCTGTCCTGTTTCTAATCCCTTAAACACAGTTTAGGAATTAGGGGTGCAGTACGGTACATGAAAAACAAAGAGCTTAGCAGGCTGATGTGTATCCACTGTGAGAGGTACACCAGTATGCCTATAAAAATGCCAGGGACATGTCTGGAGCACGTCCTGTTTAACCATTTTTAGAAAGAGGCTGCTGGAATACTGCAAAAGAATTGCAGTATCTATCTTGGCAGGGACAGCCATAAGGTACAGTGTGGTTGTCCTGTCAAATTCTCAAAATGGACATGGACATGCTGGAGGAGGAGCTCTGTTACCTCAGCTCCATCACCACTACCATCACTAATTCCCTCTACTGGAAGACACAACTGCCAAGATCCTACACTGTCACAGCATAGCATAAATATCCACCAACCAAGTAACACTACGCTAACACCATGCAGTCCTCTTTACAGAATATCACTGCAGAGCAATTTGCAAAAAGTAGTGAATGCACATAGCTGTCACCACATTGCACAGTGTACAAAGGCACGGCACAACGCAGACTGACATACAACATCAGGTGCATTATTGCTTATCTACAATGGTTAGATATGTCTGTTAAGCATTACACACACAAAATTACTCTAGGTGCATAGCACTACTTATGCCAGTTTGTGTCACCAATAAGATTTTAACCAATATGCCCTGTAGCTACCAGGCTAGTCTTCATACCCAGTAGAGGATGCTGCCTTGTCACCACTGTAAAAATAACTAGTAGTCCATTTTAGAGTGGGGCAGGGGACCTATCTTCTCAGTTCCCTCAGACAGCAACCAGTCTTGGGTAAAATCCTACATTGTGTTATATCCTACACTGGGCAGGGTTCTTCTTATACCCAAAGCAAACACTAACCACTATGTTTCCTACCCAAATGCCATCCCAGAACCAAGTGGAGACCTCTTTTGCCCAATATACATTCACATATACAAGGAGGGCTGCCTCATATTCTTAATCCTTACCATATCAGAGATGTCAAGGGTGACAGTGACACTGAAATCCTTCCACGTATGATTGATCTAGTGCAGGGTTTTGGAATCTCAGAAATATTTTGTAACCATCTTTTATGTTTATTAATCACTGCCAATGCTGTAACAATGTTGCCATTATCCCTCTAACTGCATTTCAATGGCTCATTATATAAGAACTTTTATTATTGTCATTGGGCACTCGGTTCATAAATGATAATCCTGTAGTTTATGGCTGTTTTTAAAAAAACCCTTCCCTTTCTGCATTATTGTGGCTCTATTCTTCTAATTTCCAGATTGTATTGAATAATAATAAAAAATAATAAAATTTATTTCTATCCCGCCCTTTGGGAAAACCCAATCATTGAAGAAGTTTCTTAGGTTTCTTGGTTGTTTTATGATTCTTACTAAAAGTATAATAATGGGGAAGAGGAATGATTCATCCAAGACCCTTTTATATGTGAGTAGCCCATGCAAGGATTTAGCCAAATGCAACCCATACAAGCTTGATTGTTGTGGATACACAGCCTGCAAAAATTCCTGAAACAACAGCATTTTCATCACCCCTAGCAGGAATGCCTGTCCAGCTGTATCCACAATAATTCCCACATTACAGCGTGCTCATAAATATGTTCCAAGTGATGGCTGGAGCACTCACATATTTAGAAAGTCATCTTTTAAAGGAATTACAGGTTGAGTCTCCGTTATCTTGAATTCCTTATTCAGAATTCCAAAATTTGAAATATTCCAAAATCCAAAATTGCCGTTATGGGTAGCTGAGATAGTGACACCTTTGCTTCCCGATACTTCATTGTACACAAACTTTGTTTTATATACATATTTTTAAAAATACTGTGTATAAAATTACCTACAGACTATGTGTATAAGGTGTATATGAAATATAAATGAATTTCACATTTAAACTTGGGTCTCATCTCCAAAATATCTCATTATGTATATGCAAATATTCCAAAATCTGAAAAAAATCTGAAATCTAAAACATTTCTGGTCTCAAGCATTTCAGACATGGGAGGCTCAACCTGTACTAATAGTTACAATTGCATGCTCCTCCTGCCCTTGACTTGCATTTTTTTTTAAAAAAAATGACTCTTTATTTTCTCATTACCCAAATGTCACTGACATATTTACCTGTTCAGTTATTTAAAACAAAACAAAAATGTGAATGCTACAGATATACTCTCCTCTCATTCACCTCAATATCCAACAAGAGAACACAGGGTAGCAATACAAGCCAGCAGCTGATCCATGTGGCATTTCCCCTCCACCTTTTAATAAAGCCACAACTTTATACAAGTAACTTGGGCATTGTAGTTACACCAGAAAACTTGTAATTCTCTGCTTTTCTTGACATGTTGGGGAGAGATGGTAAGGCAGGCTCCCCTTTTCCCTTTGATTCCATATTCACACATGCGTAGTAATGGATTCAAGCAGTAGTTGCTATTTAACTTGCCTGTTGTAGACAGGCACACATACCTACAACAGGATTGGCTAAAACAGAATCCTATTTTTCCCCTCTAGTCCAAGCCTTCTTGAACTGTTTACTGCAGACACACTGCTGCAACACAACACTGAATGTCTGTGTTTCTCCAGCCCTCCCTCATCATCCTTCCACTGCCAATGCTACTAAAAAAAACAACCCCAAAAACCTTCCAGCTAAGCAGATGAAGAGGAAGAAAGGGGAGTCTTGGTGGGCATAAACGTCTTTGTAAAAAGGAGCTTCTTTGACAGAGGTTATGTTAACTGAGGTATGCCTGTATCTTGCCTGTAACTGCACGCAAGGAGAATTTTTTTTGCAGTTTCTCATACTTGCATCCATGATTTACATATAAGGATATATACTATCTATTTGTGTAAAGAAGCACTACATTCACTTCCAAGTTGCTGTCCCCAAAATCAGGATCAATATATGCTAACAGCAATTTCATTTCTCCAAGTACTTTATGCAATCAAAACAGCACCAACAACACACAGGAACAGACTCAGGGAAACACCAAACAATGCAATTCAAGAAATCTTTAAAAAAATACTCAAAGGTCGTAGCTCTACAAAATTGTCCAATGAAGAACAGTTAGATAAGTTCACTAGACAGAGGGTGCTGATTGACTTTGGGGGAAGAAATAATAAATAGTAATAATTAAAAACAAAAAAACAAAAAACAGGCCACAGGTGAAATGGAGTGGTGTATATATATTAAACAAGGGCACCCCATATTTCAGCATTTTATTGGCCCCACTTACATTAGATCCTAATTATCTCAATTCTCCAAGTACTAGTTTATATGCAGCCAAAACAGCACTAACCAGGCACAGATCGGTGGCATAAGCAGGATTTGGGGGGGGGGGGGATGAAAACTTTAGGCAAGGGGTAGTGAAGACTGAGTAAGGTCAGTGGGCATGAAAAACTAATTTGCAGGCAGGATGGACATGGAAGTCAAGAGGATGGGACAGTGGAAAAGAGCATGTAGAATCTACAGAGAAGACCTGCATATTGCAGATTTTTGTTGCAGGTCTTTTCTTTTTCTGTTCTTTTAAAACCTCCTTCTGGGCCACTTTTCCAAAAGGAACCGAACTAAACAAAAAATCCAGTTAAAATGAAACAAGGAATACATTTATTAACCTACCAGAACAATAGCTGAATTGCTAAAAGCAACAGCGTACCAAACGAAAGAAAGAAATCAGCTGAATCAAGAAGTACTGCGGCCCTTGTAAAACAGGGACAGAGAAGGACACTTCCTCACTCAAACAAGCAAAGCATTTCAAATCTGGCCCTGCTCCTAGCTACTGCCATACTAATCTGCTGCAAAAGGTGCACACAAAGCATGTCCTGATTGCAGCTCTCTCTCTAGTTGTTGGAGGGATTTATCAAAACCTGTAGGCACCAAAATCAGTGGTTAGAGTCAACCACTGATCATTTAGATTTCCTCAATTAAATACCCTCCAACTGCTTTATTTATTTATTTATTTATTTATTTACATATGTTGATCAGGAGTCTCATCATCCTGCATGCTGTGCTGGGATTATGGGAATGCAGGAACATATCTAGAAGGCATCGGGTGGTGGAAGGCTACTCAAAAAGATACAAAACTTTGCCTTGGATGATGGTCGAGAGTCAAGCAGTCTTCAAGGTTATCAATCCCTCCAGAAATTTTCTGCAAGCAATATGAAAACTACTTTAAAAGCACAATTGTGTTGCTCTATGAGAAGAAGGGTGGTTCAAAATCCATAGAAAGGCAATAGCTAAAGTATTTTAAAATATGCAGCAAGACATCAGGCAGTATGGAAGATGAAATGAGAGGAGCATGGAGCTGGCATAGGTGCAGTTGTTGCTCCCCTCAAGGGTACCATTTGTCACCATCTTGGCAAGATTTGCAAACATAACCAGACCATCTCACAAGGTACAAGATATATTGTAAAAATATATTCAGGGGTTGGGGAAGCAAAAATGGATGTCCTTCCATCTGGAGAAATATTAGCTCTTGTAATTACTCAGTTATGACCCAAGTCTCTCTAAGAACTTTCTGGTCCCTTGGGAAACAAAGGACGAACATAAAAATTCTAATAAGAGTACAAAAAAAACAAACCAACATCATCTGTTCTAAGATAAAGATGACCACAATACTCTTTATTTTTATTTTTGTTCCCTCCTGCCCAAGGGACCAGCAGATTGTAAACATAACTTGGATCCAAACTAAATAACGAATAGATTTATATTCTTCCCAAATGGGAGAAATGTCCATTTTTGCTGCTGCTGCTGCTGCTTCTAGCCTCATATGGCCCAGGGCACAACTTACGACATCTCATCTTTTGAGAGGCTACTTCAGTTATGACAGCAAAAGTCCAGTTCAAGTTATTATTATTATTTTGCTTTATTTATATGCCACCTTTCTCTTAAGTGGGATCAAAGGTGGCTCACAAAAGATACTTTAAAAAGGTTATGAACTGCAGACTCACTGCAAACTGATAAATGTCTATATTCAAAAATAAGTGCTACTGACTTCAATGGAGCTTACTCCCAAGTAAATTAGCATTAGATTACCATCCTGGGGAGCAATTACACCAGTCTTCCTCAACCCTGGCACTGAACTCCATCATTCCCAGACTTTTTTCCCCTCTGTACACTCACACCAGCTTTGTTTAATACCATTTCTGATGTAAAGTTCTAAGGAAGACAAAAGCTTATCTTGCAATGTTTTTCACTGGGTTTAATAAATGTATTGCCCTACTGTGGACACTTCCTTCTTCAAAATTATGAAATGTCAACATATTCTATCCTGGCTAGACAGGTTAGTATTGTGACCAAGCCACAAAACCGTAAAAGCACCAAAGTTACTCAAGCCCAAACAAGCAGGCCTATATAAACAGCACCAAATGCACGTCCCCACCTTACAAAGAATCAAGTACTTAAGTTACTTTAAACAAGGAACTCTTTTTTCCCCTCATGGTAGGAGGCAAATGGATTTCACAGGCTCCCAGCAGAGCTCCAAGTCCAAATGACTGCCAAAAAATATTGGAACAATACAGCTATAGTTTAAAAATATTAAAACAGCACTAAACGTAAGGAAAAGAGAACTACAGGGTTCATCTGAAGAAGAATAAAAATCATAAAATACTGCCATTCACTAAATTTGGAGGTTTCTCTAAAATTCATGATGAGGCAGAGACATGCTGCATTTGAGGAGAGAGGCCCCAGCCAGTTTCCTCTTCTCCCACCTGAAGAGATTTTCCTTCGATGCACCACAGAGCCAACTGTTTGGATTATAGGTTATGGCTTACATATTTGGGGGGTTATTTTTTAAAAAAAGAGGGAGAAAACCTGTGCGTGGGAGTGCAGCTGTAAAGCAAAGCACATTGTTATGCAAGCAGATATGAATCTATACCCAATGATCAAGGAAGGTTTGAAAATTGTTTTGACAGTTGCTAGCACAGCTCCAGTTTTCACTGGAGCTCTCTGACTTGTAGGCAAAAAAGGAGACCACAATCCAACACTGAGTGAGGTGCATGAAAGCCCATGAATTAGCCTAGGTCTTTCCTATTTTTTTTCCTAGCAGAATGCTATATAATTTTTAAATAAACTCACATTTAAAAATAAATAAAAGTAGTACAACAAAGCCTTATTGTATTCCTTCCCACTGTTTACATGGCAGCTATTCATTTTAGATGAAACTGAATCCTACCTGCAAAACATCACATTATTAAGTGACAGCACATCAGCTGGTTCTTTGGAGATGCCAGAAACAAACAAACCAATCTTTACTCACTGGTTAGACCCAAAGGCAGCTTACAAATAAAACAATACATTGTGCAAGATCATTTTCAGCAGTCTACTTCAAATTAACTTACTTCAAAATACTTACATAACTAGCATGATGATGCTATCTGTTGCTCTTATGCAGTTTTAGACCTTCACTTTTTTTTTGGCATAAATAACAACCCACATTTGGCAGAGTTACACAACCGCACTGTCAAAGAATACTCATGGAACACTGCGTGTTCCAGTTAGCCATGTTTGACTTTGTTATGAGTGCAGTATTTTGGCCATTTAATCCAAAACACTCCCAATGTGACCATTTTTAATGCACAATCTCACACCACCTGCACATGTGGCACAATTATATACCTCAGCTACAAACATGGTTATCTCCTACAGATGTCAAATATACTTGCCTTCAAATGAGGACTACCTGACAAACTGCTTTTCTTTTTCTTCCCCAGATATTTCCTGCAATTGTCATAAATTCATGCACCAGATTCCTGACTCATATGCTAGCCACACAGCAAAGCCTTGCGTCACGCTGCACAAATGATATGTTTTTCCAACATTGATTCGTGCCATAAACAACAAAAACTCATCTTCATGCATAAGTTTGGGGTCAGAGCACCCTCGGGCTCCCAACTAAAACACGATCCATGGTTAAATCATCCCTTTTCTCTCTTCCTGGCTTCTGCAAGGCTGCAGGTCTTCCAGAAGCAGCAACTGCAAATATGCTACCTAACAGATGTCAAGCACACATCCCTGGAGGGAGGTAGTGCATTACTACCAGTATTCTGCCATACCTCTGAAACATCTCGCACAAAAGAATAAGAGTTTATTCCCAGAAAGTACAGGGTGGGAAACAATTGTTTTTATTGGGCTCACCATCTTTCTGTCTCTCTCTCACACACACATAGACACATGTGTTCAGGGTACAGGAAGATGCCACAAGGCAGAACATAAACAGTCAAATGAATAATTATTTCACAGCTTCTCAAAGTGGTGGTCCAGGGACTGTTGCCAATCCACAAACTATTGGCTGCTGGCCCTGGTAAAGACTGGAACGAAAGAATGGAACAACTCTAGCCAATGGGCACCAACATGGTACTGGTCCCTGGCACTTTGGAGGAAAAATTAGTGCTGGTCCCACATATCTGATAGCTTGGGAAGCACTAGACTGGTCTCTCCCCTCTTGTCTCAGGACTTAGCGGCAGCAGCTAATTTCATGTTTTCTTTTGTATTCTTCACTACTGGCAGGAATTAACACTGATGGCTTATGTTGTGAGCTGCTTTGGGAGAAAGGTGAGATATAAAGTAAATAAATAAGTAGCAGCAGCACCAGCACTGGATACCCTGCTAGGTCATGAAACCCACTGGGTGACCCTGGGCAAGTCACACACTCTCAGCCTTCTCTCAGGAGAAGGCAATGACAAACCTCTGAACAAAGCTTGCTAAGAAAACCCCATGAAAGCTTCTCCTTAGGGTTGCCTTAAGTCGGAAACGACTTGAAGGCACACAACAACCACAGCATTGTCACTACAGCCCAACCACTCTCTATATAAGACTTTGGACTCCTTTGGGCAATAATTACTCTCTGTGTCTGAAGTATTACCACTTCAGTCCCAGTAAAGGGAGGTGTGAGAGTCAGCATGGTGTAGTGGTTGGAGTGTAGGACTGTGACTTCTTTGTTTTTTTCACTTAGTCTCAAAGGTGCTACAGCATCTCTATGCACATTAATTCTACAGACTAACACGGCTACATTTTTAAATTCTGGAGATCAGAGTTTGATTCCCACTTGTCCATGAAACCCACTTGACCTTGGGCAAGACACACTCTCTCAGCCTCAGAGGATGGCCATGGCAAACCACCTGTGAAGAAATTTGCCAAGAAAACCCTCATTATAGGGTCATCTTAAGTCAGAAACAACCTGAAGGCACACAACAACAAATGTATATTGTGCATTTGGGTTGGCCCCTAAAGGTATTGCCATTTTTTTGCGGAGTGTGAATGTTAGTACAGAAGGAGGAGGAGCTGGTGGAGGATGAGGATGAGGATGAGGAGGAAGAAGAAGAAGAAGAAGAAGAAGAAGAAGAAGAAGAAAAGGAACAAGATGAGGATGAAGAGGAAGAAGAAGAAGAAGAAGAAGAAGAAGAAGAAGAAGAAAAGGAACAAGATGAGGATGAAGAGGAAGAAGAAGAAGAAGAAGAGGAGGAGGTGGAGAAAGAAGAAAAGGTGGTGGAGGAGGAGGAAGAAGAAGGAGAGGAACAAGATGAGGAGGAAGAAGAGGAAGAGGAAGAGGAAGAAGAAGAAGAAGAGGAGGAGGAGATGGTGGAAGAGGAGATGGTGGTGGAGGAGGAGGAAGAAGAAGAAGAAGAAGAAGAAGAAGAAGATAAAGCACAAGATGAGGATGAAGAAGAAAAAGAGGAGGAGGAGGAGGAGGAGGAGGAGGAGGAAGAAGAAGACCAAGAAGAGGAACAAGAAGAGGAACAAGAAGAAGAGGAGACAGAAGAAGAAGATAAGGAACAAGAAGAAGAGGAAGAAGAGGAGGGGGAAGGGGAAGGAGGAGGAAGAAGAGGAAGAGGCGGAGGAGGGAAGGGGTAGAGGAAGTAAAAGAGGAGAGGAGGAAGAGGAGGAGGAGGAGGAAGAAGAACAAAAGGAGGAGGAGGAGGGGGGAAGGAGACGAAGGAGGAGGAAGAAGAAGAGGAGGAAGAGAAAGTAGAAGAGGAGAAGAAGGAAGGGGAGGAGGAGGAAGACCAAGAAGAGGAACAAGAAGAGGAGAAAGAAGAAGAAAAGGAACAAGAAGAAGAGGAAGGGGAAGGAGGAGGAAGAAAAGGAAGAGGGGGAGGAGGGGGAGAGGAAGTAAAAGAGGTGAGGAGGAAGAGGAGGAGGAGGAAGAAGAAGAAGAAGAAGAAAAGGAGGAGGGAAAAAAGGAGAAGAAAGAGGGGGAAGAAGAGGAGGAAGAGGAAGTAGAAGAGGAGCAGGAGGAAGAGGAGGAGGTGGAAGAAGAAGTAGTAACAGTAACAGGCATAGCAAACCAACCAGGCAGTGTAATCTTCTGCTGGGAGCTGCTGCCCGCTTTCCTCCTGCTGCCTCCCTCTCTCTCTCTCTCTCTCGCCTTCCTGCCGCTTTGTTGTCTGTCTGTCTGTCTGTCTGTCTGTCTGCTTGAGCCTCGAACAAAGGCAAGGTGAAGGCGGCTGCTGCTGCTGCTGCCACGGAAGCGCCTGGGCCCAGAGGGAAGGAGGGAAGGAGGGAAGGAGGCAGGAGGCAGGAGGCAGGAGGCGGAGCAGCCCCAGGAGCCCCGCCGGACCTCAGCCTCCCCTCTCTCAGTCTCTCTTTCTGGGGGTCTCCTTCCTTCCTTCCTTCCCAGGAAGAGAAGGAGCCAGGGCCAAGGGAGAAAGGAGGAGGAGGAGGAGGAGGCCAGAGAGAGAGGAGAGGAGAGGAGAGCAATAATAAACCATCAAGCGCACATACATACATACATACATACATACATATATACATACATAGATGTCCAGTCGTAAAGCAGCCAGGGTCTTCCTTGCCTCAGGGCTCCCTCTGCCCCCCCTCCTCCCTCGCCCTTTGCGGGTCCAAAGGAGAGGACCAACATGGAGGACATCCCAGCCAAACCGAGAAGGGGGAAACACAACCCTAAGGGAAGGGGGCAGAGCGCAAGAAAACAATTCCTGGGGACAAAAGAAGCCCACCTTTCTTAGGGATGCTCCCAAAGGAGGACGTCTCGACAGCCCTCCTGCTGGACAAGGGGGAGGAGGGGAGGATGGAGGGCGGGTCCGGGAAAAGGAGGACGTGGCTGGTCTCCCCCTGCCCCTTTCCCTCCCTCCCTCCCTTCTGGGTGGCTGGGGAGAAGAGGAGCCCCTTGGCCTGCCCTCCCCAGGGATGCCTTACATCAGATGCAGACGCCGATCTTGGAGGAAGAGGAAGAAGAAGAAGAGGAGGAGGAGGAGGAGGAGGGATCCAGAGAGACAAGGACCAGCCGCTCTCTTTGCCCAGGATGCTCCGACAGAGAGAGAGAGAGAGAGAGAGAAGGGGAAGAGGAAGAGGAGGAGGAGGAGGAGGAGGGAGGACTTCCCCAAGCTCTTCATTTCATTTCCCCCCTCCTCCTCCTCCTGCTTCCCAGGCAGCCTTTGGCTGGGCTTCCTCATTGGCAGATGCCCACTGGAGGTGCCAAGGCCAGGGCCAGCTGGGAGGAAGGAAGGAAGGAAGGAAGGAAGGAAGGAAGGAAGGAAGGAAAGAAAGAAAAAGGAGCATCCAAAGCAGCACAGAGGCTGAAGGATGGCATCTGGATTCATGTTGCTGCTGTTGCTGTCATCATCATTTATTAGTAGTATTGTATATTTTAAACTTGTTGGAAAATTGGTTTTAATTAAATCTGGTTTAATAGTTTTTTAAGGGGGGTGGGTGGGAAATATGTTGGTTTTTATGCTGTATTATTTTAAGGTCGTGAACCGCCCGGATTTGGTCACCAATGGGCGGTATATAAATAAAATTTATTATTGTTGTTGTTGTTGTTTATGAGTGTCATTATTATTATTATTATTATTATTATTATTATTATTATTATTATTTATAGCCCACCCAATCACAATTGGCAATATATACAGTCAGCACTGTTTTTTAATTTGTTTTGTTGAATTGTTTTGGGGGGTGAGTGGGGATGGGAATGAGGGATGGGAGTTGATTTGATGTAATCTATTTTGATGTTTTGAACTCTGTACGCCGCCCCGATTGCTTGACAGAGGGGCGGGATATAAATAAAAATTATTATTATTATTATCGTGCTCCTTGTGATTGGGTGGGCTATAAATTATGGGTTACACACAGTAATAAAAATACATAGAATGCAATAAAATTCAAAAATTAGTCCCTTCTCAAACCATCCCTAACTCAATGCTAAAATTACAACTGGACAAGTATAATTTAAAAGCAAAAATACCAAAAAAGTGTAAAAAGGGAGCTAATTGGTGGACCGAGCGATATAGATCGCCTTGTGCGGGGAGAGGAGTTAAGTTGGGAAGGCCTGCCAGAAGAGATCCGTCTTAAGCTGTAAGAGGAGAGATGTGAGGGATCATGATCTGAGGACTGTGTCCTCACTGTCCAAGGAGAGGACAAGGCACCGATGCCAGGACAAAACAGGACAAGGCCAAATCAAAAAGCTCAACACATGGACAAAGTCCTGCTGCATAGTTCTGCTCCACATGGAGGGCCTTTGGGGCATTTCCTCCTGGACAAGGAAATCATGGTCCTGGAAAAGGAGGGCATGTTTGGTTGCCCTGCATGAAACCCACTGGGTGACCTTGGGCAAGTCACAGTCTCTCAGCTTCCTCAAGGGAAGGCAATGGCAAACCCGCCTCTGAAGAAACTTTGCCCCCCAAAAAAACCCTCATGATAGATAGGATCACCTCAGGGTTGACATAAGTCGGAAACAACTTGTAGGCCCACAGCAACAAGAAGAATATTATCGTTATTATAATTAGTATTATTGTTCCCTCTCCCATGCAAAACAGGCAGGGCGAACAAGATGTCCTCCTTTTTCAGAGCATGTCCTCCTTACATTTCCACCTTCTTTTCCAGGAGGAATCTCAAAAGGTCCCCCATTTGAGGCCTGCGTTTTTATATTTCAATGGGAGTGTTTTGAGCTTTTCTTTGGGTTGTGTCCTCCACTCTCTTTGTCTTTTTGGTCTGGAAGGCCCTCCATTGGGAAGTTCAGGGGCACCAATGGGTCCTCACCACCAAGGAGGAGCAGGCACCACCAAAGGAAGGACCTTCAAGACAAAAACGGAGGACGTGCTTTAATTAATTAATTAATTTATATGCCACCTTTCTCCCAGAAGGAACCTAAGATGGCTCACAGGCAAAAAAAAAAAAAAAAAAATTAAAAATAATAACTACAATAAATTTGGACATAACTCAAGAAAAGCTCGAAACACTCCCAGAAATTTAAGAGTGTGTGCTCCTTAGGCTCCAAATGGAGGACCTTTTGGGATCCCTCCTGGGAAGAAGATGGAAATGGAGGACACACCCTGGAAAAGGAGGATGTGCAGTCACCCTTTATGCAGTCACTCTGAATAAAGGCCACACTGGACTGGAGGGCAGACTGTTGCAAGAGGGTGACTATAGAAGGGCTGGCTGGGCACCCAGGGTGACCAGATGTCTTCACCCCCAAAGAGGCAAAATGGAGGACATTCAAGGCAAACGGAGGACCTGGCCAAAGGAAAGCTCAATTCTCATAGAAATGCCAATTCATGCTTTTTAGCATGGGAAACCCACCACCCCTCTGCTTCTCCCTACAGCTGGGGGGAAACAAAGGTGATGAGTAGGAGTTGGGGGGTACCCCCATTACCCTGGGATTGGGTTTTGGGAGTGACCAGCAATGTCATCAGATGATCTGAGTGACTGAACAGGGAGAAAGTGCAAAGGGCTAGAAAAAAAATGTGTGGGCTTCTCACACACAGTACACATACACACAAACACACATACAGTGTCTCTGGCAAGCTTCACCTCATTATGAGAAAGAGACAGACACCAGCTCCCTCCCTCCCCCCCTCTTCCCATCTCTGAGCTCTCAAGCAGTGCACTGGCAAGTGCAGAGGCTGAAGGCTGGGATCTGGGTTATTATTGTTACTATAATCTTCATCATCATCATCATGATCATTATGTTTCCCATGCAATACAGGCAGCGCTGGACTGAAGGGTAGATTGTTGCAACTAGGTGACTATGGAGGGGGTGGCTGGGCACACAGGGTGGCCTGATGTCCTAACAGCAAAGGAGGACAAGGCACTGCAACATGAAGAACATTCAAGAAAAATGGAACACCTGACCAAAGAAAAGCTCAAAAGACTCATAGACATATCCTTTCATGCTCAAAATGGAGGATATTTGGGAATTCCTCCTGGACAGAAGAGTGAAAATAAGACAGGTCCTGGAAAAAGAGGATGTTTGGTCATCTTGCAGGCACAGGGGTGTGCCAGGAAATGGTCACTGCCTGGAGGCCGCATAGCAATATTTGGCTGTCCCCAGATTGGGAATAGGATAGCTGCTGTGAAACTGTGCTGCTCTTTTCAGATGTCGGCCCCACTGAGTTTAATGGGACTTATTCCCAACTGTTTGCTTGTTGTGGTAGTGGTGGTGCACCTTCAAGTTATTTCAACTTATGGCAACCCAAAAGTGAACTTGTCATTTGATGTTTGATGATTTGATGTTTTCTTGGCAAGTTTCTTCAGAGGGGGGTTTGTTATTGCCATCCTCTGAGGCTGAGAGTGTGACTTGCCCAAATCACCCAGCGGGTTTACATGGCTGAGCTGGGATTTGAATCCTAGTCTCCCAGTGTCTTATTCCAATGCTCAAACGATTGCACTATTTTTTCATCATAGCAACTGTTTGCAGTAGCTCTGAAAATGGTGAGAGGGGACCCCCAAGAGGCATAAGAGTTGCTCAGGGGTCTGGAGACTTGAAACCCCCCATTTTCCTCCCCTAAACTTTTTCTGCCCTGGAGGGGCAAGAGAAAGGCAAGGAGAATGCTTGGGGCAGCTCCCTCTGCCTAAGGGAAAAGGAGAAAGAGAGCAGGGGAACTTGCAGGATCATGGCCTTGGGCAGGGCCCAATATTTTCATGTACACTAATGAATATACATAAATGTGCAAATGAAAATACACACACCAAACAAACAAAATATTGTTATTCATATACTATGTTGAGTGGCGGGGGGGCACACATCCTTGTGTAGATGTAAAGGGGGTCACAAGAATAAAAATTCTGAGAACCACTAGTTTATAAGGTTGTGGGGAAACAGAATAAACCAGTTGCACATTGGGAGGAAATTCACAGGAACTCTCAAGAGAGAAGTTATGTGTCATACAGTTGTTTTGGATCTTTGTGTGTGTGAAAATTAATTGGATGCTTTATCCAGCAAACCTCCCTTTGCCTATGATATCACCTATAGGTGTGAAATATCTGTGCCAACTGTTGAATCATCTTTAAGTATCATCTTCAGATCTTCCTTGCACCTCTACTGTCCTGGGGCATGTAGAACACAATTGGCAATATACATAGTCAGCACTGTGCTCATCATTACTACTACAGATGAAAAAGTGCCTCCCGCTTGTTTCCATTTAACATGGATTTTATCTGTTCTGCAAATCTATTTTCAATACAAATTGGGTGAAAAAAAGAACACATTTTGCTTAATTGAGACTTCAAATGGAAAACGTCTGTTCCATACTGTACTTGCTAATAGTGTGAAAATGAATGCAACTGTTCAGTGTATGTTTACAGTCACGAGCTAAATGTTTCCTATGAGAAGCAAGCTGTTTTTGGTTGCACACATCGATATTTCCCTGGTTCAGCCCCGCCATTCAGCAGAGGGAGGCAGCTTCCTCAGGCAGCAGACTTTGGGTATCATGAAAGAACAGCAAATTGTATTTTTACTGCCAATCAGCTGATGATGAGAAGAGCTATTTGTTGGACTTTGTGCTTCATTACTGAAATGTCTTGCTTAACTCTGAGTACTATGCACCTCCTTAGTGCTGTCCCACCTTAGGCATCAAAATGCCTTGGGCTGGTCCTGATGAGCTCAGTCCAGATCCAGTGGCATCACCAGGATTTGCATCACCTGGTGTAGTGACTCGTAGTGTAGTAACTCATACAGAATCCTTAGTAATGTTTTTTGTACTAATGTTACTCAGTCATAATCCCTGCACACCACTGAATATAATTCTGTGCAATCATGCTGGCCACATGATCACAGAATAGTCTCTGGCAACGCTGGCTCTTTGGCTTAGTAATGGAGATGAGCACCACTCCCTATGGTTGGACATGACTTGACAACCTTGTCAATGGGGAATACCTTTACCTTTACTTAGTTGTGACATAAAACAACTAGCAAAATTAAAATTCTACCTTTAAATTACAATATCATACATACAGTATCAGTGCATTTACATGTACATAGTTTTATGTGGTTGAAGTGAAAATTTGGTAAAAGGTAATATTTTTAAAGAAAATTTAGAAAGAATTTAATTTTTAATTTTATTTTTTTAAATTTAAATTTAAAATTTATTAAAAAAAACCAAAAACCTTAGGACTCTCCTTTCTCCTCCTACTGAGCCTCACCCCACTCACACCTTCTCTTCAGCATTTTAAAGAGACACAGGTAAACACCACAGCCCTTTTCTGCCCAAATACACATGTTTGAGGAGCAATGGTTTCACCCCCTTAGGGTATCACCTGGTGTGATCCACATCCCCACATCCCCTAGGAATGCTAATGTGCAGATCTTATTTCCTGATACTCAAGAAACCTAGGGGCTTTGCAAACAGTGCAAAGCACCATCTTCGAGCCAAGGAAGGGAAGAGGGAGCCGGATGCCGGGCGCCCCAACCCCTTCCTGACGATGTCATTGGAGCGCCCACCATTGCACATGGTGGGCTCTCCGATGACATCCTTCCGTTACAGCGTCCGGACACACTGCAACAGAAGAGATGCTGAAGAGGCACGCGCCGCCTCTTCCGGTGCCCTTTCCGTGCCTTGAGGAAGGAGCGCTATTTTAGTGCTCCTTCCAGGGCCGGAAAAAGAGTGGATTGGGGCCAAGGTGTGGGGCAGCCTCGGCCCCAATCCACCGTTTCTCAGGGCGGTCAACGGCCACCCGTCTGCATCCCCCCCCCCCCCCTAGTTAGGAGAAATAATACAGTGATGAGAATTTTGTGCAGCTTTTACTCAGTATTTGCACATCCAGAAGTGTTTTGGAAAATTATTCTGTGCAAGAATACACATTTTGTTGTATGAGAATTGTGGGGTTTTGCATAAATAATATTGTTTATTTATGGGGTTTTATGCAAGATTGCTGTTTTCTATACAAAAACCAGCAGTGTTGCACAGCAAAAAACAAAACAAAACAAAAAAAAACTTAAGCAAACAAACAAGAAACTTGTGGGGAAAATAGTCTTCTGGCAGGGGTGTGTTTTTTGTGCAAGATTCTGTGCAAAATTTGTGTTGTGCAATTTTTATTTATTCATTTATTTATTTATTGTACTAGATTGCTGGGTTTTGCATAAAAAACATTGGTCTTGCACAAAAAACATGTCGGGATGTTTGGAAATTGGGGTATTTTTATAGCAAAAGCTCTCATGCAAAATTCTACATGCATTTACATGCAGAATAATTTCCCCAAACACTTCAGGATGTGTATGATACTGGCTGAGATATGCACAGATTTTTTTTTCCTCCATAGCAGCCATGAAAATTATGAATCCTCACTTGTGAAGACAAAATAGTCAAATATTAACATTTCTATTAAGTCCAACCTAGACTAGATACACTGAAATGAATGGGACTTGTTGGCCACACATCTTAAAAGGAACTTAGAGAAAATTGTCACAGCTGACATAACCAGACTTTGAATCCTTATCTACACATACTGGTAGTTACTGTCAGTTACTGAAAAATGGAGCCCAAACAGCCCAAACTGTTTAGCTGTTTGTAAGGTCTTATGCTGTTTTCCTATTTTGACTCATACCTCAAAATGCAGTAATAAGCTCAAGTGTGCATATGGTAAAAAGCTTAAATAAATCCAAGGATTAGAATGCAAATGATGTTGAAAACTGAAGAACAAAAGTGGAACTTTGACAAAAGCATATATATGAGAACTGTGTTCAGAGGTAACACCAAACCAACTGTGCACTTTAATGTATTCATTTCTATATTATAGAAATTGGCACCTTGCACTTCAATCAAATTTCCACAGCCACTTAGGGAATTTCAAAAGTCAAATAATATGTCAGCTTAAGCTTCTCAGTTCTAAAATGAAATGAGAGAGAAGGACCCCAACTTCTGAAGGAGTTGGGGCATGGTCTCTGGAGTCTTTAGAAGAATGAAAGGTGTTATGGTAATAATTGGAAATAATTATATGACTGTGAAGGGAAATGCACAACACAACCCCACTGCACACACAACAAAGAATGCTAGGCCTTTCCTACCAACTGAATCATTATTAATGGCAAGTGTCAGTACCAACTTTCCCATAAAATCACAAGGAAAATGTAATATTTCAAATGGCTATAAGCAACTACAAAGTGATTCATACTGACACACAAAAACCTAAACACATGTGCACTCACGCACATATACACTTCTCTGGCCAAAGTTGCTAAGGTTTGTGGCAACTGACCAGAAAGAGAGATCTTGGTGTTGCTGTAGATAATCTGATGAAAATGTCAAGCCAACATGCAGCTCCTTTTACAAAAGAGAATTCCATGTTGTGCAAAATTACAAAAAGATTTTTTTTAAAAAAATCCAATATTGTGCCACCTTTGCACAAATACATGGGACAACAGTAATTCTATAAAATATTGGTTTACACTAATGGATGGGAAAATGTTAAAGAAGGGGCAGTATTTATTAGGGATGGAAAAATACTAGGAAATTTTCAATAAATGGTTAAAACATATTTTAAATGTTGAGAAACCTAGATAACAAAGATCCTAGACTGACAAAAACAACAACACCTTTTTGGTTCAGAATTTATTCTGTGCAAAATCTTGATATTATTATTTTGCACAGAAAACAACATTTCCAGCACAGAAAATAATTTTTGTTGTTAACTGCCCTCGAGTTGATCTCGACTCATGGCGACCCTATGGATGAGACATCTCCAAGAGCCCCTGTCCTCCACTGCTCTGCTTAAATCCTGCAGCCTCTTAATACCCATGACCTTCTTAATAGAGTCCATCCATCTGGCATGTGGCCTACCTCTCTTCTACTTCCCTCCACCTTCCCCAGCATTATTTTTTTTTTCCTAAGGAGTCCTCTCTTCTCATGATGCGTCCAAAGTACAACAGTCTCAATTTGGTCATCCTGGCTTCCAGGGAGGTTTCTGGTTTGATCTGCTCTAGGACACACTTGTTTGTCCTTTTGGCTGTCCATGGGATCCTCAGCATTCTTCTCCAGCACCACATCTCAAATGTATTGATTTTCTTTCTATCATCTTTTTTAACTGTCCAGCTCTCACATCCATATACAGTAATAGCGAATGTGACGGCTTGTATGATTCTAACTTTTGTGCTGAGTTGTATATATCTTTGCATTTCAGAATCTTTTCTAGTTCCTTCATAGCTATCCTCCCCATTCTTAATCTTCTTCTGGTTTCCTGACTGCAGCCCCCATTTCTGTCAATGTTTGATCCCAGGTATGAGAATTCATTTACTATTTCTATTTCTTTATTGTCTAGGTTGAACTTATGAAGGTCCTCACTGGTCATTATTTTTGTTTTCTTTATGTTCAGGTTTAAGCCTGCCTTTGCATTTTCTTCTTTTATCTTCCTTAGTAGGTGTTCCAGGTCTGTGAGGTTTTCTGCTAGTACTATGGTGTCATCTGCATATTTTACATTGTTGATATCCCTTCCTCCTATTTTCACTCCTCCTTCTTCTGTGTCCAAGCCTGTTTTTCTTATAATATGTTGTGCATACAAGTTGAACAGATAGGGTGAAAGGATACAGACTTGTCTGACCCCTTTGCCAATTGGGAACCATTCTGTTTCTCCATGTTCTGTTCTGACAGTAGCCTCTTGTCCTGAGTACAGATTCCTCATCAGGACTATCAGATGTGCCAGCACTCCTATGTCTTTAAGGGCGTTCCATAACCTTTCATGATCTATGCAGTCAAAGGCTTTGCTATAATCTATAAAGCACATGCTGATTTTCTTTTGAAATTCCCTGGTGCGCTCTATTAGCCATCGTATGTTTGCAATGTGATTCCTAGTGTCTCTTCCTTTCCTGAACCCTGCTTGGACTTCTGGGAGCTTTCCACGTATGGTTGGAGTCTATGTTGCAGAATTTTCAGCATGATTTGCTTGTGTGGGAGATCAGTGCTATGGTCCTATAGTTGCTGCAGTCTCTTGTGTCTCCCTTTTTGTGCATGAGGATGTATATTGATCATTTCCAATCTGTTGGCCATCATTTTTTTTCCATATCTGTTGGCATATGTTGATTAGCATTAGTGTTGACTCTCTCAATGTGGATTGCAGCAGTTTAATTGGATTATCATCTTTTCCTGTTGATTTGTTTTTCTCTTTTTCTCTTATTGCAGTTTCCAGCTCACTCTTTAGGTTTTGGGGTTCATTTTCATATGGCTCTTCATTCCATGTGTCCTTCATTTTGTCATCTCTTTTCTATAATTCTTCAGTGTATTGCATCCAACATCTTTATATTCCTTCCTGGTCTTGAATTGTGTTATTTTTATTGTCATCGATCGTCCCATTCCTTTGTTTGAATTTTCCTTTGATTTCCCAGATCTTGTGAAATAGATCTCATGTTCTTCCCTCTTTTTTGTCTTCTATTCTCTGCATTGGTTGTTGTAGTATTTTTTTTTGTACCTTGCTGCACAAGCCATTGTACTGTTGCATTCATAATTCTTAGTTTGTTCCTATCTCCCTTTTGTTTTTCTTCTCTTCTTTTCTTTATTGCTTGTAGCATTTTTTTTCTATCATCCATATTTTTTTCTCTTTCATTTTGTTTATTGAAAGTGTCTGTCTGCATTCTTCTTTTATTATGCCTCTGGCTTCAGACCACAGTTCCTCTGGTTCTCAGTCTATTATGCTTAGTAGTGTGAATCTGTTTCTTATGTTATCAGTAAATTCTGTTGAGATATTATTTAGGTCATATTTTGGTATAATCACTGGTTTTGTTTTCTTCTTGAGTCTTACTCTATTTTTTGTTATGAGTAATTCATGTCTGTGCCACAGTCAGTGCCTGGTCTAGTCTTGGCCACAATATAGAGTTCCACCATCTTTTACTTCGGATTATATAATCTATTTGATTTTGGTGTTGACCATCTGATGATTGCCATGTGTGTAGCCTTCTTTCTGGCTGTATGAAAAATATGTCTGTAATGAATAGGTTGTTGGCTTCACAAAAATCTATCGGACACTCACCTGCTTCATTTCTTTTGCCCAGTACAAATCTGCCTAGTGTTTTTGATTCTTCTTTGCTTCCAACTTTTGCATTCCAATCTCCAATGATCAGCTTGACATCTTGTGTTGGTGCACTATCAATTTCTTCCTGTACTCCTTCATAGAATCTATCAATTTCTTCCTGTTCTGCCTCTGTGGTTGGTGCATATACTTGAATTATGGTGATATTCATAGGTTTACCATGGAGGCTTACTGAAATGATTTAGTCTGATTTTACATTGTATCCTTATTATTATTATTATTATTATTAAGTATTTATACCTTGCTCTTCAGCCAAAAGGCTATCAGAGTGGCTTACAAATGGTTAATTTGTTAGAATGTGATGGGACATATAGTCAGTGTTAAAATGTTAAAATGTAAAGATGTGTGTCTGCATTTTTTCTTGCTGAGAAAAGTTGTTTTCTGAGACCAGTTTCACAATTATCAGCCCAGGTGTGTTTTAGCCAAAACAAGCAGTTAACGAGCTACAGTTCTGTGAGAAAGAGCTTTGTTTATATAAAGGATTTATAAACATGTAAAATGTTATGGGAACTGCAGTCACATGATTTAATATGGTAATTAAAGGTTGGGCTAACACACGTCATGTAACTTCAACCAATCAGTCTGAAAAGGCTACACCCAAATGGGTGGAGAATTGGGGGCTGAACGTTGTGATCCTGAAAAGTTTGTCACTTGTCTTTTAACCTTTAAGCTGTAATGGGCTAATTAAAATATTTTCCTGATGCTGCAACTAACCAATTTTGAATCATGTAGCAATTAGGCTTTGTTCCTGTTTAGCCTTCTGGCTAAAGTGAAGATGGTATTATTATTATTATTTCTATTTTGCTCATGCTGATTTTTGCAATAAAAGAAAGCTTGCTTGAAGATCTGGATGTCTTGGTGACTTGACTTCATGGACTGTAACCTGTATATTCATCATCAACACATTTTATCAACATAATTAGACATTTCCCTGCCTTCAGTCTTACAATCTAAAAAGACAAGACACAAAAAGAGAAGGGAATAGTGGTGGGGAAGGAGAATAAGTCCAGCAGATCTTCTCTCCCTCTCAAGCCTGGACCAAGGCAGATGAACTGGAGGAAGGGCCCTTCTTCTTACTGTGGCTAGGCCCAATGGAGCTGGCCTGCCTTCTCTCCCTTGATGATGGTAGATGCAGGGAGGGCCCTTCTTCTTGTTCAGACTAGGCCCAATGGAAATGGCCTGCCTTCTCTTCCTCAATGATGGTGGATGGAGGGAAGACCCTTCTTGTTCAGGCTAGGCCCAATGGAGCTGGCCTGCCTTCTCTCCCTTGATGATGGTGGATGGAGGGAGGCCCTTCTTCTTGTTCAGGCTTCTGATTGCTTTTGTCACATCTCTTCTTAGTATAAAAGCTACCCCATTTCTTCTTGTCTTTTCATTGCCTGAATAGAACACTGTGTGGTTGCTTGATTCAAAGTGGCCCATTCCTGTCCATTTTAACTCACTCACCCCCAGTATTGCTATGTTCATGCATTCCATTTCCATTTTTACTATGCCCAGCTTCCCTTGGCTCATGCTCCTCACATTCCATGCCCCTATTTTATGTGTAACGCTGCTTTGGATGCAATTTACCTTCCTAAAGTTGTCTGCTATTTGTCTTGGCATCTGTCTTGTGCCCTTGGCTAATCTTGCAAATCTGATATCTCTTTCTCTCCCCCTCCTTCCCTTTCTGTTAATGCTCTGATCCTACCTGTGTCTCACTTGGGGTCTCTCATCATAGGGTTTACTATGTGATGGGGTTACACAAGGAGGGTCATCTACACCTCCTTGTGTACAATGCCAAGCAATGTTAGCTATGGTGTCACTACAATTCACTCCTGTCAATAACACCCAACACTATTGCTGCTGCCCAGTAGCTGTTTGTCTCCCTATATTATTCCTCCCATTGTTTGTTTGCTTTCCTACCCATCCCCTTATGCCTATCTCGGTTTCCCTCCTTCCTTTCCCTTGTGCCCTCCTTCCTTTAGTCCATCCCCACTCCCACCCCCTCCTT
Source organism: Phrynosoma blainvillii (assembly GCA_026167975.1). Classification (NCBI taxonomy): domain Eukaryota; kingdom Metazoa; phylum Chordata; class Lepidosauria; order Squamata; family Phrynosomatidae; genus Phrynosoma; species Phrynosoma blainvillii. The sequence continues at coordinate 197,716,032 of JANUYF010000001.1, read as the reverse complement.
CCTTTAGTTTCTTCATTTCTTTCTCCATTGTTGGGGAAGGGCAGAGGTGGCTAGCCACCTTCTTCCACTCACCTGCCTGGTCCTCCAGCTGCACTTCGGCTCAGCTGGGGGTGGAGAATGGGCTTGGTGCTTTGCTCCCTCTCTCCTGCCTGTCCGATGATACTCTTTGTCCTCCTGCTCAGCTGGGGGGCTCGGCTGTATTCAAGCCTTCTTTCCCCACCTCTCAGTTGTTTCCTGGTGCTCCTTCAGGAATGGCAGGGGAGAGAACTGGGATAATTCAAGCCTTCTTCTCCACCTCTCAGTTGTTTCCTGGTGTTCCTTCAGGAATGGGGGGGGGGGGGGGCTGGGATAATTCAAGCCTTCTTCTCCACCTCTCAGTTATTTCCCAGTCCTCCTTCAGGAATGGGGGAGGCTGAGATAATTCAAGCCTTCTTCCCCACCTCTCATTTGTTTCCCAGTGCTCCTTCAGAAAATAATACTTCTAAGCAAAAATATTTTCTGTGTAGACCATGATCTAACTGGGGATTTATCCTGTACAAAATTCACATGCGGTTGTTTTGTTCAGAAAAGACCGTTTTCTGCACAGGAAAAGCTGTTTCTGTACACAAAATGCTCTCTTCTGTGCAAAACAAGCAAATAGGAATTTTGTACAGATTAATTCCACAATTGCAAATAGGCTTTGAAATTGCATGGTTTTCAAATACTTTCTCACAATAGAAAGAAAATTGCTAAAATTATTCTATTATCTTTGAGAAGAAAATAAGGGTCAAAACAGATGGCCCTGAAATGGTGGCTTGAAGCTGCCCCTTCCAAAGATGGATTAGGCTGATGGCAGTCACACACTGCGGCCCCAATCTGTCTTCAACCTGGATGAAAAGGAGCAGAAAAGATCTGCTCCTTCTTTGGCTGGCAAAAAGATGGCTTTTGCTGCCCTGCTGTGACCCCATGGCGGCTTCAAGCCGCTCTGGTGGCATGTAGCATATAAATACTGTGCCGCTGGAGCACCTGGAAGCCAGCCCACATCTGAGCACTGGTGCAACTTCTGGGCATCTTGGGGGTGTGTGGCATCTGTATGCCACGCCCACAAGATGCCTGGGAACTGGTTTTTCATGCTGGTCTGTTCAGGCTCTTAATCCCTAGTTCTTACCAATTCATTTCAGAAACAGAAGGACCACTGATAGAAGAGGAAATGTGATTGCCAAAGCTATGTAGGCCCTTTTTACTTTCAATAAGGTAGTGTCATTTTCTACTGTGTAGTGCAATATTCATTTATAATTGGAAAGAGATACCAGGTACAGTTCTGGGTAGAGTTCTGGTCTCTGCATCTAAAAAATGATGCTGCTGATGCTAGCAATTGTGCAGAAAAGTGCAATCAAATAATCATACAATGAGGCAACTCTCTTATGAAGAAAGCTGAAAATAGTTGGAGCCATTTCACAAAGAGGGGATGCAGACGGGTGGCCCTGGGCCGTCCCGGGAAGCAGAGGATCGGGGCTGCTGCTAGCACACACAGTGGCCCTGATTCTCCCGTTTGCCACCTCTTAAAAGAGCGGCAAAATGCTGCTCCTATTAGAGGCACCACACAGCTCTTCTCTGTCTCTACCGCCGTAGCGCGTGAGGACACTACGCGCGGAAGACATCCTGATGCCGTGTGTAAGGGCACGTGACATCAGGACATCTTCTGGGAGGGGTTTGGGCAGCTGGTGTGCAGCTGCCCCTCCCCTTCCCTGCCTCTAGGATGCCGCAAAGGGCCCATGTGCAGAGGCCCTTAGGGGAAAAGACAAGTCAGGGGAAGACATGGCAGATGTGTATAAAATTATGCATGGTATGGAGAAATTGGGTAAACAAAAGAAGCTTTTCTCCCTCATAATACTAGCACACAGGACTATCCACTTAAGCTAAGTGGTGAAAAGTTTAGGACAGTTAAAGTAATAGAGTGGGACCTTAGTATCCACAAGCCTGCCATCTGCAGATTTGAACATCCACAGATGACAAGCCCATGTTGTCCCCAATGGCTGTGCGTGCATGCAGTCATGCCACCATTGGGGACAACTGGACTGACTGGGGACTGACTAGGGCTGGAGCGGCCAGAGGCTGCTCCAAGCTATTGGTCTACTTCACCCCATGGATAAAACTGTGGAATTCACAGTCCCAGGGATGTTGTGATGGCAGACAACATGAATGGTTTTAAAAAGGGGATCAAACAAATCCAAGGAGGTTGCAGTTATCAATGGCTGCTAGTCAGGATTGCTATATAGCACCTCTCATATCAGAAGTGTTTTTGCTGATGTTATGTAACTTCAGGTCAACACTTGATAGGGTCAATATAGGGGCCCTGCCATTAGGTTTTCTTGGCATGATTTATTCAAGAGATTTTTGCCCCTGCCTTCCACTTAGGCTGAGAGAGTGTGACTTCCCATGATCACCCTGCATTTCCATGGCTGGACAAGGATGATCCCTGATCTCCCAGAGTCCTATCCCAACATGCTTATTACTATACCACACTGGGTTTCATAGAAGATACAATATGCCTCTGTATATGAGCTGTAGGGAAATACAAGCAGAAGAGCACTATTACACCATTATCTTCTTTTTTAACTTCCCATGGGCAACTGATTGGCTACTGTGGGAACAGAATTTTGGACTAGCTAGGCCAATCCAGCATGACCTATGTTTTCAATATTTTCCCCTTAATGAAGGGAAAACTTTAAAGGCAGTCACTTAACAGAAAGTTCTATCTGAAATTTGTCTGGCTTCATTCAGAAGGGGTCCCTGTGCTGCCATAAGGTCATGCTATTCTACTGAGAAATTTTAAAATTACAAAAATGTGTAGATGGTCATAAGAGGCTCAGAGGCAGGAATCTGCCCTAGAATTGAGACTGCCCATTGGTTTCTGGGATCAGTTTGAAACCTGATTTTGACTTTTATTGACCTAATGATACCAAATTATCTGGAGGTTAGCTTCAAAGATCCTCCCAGAGGTACTCCCATTAAGATCCAAGAGATTATCAGAGTTCTAGGGTGAACCAAATACAGAGCTCTTAGAAGTTTCACATCCTCTACTTTGGTGAGTGGGGTGATGACTGGGAATACTACTATGTGCATCTGCATCACTCCTATTTAAACTGAGCATGATGTGTATATGTTGGGTTTTTTTATGATGCTTATGGTGACATTTTTATTGAGGATCTTTTTATATAGCATGGTGTTAGCTACATATTCCTATATGTTTACTGCACTTGAATCAGAACAGTCAAAAGGTCTGCAATTTGTTAGGCCAATTTTGCCTTTATTTATCTGGAAGCAAGACTCACTTATTTCAATGGAACTTAGCCCTGGGCACTAATTTCTGGTCATGCAATATTGTTTTATTGCAGTTAAAAAGAAGATATGACAGTTACTGTGTTAGAGTAAGCAAAGCTGTGCAGAATTAATGGTCTTTGGTCACTGTCAACTGAAGATGCAAGCTGTCAGCAAGAGCTCATCACCACACAGGGTATATATGTGGGCTATCAAACATGTTAAATTAGCATACTAATTTCTGACCAAGTGCTACAGCTCACTATCAAAGCTTTACAATTCAGTTCTGAGCCTAAAAAAAATGAAGTTGATATTCTTAAGTGTTTTTAAAGAATCATAGAGTTGGAAAGCACAAGGAGCACTTAGTCCAACCCCCTGCAATGCAGGAAATTAAGCAGTCCTGAAAGATATCCATCCAACTTTTATTTAAAGACCTCCAAAGGAGGAGAGTCCCCCACCCTCTGAGCCAGTCTATTCCACTGCTGAACAACTCTTGCATTTAAAATGTTCGTTCTAACGTTTAGGCAGAATGTCTTCTCTTGTAATTTGTTCTCTAGTCTCTGGAGCAGCAGAAAACAAGCTTGCTCCATTCTCTATATGACATCCCTTCCAATTTTTAAAGAGAGCTGGCTAGGATCATGCAGTGGACCTATGTATGCATAATCACCGTAGTTATGGTGCTATACAGTGAATCCTATCACAATCTCCTCAATGCCCACTTATTAAGAAGCAATCACTATGATTGACAAGGTTCTGTTCCCCTGTTCAGCAGGAGGTAGCTGACTGATGGTCCTACCCACTCCTACAAATGATCTGTGGTGCAACAGACAGAATTGTGACCTCTCTTACAATTCCCCCTTTTGTCAGAAATCCCTTGTGCAAGAGGGGTTGGGACCTTGGCCAGCTGCTTCCTGATCAACAAGAAAACAGACGCCCATTGATCACAGCAGCTACTTCCTGTTAAGTGGAGACTGAAGCATTTTAAGGTCCCTACATAGCCTCTAAACTAGAGGCTACATAGGAATCATTAATACAAAACAATAATGAGTGCATAACTCCAAGTTTTACATTCATAACTATCCAGTTATGATTCTCATTGCTATCATGTCACCTCTGTCTTCTGTTCTCCAAGCCAAACATACCCAGCTCCCTAATTCATCCCTCATAAGGCTTGGTTTCTAGACTTTTGATCATCTTGGTCACATTTCTCTGGACATGTTCCAGCTTGTTGATATCCCTCTTGAACTGTGATGCCCAGAAATGGACACAATATTCCAGGTGAGGTCTGACCAAAGCAGAATAAAGTAGCATTACTGCTTTCCTTGATCTGGCCACTACACTCCTGTTGATGCAGTCCAGAATTGTATTGGCTTTTTTTAGCCACTGCACCACACTGTTGACCCATGTCCAACTTTTAGTCTACTAGTGCTCCTAGATCTCTTTTACATGTACTGTTAATAATCCAGATGTCACCCATCCTGTATTTATGCATTTCATTTTTCCTGCTTAAGTTTAATACCTTGCATTTGTTCCTGCTGAAATTCATTTTATTAGTTTTGACCCAGTACTTCAACCTGTCAAGATCATTTTGAATTATGTTTCTGTACTCTGCAGTATAATTACCTTACACCAAAGGAATACTTTTAACGGTATTCCTATGTAAGTAGGAATACTTGGGAGCTGATGTTTTAAAGCTGGGATGGGCATCTGGGGCCTGTTCATATGCTTTTTGGTCCACAGTCCTGCTAATCCATCAGTTGAAATTGCACTTGGCCCTGGAGCTGAGAAAGCTTCCCTACTACTGCCCAGTTTTTAGTTAATACAGTACATATTAAATAGGTAAGCAGTATTTAGGCTCAATCCCAACTTAGCTATTTCTCTCTGTGTTATATGAAATCACGCTTTGGCTGAAATAGTTTGCCATTCCAGTTCAGAGTTTCTCAGTAAAGTCTGTGATCCAATTCTGCACTTTTTTGTGTTTAATATAAATTTCGTAACTAAACATCTACAGCTTTCCATCTACTATCTGTCCACTACATAGGCTATACTCACAATAAGTGTCTGATCACTTACACAGGAATGATGCTGCAGTGATTGTTATCTTAAACCGTGAAGTTGCATACATAGTAGTTTATGAGATTGAAAAAAATGACAGACAGAAGAAATGGTATCTGTCCTGAATGTTTTCCTTTTCAGCTAAATAGGAATATATTCTAAAAGTCTTCTGTATGGACAATTCCTAATCAGAAAAAAAAAAAATCCAAAATGGTATCCATGTAGTGCTGGTGGTGGGGTAGATGATGATGAACTATACCCCCCCCCCCCATCATGTATGAACTCCAGGTCATGGATCCTAGAACAGGGCGGTTCTTAAGGTCCTCCCTCTGAAACGATTGGCAAAATTAGACCACTAAGACCCCTATATTATTGATCTTCTGCAGGCATTATGAATTAGAAGTTTACTAAATGATCAAACCCTAAGCATATTAAGACAGTGACTGTCATTGAGTCCTTCAGGGAATAATAAAGGCTCCCTTCCAATCTAGCCTGTGTACAGTGATTTGGTATAAGCTACACCAAGCACATGGAGGACACATCTGAGTACATATGATACCTTTAGGAGTCTTTATATTTAAGGATATTTCAGTGAGGAAAGTAATTTGCCCTCTCCCTGTAAGGTTGTGCAGGCAGATAGTTAATAACAGCTTGCCTAGCAATGCTGAGCAGCGCTACACCCCTCCCCCCCCACACACATATTAAAAACAGTTCTGGGGTCTCTTATCCAGGTGGCATACATAGCTGCCATCCTCATGTCTTCCTCACAATGAGCAAAGTAGTTTGGAAGACAGGGGGAAAGACACTAGCCTAAGGCCACCCAACAGGTTTCATAGCTTGGTGAGGACTTGAACCTGGATCTCTGCAATCAGTCCTGTGCTTTAATCACTACATCACTATTGGCTCTCCCTTCTGTGAGTTCACTGCAAAAGATAGACAGCATGTGCCACAAGAGTAACATATTAGGCTTGCAGTCATCTGCATGTATATCTGGGAGTAAGCCATATTGAACCCTGAAGGACCTGATTCCAAGTAAACTATGCACATGGACATCCCCAGATGACCAAGACAAAAATCAAGTAGACTACATAATTGGAAGCAGAAGATGGAGGAGTTATATTCTTGTGGCCAAAACTAGACCAGGCACTGACTGCAGCACAGATCATGAGCTACTTATATCAGTAAAGCTGAAGAAGAAAGAAAGAAAAAAAAAAAAAACAGTCATCATACCAAATATGACCAAAAGAGCATCCCAACGGAATGTATAGACAATGTGAGAAACAGATTTGCTCAATTAAGCATAACCAGAAGAGCTATGGACAGAAGCCAGGGACATAATCAAGGACAAATGCAGGCAAACACTGTGACCAAAAAAGAAAGAGAAGAAACAATGGATAACAGAAGAAAAACTCCAAGCAGTAAAGGAAAGATGAGAAGCAAAAGAAAAGGGAGATAAGAAAAGAACCAGAACCCTGAACACAGCTGTTCGACTAGTGCAGGGGTAGGCAACCTAAGACCCGGGGGCCGGATGCAGCCCCCCGAGGCCTTTGGACCGGCCCCAGGCCGGTCCTGCTGCCGTCGCCGCCGCCCCCCACCGCTGCTGCCACCCGCCATGATGATATTGATTATTGTTATTACTTGTTCTTGAGGTTTTCTTGGCAAAATCTCCACAGGGGTTTTGCCATGGCTTTTCTGGGGCTGAGAAAGTGTGCATGCATTTTTTTTATTTTTTTAAATATTTTTTTTAATTTTTATTTATTTATTTATTTACTTTTGGTGCTTCAGCCCCCAATTGTCTGAGGGACAGCAACCCGGCCCCCAGTTCAAAAAGGTTGCCTACCCCTAGACTAGTGCATAGGAATAAAGAGAATTACTATAATAAACAATGCAGAGAAATAGAATACAACAACAAAAAGGAAGAATAAGACACCTCTTCCAAAAGATCTGCAAACTGAAAGGGAAAATCACACCAAGGGTGGGGATGCTCTACAATCAGAAAAGGATACTAAATGATCAAGATGAAATAAAAAGAAAATTGAAGCAATACATAGGAAAGCTATATAAAAGAGATGAAAAGTTGAATGACACATGGAATCAAGAACCATATGAAGATGAATCACACATTTTGGAAAGTCAAGTGGAAGCAGCAATAAAAGAAACTGAAAAAAAAAATCACCACGAACAGATGATATCCCAACTGAAGTGCTTCAAACCACACTAACAGAATCAATTCCAGTGTTAACCAAAATATGCCAACAAATATAGAAAACAAACAGTGGCCAGCAGATTGGAACTAATTAATATATATCCCTATCCACAAAAAGGAGACACAAAAGACTGAAGCAATTATAGAAACATAGCATTAATTTCCCACGCAAGCAAAATTATGCTCAAAATTCTGCAGCATAGACGCCAACCATATATGGGAAGATAATTGCCAAATGTCAAGTGGATTTGAGGAAAGGAAGAGGCACAAGGGACCATATTGCAAGCATACAATAGATGATGGAGTGAGTGAAAGAATTCCAGGGGGGAAAAATCAGCATGTGCTTTATAGATTATCGCAAGGCTTTTGACTGCATAGAACACAAAAAACTATGGAATGCTCTTAAAGAAATGTGAGTCCCATGACATCTGTTAGTCCTGATGAGGAATGTGTATTTAGGACTAGATGCCACAGTAAGAACAGAATACAAAGAAACAAAGTGGTTCCTAATTGGCTAAGGGGTCAGGCAAGGCTGCATTTTATCACTCTATTCAACCTGTATGCAGAAAATATGATACATAGAACAGGTTTAGACATGGAAGGAGGAGGAGTGAAGATAGGAGGAAGGAACATCAACAATCTAAGATATGTAGACAAAGCCATACTGCTGAAGAAAAACATCACAGACTTGGAACAATCACTAAAGTCAAACAAGGAAGTGCAAAGGCAGGCCTAATGTTAAACATAAAGAAAACAAAAAATAGTGACTGCAGAGGAGCTATGTAAATTCAACCTAGATAACAAGGAAATCAAAATAATTAAAGATTTCCCATATCTTGGATCAAACTTTGCTCAGAAAGGAGACTGCAATCAAGAAATCAGAAAAAGACTGGGAATAGGAAGGGCAGCTATGAAAGAAACAGACAAAATTCTAAAGTGTAAAGATATACAGCTGAATACTAAAGTTAGAATCATCCAAGCCATTGTATTCTCCTTTACCATGTATGGATATGAGAGCTGGACAGTGAAGAAAGCACACAGGAAGAAAATTAATACATGTGAGATGTGGTGCTGGAGAAGAGTGCTGAGGATACTATGGAAAAAACAAACAATTGGATCCTAGAACAAATCGAGCCTGAACTTCCCCTGGAAGCCAAGATGTCTAAATTGAGGCTATTGTACTTCAGCCACATCATGAGAAGGCATGACTCATTAGAAAAGACAATGGGGCTCTGCAGAAGGTGCAAAGTGCCATCTTGGACCCAGGGAAAGGGAGGAGCAGCTGGACACCAGGTGCCCCTAGCCCTTCCCGAGGACGTCATCAGAGTGTGCGCTGTTGCACATGGCGAGCGCTCTGATGACATCCTCCTGGTGCAGCATCCGGACACGCTGCACCAGAAGAGACGTGGAAGAGCCACATGGTGTCTCTTCGGGCACCCCTTTTGCCCGCTCTGGAAGGAGCGGCATTTTAGCGCTCCTTCCAGGGCTGGCAAAAGGGTAGATTGGGGCCACTGCGTATGTTAGCAGCAGCTGCAATCCTCTGTTTCTCAGGGCGGTCCATGGCCACCCATCAGCATCCCCTCAATGATGCTGGAGAAGATAGAGGGAATTAGAAAGAGAGGGAGACTGCATGGCAGGTGGAGGGACTCAACCAGGGAGACCTCAGGCTGAACCTACAGGACCAGAGAAGAGAGATAGAGGATAGGGGGCTTGGAGATGTCTCATTCACAGGGTCGCCATGAGTTGAGGTAGACTCAAAGACAACAACAATTGAATTGTACTATTTTACTGGCTGGAGTATAACAGCTGGCTTTTACAGTCTGGAGCCCATTCATGAAGTGGGCTCTGGGTCACTGTAGCTCTACGGGATTGCAGAGTTTTTGCTGCTTTTGCTGTCCAAGAAAAGTACTTTCTTTGTGCTGGCATGCACTTTTTTACACAACAGAAGAAATTTCACCTTACCAGATCTATGGTACACAAAGTAGCTAAAAGCAATAGTTCATTTATGAAAACATTATGGGCCTGAACAGACTGCCAGAAATAATCCAGCTTGAGTCCACTTTAACTGCCTTGGCTCGGTGCTAGAGAATCATGGGAATTGTATTTTTTTCTGGGACATTGCGCCACAATAAACTACAGTTCCCATGATTCCTTAGCACTGAGCCAGGACAGTTAAAGTGGTCTCAAGCTGCATTATTTCTGGCAGTCTGGCCCTATGTCTCAACAATTCCTGAACTAAATAAAGATTTGGTACTTACTATGAAGGTTTGCTCTTTGATATCTGCCTAGCATTTTCTGTGTGTCACCAAGGAGAAATCCACAAACAGTCGGCTTATCCCCATGTGTCAGAAGATGAAGTGGCAGTTCTAAAGTCCAAAGTTCTTTCAATAATGACTGTTAACTCTTGGGCCTCCATGTCAGTTTATAAATTTCCTGACAAGCCAGCTAGGTATGGTTAGCTTCCACATAAATGAAAATTAAAACTTTAAAAGGGAGGTAATCATAGAAAATGAGGAACCAGTAGATAAATCACCAGCAACAGAAAGCTTTACAACCTTGAAGAGTATTCACAAAGGTTTTAGTATCTTTGGGGGGAAGCAGATGTCTAAAAGTGCCGTTTTGGGGGCAGGGAAGGGGAGGGGCAGCCACACGGTGGGCGCCCCAACCTCTTCCCCAGGTCGTCCTCGGAGCAGCCGGCCCTCCGCATGGCCGGCGCTCCGAGGAGGACCTCCCGCTGCAGCGTTCGCACATGCTGCAGCGGAAGAGTCGCCGAAGGTGCGCCGGCAGTCTTTTGCAGTGCACCTTCGGCAACTTGTGGAAGGAGCGCTAATTTAGCGCTCTTTCCATGGGCGGCGAAGCTGCGCCACAGGGCCGAGGTGTGGGGATACCTAGGCCCCTCGGCGCAGCTTCCCGGGGTGGCCCACAGCCCCCGTCTGCTTCCCCCCTTAGATAACACATCCCAAGGAGAAGGAGGAGGCTGCTGTGGTAAGGCTTACTTGGCAGGCACTTGCTGCTTGCTACTTCTGCCTTGTATGCCAGCCTCATCCTTTAACTGCCACAGTTCCATCCTACAGAATCCTGGGATTTGTAGTTTGATGAGGAACCAGTACTTTTTGGCAGAGAAGACTAAAGACCTTGTAAAACTACAGATCCCAAGATTCCATAGTATGGCACTACAGCACTTAAGGTGGTGTCAAACTGCATTATTTCTACAGTGTAGATGCACCCCAAATCTTTGTTGTTTTTAACAAAACCCAGCAGTTGGACTGGCTCATCCCTCTTCTCACTAGTTAGAAAGTTTGTTTTTCTTGATTGTTATCTGATCTATTCCATTCTGCTCTTCCATAACTCTAGTTATTTTGTCTTCCAAACCACCAAACCCCACCCCCTGAAAAGAGTAGCATGCTTCGCTAAATTGCTTCCTATTTGGTTTCCTTTTTTGTATGGAAGACGTATCTTGTTTTTAATATTTGTTTTCTATCCACACATTCTCTAAGGCCTTTTTGTCAAAGCAAATTTACCATGGAAAAGGCATATAAGCCAAATTTGTTCTAGATGTCTGATTGGCTTTCCATTGACTTATCAATGTGATCTCCTAGCCCCTGTTGTTGCTGTTGTATTTCAGGTGGCAAAATCTGCCAAATCACACCTTGAATCCACTGTGAATTTCAGAGCTTTCTGAATTCTCTGCACTGCCCTATTCAAAACGTACACATTGGTATGCTGGGCTTATGTTATTTTTGTGTCCATTATACTGCCACTCTAGTGAACATAGGAACAGCAATAGATGAATGAATCACCACAGTTCAGCCTGTTGCACCTTTCCCCCCTTATAATGCAGCTTCAATTCTGTTTTCGTCCATGTCTCTTGTTGTGTCTTCTTCCTTATGGGCTACAGTGTGTGAAATTACAGCTCAGATTGGGCCATCCACCAATGGGACCTTTAAACACTCCAATTTACTTTTTTTTATAGGTGTATATGCTTTGACTATACCCTCTCTTTGTGTTCAATGGAGACTCCCATTCTAAACCAATTAACTCATTGAACATTTCAGGTAAAGAAATTTCAACACCCTTTGGTGAGGGTCCCCCCATTACTGTTGCTGCCTTACTACCATTGCTTCTTTTCCTCTCCCCCTTAAAGTCCTCTAAATCTAATGTCTATACTTTTTTTTAATATATGTTTAAAATTGTCCACCTCAAATAGTTTTGAGGAAGTTATTTCTCTTTCCCCACCACTCCCTACAGAGTCATCTTCCTCACTTAAATTTTCTTTCTAATTGTCCATCAGATATTTCTTCCTCTGAATCTGAAACTACATTATTTCTATTTAAATGTTTAGATTTAGAAGTGCATTTTCTCTCTAAAGTCTCCTTCTTATTTCCTAGGTGCCCCAGTTTAGCTTCACTTCATTTCTCTCAGCTGCATCCACACTGCAGAAATAATCCAGTTTGAAACCACTTTAATTGCCCTGGGTCAGTGGTAGGGAATCCTGGGATTTGTAGTTTATTGTGGCACCAGAGTGCTCTGATAGAGAAGGCTAAATGTCTCAAAAAACTACAGTTACCAGAATTGCATAGCATTAAGCCATGGAAGTTAAAGCAGTGTCAACCTGGATTATTTCTGCAGGGTGGATGAAGCCCTTGTCTCAACTATTTTTATTGATCCTTCTTACTACATTCTGTTAAACCGCATCACTCCTGAAATTAATTGTATTATTATAACCAGTAGGTAAGAATTTCATTGAATTTATTCCTTATCTATGAGTTAAATTAATTAAGCTCCTTTTACTACACCAATTCAATAAATTGCAATTGCTCAAATTAATTCATTTACTCTCTTATTGGGTCTGATAGATTTACACTGTTTTCAGTTGTTGAAGTAGAAGCTTGCTTTTGAATATGTAGTGATTTATCTCTTGGTCCCTCATTTTTCCCCCCATATTTCAGATCTACCTAAGAGAAGGAGATCTACTTATAATGCAATAAAGTAAAACTGTACATCAAATTTAGTGTTCATGTGTATGGGGGAAGGGGGAGGGAGAGGTTCTATAACTTTTACCTGATTCTAAAAGTTCATCACTCACTCACTCATGCATATCCCCAATAAAGTTTAAAATCATTGTCCTAAACATGAACATGTTAGGGAAATCAATTTCCAATACACCTCTGTTTTTGTGTTTCTGGAAAATAATTAGGCATTGAGCTAGCTTGTAATTTTAGGAATACTATATGGGCTGCGGGATGCTGAAATGCATGGATATCTCATTACAATCTGTTATGTATGTGTACATTTTTAAAAAAAATACAGCCTGTGTTGGGAAAGGGAGTACAACTTCAATTATTGTGTCTTCACACACAAGGATGAAAAATTACTGCAGTTTTCTCCCTATTACAGGAAAAGATTATTATTTCTCTGCAGTATTCTCCCCATATTGAAATGTCCTGAAGTGTCCAGAGATATTCATTCTTCTGATAAATACATGTGGGGGAGTTTGTACAAAAACACATTTCCTGTGAAGAAAACATTGTTTTTTGCACAACAAAATCCCACATATATTTTCCCTTAGACTAATTCCCCAAAATACTTTGGGGCATTTGAATATGGAGGGGAAACTGCACACAAGTACCACTGTTTTATTATTCTTTCTTATGAGCTTACCAGATATCAAGGAAAAACTTTTACCTTGGGAAAACATAATATTATATTCACCTCTAAGCTAGAAAGATGCTGTCTTAGAAAATGAATAGGAGCAGTCTATAGAGTCCTTGCAAGTTAGCAACTCTAGATTTTTTTCCTGGTGCCTCCTGATTTCCTCTATTCCTCTCTGTTAATACTTACAAATTCTAGACCTTGGCTCAGTATAAATGCTACACACTCACCAACTTTTTTGTCCATGTTACCCATCCTGTTTAAACATTTGAAATTAATTTACCCCTTTTAAAAGCATGTAAAAAAAACCAAACTAAATCACAATGCAAAAGGGTAATGTGTGCCAAAAACACAGGAAAAGTTGGGGGGGGGGGATGGTCAAATCACAAGTGAAGTTAAATTCGTGTTCACCCCTATTCATCATCAATAAACACAGGCCACCACTAGCCCTTGTTTTCTCTCTCCCTGGTTTTCATTATATCTTCCCTCTCCCTGGTTGTTACCCATTTCCCATTCCACTGAGCTGACTAATGTCATAACATTAAAAACTACTGTCTGGATTTTATTGTTTCCCTTCCCCCCCCCCTTTTTTTTTTTTTACAAAATTGTAAACCGGAGGGCATTATACACATACCACTCATAAGAGATGTTTGAGATGTACAGTAGAGCATAAATAAATAGCACTCCATGTCTTATTCCTGCAAGTCAGCAGGGAGAAGGGGGGTCACAAAATTAAAGAGGCTGATTTTTAACTTTAAAATGAACAGAGAAGAAAGGTTAAGCAGGCTCTCTTACTCTGGTCTTTTCCATTCCACAGCAAAGAGAAAGGGAGGAAGAGTGAACAGGAAAACCAGGAAACTCTGCATGACCTGAGAGTGAGACTGAAACTATCCATCCCATCCCACCAGGATTGCCAAACAGTAGCCAAGTGAACTCTGGTCAGTTTCACTTTAGTTGTTCAGATCTGGCAGACAGCTGAGTCAAATGTTGCTGTATATCTTCTTTCACACTTTATGAATTCAGTAGCATGAATGAAACACACACTAAAGATGTGTGTGTGTGTGTGTGTGTGTGTGTGTATGGGAGGTTCGGGCTACGTGGCTGTGTTCTAGAATATTTTATTCCTGATGTTTCACCAGCATCTGTGGCTGGCATCTTCAGAGATTTCTTTGCAGATGCCAGCCATAGATGTTGGCAAAACATTGGGAATAAAATCTTCCAGAAGACGGCCACATAGCCTGAATAACCCACAAAAAACCATGGATGCCAGCCGTGAAAGTCTTCTACTTGACAACACACTAAAGAGTTTGGCAGGAATGAATGTGTGGAGGGAGAAAGAGAACTACAGTCCAGAAGCCCTGTTTTTTAAAAAATTAAAAGCATTAGAAAAAATGTATTAGAAAAATATGTCTTTTATAATTTGTGATTGTAGGCTCATTGAGTTTAAAAGCAGAGTATAGACTAAGGATAGGGAACCAGTGCCTCTTCAAATGTTTAGCTGTAACTCCCATTAGCTCCAGCCAGCAGAACTAATGATCAGGGATGATGAGAGTTTTTGTCACAAGTTCCCCATCCTGTTTCTAGGGTGAAGAAAATACTGAGTTGGTGGTCTGACTCTTTATAAGGCAGCCTCAGGTATTCAGTGTAATTTATGTATGTATGAGTTTGGGCCTCGGCAGACGGCTAATTGCACCGTCTCCGAGGCAGGGAAGAGGAGGGGCAGCTGCACGCTCGGCACCCCTTCCTCCTCCCGAGGTCGTCCTCGGAGCCGCCGGCCCTCCGCACAGCCGGCGCTCCAAGGGCAACCTCCCACCGCAGCGTCCGCACACGCTGTGGCGGAAGGGTCGGCGAAAGTGTGCCCCACGCTTTTGGGGCGCACTTTCAGCGACGTATAAAAGGAGTGCTGATTTAGTGCTCCTTTCAGGGATGCCGACGGTGCGCCACGGTGAGGATGCCTCGGTCCCGCGGCGCACCGGCCCACAGTGTCCCAGAGCCTCTCGTCTGCTTCCCCTATTTGTTCTAAGGTTGAGCTGTTGTTGATTTTTTAAAAAATAATAGTGTAATTGTCTTCCTTTAGCCTCCAAGAGAGAACCCTTTTAGACAGGGTGACAGGCAAACTGTCAGGTAATTAAGCTTACAATGTATCTGCTGTTCTTCCACTTATACTCTCAGATAATCCAGATGAAATTAAGAGTACCCTGGATTTGCATGGTAGCAAGCATACAAACGTAAGTAGGATCTACAAAATAGCAACAAAACTATTACAACACTACAACAATGATGCTGTTGCAGTGTTGTGTGCTTCTGACCAGGATGCCAGCCAACCAGCCATGGCCTCTTCCATGATAATCCATTCCATCCCCCTTCTCTTTCCAACTTCCCCAGCTATGTAGGGGGTGGGTTTCTCCTCCCATCCTAAAAATCAGGAAATATGCTATAGCTACTGAGCATGCTCACTTCTCATTAAGTTGCTATGACTTCCTTCTCCTCCTATTTTTACAAATCTTCACATTACCCCGGCCTCCTCCTTGTATATGGGTGAGGCTGTCTGAGCTATGTAATAACAACAACTTGCATGAGTTTGTTGCTAGAAACACAGGTGTGTCCCCTTAACAGCCTTACACCTTGAGTCTGGTTTAGCTTCTGTTTCTTGTACATTCTGGGAAATGACATTAAAGTTTTGGCTTCACATTGCCTTCACTGATGCCAGAATGGATATTAATACCTGATCAAGATGGATAGACAGTCATAAAAGCTCTTGGCTGAAGCAGATAGTGATTAAGATCCAAAGTATAGGTTTTTCTTAACCTATTTTGCAGGATCATCTAGAGCCAAAGAACTGGGCATTGGATGGTGGCCTAATAGGGCCTGAGAAGGGAGATGCTCCCCCTTACATTTTGGCCTGTGTTTTATTACCTATATGTAGACAACAAGTAAACTGACTATCCCTAGATTTAAGAAGGCTTTTGAGTGGGCCATGTTTCATGTGCTTTGCTCTGCAATGAGAAGAGGATGGTTTATGAGTAGTTCATATCATGAAAGACTTTGCCCCAGAAGCTTGGGGAAAAATTAAATCCTTTTACATGTGTTCTTGCCATATACTTTTTATAAAAAGCCTGGAGCCAAACTAAAATCTCAGTTGCTGAAAACAGATATGCTGAATATTTTTTTTCCTTCTGAAAGCCTCCATTCCTCTAATAACTGAGGGGCTTTACAGATGCAACCACACACTGTGGCCCCAATCTGGCTTTTTACTGCTCCAAAGAGAGCTGGCAAATGCCGCTCCTTTTTGGAACAGCAAAAAGCTGCCTTTACCACCACCACCGTGGCTCTTCTGTGCCCCTTTGGTGCAGTGTGTCTATATGCTGCACCAAGGGAGTACACTGACTCTGCACACTGTGTGGTGGGGCCCATGGTGTGTTGGCGGCATCGGAACACAGTTGGGGCAGCCAGTGTGTGGTTGCCCCACCTCAACTCCACCCACAGGCCTGCCCTTGTGGCCGGTCTGTACAGGCCCTGAGTCTGTGACCAAATATTTAAGTTAGGCATTTAGAATATGGGCAGCTACCCAGAATACTAGCTTAGTCCAACCTTATCCTGTTTTAACCCTCTTACTTGTTTTATGCTATTACAGACTGTTTGGTAGGATTTTAATTTTGCATATTGCACCATCCACTTCAAGGTCTATGACCAAAATGAATATATTCGTCATATTGGGATGTAGGAGAGATGGCAAGAGTGTTGCAAGGTGTTGTGTTTTGTTTTGTTTTTGTTTTTTGTAAGGAGAGGCTAATGAATAACAAGAGTTGTTTCAAAGCACTTTTTAAAGAGGACATTTGAAAAGGTTTAGGGCAATTTCTCTCAGACAATACATGTGGTTGAAAAGTAAATGAATACAATACATGTTGCTGAGGGTGGAAAGGCAGAAGTGGGAGGAAAGAATAGAGGCAATATAGCAGATGAGTGGACAAAATCAATGTCCCAAGTGTTAGAATCCTGTTAGTATTCTATCAGATATGTAGTATAGTGTGGGGATGATGGGATGATGGGTTAGCTATGTGAGAGTGCAGGTGCTTTATCAAGTGACCTTGGGTGGCTGGCTCGGCTGGCTGGGAACGGATGAGATGTTTGGGAAAAGGAAGGAGGGGTTGTGAGCGCGGGCTTTTTGCACATTCTTTTCACTAACTGTAGGGGGGGATTTTTGTAGTCTCAGCTAAAACGTCTGATAGCCAGGACTGACCTATGGATCTTCCAATAAAGTTCTGTTAATTCTTTAATTAAACTGACTGGTTGGTTGTCTAAAGGTGCTGCTGTCTATTTCATGACAGTTAGCTGAGACTCACACCAAGTTCAACTTTATTTTTGGTATTTTGTTCCTGCTCCTGGAGAGATGGAGGCAGGAGCGGAGATGTCCTCCAAAGAGGGTCAAACCCCAGAGGATGGAGGGGAACCTCGGGCGGAGGACAGAGGAACCGGAGCGGTGTCAAAGACCGGAGGACCACAATTGCCACAGACCCCACAAGTGTCTGGGAGATGGTTCGGTGCCCCGGTGGCCCCAGTGCACACAAAAGAACGCCGGCGGGCGGCGAGGTGGTCGGATTGGAACACCGGGTTCACGCAACCACTACAGCTGTCCTCGGGAGAGGGGACCGACATGGAGATGCAGGTACAGCAGCTGAAATCTGAGGTGGAGGGGATGCGAGGTACCATGACCATGATGCTAGAGATCCTCCAACAGATTGCTGGAGATGGAGTAGGGGGTGCAGGAGCAGGAGCAGGAGCTGCCCGGGCCCCAGCCCCAGGTGGGCAACCCCCAGAGATGGGAGCAGTGGGAGAAGAAGCCTTGCCCCCAGGGCCCCCGCCAGCAGTCCTCCCACAGCCAAGGGCCCCAGATGCACAGGCTAAGAAGATGGGGGTCAAGTTCGATGGGGATCCCCAAACGCTGCCTTATTTCTTATCGCAAGTGGCAGATCATATGGAAGAGTGGGGCCCTGTTTTCCCTTCGGAATCAGCCAAGGTAAAGTGTGTGGCAAGGCATCTGCGGGGGGAGGCGGCCCGCTGGCTGGTGCAGCTCTACGATCGACGAGCGCCGGAGCTGGGGGACCTAGACGAATTTATGAGGGCCCTTAGGACTAGATTTGAAGACCCTTTCCAGGCCACCACTGCCCTGGCTGAACTAAAAGTTTTAAAACAAGGTTCCATGACAGTGGCTGCATACGCGGCAGAATTCAGAAGGCTGGTGGCCCAAGTGCCTGACTGCCCGGAGGGAATGCAGATCCAATATTTTAAAGATGGACTGCACCCAGAGATAGCCAAATGGGTGTTGATGATGGGAAAACCCCTCACAGCTATGGAATGGATCAGAGTGGCGGGAGAAGCAGAAGCCATCTTACATGAAGTGAAGATGTTAGATCAAAGACAAACCCAAGGGACCAAAGCAAAGGGGGGCCGAAGCCAAGCCCACAAGGGAAAACTTCCTACCGGCACTACAGAGACTGAGAGGGAGAGACGGCGCCGGTTAGGTCTATGCTTAAAATGCGGCCAAAAGGGGCACTTAATTGCTGCTTGCCCGGATATGGCCCCGGAGGGAAAGACCGGCTCCTCTCAGGGCCCCCCCCCCGGCAGAGGCTCCAAGAAGGAAAAGAGTCAGCCGAAAAGAAAATCTTCTACTGAGCACAGCTTGAAAGTAGAAGAGCCCAAAGAACAGGAGGTCTGGACAGACTCTGACGACTCAGACAGTTTTACAAGCTCAGGAGGGGAGCCTTTAAACTTCCAGAGCCTGCCTTAGGAAGCGGCGAAAGGCGGGCTGTGGGAGCAGAGAGCCGCAAAAAGATGGTGAGTGGGGGCATTCCCCTGTTGTCTGTATCAGTGACTTTGATGGTGGGGCCCAAGAAAAAAGCTATGCAATTAATTGCAGCCATTGACTGTGGGTGTACAAGGTGCTTGATAAACCCTGCAGTAATAGACAGTTTGAACATAGCCACCCACCCTCTGAGAGAGCCCATTCCCTTTGTTCAGATGGATGGGTCTCTGATGGGGGGCCGTGCTGCAGAAAGAAAAACTGCTCCTGTGTGGCTAGGGATAGCAGACCATTGGGAACAGCTCCAGTTGGTGGTGGGAAATACTTATAATTACCACCTAATGTTGGGCATAGACTGGCTACACCATCACAACCCTGAGTTGCGCTGGAGGGAGAGACAGTTAATTTTTAATGATCCGGATTGTGCAAACCATTACCTTGCCCCCGGGATGGTGCTCCCCCCTCTTCTCCCCACGGTGGCGCTTCCCGGACAAATAGAGAAAGACGCAGCTACTCACTTGGAAGGGCTGCCCAGAGACAGAGACATTGGGCACGGCGGGGAGGGGTCGCCAGTCATCCCTCCGGTTTACCGAGATTTAAAAGGGGTGTTTGAAGAGAGAGAGTGTGATGTGTTGCCTCCACACCGAGAAACAGACTGTGCTATTGAAATATTGCCAGGGGCACCCCTTCCTAAACCCAAACTGTATTCAATGACCCCAAAAGAGCTGGCCACATTGAAAGACTATATAGAAAAGAACTTGGCTCGAGGATTCATTCGACCCTCCACTTCTACATTTGCTGCTCCAGTATTTTTTAGGGAAAAAAAAGATGGTTCTTTGCGGCTGGTGGTAGACTATCGCAATCTAAATGGGATTTGCAGCACCAACAAGTACCCTTTGCCCCTAATGAAAGACATGCTGGGGAGACTGGGCACGGGCAAAATATTTACAAAATTGGACTTAAGAGATGCTTATCATCGAGTTAGGATTAAGGAGGGAGATGAATATAAGACTGCTTTCAACTGCCCTTTGGGGGCATTTGAGTACTTGGTCCTTCCTTTTGGACTGTCGGGGGCTCCCGGGATTTTTATGAGGCATATAAATGAAATACTGCATGATTTGCTTTTTGAAGGTGTTCTGGTGTATTTGGACGATGTGCTCATCTATTCTAAGGACTTAGACAGTCATGTCAAACTGGTGCGAGAGGTACTCAAAAGACTGTGGGATAACCAACTGTATGTGAAACTGTCCAAATGTCACTTTCACACCGAGAGACTAGATTTTTTGGGGTACCGAGTGTCTAACCAGGGCTTAGAAATGGATCCAGCTAAAGTGCAAACAGTGTTAGACTGGGCACCCCCGAGAAATAGGAAAGATGTACAAAAGTTCCTGGGCTTTGCAAATTTCTACAGAGAGTTCATTCCTGACTTTGCTAAGATTGCATTGCCCATTACAGACTTACTCAAGACTAAAGATACGCCCAAAAATGGGGAGGGGGTTGCGTCCAAGCCTCCCAAGCCCTCCACTCCGATTCAATGGTCTGAAAAATGCCAGAGGGCTTTTGAACAACTAAAGATGTTGTTCAGCTCTGAACCTATTTTAATTCACCCAGACCCAGCCAAACCCTTTGTGGTTCAAGTTGATGCCAGTGACTTTGCTATGGGGGCTGTCCTGCTACAAAAAGATGATAAAGATAAGCTTAGACCTTGTGCCTACCTGTCCAAAAAGTTCCAGGGGCCCCAATTATCTTGGCCGTGCTGGGAAAAAGAAGCTTATGCAGTTAAACATGCCCTAGAAAGCTGGAGACAATTCCTTGAGGGGGCGGCACACCCTTTTGAGGTATGGACTGATCACAGGAACTTAGAAGCATTACAGACTCCCCGCAAACTGAGCCCCAAACAAAGGAGATGGGCTAAAGACTTTTATAAATATAACTTCAAGTTAAAGTTTTTCCCGGGCCGTCAAAACATCTTAGCAGACGCCTTATCCAGATTGCCACAACATGGGGGAAAAGAGGCGGTTCCTCTTGAGACCATCTTTTCCCGGGAACAGTTGGGTTTGGCGGTAATTACACGCAGTAGAGCCAAGGCTTTAGTTCAACCCCCTTCACAGGGTGACGCACCACCGCCATTAGATGACCTGTTGCTAAAAATCCAGCAGGGGGCAGAAACAGATGAGTGGCTACAACAGCATAAAAATCAACTGTCTAAAAATGCACAAGACTTATGGGTGTGGAATTCAAAGATCTATGTTCCTGCTTCCTTAAGAAAAGACATCCTTCAGATATACCATGACTCTAAGGCAGCAGGGCATTGGGGATATTTAAAAACTTGGCACAAGATCCGCAGCACCTACTGGTGGGATGGAATTCGTACAGATGTAGAGGCTTATGTTAAAAGTTGCCCGGTTTGCGCTAGAGCCAAACCAAGAGTGGGCAAGCCTAGAGGACTACTTCAACCTCTGCCTACACCAGAAGGACCTTGGAAACACATTGCTATGGATTTTATAACAGACCTGCCTCCTAGCAAGGGCCGAGACACTATTTGGGTGGTGGTAGATTTGTTTTCCAAACAAGTACATTATGTGGCCTGCAAGGGGATGCCTACGGCTCCCAAATTAGCTGATCTGTTCATAGCGCACATATATAGACTCCATGGCCTCCCAGACCGAATAATCTCTGATAGAGGCAGTTCTTTTACTTCTAAATTTTGGAGGGTGCTACAAGACAAATTGGGGGTTCAATTGGCCCTTAGCACGGCTTTTCACCCGGAGACTGACGGTCAGAGCGAGAAAACTAACCAAAGTCTCCAGAGATACCTGCGTTCTTATACTAACTACCTGCAAGATGATTGGTTTGATCTACTTCCACATGCCGAGGTTGCTTTCAATAGCGCAGTACACAGCAGCACTGGGAGCTCTCCCTTTTCGATTAACTATGGTTTTGAACCTAAGCTCCTCCCTGCCCTGCCTGTAAAGAAAACTGACCCGGTTCAGGTGACCCAGTGGGCTGACAAAGTCAGAGGGGCTTGGCCCACCATTGTCAAAGCTTTGCACGAAGCTAAAAAGCAGTATAAAAATCAGGCTGACAAAAAAAGGGCAAAAGGTTGGGATATTAAGCCTGGTGATATGGTTTACCTTTCCACCAAGAACTTGAGGTCTAAGTTTCCTTCCAAAAAGCTAGGCCCAAAGTTTGTGGGTCCTTTTCCAGTTAAGAGACTTGTTAATGATGTTACTGCTGAATTGATTCTTCCTAAGACCTATCGTCATCTTCATCCAGTTTTTCATTTCAGTTTGTTGAAACCTGATTGTGCGGTTGACCCCTGGAAACCAGTTGACTCACCACCTCTGCCTTTGATGGTTGATGGACATCAACACTTTGAAGTTTCGAAGATTCTGGACTCTCGGGTTCATCGAGGCAGACTACAATACCTGATCCGGTGGAAACACTTTCCTGTTGACCATTCTGAATGGGTGTCTGCTGGTCATGTCAATGCTCCTGATTTGATTGCTCATTTTCATGAACGCTATCCAGACAAGCCTTCCTTGTCTTCAGTTGCTTGATGTTTCTTTCATTTCTTTGGGGGGGGGTTCTGTTTTCAGGGGGGCAGACTGTTAGAATCCTGTTAGTATTCTATCAGATATGTAGTATAGTGTGGGGATGATGGGATGATGGGTTAGCTATGTGAGAGTGCAGGTGCTTTATCAAGTGACCTTGGGTGGCTGGCTCGGCTGGCTGGGAACGGATGAGATGTTTGGGAAAAGGAAGGAGGGGTTGTGAGCGCGGGCTTTTTGCACATTCTTTTCACTAACTGTAGGGGGGGATTTTTGTAGTCTCAGCTAAAACGTCTGATAGCCAGGACTGACCTATGGATCTTCCAATAAAGTTCTGTTAATTCTTTAATTAAACTGACTGGTTGGTTGTCTAAAGGTGCTGCTGTCTATTTCATGACACAAGTTGTTAAGACAGCATGCCTCAAAGGCAGAGTGGGCAACTGCCAGAAGTTGGGGGGGGCACACTAGCACCTTGCAGAACTCTGAAGTGCCCCCTTATTGAACCACCACCCATTTTCATTTTAAAAAATAAATAAAAATTTGTCTCAAAACACCTTAGGGTGAGCAACTTTGCTACACTGGGGTGGGGGGTGGGGACCCAGGCTGTTTTAGTCCTAGTAGAGACCTTTATTTAGCCATGGGGCAAACCAGACCTCATCCAACTCAGCTCTGAGAAAGAGAGCAGCTACAAACTATCTGTGATAGACAATCCTCTATGAAGATCCAAATGTACTGTGTGTATGCTTTTTTAAAGATGGCTCATAATTGCAACATACTAAGCAGTTTTGCATTTGTGAACATAATCCTCCAAAGGGTCCTGGAACTGTGGGTACTTGAAAAAGCTATAGACCTAGTACTGGACTATTTAGTGATCACTATGGATCTAAATCTTTACTCACTTCATTCTTTCAAGTAAGAATGAAGTACTTCATATTTTTTTTTGTTCTACTTGGTGTGAAATGACAAGTTTTTTGTGCATTTTTGAGGGGTTTTTCATGGAAATTTTACAAAAGTTTCTCCAGTGTTTTTCTACAGACAACCAAATTTTGTGCATAAAACAATATTTTGCACAAAATATTTTTCTGTGCAAAAACTTTATTTTTTGTGCAAATGATATTTTCACAAAGAAGCCCCAAAATGTGGAAAATATCACATAATTGAATCATATGTCAGGGTGGTGAGTGAACAAGCAAATTTTTGCATTGAAATGAAACTTTTCACAAAATAATGAAAATTTTTACAAATATAGTGTTGTTGTTTTGTTTTTGTTTTTTTAAGATGAGAACATGGTTTGCTGAGACAGTCGTTTTTGGTGAGAATGAGAAAATCTGTAGACAGTCCCCAAATGTCTGTTTCTGACCCCATCTTCTGGCTAACTGGGATGATATCCGTTACTTGTAGCATTACTTAGAGAAAATTGGTGTTCAGTGAGTTACAGTGAAGCATTTAGCCAGTTGATATTCCTAAATTTGAATTCTCTGTTCTTGTGACCTTTGTTCCAATCTCCCAAAGAGCACACAAAGATCTATGCATACACTAGGACATTATTTCCACTTGTGAACAGCAAACTAAGGGGAGAAGCAGACGGGTGGCCGTGGGCTGCCCCGGGAAGCTGCACCGTGGGGCTGAGGTATCCCCACACCTCGGCCCCACGGCGCAGCTTCACCACCCCTGGAAGGAGCGCTAAATTGGCGCTCCTTCCACAAGTCGTTGAAGGTGCGCAGCAAAAGGCTGCCGGCGCACCTTTGGCGACTTTTCTGCTGCAGCGTGTATGGATGCTGCAGTGGGAGGTCCTCCTCGGAGCGCCAGCCATGCGGAGGGCCAGCTGCTCTGAGGATGACCTGGGGAAGGGGTTGGGGCGCCCACCGTGCGGCTGCCCCTCCCCTTCCCTGCCCCCAAAACAGCTCTTTAAGCCGTCTGTTTGCCCCCTAAGGCTCATGCCACAATAATCTGTTTGTTTTGACTGCTGCAGTATCTTTCTTACATAACATCATCTCTCTTCATATTCTTCTGGAATCAGTGGGATCTTTTAGGCAGCACTTTCAAAAAGCCAAAAATTCAACCACACTATGTGTCCATTTTCATTGGGCCATGGTGATACACAATCTGAAAGTGCACACTTTCTCTATTGATATGGCTATATAGACAAATCTGCAAGAACCAATGTGGTGCAGTGGTTTGAGTGTTGGACTACAACTCTGGAGATCAGGGTTCAATATTGTTTCCACCACAAAGGTCAGTTGTCTTCAACAACTTCCTAAGGGAGGTGTCAGGCTATTTATTGTCTGGTAGCCTCCCACAAGTGCTTTTGATTGCTGAGAATTTTAGACATAAATGCTCAGAGCATCTTCACCTTTCCTTTTCTTGACGATGTTCTACTGGGGTATATACTGTCAAGTCTGTGTCTGTGTCCACAACAGAAGGCTGTGGCTACTGGGGAGCCTCATTCTCTGTCTCAGGCACTGGAATTTCTTCCTGTCACTCTGTCTGAGTACCCACTCTCTGTGTCTGAATCTGCACCAGGGTCCTGGAAATGGGGCATAACACTACCACACTTCTCGGCAACCAATTAACCATACATGCAATATCCAGCATTCCTCTCACTGTCAACAGTTGCAGCAGCCAACAGTCCAACCAGGGCAAATATATTGGCTGAGGCACAGAATAACAACATATTGGTCCCTGGCATTTGGTCATGTTGTGGTTTGGCATTATGTTAATGGGCTTCAAGCTCATGTTTTCCCTCCTTCCCTAACCTAGTGCAGCTGCAAGAGAACCAAATTTCCTCCCATATTTACCATGGGTTATTATCATGCCTGCAGCTCTTATGTCTTGATAATTATAATTGTGGTTTAGTGGCATGGGCACCCCATGGGTTGTATGCCACATGTGCCTCCAGAGCTATTTTTTGGCCCCAATGACTCTAGAAAAATGCAGAAGTATCAGGTTTTTCAGCATCTCCAACCTCAGTCTTCTGTAGTGCCAAAAGCCTATGTATGACTTATGTAACATTTTACTTGCATAAGTTTTCTTGTACAAAGTAATACAATAAAGGTATTGCACATATTTATTTTTATTGGTAGTTATTGAGCACATGGCTCCTTTATTTTTTTAATCTTCTCTCAAAGATATTGAAGGAGTACTTCTCTATATATAATATGCCTGCCGAGGGCAGATCTGCTGGAGAGGCCCAGTGGGAGCAAAAGACTGCAAGGCCTTCTCTACTGTGGCACTCTGTTTGTGCAATTCCCCCCCCCCCCCCCCCGAATATCAAAACTGTGCCAACATTGGCTTCTTTCTCGCACCAAGTCAAAACGTGGCTTGTTACTAAAGCCTTCAGGGCCTAATTTACTTTTCCCATAATATACAGACATGTGGTTTTAACTGCTATAGCGTTTAAGCTCTTTCAGCATTTTAAATTGGTTAATGTGTCTTTAGTCAGTTTAAATTACTTTTATTGTTTTACATTTGTTTCACACTGTTGAATTGTTTTTACTTGTGTGCTGCCCTGAGATCTCCATGATACAGAATTAAGGGATGTTTACTCTCATAGTGCTATCTTTAAAAAAGGTTAATTTCACAAAATCATCTGATGTCACCCAATCAAAGATAATATATCTTCAGCCAATTATTGGCTGAAAAAAAGACTGGAATACCTAATAGACACATTAAGATAGCAAATTTGTGTCCCAAACTGTGCAAGGTTTTCAGTTTTGAGGCCAAGATTTATACTGTCACTGATTGCAAGACAAATGTGCTTCATTTTAATGATTAGTTTTCTCATAGAGAAAAATCAGCCTAAAGATGTACCTCAAGGAGTAATATTAAGGGTAGATTTATTAGAGAACATATAATGAATGACTGATAGTGGCTTGTTTTACATTTTTTCCTTTACAAAAATGAGGGGAGTGGAAATTATTTCTGCCTCCCCCCTCATTTTTTTCTCAACAAGATCCTATACAAAAACCCCAGAGGAATAGGAGAGCTTCTGAGACAATTTCTCCATAACATTCTAAAAGCAGAGTTGTGTTCTTGGTGCTTTTCTGTCATGTATGAATGCAAGGAAAAGGGGAAGAAATCACCATTTTATACTTCTAATCAATTCAAAGTAGATTTTATACTTGCATTGTAAATGGATTAAAAATGTATTGAAGCCTCAGTTGAATAGCTGGAGCACTGTTCAAAGACCCAAAGCTGAAGGAACAGTAGTCATGGTATCCAGTTCCTTTTTTAGTATGCTGTTATTTCCTAAAGGGAATCTAAATTATAGATGATTTATATAAGGCACTAACTAGGGGCCTCTACAGATGGACCCTTTGGGCCGTCCTGGAGGCAGGGATGGGGAGGGGCAGCCACATGCCAGCCACCTCAACCCCTCCCTGAAGACATCTTGACACCACATGCTGCCTTTTGATCTGCTGTGCCAGAAGGACATCCTGACGCTGCATGCCAGCTCTTAAGGCGCCCTTTTTTCCAGCTCTGAAAGGAGCGGCATTTTGCTGCTCCTTTCCAAGGCGGCAAAAGGGAGGATTGGGGCCGAGGCATCTGACAGCCTTGGCCTCGATCCTCTGCTTCCTGGGGCAGCCCAGGGCTGTGCGTCTGCATCCCCCCAATATTCATTTCCACAGGCTTCTTCTACATTGACCTCCTTCAGACTGAGAAACAAGCAAGACTTGACAATGTACCAGCTCAGAACAACATTTCCTTTCCATATGAGTATCACTATAGTATAAATTTTGCTTAGCTGTAATGCATGTGTGTTCTTTTTATGTACCTTTGATTTTCTTCTGTGATGTCAACACAAGAGCCTGCAGAACAGTGAACACCTACGTGAATGGAGAGTCTGACCTTGAGGAAGGAATGGGGCAACAGTGTGCCATTTAAGAGAACCAATGTGGTGTAGTGCTTTGAGTGTTGGACTAGGACTCTAGGAGACCAGGGATTTAATCCTCATTTAGCCAGGGAAATTCACTGGGTAACCTTGAGAAAATATCACTCTCTCAACCTCAGAAAGCAATAGCAAACCCTCTCTGAACAAATATTGCCAAGAAACCCCATCTTAGGGTCACTGTAAGTCAGAAAAGACTTGGAGGCACATGCCATACACAGATCAACTAAATCTTTTCAGCACTAGAAGAGCAATGGGAAATACTAGGACTTTATCAGACAAGGCCCCAAAAGTAGAATTAGAGCAGGATAGTAGCATCTGTGGCCATATCTTATCATGTGAGGTAGGGTCTGTCCAGTGGCTGGTCTGTAGTCCATCAACTGCTGGAGGGTTCCTTCTCATTGACTGGCAAAACCGGTTAGGTTTTAGTGGAACAGAATGCTTGTAGATCCAGCAGAACCAGGGAACAAAAATCCAAGCTTCTAAAAGTTGAGCTTTTATTGTTATTGTCAAAAATAATAATAACAACAAGCAAAGTAAAATATAGTCCACTATAGGATCACATCTTGCTGATGTGGCTAAACAAGAATAAAACTACAGATCCATGTTTCCAGATCCTAAGGCTACATTGTATAGCAATATAAACATATTATAGATCCATTGCGAGAAGTAAAGAGAAGAGACCAATCCAAAGGGAGCAAATAATAATATCAATGACAAACAGAGTTTCTCAGTCCAGCCCCTCTCCACCTTTTTGGGTGTTACCCTTCAAGTTGATTGGATGTTCTGTATGTGATGTTTGTTAACCCAGCCTCTTGTTGTTCATCATCCACCACGTAATCTACTTTCCCATACTGGCTTTTATTATTGTTATTATTATGTAAACAAGGCTGCTTTCCCAGCTAGAATCTTCTATTGTTATGTCTCTCTGGCCATCTGGACCGAATTGTTTGTGCTTTGCCTAGAAGCTGTTCTCAAGTGGAAAATTACAGACACACACATCTCTACATTTCACCTTTGACTGCATAGCCCATCTATATTCTGACAAAACTCACCAATGCTTCCCAATGCTGGGCCTAGAATAATAATAAGAGCCCTCCCTCCATTCCATCCGATGTCATCTGGGAGAGAGACACCAGGCACAGCACCAACGGGCCTAGACTATCTTTTAAAACTTACCTTTTAAGGGGCGGGTGGGTTTCTGGATTTTTAGGTTCTGATTACATTGTATTAACATATCTTTATGTAAATTTAATGTTGTAAGCCACCCCGATTGCTCTGCAGAGGGGTGGGATATAAATAAATATTATTATTATTATTATTTATTAATCATGTTGCTTTTTCACTATTGCGTGTGTGTGATAAGTTCCTTATGAAGCAGTTCCAATATGCAGGCAGTCACATGGTGTGAGTGGGTGCGATTCTGCTCCTCTCCTTCCTCTGCCTCGCTATTCCTAAAATTCAAAGATATAGCCATGTTAGTCTGTGGAATCAGTATGTAGAGAGATCTTGTAGCACCTTTGAGACTAACTGAAAAAAGTTGGAAGCATGAGCTTCTGTAGAGGAAGTAGACTTGTCTATGAAAGTCCATGTTGCCAACTTCTTTGTTTCAGTGAGTCTCAAACGTGCTACAAGATCTCTTTACATACTGACTTGCCATTCCTAAGCAGACTGTTTCTCTCTCCCCCCCCCCATTTCTTTTCTTTCTTTTTTACGTAATGGATTGCCATGATTGTGCAATTGTGCTAAAAATAAAATAAAAAACCAACTAAATACCGACAAAAAGGCATATTAGGAAAGGCGTAGGGAAGGGAGGCTGAGCTACAAAGGCTGGTGTGTTGAAGCCAGAGGCCAGGACAGAAGCTGCAGCATGGGGATTTAGAGAAACTGTGCAATAAGGAGTGCTCCCAACCTGGTATGTTTGCCTTTCCTCAATTAACATAATTGTGGCACCTTATAAGCCTGGTGCGATAATGTCCCTAATCACAGTTGGCTCACAATTGGCTACATCATCTAGGCATGGCGGCAGTTGCTGGCGAACAATCCAAGAGGGCCACACACTAAGCAGAGGGGGCTGGGGCGGATGGGACATAGGGCCTTTGCAGACTACCAGAAATAGTGCACATTAAATTGAGGCACTGCCCTGGCTCAGTGCTAGGGAATCATGGGAACGGTAATTTAT
This sequence comes from Phrynosoma blainvillii, assembly GCA_026167975.1. Lineage (NCBI taxonomy): Eukaryota > Metazoa > Chordata > Lepidosauria > Squamata > Phrynosomatidae > Phrynosoma > Phrynosoma blainvillii. Next base: position 197,686,398 of record JANUYF010000001.1, on the reverse strand, counting down.
TGTGGCACCAGAGCTCTCTGACAGAGAAGGCTCAATGTCCCAGAAAAAAATACAATTCCCATGACTCCCTAGTGCTGAGCCAGGGCAGTGCCTCAATTTAATGTGCACTATTTCTGGCAGTCTGCAAAGGCACATAGTCTTTCAGCCATTAGATATTTCTCTATTCAGCTCCTGTTCATTTTGTACCTAATGAGGCCTTCTCAAATCAATCCCAGTTAGGCTAAAATGAGGGAGGGTTGTCATGTTCCCTCTACTCATGTTTCTTATTTTTAAAGGGAAATCTAATGAATGCCAGAGGAAAAAAAATGGAAAATGGCTGCGTTTTCTATTTACTGAAGGTAAATCTACCACTGTGTCATCAGAGGACTTTTCAGTGAGGCAAAGGAAGAGCATAGAAGTTTATTGAAAAGTGCTAATTGAGAAGTAATCCTGTACCATCGCCCTATTAATTTCATCTGTTGCTCTCTTATCATAGTGTGCTTGTTTCTCCTAACTTCTTGTATCCACAGTTGTATATCTTTCCTTGTTAAATTTAAATCTCTTTCCAAAACTCCTTTCAAAATGTCTACGAGTTTAGACTGATGATCTAATATTACTCTGTATATAAATCCAATGATACCTTTGCCTTCATTTAACATCTTTTTGGTAATCCCCTCCAATGGTGTTATATTATCTTCCTTCATATTTTAAACTCTATCCTTTATCAGTATATTTATTCTAACTGCCTAGATCCAATACATCTTTCCAATTAAGTTGGTGAGTCTCTCCATTCCCCATGGCTTACCCTCCTCATCAAGCAGGTCACCTATAACTTTGTAACCTTCATTTTTAATTTTCTTTAGTGGTCTCCCTAAGTCTTCATTATTGCATGTATTCAAACTTTCTATAGGACACCATTTAAAATTTCCATTTACTGTTATATTATGCTATTTCCCCCAAATTTGTTTATTTTAACTCAAGGAGCCAATCAAATTACCTTTATGCTTCTGGCCCTTTTCACTCAGTCTAATTAATGAACTGTGTTTCATATTATTTATTAATCTTTCTAACTTTACCCATTTCTTCTCCCTCTCATTTTCAAATTCTAAGATTCTTTTTATCTGAGATGCTTCAAAATTAATCTCTAAAGAAGGGATAACCCAACCTCCTTCTTCTTGGTGCCCATAAATTAATTTCTAGGTTTTTTATTGCTAGAAATCCATCTTTTAATTGTCCTGTCCCATCCTCTTATTATTTTAATGGGAATCCCTGCTGGAAGTATTTGAAATAAATATAGAAATTTGGGTAATATCATTTTAAACATCCTCATTTTTTGTAAAACATATTCCATTTTGTACTTGGCCATTTATTTATTTATCTTCTTCCATAACTGGTTATAGTTGCCTTGTACTATTGTATTCAAATTTTTAGTTAAAATTATTCCCAAATACCTTATCTTATTTATCCCTAACTTTAAACCAGTAGTAAGTTTAATTTTCCTCTGTTCTTCCTATTTGATATTTAGAAATAATATTTCTGATTTTTACATGTTTATTGTAAGACCAGATAACTTCTTGAATTTCTCAATTATTTCCACTAATTTGCTAACACTTCAAAATGGATCAGTAGTTCTCAATGCAACATCTGTGAATAAATTTAATTTCAATTCCTCTTTACTGAAACAGTATCCTTTAATTTCTTTTTCATCTCTAATATTATTTACCAAAGGCTCTATTGCTAATAGAAACAATAAAGGGGAGAGGGGGCATCCTTGTTTCATCCTGCTCTTAATTTTAGTATTTCTAGAATTATTCCCATTAACAATAACTTAAGCCTCATTATCTGTATATATTTCTTTTATTACCTCATTAAATGGCCTCCCTAACCCAAATTCTGTACAGATTTTATACAGATAGTTATGATTTACTGAATCAAAGGCTTTATAGACATCCAATTTAATTAATGACACTTTGTTCTTATGTTGTTTCACATGATATAAGCATAAGGATGTCCACACTCTTATCTTTTAATAATTTATACCATCTATATCTCTTGACTGGAATATTCAAACCATTCATATTGAGAGAAAGAATATTAATTCCCTTCATCTCAATCCCCCCCCTTATTCAATTTGAATTTCCAGCACCCACATCTTAAACCTCTTTGCAGCCATTATCCCCTTCCCTCTCCCTGTCTTATGGCTCACTCCCCTCCCTGGAGGATGTAGAAAGCAAAAAATGCCTGTCACCATTACTGGTACTCTTGCTGAATTGAGTTTTTCATGTCACATCCCACTCCAGTTCTCTAAGCTCTACCTTTCATTTACTCTCCCTGATATTTCATTATTCAAGACCTATATTCTTATTCCATTATTAAATCATTCTCATATTAAACCATTCAAAAGTCCTTCAGTATAAATTTAACACCTTCCTTATTTCTTTCTTCTTTACAAAAACCAATATCCATCTTCATTATTTTACTACTGTTGATGACTATCAAACACAAATATTGTTAAAAACAATAAAACCCCTTCAAAACAGATTTTCAAACTATGCAGGTGCCAGAGGGGAAAACAGTCCTCCCATGCTAATGGATAGCCAACAGTAAGATTGAAGCCACTCATCTAGCCTAAAAAAATCTGCAAGAACTTCTCATGCTTCTTTTGTTAAGAAACATGTGAAAAAGTGTAGCCTTTCTCCAAAGCTTCTTTTTGCTCTTTTTTCAGCCAGCTGCATTTTTCAAACATAAGCTGAGAAAACAGTTGTATAATTTTTAAGTTCCCACATTGAATTAACAACTTGTTCCTAACAAGGTCAGCCTCTCAGCACAATCATATATTATCAGAGGAGATCAATAAAGCAAGAATCAGTGGGAAAGCTGACATAGGAAGTGACAAAGCAGTCCTAGGGGCCCCAGATGTTCCCCAAGGCTGGCTATGTTGTTGTTGCATCTCTTGACCAGCTAGATGAGGCCCCCCGAGGCCTTTGGACCAACCCCAGCCAGTCCTGCCGCCGCTGCTGCCCCCTGCCACCCGCCATTATGATATTGATTATTGTTGTTATTACATGTTCTTGGGGTTTTCTTGGCAAAATCTCCACAGGGGTTTTGCCATGGCTTTTCTGTGGCTGAGAGAGTGTGCATGCATATTTTTTTTCAAAAAATATTATTTATTTATTTATTTATTTATTTATTTTTGGTGCCCTGGCTCAAAAAGGTTGCCTACCCCTGAGCTAGACTCTAGACCAGGTGTTGGCAACTTACGGCCTGCGGGCTGCACCCGATCCGCTTACCCCTGCCGACCGGCCCCCGCTGACCCCTGCCGCCGCTGCCGCCGCCACTGCCACCGACCCCCACCATCGTCATGCGTGCTGCTGCTGCACATGTTGCGGCCGCCATTTTGTTTGCCAAAATGGCGGCTACGACTCGTTTGCGCATGCACAGTACTCCCCCCGCCCCAGAGGAAGACCTGGGGACCAGCGACCGGCCCCAGGTAAAAAATCCTCGCCGACCCCTGCTCTAGACTGCCTTTTTCCTGTTTTTTAAAAGGTGAATTGTTGTTCCCCGCAGCCTCCAGGAATGGCAATTCACCTTGGGAATAGACTTTAGACTACACTTGTCCTTGCAAATATTTCAATACTTTGTTTTTTCAAAACAAGAAGTGAATTCTGGCCACTTCCAGTTTTGTTTTGTGGTCTTTCTGACTACCTACACATCTCCTGGAGGGTCACCACACAGTAAATTGGTCCCTGTACCCACCACAGTTGCCTGCTCCTCCTATAGTCTTAGAACAGAGTAATGCCTCAATGTTTATCCTTTTTTAACCTATAACCAGTGATGCTGCCAAGGGAGGACTTTGGGGCAGAAATCCAGGACAACACTCAGGAAAACAAACAGGAGAGCCTCCAAACACAACATGACTCATCTACTTCTTGCTGACATTATTATAATATAGTTTATTTATATAATAATATAGTTTATTTATATACCGCCCTAGTGGAGAACCAATCTGGGCGGTGAACAGTAAAATTATAAAATTACAATCATTAAAACAACAAACAATATCCCTCCTCCCCCCCTTAAAAAATTATTAAATCAATACATTTAAAATAACTGCAATTAAGCAGCAATTAATCTAAAACAGTAAATAACCAATAATCAAACGATGTGCACCAATACAGCCAGGCAACAGTCCCCTATAGATCTCCTCAAGGGCATACAATGAGTCCTCAACCAAAGTCCAGAAGGTCCTGGGCTAGTTATCTAGTCTGGAAAGGCCTGCCGGAAGAGATCCGTCTTGACAGCCTTTTTAAAGCTGTTCAAGGATGTTAATTGACGGATCTCATCCGGCAGGCCGGATTACCCACCTTATTATTTGGAGGTGGGTAAAAGATGATGTTTAAAGCCAGAGTTTAAGTGCACCACTGCCTCCAGCAGGATAACAACATCCCAGGTAAACAAAGGACTTCTCAACAAGGGCCTGTTCCTACTTTGCAATAGGTTGCACTTGACTGGTTTCAACAGCAGTGAGGAAAAACATATACAAGTGCAATTTGGCTATTTATTTTCTAGGGATTCCTCTGTCCCTCCCCCTGAAACATATTCTCACAGAATCTCCTGAAAACATCTCAAGAGAGACTTGCTTTTTGCACTTTGTATAAAAGAAACATCAGGCAGCAAATAGGGAGCTGGAAAGTGGTACTGAACTGAGAGGAAACAATGAAGTTGTGATTTCTATCTATCCCCACCCTTTACTTCTTTCCTGCATGACATCTGCAGATGATGGGTTTGAGGGACAAACCTGAAGGAGGAAGAGAACATGATATAATTCTGTGTTTATGTAACATTTAACATTCAGTGCTGATAGAAGGAAGAACTAGGGAGTATTTGCCATGGTTTATTTTGTGGTAAGCTGGTAAGGTTAACCTCAACAACCTATCCAGTGGCAGATGCATAGCAGTATATGCTGGCAAGATATTTCAGGACAGCTGTGTGCTGTGGTGATTGGTGGTTTCAATGCCAGTGGAATGATCAATGAATTTCAAAGAGGCTGTTCAATGTAAAATACTCTGTATTTTATTCAAGTGCCTTTAAAATTATTTAAAATTGAGCTCCTTTAAAATTCAAACTAAAATACAGAGTAGATTTACTCTGGAGGATGCCACCAGCCACCACTTGGTGCATGTGTGCCATGCAGCCTGCCTTTTGCCCCCTCCTTCTCTCAGGTGCAATGGAGGAGGCTATTTTATCACCACTCCTGAAGTAAGATTCAGTTGTTCATCCATTTATGGTTGGTACCTGGAATGGGAAAAGAATGTCATCTCATCATTCTGCTACCTAAAGAAAGGTGGTGGTGGTGGGACCGGATGGTCCCTACCAACCATCAACTCCACTTTAAATGTTGGGGAATTATCTTAAGCTTTGGAAATGGCTGAGTAACCTTAGGACCTTTGGCACCTGTGTATACCAGTAATAACTGAGGAGGATTCCAGCTCTGGCTGAATTAAGAAGTTTTTATTTTGAAATATGCAAGAGTGCAATCACACAATAGCAATTCAAACAGACACAGCATTCAGAGCTAACCAAAATGAGATTGTGGAAATGGGATAGTGGAGTTCAAAGAGAGGTGACTGTTAATTCTCTGAAGGGTAGACCATGGAAAGTGGGAGTGTCTCAGATTAGGTCTGAGGGTGACATAGTTCATACACAGAGTGCAGATTGGGGACTAACTGTATGTGTACTGTGTGCACAGAGACTAGTTTTTTGGGACCAATATTTATACCTGAAATTTAGGGCCTTGGCAGACGACTAATAGAGTCGTCTTCCGGGCAGGGAAGAGGAGGGGCAGCCGCACGAGCGGCGCCCCTTCCTCTCCCTGAGGTCGCCCTCGGAGTCGCTGGCCCTCCGCACGGCCGGCGCTCCGGGGATGACCTCACGCCGCGGCGACCGTACGCGCCGCAGCGGAAAAGACAGCGAAAGTGCGCCCGCCGCTTTTAGTGCGCACTTTCACTGTCTTGAGGAAGGAGCGCTGATTTAGCACTCCTTCCAGGGACGCCGCCGGTGCGCCGAGGTGCGGAGGCTGCGGCCCCGCGGTGCGCCGGCCCAGGGCGTCCTGGACGCCCTCGTCTGCTTCCCCCCTTAGTCTCAAGTAGTGTGCTATCTTGCACGGTAACAAAGACCAGATGTCCTTTCCCAGAAATTGACAATGAGATTCTGGATTGGTCGATGGTTTTAACTTTAGGGTAACAAAAACAGTGATTGGATGATAACCCCATGATGGAGGGACAGGGAAGTTGGCTGGAAACATGGCAGGGAGTAGGGAGAAAGAGCTGGCTTACTACTTTGGTGCCATGAGACCTTCTTTGTGTCTTGGTGCAAGAGGAAATGCAAAAGGGCTTGGGGTGGAGAAATAGTCTGCAGTGCACACCTATTTAGCTTTGATTGTAGCATTACCTGGATTATGCACATCTCCTTGGTCCTTCACTCATTTCTCATGGAAACTTCATTTAGTATTCCAAAGGTCACCATGACTTCTTAAGAACATGCTGGCTCCAGACAGTGAAAATATGGAGACCCCAAATATAGTGCAGGGTATGCAGGGTGTACTAATACTTTATCTCAGGCAGCAAAATATCTTAGACCAGTCTCAAAAGGGAGCTGTAATGCATGATTAATTTTTTTATGAGGGTACAATCATTTGTTGCAAATGATTAATAATACAAACTTGAATGTGAACAGTGTGGCACTTCAGAAGAAAAGAAACATATGGCAGCTTAATGCACTCAGACATATGAAGAAATAAATATTTCACAGTTGGTGCTGGTGCAAAGAGGTCTCTCATTGAGTGACAGATTTCTGAGCTACCTTTTCTTCCTCCAACCTGAAAATAAACAAGGTCCATTTTTTTCCATGCACTGTTATTTACAGCACAGTTTAAATACAGACCCAAGGCTACATTTCATGACTGTCAAGAAAGGAAGAGTGGTCAGAAGAGACTTGTGTCTTTTTTTGGAAGGCACAAGAAAATTCTCTTGGAAAGAACAACAGCAACAAAAAAGACAAAAATATTTCTTCTAGGTATTGCTTCTTTTGAAGGCATATAGCATGGCATGCTTGGAGGACAGGATCAGTGGAATCTACAAAGAGTTTTCATTTTCAACGAAAAACAAGAACAGGAAGAAACAAAAAAGGAACAGGAAGTGCCTTGTGTGTGTTCTTGTGCCTTCAAGTTGACTGATGACTTATAGTAATCCTGAGAATTTCATAGGGGTTTCTTAGGAAAGGAATATTTAGAGGTGATGTTGCTAGTTTCTTCCTTTGAAATATAGCCTACAGCACCTGGTATTCATTGGCAGTCTCCCATCCAAGTACTAACCAGAGTTGACCCTGCTTAACTTTCCAGATCAGATGGGATCTAATGCCTTTAGGGTATGTAGGCCCCAAGAAGTACCCTGTGTGTGTTAATCCACCTCAAATATAGCTCATTCCAATGCCACCTATTGACTAAGTGATACAGTGCCACTATCCAAAACAGAAGAAAAGTAGAAAGAAATTCTGCTGATAGAGCAGAGAGGAGATAATCATAAAGAGAGGAAGGTGGGCTAAAGAATGTACATGAGCTTAACAGGAAAGGAGAAAGTGGATCAAACTAGGGTGCCCTTTTTGCAAAATTTTGTGATTTTTATAGATTATGCAATCTGAAGATAAGAAAAAAGTTCACATATAGCTATGTAGAACTGACATACCAGAGTTTTTGAAAGACATTGATATTTAATAAGAGAGTTTTATAATTACTGTTAATTGATTCTTGACCAGACCATGGGCCTTATTTGAATGTTGTTTTCTGCACCATCACTGTAGGCCCCATTACATGTCACTACAAAAATGTGTTTCTCATTTTCCAAGTTTGTCCTTACAGTTTTCTCAGCAACTTTTCTTTTACTTTTTACCAAGCCATTATTATTATAATGCAAAGCCAGGATTTTGCCTTCCTCCTGAGTTGAGACAAAAGAGAAAACAGATGGATGACAGCCACAGTAAATGAGGCTACTGACAATTCTTTCTTGCTACAAGCATTACAGGTTGCAAATTCTATCCAAGATCAATGTACTGTATTTTCATTAGTCCACCTGAACAACTATGTATTGACATTGAGCGGAATTTAGAGATTGGGAGAAACTATTGTTCAGTTCATATTCTAATGAAATGACTGAATTTCTTTTGAACCAATAGGTGACCTGAAATTCAATTCAATCTATTTTTAATATTTACCCTTCTCATAGTTTTGCTATGGAATTTTCCAATTAAAATATACATAAAATGTGTATATTACAGAAAAGAACAGACCAAAATATGTATATTCATGAAAACAGCATTTTTAAGTGCATCAGATCAGGGAAAAATACTTGTCAAAGCCTATATATATATATGGGGCAACAGTGCATACAAAAATGCATATGTTCAAAAATCAAACAAAAGTAATTTTAATATGATATTTATTTACCATCACATTTCAGGATGAACTAAATTTGGAAAAATGGTAAAGTAGAAGAAACTAAAACTAACAGATTCATCTACACCACCCTGGTTCTAGAGTAGAAGAAACTACAACTAACAGATTCATCTACACCACCCTGGTTTTACCAATATGGGTAGCTTTAAAAAAATGTATTTTACAAACTGACTTAAAGACATCTTCTTATTAAACTTTCACTACTGGATAGTGAATAACTGAATACGCCCATTAAACTATCTATGAAATATTCTATCAGTCAAGTCACATGTTGCTTGGTTCCTGCCACTGAACAATTCAAAAGCTAATCCAAAATACCCCTTTAAAGCCTATGTTTCCCATCTAAGTTACATATTGATATGGTCCTGCTATTGTCATGTAGACATCTTCAAGAGAACCCAATAGGGAAACTAAAGACTTTGCAAATAGGACTCAGTTTTACTTCCACTTTAAGTTTGTGCCATTTGAAAGACTTCCATATGAGACAAAAGACACTTGGATGGTGTAAATCTGTAGGGTTTAAGTAACATTAAATCACATTTCCTGGCTGTGGACCTAGTTAGCAAAGCACTAATGAGTGTCAAATAAGTAGCTGACATGATTGTTGAATGACAATACCTTGAATCTCATTGTGGGAGAATAATAATAATAATAATAATAATAATAATAAATTTTATTTCTATCCCGCCCCTCTGCTAAGCAATCGGGGCGGCTCACATCAATTAAAATACAATAGTTAAAATATATTCTAATGTCCCAATCCCTCCCACCCCTTAAGACAGAATTAAACTTCAAAATTTTAAAACAAGAAATCAATAAATGAAAACAAAGTTTTAAGATAATGGTGGCAGGACAACAGAGAGCATAAAGAGGAGATTCGGTGTTCATTCCTCTGGAGAGGATCAATCTGGGAAGGCCTGCCGGAAGAGATCCGTCTTAACTGCTTTCTTAAAAGCAGTGAGTGTTGTGATAAGACGGATCTCGTCCGGCAGGCCATTCCATAGTTTAGGGGCAATGATGGAGAATGCCCTCTGTGAGGTCTGTTTAAATTTGGATTTCGGTTGTTGAAGTAGGTTTTTCCCGGTTGACCGAAGGGCATGGGGGGGGCTCATATGGAGAGAGGCGGTCCCTAAGATAAGTTGGACCCAAGCCATGTAGGGCTTTAAAGGTCAAAACCAACACCTTGTACTGCGCTCGGAAACTAATTGGCAGCCAGTGGAGGGATTTCAGCACAGGTGTAATGTGCTCCCTCTTAGATGTGCCGGTAATTAATCTGGCTGCCATATTTTGTACCAACTGAAGTTTCCGAGTTAGGCACAAGGGTAGCCCCATGTAGAGTGCGTTGCAGTAATCCAGGCGTGAGATTACCAGTGCGTGCACAACGGTTTCCAGGTCTTTCTTATCCAGGAATAGGCGCAGCTGGCGTATCAGCCGAAGCTGATAGCAAGCACTCCTGACTGTCGCGTTCACCTGACTAGTCATGTGAAGTGACGAGTCAAGGAGTACCCCCAAACTGCGCACACAGTCCTTGGAGGAGAGTGTGACCCCATCCAGGACTGGGGGCTGTAATCCCGGGCCCGGATTCGGACCTGTAACCGTGAGCACCTCCGTTTTGTCTGGATTCAGCCTCAATTTGTTTTTCCTCATCCAATCCATTACCGCTCTAAGACAGTCATTGAGAGGAGAGATGCCGTCAGAGGTCTGAGACGATGATTTGGTCATGGAGAAGTAGATCTGGGTGTCATCAGCGTACTGAAGACACCGCGCTCCATGCCTCCGAATGATCTCTCCCAGCGGCTTCATATAAATGTTAAATAACATCGGAGACAGGATGGCGCCCTGGGGGACGCCACAATTAAGCTCTATTTTAGAAGAGCAACTGTCCCCGAGCCTCACCCTCTGGGATCTGCCAGAGAGGAAGGAACGGAACCACCGCAGAGCAGTGCCTCCAATTCCTAACTCTCTCAGCCGATCCAAGAGGATGGCATGATCTATAGTGTCAAAGGCCGCTGAGAGGTCCAAGAGCACCAGCAGGGTCACACTACCCCTGTCGGTGCTCAAGCGGAGGTCATCGGTCAGAGCAACCAAGGCAGTCTCAACTCCAAATCCCGTCCTAAAGCCGGTTTGAAATGGTGGAATATAAATCCCTGAGATAAATAAATAAATAAAATTTATATAGGAAGCTTCTTTTCTCATCCAAATGCTGTTGAATGGATATAGGAAGCTTCTTTTCCCATCCAAAAGGGATGCAATGGCTCAGGTGGTTAAGACACTGACTCTGTTGATTGCAAGATCAGCAGGTTGGCAGTTTAAGGCCTGGGTGCTGCATGATGGGGTGAGCTTCTGTCACTAGGCCCAGCTTCTGCCAACCTAGCAGTTCAAAAGCATGCAAATGCAAGCAGATAAATAGGTACCACTTTGGTGGGAAGATAAACAGCATTGTGTGCAATCATGCTGGTCACACAATCACAGAGTAGTCTCTGACAATGCTGGCTCTTCGGTTTAGTAATGGAGATGAACACCACCCCCTATGGTCGGACACAACTTGACAACCTTGTCAAAGGGAATACCTTTACCCTTACTTCCCATCCAAATCTCTTTGAATATGAGAGCATTAATTATGCAAACACAGGGCATCATGTATCCTCTCACTATAATATATTATCCATGATATCATACACTTGCATCAGCTTTTGAGGCATCTTTTTCAAGCAAGGACAAGGAGTTACAACTGCTAATCTGTAGAAAGAATTTTACAGTCACATTAGTATGTTTTTTATAATTTTATTTAACTTCATAATTCACTGAATAACAGGGAATAATACAAAATATCTGGAATACAACATAGAAATCTGAAACTGGGGGCATGCACATGTTATACATGATCTAAACAAACTCCCATTTAATTCAAGGTAGGAGTTTTCACTGCTTGATTAGCCTTCCTGTTGAAATCAATAGAAACTTTTAACTTAGTTTACAGTATCTCCTGTAAATACCAGACATGATGCATACACCTTTTTGGATTAGCAACTAGAAGTGCTCCCTAAAAGGGTTACATTGTTCTCATACTAGATAAACAGTTGCATAATGCTAGCCACAAAAGCACGATTTGCTTAGTGATGAAGACACATGGAGGTGGGAATTCTGTATGCCGATAAATAAAGATATGTCCTCAAAACTCCTTGAAGCAATTTAGAAATGAAGACCAGTATCATGACCAGATCTGAGCCACATCACATGTTAAATTTAGTACTGAGGCCAAAGCAACCATACCAGGAACAGCAAAGTGTCTTCAGAACCTGCTTTCTGAAGCAACCAACCTCTTTGTTTATTCCAGGGATTTGTACCCCCATGCCAACACAACAATACAGGTAATAATTAGTGGGGCTTATCAGGAGAGAGGAAGGGTACTAGGTTCCAGGACAGAAACCTCCCCCTTTAAGGCCTTCCAGTTTTCAAGGGAGGGGCACAGATTGCGAGGGCTAATCTAGCACTGGGAGTATTACAGCAGAACCTTTGGCCCTCCAGAGATTTTGAACCAAAACTATAACGTATTTGTCTTTTATTGTAGTCTGTTACTTTAAAGTATGTTTTAAACATTGATTGTTTAATTGTATTTGAGGAGGGCTATTGGGGGACAGGATCGTTTGTTTTATCATGTAAGCTGCCCCGGTTGTATTTTACAGAGAGGCAGGATACAAATTGTTGTTGTTGTTGTTATTATTATTATTATTATTATTATTATTATTCCTTTACCCTTGACTATGATGGCTGGGAATGATGGCAGCTATAGGGCAAAATCTTTGGAAGGCTGAAATTTCCCTTCCCCATCTTAAAGTTAACTCAAGTTTTCCTGGAGTTAGTTGCTCATTTGAGATGTGTCCTTTGCTGCCTTTGTGTTAAAACAGGACCATACACTGTGACAGGACTGATCTCTTTAATCCTGGGTTCACCCTCATCACATACTGGCCTCAAGAGACAAACAAAACAAAGCAACCTGATTTCATACCTCCTTTTTAAAACAAACAAACAAACTAACAACCAAATGGCCCTGGAATGTGGCCCTGTACTTTGAGAAAATAAAAAATACCAATTACTTTATGTTGCTTTGCATGTGTAGATATAGCCCAATATTCATCATATTCAAGTCACTGCTGGAAAAACAACAACTGTTAAGCAAAGTTTTTTTTAAAAAATCTTTTCCAAGGTGGTCATAACATAATGAATTCCTACCCGAGTCAGAAATGTTGGAAGTGTTAATCAGAGCTCTTCCTACAGCTTGCTATTATGATGCCACCAGTGATGAATTTCTCAAAATGTTTGTTTTCTGAGCTGCTGTTGTCACTCTTTTGTGCAATGCTTACGTAAACTAGCACCAGGTTATTGATAACTAGCATAATGAGATTTTCTGACTCACTCAAACAGGGATTCAGTCAAAGCAGAAGCGAAATGGCACACTTTTCTGTTATGTAAGGAAACCAGTCACCCCTTTTAAACTGCTATAAAGACCCATGTTCTTAAAGATAGAATACTTCAAATTCAGCTCTACATTCCTGCCAACGTCACTACCTTGCTGTGGTGGTAGGATTGCATGCCCTTGTGAGACAAGAGGCTATGCTGATGGCACTGGTGCTGCTGGTAGGTCTCCCATGTCAGACAGGCAATTGTTGGTACTGCACAGAGAGAGACACACAATAAACCTCCTTTTGAAGATCTTTTACCACAAAAACCCTATGATGAGGCAGTCCAAAATGAAATAAGAAATAGTGTCAGAAGATGAGACTCCCAGGTCAGGTGGCACTCAACAAACTACTGGAATACAGCAGAAGACAACTACAAGTAATGTTGTGGCTAAAGACATAGCTGGACCCAAGCTGAAAGGACATTCTGCTGTTGAAGTGCTCAGAGGTGGAAGGAAAGTCCAAAGGTGCACAACACATAATATAGGAGTGTGGAATGTGAAAAGCATGAATCAGAAGGTAGACATAGTAGAACAAGAAATGAAATGTATAAGCATAACAATACTTGGGGAGAGCAAGCTAAAGTGTACAGGAACGGGACATTTTAAGCCAGATAATTACATGGTGTTTTGCTGAGGAAATAAAATCTAAGAAGAAATGGGGTGGCATTTATAGTGAGGATATGTTGCAGGTTATGCTCAATGAATATGAATATTAGACTTTGATGCATAAGACAGGAAAGCTGTCTGTTGCCAGAGTCTGCACAAATTGTTAAGAAAGCATACTGGGCAGGTAGGGCTGATGGTGGCCTGGATCTTTGTCTTGGAGGAAAATTAATTGGGGTTGCAGACTGCCAGAAATAGTGCAAATTTAGTCCACTTTTAGGGTTAGGGTTAGTGCTAGGGAATCATGGGAATTGGTGTTTTTTTCTGAGACATTGAGCCTTCTCTGTCAGAGAGCTCTGGTGCCACAATAAAATGCAGTTCCCATGATTCCCTAACCCTAACCCTAAAAGTGGACTCAATTTGCACTATTTCTGGCAGTCTGCAACCCTGGTAAGCCTTATTCTGAAATGCAAACTGGAAGTTATACTCCAAAATCTCCCTTCCTGCTGTCAAGGAAATGGTTGCATTGATGAAAGCAATCAGGGCTTAACTGTTTTGTTTATTTAGATTGGATTAGACCTGATGAACTGGTTCAGACTGGTACAAACCCTATTGAGGTATTGTGAAGCTTTCAGAGTGTTTATCACATGGGGCAAACTGCAAAAATCTTATGCAGAAATGGGATTTAAAAACTGGAAAAAACCTACAAAAGCAGGTAGTTTTCCAACACAACAGGGTTAATGTGACATTAACCTGAACAGAAAGTAAACAAAACCTACCTCTTTTTACTATTGGGATTTTCCAAAAGAGAAATGGAGCGGGTTTTATCTAGTTTCCATTCCGGTTAATGTTGCGTTAATTCTCATTAATGCTAATGCCATCTGAAAAACAACCCACTTTTGCAGGTTTTTTTTCCTATTTTCTGTTTGGGTTAACCCTGAATGTCATCTGAAAAACTACCCACTTTTGTGGAATTTTTTCAGTTTAAATCCAGTTTCTGCATGGGATCTGTCCCGTGTGGTTAACTCCAAACCCTATTGTGAGGTATTGTGAAGCTTTCAGAGCAGTTGAGCAAACCTATCTGGATTTGCATGAGGGTAAATATCTATACTGATTGGCTATGTTCTATCTATGCACATCCATTGTTCAATCCTGCCCAGACCACTAAAGAGTCATTATCAGTACCTGCCCCCCTGTACTTTGAGAAACAGCTTACATTGAGTATAGACTGTTCTGTTGGTTGCTGCTACTATTTTTTCTTGTCTTTTAACTAAAGAACTCATTGTTTTTGCTGCAAATCAGTTTGTCCTTCTATATCACTTTTACTTGGATTCACTTTGGTTACTGTCCATTTAAAAAGCCTTTAGCCTGCAAGGTCCTGCAAAGAGTTAGTGCCTAGATGAGCTTTCCCCCTAAATCAGTAAAGCCAGTGCACTGCTCTTAACAGAAAGATGTAGTAAAAGCAGTCAAAAGATATAATGCAAAGTCTGACTGAATCATATCAATAAAACTTCAGTATATAATCTTAATCCATCAATTTAATCTTAATCCAAATTTATGCTCCATTTACAGATGAAGAAGAAGACAAAAGTGAAAGATTTTATACTTGTGTCTGGGAGGAAATTGATCACACACAAAAACAAGACTTCTTGTTAATCATAAGTATTTTGAATGCAAAAATATGAAACAGAGCAGAATCAAGACTGTAGGAGAACTATATAAAAGAGATAAAAGGATGACAGATGCATCTGAGGAAGAACTATATGAAGACAATCCTCCAAGTTTAGAAAATGAAGAGGAAAGTGCCCTCGAAGCAATTGGGAGAAATAAATCTCCAGGAATAGATAGCATACCAATAGAGCTGCTTCAGTCTACAGAGACAGAATCTACTATAGTTCTAACTAAAATCTGTTAATAAACATGGAAAACAAAAGAATGGATCAAAGACTGTAAATGCTTGTTTCAATCCTCTCAAAAGGGGACACCAGTCTTCGAAGTAACCATAGGACTATTGCATTAATTTCACATGCAAGCAAAGTGATACTACAATTTTATCATACATGGAGCAAGAAATGCCAGATATCTAAGCTAGATTCATGAAAGGAAGAGGCACTAGGGATCATATTGCCAAAATACATTAGATAATGAAACACAACAAAGAATTTCAAAAGAAAATCAGTCTGTGTTTTATAGATTATAGCAAAGCCTTTGATTGACTGTTCATAAAGAAAAGGGTGTGCCACAACATTTTATTGTCCTGATCGGTATTCAGAACAGGAGGCTACTGTCAGAACAGAAGATGGAGAAACTGAATTATTTCTAATTGGCAAGGAGATCAGGTAAGATTGCATTTTATCACCCTTCCTATTTAACTTGCACATGGAATGTATCATACATAAAGCAGGTTTAGACTTGGAGGAAGGAGGTGTGAAAATTGGAGGAAGGAACATCAACAATTTAAAATATGTAGATGACACCATACTACTAGCAGAAAATAGCAATGACTTGTAATGATTACTGAAGAAAGTCAAGGAAGAAAGTGGAAGGACAGGTTTACAGTTGAGCACTAAGAAAACAAAAGTAATGTGATAGTTTACATAAATTTAAAATAGATGATGAAGACTTTATAATAGTTCAAAATTTTCCATACCTTGGCTCATTCATTAATCAGAATGGAGACTGCAGTCAAGAAATCAGAAGAAAATATGGAAGGGCAGTGATGAAGGAACTAGACAAGATGCTGAAGTGTAAATATTTATCATCGAATACTAAAGACAAAATTGTCTATGCATCATATTTCCCATTTCTATTTATGGCTGTGAAAGCTGGACAGTGAAGAAAAGTGATGGGAAGAAAATCAGATCATTTGAGATGTGACACTGGTGAAGAGGTCTGTGAATACTGTGGACTGTTAAAAAGACAAATAAATGAGTCATACAGCAAATCAAGCTAGAAGTCTCCCTAGAAGTCTTGATGATTAAACTGAAGCCATTATACTTTGGCCATATCATGAGAAGACATAATTCCCTAGAAAAGGCAGTAATGTTTGATAAGATAAAAGGCAGCAGGAAAAGAGGAACACCACATTCCATATGGATGGGCTCAATCAAGGAAGCCATGGCTCTGAGTCTGTGAGAGAATATGGTTACTTTAGGATATGGTGACTTGGGGGTCTCCCCTTTAAGGGACTGCCATAAGATGAAGTCAACTTGGCCTCAGTTAACAACAATTGTAGTATTTGTGCTTCTTGAGGGAACAGAAATAAACACATTTGTAAAGCGGGGTAGGAATCTTGCAGTCCAGCTGCCCCCTCCACTCCCTCAAATACCAATTTTAAAAAGACACTGGCTGAAAATACAATTTGTGTCAAAAACTCTAGTGCGGAAGGTTTTGTGATAATGCACTGTGTTTCCTCACCCACCTACCACCAGAAAAAGGACAGTCTTTTTTTTTTTTAAATGGAATTAAGCAGAATATCACTTCCAATTTTGGAAAATGGAAATATGTGACCTGCATAGGGCTGCCCCCAAAATGTCTCTCTGTTCCTCCATATATGCCCACTTTACTGTAAAGGAAATATTAATGTCATGAGTATTTCAACTGAGGCACACAGTTGTTTTACTGTTGGAAGATCTCTGCATTCCCCCCCCCCCCCCTTCATAGATAGATAGGGATTCCTGTTTGCAAACTCCTCCCTTTCTCTCTCTCTCATTCAAACTAACCATGTGACTTAGGTCACTCCCTCTTTGGGACTAACATTCTGTCTCTCAAGATTTTTCATCTGAGCTGCTCTATCTTTCTGCTCTCTCAACTTTGTTTTGGAAAGATGGTGAGATAAATATTTCTCTCTACCTCAACTATTCACCAGTTAGATTAGATTTAGCCTTTTATGTAAATATAGATTAAAGCCTTGTTTTTTAATCTACAAGCTCTGTGTTTGTCATTTTTGAGGCAGTATCAGTTCTTAGGGAAGCATAGTTAGGCAAAGTCACTCTTCTGCTATGCTGCCATTTTAAAGATAGACTCTAACAGGCTTGGCTTTTATATTTTGATATCTAAATATTTTTGTTTCCTTAAAAAGGTTGAAGCCTTAGGAAACTTAAATTACCCTACATTTACTTATTATGTAGATGCAGGCTAAGCAGAGTATGCTTAATATGTATTTTGTGGCCAACTATTGCTGCCTCCCTTTCCTTTTCTCTCTGCCCCAAAAGCTCACTGAGAGCAGGATAAGCAGAAAACAATGTTGTTGATAGGTCTACCAGTTTATCATCCTTGGCAGTAACATTAGATTGTTTCTGCTAATGGAAATGAATGCAAGTGTGTCACATTTCTAGCAGAACAGGAGTCTTAGTACAGCCCTTGGCAGAACAGGATGCTCTACCAAGAACTGGAGCCACCACTACCACTTCTCTTTTTTCCTCTCTCATGGAATTTGGAAAGATGTAGTGACAAAAGAAATGCATGTAGAGCGTGCAAGTTTGCTTGGAGCATGTTCAAAGAATTGAGTCCCACTGGAGTAAATACAAGGATGTTCATCCATCTATAAAATAAACCCTTCCATTTAGTTATACTGAGTTGCTGTGGCCATTATTCCATAAAGAACAGGGACTGTCATGTTGCTTTCTCACTTGTGCCTCATATATATATCTCCTGTGCATTGGGAAAGAAATTCTTCAGAGTACTCAGCTCTGCCTCCTAAAAACCCAAAGAGTATTAATATGACTGAAGGCTATTCAGACTGTGATTGCAGAATTCCTAACCTGTACTTCCAGGATCTATTATACCAAAAATGATATTTAATTTTATTTATATTTTGGGGTGCTAAACCTCACAATCTAAAATAGTTGCATTTTTGCTGAAATTTCCAAGCACAACTTGGAAAGTTACTTTTGAAAAGTTGTTTGCCCTATGGTTTATTATAATGTTTTAACAACTAGCCCACTGCCTGTACTAGTTACATTAATGCAAACAAACTATTTAAATGCAATTCTTGTTACTTTCCTGTTAATTTCATTGTTACTTTTGAAGAGAGAAAATCCTCAGGACTGATAAAACAATGACATAACATGTGAAAAATTCCTGTCACAATTCCCTAAAAACCATTATTCTTTATACCAATAAAATAATTTTTTTCTTAATCATTATATTGTTTTTGAAACATTAAACCCTCTGTACCCAGGAGAGTAGCTAGTTACAGGTAACTGTTACTTGTGATCAATGGCCCAATGCCATACATTTAAAAAACTAAAATAATGCATCACAATACATTCATATCTTGGTCTCTCCACCAAGGCATTCAAGGCAGCATACAAGGGGACTCTCCACCCATGTGATATTCACAGTCATAATGTGAGACAGGTCAGGCTGATAGAAGGAGACTGGTTCAGGATCACATGGTAAGCCTCAAGGCTCAGAAGAGATTGTGAATCTGGAGCTTTTTTTTTGTCTTAAGTCCAACATGATATCCACTACTATGTCAAAGTAGCCCTCCAATGAGGGGCTAAGACCTTAGCTGGATAGGGCTGGTGCATTTGTGTCCAAGAGAATGGAAATGTTATTTTGGGAACTATATCCAGCAGAATTCCCCATGACATCAGATGGATTTGAGGGATGATAGTCCATAAAGAACTAGTAGTAGTAGTAGTAACTAGCTACTCTCCTGGGCATTGGACCATGACCCTAAGGACCAGGGTTCAAATCCCTGCAAGTCCACATTCTCAATGTGAGAGAAAGGCGAAGACTAACCCCTTCTGAACAAATCTTGTCAAGAAAGCCCTATGATAGATTTGTTATCATAAGTCACAAACAACTCTGAAGGCATAAGCAACAACAATAGAAACAAGTAAGAGAACCAGCATGGTGTAGTGGTCTGAGTGTTGGACTCAGACACTGGGAGACTTAGGGGGGAAGCAGACGAGGGCGTCCAGGACGCCCTGGGCCGGCGCGCCGCGGGGCCGCAGCCTCCGCACCTTGGCGCACCGGCGGCGTCCCTGGAAGGAGCGCTAAATCAGCGCTCCTTCCTCAAGACAGCGAAAGTGCGCCCTAAAAGCGGCGGGCGCACTTTCGCTGTCTTTTCCGCCGCGGCGCGTCCGGTCGCCGTGGCGTGAGGTCATCCCCGGAGCGCCGGCCGTGCGGAGGGCCGGCGACTCCGAGGGCGACCTCAGGGAGAGGAAGGGGCGCCGCTCGTGCGGCTGCCCCTCCTCTTCCAAGCCTCCAAGACGACTCTATTAGTCGTCTGCCGAGGCCCTCAGGTTCAAATCCCTGCACTGTCATGGAAACCACTGGGTGACCTTGGGCAAAGTCATACTCTCTCAGCTACAGAAGCAGGCAAGGACAAACCTATTCTGACAAAAAAAGTGTGGTGA
Organism: Phrynosoma blainvillii; assembly: GCA_026167975.1. Lineage (NCBI taxonomy): Eukaryota > Metazoa > Chordata > Lepidosauria > Squamata > Phrynosomatidae > Phrynosoma > Phrynosoma blainvillii. The sequence goes on along the minus strand of JANUYF010000001.1, from coordinate 197,666,477 downwards.
CAAAACCCTGTGATAGATAAGGCAGAAATGACTTGAAGGCACACAACAACAAAAAACACTATAAAAGCAGCATTGAGACCATGGTATTCCATTGAAAGTTTCCCTGAGCAAAAATGGGGACTGCAGTCATTATCTTTCCCCACCATAATCAGTGGGATTTTTCTAACTAGAGCTTTTTATTTGAAAAGAGGGCAAAGAAATAGCTTTGCAATCCCCATACCCAAAAGTGATTCACTCTTTAATGAGACAAAAGTGTGAAAGGAACTTTTCACATTTTATATCACCACTTGAAAACCAATGTCAATGCAAAAATGTGTTTTAAAAAAAGCCTCGTTGGTTTAGGCGAGAGGGTATCAAAAGCAATGATTCTTTTACATGGGTGACAACTGAAGTTAGGCAAACTCTGCAAGTCATGCTTACTCAAGTCTTAGTATGAATAACAGAACTTTTAGGGCAAAATTCTGACTGTTTCTATTCAGAAACAATTTCCATTAGTTATTGCTGGGTTTAGATAATAAGGCCCTGCACTGCCTGGTCTCCAATAAAAGAAATTTTACCTAGAGTCCTTTGGTGAGTAATACACCCTTGGCTGAAAGTTTCCATTTTGTACCACACAAAGGTGATATTGCCTTAAATAGTACTGCATCACAGATTTGCTGTACAAGGTCTTTAACTCTCCCCCCCACCCCCTTTACAGATATCTTCTACCATTAGCATTTTTCACCTTCTAAAAATACAGACCTAGTTTCTCTCACCTTTACTTTTAATAAGAAATCTTTGCACTCTGATATCATGTTGGCTGCTCTCCAGTATACCTGGATATCCATAATGATGCTGTGTAACAAGAACTCATCCCTTGGTACCCTAAACAGTGTTCTCAATTTATACTCGGATGCCATGCTACTCAGGGATGTTGCTGCATTATCATTTACTTGTGGCAAGTCTTTCAGTATTGAATTAAACATTAAAGCTGATTTAAGACAGGACTGGCCCAATACATTTTGAAGCCTGAGATAGAACCCAAAATGTCACCCTTCCCTGACCATGTCACTGGACCTAGACATAATTTCAGCATAGCACTGGTGCAGTCCCAACACAATGTAACTTCATTCCCTCCCCTACACACAACAGTCCTCGGAGCTGGTAAAAAAGAAAATCATGGGTTTTCCCTGCCCTCTACAGGATCACTTTCCATTAATTTCAGTGTTCTTCCAGCACATTCCCAAGGTCCTTTCCATTGTAACCTTGACAGGTTTTCTAGTTAATTTGGCACCTGAGGTAGAACATGCCACAATCACCTCTTGTCGCATCTTGCTGGCAGCAAGAATATAACAATAATAAATCAATAACTAACATTTGCTGCCTTTCTATGATACCCCAGATTTGCTGCCTAAGATAGCTACTAACTCTGGAGCAGTAGCAAATGCCTTCCCTCTACAGTCATTCTATGGGACACAAATCTACTGTAAACCCCAAATGGCATATCACAGTATTTCACTCTAATGCTAAGCTAGGTCTGGCTTTTATACTACATAAAATACACAGGTTATCTTTTTTTTTATTAAAAAAATGTGAAGACACATACCCCAGTGTTATTTGCAGCACATTTTTAACACACTTGTTTATAGTTGTTATTGTTATGTGCCTTCAAGGCATTTCTGACTTCGGGTGACTCCTAGATGAACCTATCATGGGGGTTTTCTTCACAAGTTTTGTTCAGAGATGTTTGCCTTTGCCTTCCTCTGAGGCTGAGAGAGTCTGACTTGCCTAAAGTCACCCAGTGGGGTTTCCCCAACCAAGGAGGGATTCAAATCCTGGTCTCCCAGTGTCCTAGTCCAGTGTACAAACCCTACACCACAGTGGCTCTCTTACTTGTTTCTATTGTCATTGTGGGATCATTTGCTAGGACTTTTTACTAAATAAAAGTTATCTTAGGGCCTCGGCAGACGGCTTATTGAGCCGTCTCTGAGGCAAGGAAGAGGAGGGGCAGCCGCACGCGCGGCGCCCCTTCCTCTTCCCGAGGATGCCTCGGAGCCGCCGGCCCTCCACATGTCCGGCGCTCCGGGGACAACCTCCTGCCGCAGCGACTGCACACGCTGCGGCGGAAAAGTCAGTGAAAGTACGCCCGACGCTTTTAGGGCGCACTTTCGCTGACTTCTGAAAGTAACGCTATTTTTGCGCTCCTTTCAGAGGCGCCGACGGTGCGCCATGGTGGGACTGCTCCAGTCCCGCGGCGCACCGTCGCAGGGCGTCTTGGACGCCCTTGTCTGCTTTCCCCCCAACTCTAGCTGAAAAAAGTGTATTATAAGTAAGGTCAAATTCCGGTGTTTGGGGCCCTGGAGCAGTTCCAAAACTAAGGTCCTCTTTTTACACGTTACCTGTTCCAGGAGTGGTGGAATGTAAATACGTTCATGAAATAAATAAAATACAAAGCAGAAACTTGCGTGAACCAACTTTTAGCCCTGCAGCTTTAGTGAGACTAACATCCTGATCCACTGCAGTTTCACACAAGTCAAACACTGAAGTTAAGGGAGAGTCAACTGACAACAAACAAGGGGATGACACCAGGTCAGCTCCCTGCACCCTGAGTGTACTTTTTTGGCTGCCTGGGGCCTTTTCAGGGTCCTCGATGTCCATGTGAGGCTTTTTCAGGGCCTTTTCCTTTTCAGTGCCCCCTGCCCCAGAAACCCCACTGGAGGTCCACAGCTAGAAGTCCTGCTCCCTGGAAGCCTCCCCCGCCCACCAGATGTCACCCAGTACAGGAACACCACTGGTACTGAGCCCTTAGCCTCTGAGGGTCCTGAATCAATTATTACAGTTGAACCACTGAGAATCCTTTCCAGTATATAAGGGTTAGAACATTGCTTCAGTCCTAAGAAGGCCAGAGGTCAAATCTCAAATTAGCTATGAAATACCCTTGACAATCAATATCTCTCTACCCAATCTGAATGGCTATAGTGAAGATAAAAAGAAAAGGAAGTGGGCTATGAATGCTACCCTGAGCTGCATGGAGGAAAGGCAGGGTAGAAATCTATCACATAAATATAAATACAATTTACATCATTTTACTATTCTATTAAATTAGTTTATAACCTACCAGGTTACTTTTTAAATATTATCTAGTGGTATGCAGAGGAAAGGGTTTACTGCTTTGAAATTTCAAGCTATATCTATTGCTACATGTAGTGCTCTGTACAGAAGGCCTTCCATATTAGCTAGAGTTAGGGGTGCAGGAAAACCCGCATTTAAAAAAACCACTATTTTTTTTTAATCTGAGAAAGCACCTCTGTAGGAACCTCTAAGTCCTCCAGCACAAGTCTGTAGTCAATGTCTGGCAGAGTCACACTGGAGGACTCAGAGATTTCTAGGGAGAACATATTAATCAAATCTGCAAATAATCAAATCCACATAAGTCAAAGTCATAAATGTGGAAGACCAACTATATAAATATCTGTGGCCAATTGGAGCTGGAAGACTTCATTTTCATGTATTGTTTTGTTACCTGTACAACATTCCTAGGGACAGATTCCTGAAAGAGATTCTTGTGAGAGAGATCCTTTTCTAAACAACAGAGAAGAAATTTGTTACCTGCTGTATGATAGGAATAAATACATTCACCTGTTAGGTACTATACCCAGTAGCTAGTCCCAATTAGAGTAGGCCTACTGAATCAGTGGGAACTTGGTAAGACACTTAATGCAAGATAAATCAGGGATCATCTCCTTGATTAGAACTATGATTTGAGGCACAGCAATTGCAAGTACATTTCTATACTTATCAGTGAACAAAGCACCCCCTAAGCAGTTTACAATGTGTAACAAATTGCCCCCATTTTACTCATTTCACTGACCAATGAAAGGATGGAAAGCTGAGTGAACCTTGGAGCCCTGGAACTCATAACTTGTGGCTGCAGTACTGGCATTTAACCACTGCATCACCAGGGTTCCTTCAGGGCATGATTTGTCTTACAACCTGATGGAATGCATAGGAATTTATTATACAAAATGAAGTTCAGTCCATCTTAATTGAGGTTCAGTTGTATTAATATGCATCTTTCAGTTTGATGGTGTTAGTTTTTTTTAATAAATTATTTTCTGCAAATAAAGTTGATCGGGTTTATGGTGCCCTGATGTTCACTGGAGCAGCAGCACAATGCTGGGCCTTACCTCTTCCTTCCTTAGCTGTGATCCTGATGATTCCCACCACCACCCTACTTAACGTTAAGTTTTAAAAAAGTTTTTGTGTGTATGCAGAAATATGTATTTAATGGGAATTTTACTATTAAAATGAGAAGGGCCATCTAATTACATTGTGGAATTATGGTGCTGTAAACACACAGTATCATCAAGTATGCTATATATGCAATGCCATTAACATTTGGGAATCTGAGACTTTCAATGACACTTTTTAAATAATAGTTGCATGAGTGTATAATAAATTTAAAATGCTCAAAAGGAAAATCTAATTATCAGGAAAAACTAGCCAGTGACCAGTTTGTGAAGCCAGTCATTTTCAGCTTATGAGGAAAGGGTTATTCCAAGGATGGTTTACAGCAAACCACTTGTAAGTGCATTTCATGCTTAAATTGGATGGGGAGAGGCAGTGCCTGCAGTTGGAGACACACAATTGGACAGTGTCACTGAGAACCAGGAAGCTATAAATAAAGATGGCAAAACCCAGATATAAAATGAGGATGCAGAGCTGGGAAATCAAGTGGCTGAAAGAAGAAAAGAAAACAGAAAGTGAAACAAGAAGCAAGGGACTGAGTGAAGAATGGGTTAAAGGGCTGGAGGAATTGGAAGGGAAGGAGAAAGGAAACCAAGGAAGTAAGAAAGTTCAGGATGAGAGGAGTTCAGAATCACAGTCACCGTAACTAAAGAGAACAATACAGAATATGTGAAGTCGAAGGCTTTCATGGCCAGCATCCATAGGTTTTTGTGGGTTTTTCAGGCTTTGCGGCCATTGCCTGCATTCCAGATGTTTCACCTGCATCTGTGGCTGGCATCTTCAGGGAATGAAGGGCCATCTAATTACATTGAAAATGCCAGCCACAGATACAGGTGAAACATCAGGAATACATTCTTCTAGAACACGGCCTCACAGCCCCCAAACCCCACAAAAAACTAAGAATACAGAACAATCTGGGAATCAGCTTAGAAGTCAGTTGTGTTCCTTATCTCTCCCTCTCCATCAATTCCATGTTTGTCATAACCATTCTTGGGCTGGGAAGAAGCCCTCCCTCAATCTCTGACTCCAAACCCAGGTCTTCTTGCTACTAGGGAAGGAAAATATGCCGACCTCTCCAGAGTCTTCAGAGGCAGTTTGTTTCTCAGTGCAATCTGGCTCTGAAGACTCTGGATCTTCCTCCAAAGAGGCTCCCTTCATTGGGGAAATGACAAGGCCTTATCATGGGCTGAGAAGAAAGATCCTTAAGTAAGAGGGTAATTTGTAACTAGTTAATTTATAAATTACATGCTTTGATCAAGCTTGGGTCAAATGAGGTTGGCTCATAAGTAAGCTGAACTGTCCTCGACATGTTGGACTCTATTCCTTCAGACATTCAGCAACAAAGCTCCTGTACCACTTGGAACAGTTGTAGGAGTAATGGCAGCAAAATCAATCATAGCTGAAGCAAAAAGGACTCTGACCAAAAATTGGCCTGATATGAGTGACCTGGGTAATAAACATTTAAGAGCTCTGTTTATGTGATCAGCTATTAAAACAGGGGTAGGCAACCTTTCCCCTTTAAGGGCCAAGGGACTTCAGCTCCCAGAAGCCTCAGCCATGTTGGCCAATAGTCCCATGTTGGCCAATAGCTCCTGGGATTCTGGGAGTTGAAGTCCCTCGGCCCTTAAAGGGAAAGGTTGCCTACCCCTGTATTAAAAAATCTAAATGAGATCACAGCAATATGAGAGCCCTATGTGGGCATTCTGGTAAAGTGTTCTTAAACAAGGCCAAACACATTCATTTTACTGCCTCCATCCTCATTGCCCTCTACTGGGGATAAACTTCTAAGTATGGAGTTTTGTACATGGAGGCATTCCACATGTGATTAGAACAGGGGTAGGCAACCTTTCCCCTTTAAGGACCAAGGGACTTCAGCTCCCAGAAGCCTCAGCCATGTTGGCCAATAGTTCCATGTTGGCCAATAGCTCCTGGGATTCTGGGAGCTGAAGTCCATCGGCCCTTAAAGGGGAAAGATTGCCTACCCCTGGATTAGAACCACAAACAATCAGGAGTTCTAAAACTAGAAAGCTATAGGTAGGAGAGCATCTGCATTGCCAAAATTTGCTGTCAACATGTAGAAGGCAGACACACATGATGACCAGGGATGATGGGATGTAACTAGTGTGATCATCCTTGCTCCTTCCTGGATTAAATCAACAAATAAAAAATAAAATAAAACCTCATGGTTTTCTTGAGTTGATTTTATCCTAACTGAAGGAAACCAAGAAGCATAGTTACATTGAGATGAGGAACCCTAGAACAACCTAGACATCAATCACCTGCCTCCAATCACCCTATTATTTTTCATTTTCTATTTTTACACATTAGGAAACAAGGAACCAGAAATGTTTATTTTTATGGCAGTATACATTTCTATTGATCATTTGCCCTCAGTGTACTTCTGCAAAAACTATTCTCCTAGAAGATATACATGGAATGTTACCCTTCCACTGAGAAAAAAGGTGGTCAATGTGATGGGGAGAGTAGAACAAGTGAGAATCTCACAATGCACATTGTATGAAATGCTCTAGCATAGGGGTAGGCAACCTTTCCCCTTTAAGGGCCGAGGGACTTCAGCTCCCAGAAGCCTCAGCCATGTTGGCCAATAGTCCCATGTTGGCCAATAGCTCTTGGGATTTTGGGAGCTGAAGTCCCTCGGCCCTTAAAGGGGAAAGGTTGCCTACCCCTGCTCTAGCAGAAATGTTTTTACATTGTGAGTAACATTTTCTCATGAGTAATTCCAAGGGGTACCCATCAGTGGAAATGAGGGATCAAAATTTAAAATGGATGAAGCCAAAGCCACATAACCACCTTCCCATGATTCCCTCACTTCTGTGCCCCAACTAGATGGGGATGGTGATGGGGAGTCTCCAAGTAAATCTGCTAGGATCTTTCCCAAATCTAAATTGCTTGGAGATGGGGAAAGTAGGACAGCTGCTTCAGGCTTCAGGTTTGGGAGGTAGCCTTGTGGTTCACAGGCCACTATTTTCCCAGCTTTGTGCCAGACACTCATCAATAAATGCATATAATTAGCACTACGGGAGGAAGCCACCAAGCTTCCCAAGGCTGGTTCTACATTCCTTTCATATCTAGCATTGAGAGATCCTTGGAGCCAAGGGAATATGGTAGAAGTGACTTGGAAAACAGCCCTCTCATGTTGTTGTGGCTCTGAGGACACCCCCTCCAGGACTGGGATTCAAGAAACAGTCAATTACTTGACTTTTGCAGGTGACATTTGACCAGCAATGTTTCTCCTCCTCTTCCCCTTCCTTTTCCTCTGTGCTTCCTCCCCACTTTGTCACTGTTTTTACCACTGCATACTGCTTCCTTCTACTCTTTCTTTTCTATTCTGGTATGTGTGAGTGTCACTGCTGCCACTGCCATCTCTATTTCTATCATCATCATTATCACCACCACCACCATCACCACCACTACTTCCTCCTCCTTCTCTTCTTCCATTCATCAGAAAATGTGAGAAGTCATGGAAATGCCACTAGACCAGGGGTAGGCAACCTTTCCCCTTTAAGGACCGAGGGACTTCAGCTCCCAGAATCCCAGGAGCTATTGGCCAACATGGGACTATTGGCCAACATGGCTGAGGCTTCTGGGAGCTGAAGTCCCTCGGCCCTTAAAGGGGAAAGGTTGCCTACCCCTGCACTAGACAATGAAGAAATAGCCATCTGTATATAGACTCAGGTCTGATGGGGCACATACACCACATGCTGCCATGCAATTGTGCTGGTGGGACTTTTCTTTTCACTGGCACTGAATAGGATCTCAGCCTTGGCAAAGACCACACATACTGAAGATGTTTCCATAGTGAGCTAAAAAAAAAAAAAATCATTTGCAACCAATCATGCAAAGATCTACTAACTTCACCAAAGAGTCCATTTGATATTTTTATTTCAATGTGTTGCTTCATGCTATAAATATCTTGTGAGTGGATTTAGTTAGGTTTGTAAGTGTTCCACCTAAATATAGATCAAGTTAATATTTACTTAGCAGTTAAAGTATTCTCTGCTCCATTGAACATATGCTGTATTGCTGTAAAAATTTTAAAATAATAAGTTTAAGGCAAATATGTTTTATTTGCTTAGCAGACTTTTAGTCATGCATTGCATAATTCACCCTGCTGAAGATCTGAAGGGAGAACTTATGGCCAACATTGAATCTATATGATACTCTAATAATAATAATAATAATAATAATAATAATAAGTATTTATATCCCGCCCCTCTGCAAGGCAATTGGGACATCTTACAGCATAAAAATACAGCACAATAAAATCCCCATCCCAAATCCCAAACCCTCCCACCCCTTAAAAAATTATAACCAGGAGTTATAGACTACTACTGCTCCTCCACACAATCAGCAGCTGAACGCACACAGCTTTACTAAACCACATGATCAAGAGGAGTGTCATTAACTGAAGGGTCCCTCTTCAGATCTGCCATACAACATATGAAGGTCCTTGGGTGAAGCCAGGAGGAGCAAGGATGTTGAGGCCAGCATCTTGGAGCATCTGGGCCTAGAAAAACATTTTTCCCCCAGGCATTATAATGGGATTAAACTAGACATGTAAGACAGGTATGTGCACTAGCCCTGCCTACCTCTCAGTAATCACTTTTGTCACACAGAGAGTGACAGCCTGAAAAGAAGGTCTTGTTCTACAAATGGGCATTTTCCATGTGATTTCCAATCTTGGTTTATCAAGTTCTCTTCAGATTGTCATGCTCATGGGCAATTTCATGGGAAGCATGGGAAAGGAACTGAAAGCACATAGTCAAGCAACAAACAAAGAAGAGGCAAGCTCCATGTGCTCTAAAACGGTTAACTGTTTATTCAGTATGTAGAGAGATCTTGTAGCACCTTTTGAGACTAACAAGAAAGAAGTTGACACCATGAGCTTTCATAGACTTCAATCTATTTCCTCAGATACTTTTTAAAAGTCCTGGGTTTTTAAAACACTGAATAAACAGTTGACCATTTTAGAGCACGTGGAGCTTGTCTCCTCTTTATTTGCAGTTTTATGGTGAGCAATGATCCAGATGATTATCAGTGTGCTTCCCCTCATCATACTTTCAGTTTAACCCTATGATAAATGACTGAATACAGCTAAGCATCCTAGGGGTGGTGGATTTAAAATCTTGATTTTCCTTTCTACTTGTGTTGTGACACCTACATAGGGCTTTGTGGTTTGTTAACTGAGTGACAGAAATAATTTGACCACATTTTTTAATGTGTGCCCACCCTTAAGGGTATCAGATGTGCTTTGAGCATATATTTGCTGTATTGGAAATCTCAAGTTTCTAGAATAGCATGCTCTGAAATAATTTCCATCACCCTTAGTATATCTGTCTTAACCCCAGGTCAGCCCTACAATGTTTGATAACCCTGTTTTTTTTTTTAATCCTACCTCCTTTCTATACATTATTCAAAGACCTCAGTTGCTAAATTAACTTAAGTTACAAATTGACTTAGAAGAGCAGAGTTCAGATTGTTACCAGTTCTGATGAATTAACAATTCGCCTTGAAGTCGAAGGCTTTCACGGCTGGCATCCATAGGTTTTTGTGGGGGTTTGGGGCTGTGAGGCCATGTTCTAGAAGAATGTATGCCTGACATTTATCCTGCATCTGCATTTCTCTGAAGATGCCAGCCACAGATTCAGGCAAAATATCAGGAATACATTCTTCTAGAACACAGCCTCACAGCCCCCAAACCAACAAAACCAATTCACCTTGAAATAGTACTATATTAGACAAATGTATCTACATTCAGCTTAGATATGTATTTTTTTTTCTTCCACGGAAGGATATATTCCTATGCATAAGATGGAAGGTAAAGAAGAGTTTCTTGAAAGTTAGGGGAAAGCTTTTCTTTTGAACAGATATTCTAGGTGTCTCAATCTGATGGCCTTCTAAGTGCATCAGTGTATGAGAGGTAATGATAGTACACAGAGAGTCGGCATGACGTGGTTTGAGTGTTAGACTACAGTTCTGGAAAGCAGGGTTCAATTCTTGCTTAGCTGTGAAACCCCCTGGGTGACCTTGAGCAAGTCACATACTCTCAGCCTCAGGGGAAGGCAATGGCAAATCCCCTCTGAACAAACCTTGAAAATAAAGCCCCATGATGAGTCACCATAAGTCAGAAACGACTTGAATGCACACAATACACAACACACACACACACACACACACAATGATAGCACACAAAGAACTCAGTTGTAAGAGATGTACTGACATGAAAGGGTGAAAATAACCAGCCACTTTTTCTCACCTCACTTTTTCATTTCACCTTTACAGTCTCCTGCACTTCTGTATCTAATTAGAACTATAGTTTTATGTGCTTCTGTTTTCATTTATTTAAAAGGTCACCCACATTTCAAGACACCCATGTTTTCTATTTTGCAAAGAGGTTCTATTTACAACTGATTCTCTAACAAATTCTGATAAAGCAGGGGGAGAGGGGCTGCATATATGCATATGGAACTAGTATTGCCTTCCTAAATTTCCTAAACTGGCCATTGTGACCTTACAGTGATTCCACCAACCTGGAGAAGAGAGTCTATCCATCGTATCTTCATGCTGATGTTGCCTATCCAAAGATGACAGGCTGTCCTTTGTGACCTCTTGCTGATTTTGCCTGTCTGAAGGAGTTTGGCTATTCTGTTGACATGGCAACATTTTCCTGAAGGAGACACACAGGGTACTGCTTCTGGTCTGAAGAGAAAGACTGGCTATTTCATCCTCATGCTGAAGATGCCTGCCCAAAGGAGACAGACCAGCCATTGTAACCTCATGCTGATGTTCTCTTGAAGTGGTGAAGCTGACCATTGTGACCTCATGCTGATGTCATTTACCTGCCATGTTCACCTTATGCTGCCCAAAGGGGAGAGACTAGTTAGTCTGACATCTTGCTGATGTGCTTTCTTGAAGAGGGAAAGACTGGCCATCATGACCTTGAATTGATGGTATCATCAGAAAGAAAAAGACTAGCCATTACGATGTCCTGCTGATGTTTTTTTGCCTAAAGACAAATAACTTGCCATTTTACCCTTATTCTATTTCTGTCCATCTGAAGGATATTGCAGCCATTGTGACCTTGTGTTTGCACTGCTTACCTAAAAGACACACAGAGAGAGACAGATCTCATGCTGATATCACCTGCCTGAGAGTGAAATAAAAATGTCTTGGACTGACCTGGTGAGCATGACAAGTAATCAGAGCCCCCCCTCTCAGCTGCAAAACTGCAGAGGTGGTTGACAGCTGATTGATCATCTTTTCCTCCCTTCAGCTGCATGGTTGGGAGGATGGTTTGCAGATATTTAGGGACAGAGAGGAATTTCAATAGTTTTTAGCTTCTTGACAAAATTATCCATTTTGCACTTCCCAAGACCTGTTGCAAAGCTGTTTGAGAGTCACCTGGTTCCAACCAGTCCTTGGAATCAAAGCAATATGGGATGGATAGCTTGGGAAATCACTTGTTCTTCCTTAACCTACAGAGCCACTAAATTATCCACTACCTCCTCTGGCAGTACAGTGGGTGTCAGGGGCTGCCCACACTGCGGTGTGCTCCTGGCACTGTTCATCCTAGCAGATCGTGGATACTTCCCTGTTTGGGCAGCAATAACACCACACTGTTCATGGAACAATGTGCTATACAAGTGTTTCAAGCCTCTCGAGTCCTGAATGTTGTTATCTGGAAGTGAGATGTGCCTGATATCACAGGCTAGCAAGGCTTCCACCTGCCTTTTCTCAGACACTGTTGATTGAAATCACTCAAAACACCAGATCAGTGTATGTGTGTCATAGTGTTCATATAGCAGTGGAGAAGTCTATGTGCTACTCACCTTCTAGAACAGTGGCCCTCCAGGTGTTTTGGACTTCAGCTCCCAGAACACCTGACCAACTTGGTCAACATTTAGGAATCTTGGGAACTGAGGTCCAAAACATCTGGCAGTCCAAAGTTTGGGAACCACTGTTCTAGAATGTTTGGTGGATTGCATATTTTTCTTTGGAAAGCAAGAAATATGTACTTCTTAATCACAAATTTAGCCACAATTAGCAAGGGCAGCTGAAAATGGTAGATCCCTGGTAAGACTGCATCCTCTGCTGCTAACTAGCACCACCTCATATTTTCACTGGGAACTACTCTGGTGCCAGACAGTTGATTTATTGGTTTCAGTTGTAAACCATTCTTCTTCCTTCTGATTAACTTTGAACCACTGGAAATGTAAATCATAAAAAGAGGGAGTATAGAATGGCATATATGAACATATGTGAATATCCTCTAGGCTAAACACCTTCTGCAGAAACACAGAATAATTTCCTTTGGCAGTAAATGCTGGTAATGAGATCATTGTTTATCAGGGAGATCATGTACGTAACAAAACACTTGTTTGGGGTTTATGAATGTTGCTACCAAGTGTTGAGATTGATGTGGCCATAGGTAGTTGCAGTACACAATATAATTATAATTTATAGTTAGAGGCCCTGGAAGACCTTCAGTCTGTTACTAGTTAAGGAACTGAAGTTGGTGTCTCAAAGGTTGCTGGAAGACTGAGCATCCCTAGAGACAGTGAGATGTGCTGGCAGAGCATGAGGCAGCTTTACCTTTTTAGCTTCACATATATCGATTGCAGTTATATTATGCCTGTAGGAGGTAAATTAATTCAACATAAGAACACCAGGAGAATAAACATTTTTGCTTAACATGAGCAAATGGATAGGAGCCAGATCAAGTCATACTGAGAGTCAACCCACTGAAATCAATGGGACATAAGTCAGCCACGACTAACTTAAGTGCCTTTCATTCTGATGGGTCTGCTATAAGAGTAATTCTGGATCCAACACAAATATCTTTTCATATAGCTCATTGTGAGACTTTTGCTTCTGGATGGGGGGGGGGGGGGAAGAATTGAAAAGAAAAATAGTCTGAGATCATTGTAGCCAGCTGAGACTGGTACTAGAAAAACTGATATAGGCCAGTGTGTATTCTTAAAGGAGTTCAGGGATTAAGATGAAAAGGCCCTTGCTCAGATGTTGGTGCACTTGTAGTCTATTTTCTTAATGACAGATGAGCAAGCAGTGAATATGTTGTCTCTTGGTTAAGGTGTTCAATCGGTTTGTCTATTATACTTTTATATTACCTTCCATCTTTTCTCCACTGAGCTCAGGGTGACATACGAGGATCTCTTTCTCACAATTGCCAAAGCTGAGAGAAGGTGACTGATCCAAGCTTACCTGTTGTGAATGTCATGGCTCAGTGGAGGATAGAACCTTAATCTCTGAACTTCCAACCCAGAACCACAACACTATATTAACACTGGCTCTCTGGTTTCTGGTAATATTGAATAATAATAAATGATAGCAGTTATTCAGTTAGCAACCCAATGTTGTACATATCTACTGAGAATTAATTCACCTTGCCTTCGTTCCAACTGACTCCTAGGTAAATTGGGATTAAGAGTCCAGCCTTCATGTGTGATTTCCTGTGGGGAAGCCAACTACCTAAACATTTGCTCAAGTAAACTTGAAAACAGAAGTTGAACAGTTCAAAGGTTTCTCCATTATTTCCTCAGGCATACACTAAACTAACACTTTTAAAAGTGTCAGTGCCTAAATGGGTTTTTATAGCTATTGCATCCCACACAATACCATGGGAGGGAGGGATATGGGAGAAGCATTTGAGAATGAAAGTAGAAAATGGGAATGGTAGGTGATGCTGGGTAGAGAGAGAAGAAAAAGCGAGAAGACAGCTTGAAGTTCTTCAAGGTGTGAGTGAAAAGACATAACACATATTGGTTAAATGTAGGAAGGGAGTGACAGGGAACAGACTTTCTCAGATCATTTTTTGTACTGAAATATTAACACACACACCCTACAGCCTTCTGCTCATTTCTCCCTCTTTGCCTCATGTTATGTATAACTTAATGTGAACACTTGAGGGACAGGATCCATCTGCTGCTTATAACTGCAGTGCCTTGCTGTGTTTGTGTGGAGGAATGGTTGCTCAGATCTCTGAATGGTACTTTTTAAAAGGAGCTAACTCCAGGCCTTTACAGACTGCCAGAAATAATGCAACTTGAGTCCACTTTAACTGTCCTGGCTTAGTGCTAGGGAATCAGGGGAATTGTAGTTTTTTTCTGAGACATTGAGCCTTATCTTTCAGAGAGCTCTGGTGCCACAATGAATTACGATTCCCATGATTTCCTAGCACTGAGCCAGGGCTGTTAAAGTGGACTCAAGTGCATTATTTCTGGCAGTCTGTAAAGGCCCTCCATTACATAGTACAGTTGCCCCTCTGTTTTCACAGGGGATTAAGTCTGGATCCCTCTGCAAAAATGGAAACCCATGCATATTCAAACCCCATCAAAAATGGAAACCCACGCATATTCAAGCCCCATAGGCTTGAATGGAGGCACAGGAGCATGAGGGCATGTGGGCAAGCACTGTGGGGGTGCACCCCATTATATGCCCCTCTGTTTGTCCCTTGCACATAAGTGAGGGACACAGATCTGAAGTCTGCAGAAACAGAGGGGCAACTGTACTGTGATCACCCAATAGGTTGTTACTTCCCACTCTTCTTGCAGTCGAGAACACAACTCGCTATTTTATTTATTCATATCCCTCTTGTCTCCCAAGCCAGCTTATACTGCACACTAAAATAAAATAGCTAAAACATTCTGTAAAACAAAAATTTAAAAAGCAACATATATCAGCTTAAAAACATTCATTTAGATAAGCTGAAGAACATTAAAACTATTACCTTTGAGTACTCATTACAGCCAGCCAGCCATATTCATGGATTTCTTATCCACAGATTCAACCATCTATGGCTTTAATAAAAAAATATATACATCCTAAAAAGCAAACCATAATTTTGCCATTTTATATAAGGAACACCATTTTACTACACCACTGTATTTAATGGGAATTGAGCATCCAGGGATTTTGGTATCCACAGAGGTGCCAGAACCAAACCCCAGCAAATAACAAGGGCCCACTGTACCAACACATTACAGCTATTGTGACTATTGTCCTTTTGAAAAATTGAGAAAAATGTTATTTGCTTTCCCCTAAACTCTGATAATCATATATCTATGTGAACTGCCCTGTCTGGATTCCACACTCACTCACACAAACAACATACAGCAAACCACTGCACCCACACACAGTACTCACTCAATGTCCTTCTCCTTCTATCTCCCTCTGTCCCCCCAAAATGATCAAAATTTCATACCTAAACCAGCCTGGTATGTGTAAAAACACTTTCTTTACTTATAAATTCTCTCATATCTCTCTAATCAACCCAGCCAGACCAAGAGCCAATGTCTAGAGCAGCCAACTTAGGGGGGTTGCAGACTGCCAGAAATAGTGTGAATTCAGTCCACTTTTAGGGTTAGGGTTAGGGTTAGAGTTAGGGAACCATGGGAACTGTATTTTATTGTGGCATCAGAGTTGTCTGACAGAGAAGGCTCAATGTCTCAGAAAAATAACAGTTCCCATGATTCCCTAGCACTAACCCTAACCCTAAAAGTGGACTGAATTCACACTATTTCTGGCAGTCTGCAACCCCCTTTAGTAAGACAACCCTCCACTCACACTGCACTGACTCTCTTTCCAGCAATGGCCACATTCTCTTTCATTTGAGGGAAGCAGAAAAGGAAGGCTTACTTCAAACTAACTTGAGTCTCAAGTACAACATGTATTTTCAATGTTTTGTCCTCCTGCTCCTCTCTCTCTACTCTCCCTCTCTCCTTTGTTGTTGGCCCCCTAGTCCTTGCTACATAACACTCCACAAAGGAAGATCACATGGATAGTGGCCTCCTCCTAGTAATCAGACTGAGCCAGGACCTCCCTAATAATGTGTAACAGTCAGAAACTACATTCTGTTACTCTGAAAAGTAATGAATTACAATGCCTTTTATGCAAAAAAGGAATACAGTTCCAGCTCATAACTGCAAAATGTAGATAGTTACCAAAACAACTCACTACAAGTAGCACATTACTTCCAAGATCTAGGTCTGCTAAGTAGGGTAGCCTAAAAGAGATTTTTCTGACATGAAGAACAAGATGGTATCCTATCCCATATACACAGATGTTGTTTGGACTAGTTGCTGAAGATTTGAGATGGAATGGTGTTCTCAAACATAATTTGGGGAAGAAGGTTAGCTTATACCAGAACAGGCTGTGTAGCATACACTCTTGGGTCCTCCAGCAGAGAAACAAACCAAGAAGCTTCCATGTAGCTGTCCTTCATGGGATGACATTGATGTCAATAATGACAATAAGAGTGCTTAAAATGCCTGGGGAAATGTCTGCACTAGCAGCACTTTGTTCTTGTCGCTTAATTTCTTATAGCTCTCCTCTTCAGTGTTTAATGTTTGTATTCTCCTATTCCTCTCTTCTGAGTCACCTTGGGGGGTTGCAGACTGCCAGAAATAGTGCAAATTGAGTCCACTTTAAGGGTTAGGGTTAGTGCTAGGGAATCATGGGAACTGTTTTTTTTTCTGAGACATTGAGCCTTCTCTGTCAGAGACCTCTGGTGCCACAATAAAATACAGTTCCCATGATTCCCTAACCCTAACCCTAACCCTAAAAGTGGACTCAATTTGCATTATTTCTGGCAGTCTGCGACCCCCACTTCTCTGTTAAAATCTGTTCCCTGTCCCCTCCACCTCCGTTTTTGTATCACCTAACCTGACAAAGATTTCCAGAGAAATCAAAATATGATATGCCGATATGTCTTGGTCCTAACAAAAGTATTGAGCAGGGGTAGGCAACCTTTCCCCTTTAAGGGCCGAGGGACTTCAGCTCCCAGAAGCCTCAGCCATGTTGGCCAATAGTCCCATGTTGGTCAATAGCTCCTGGGATGCTGGGAGCTGAAGTCCCTCGGCCCTTAAAGGGGAAAGGTTGCCTACCCCTGGTATTGAGAATCAGTGTGGTGTAGTTGTTTGAGTGCTGGACTAGAACTCCAGGAGAACTGGGTTCAAATCCATGCTCAATCATGGAAACCCACTGGCTACATGTGCTCCAACTGTCCGATTTCGGCAGGGACAGTCGTAATTAAGCCTTTGTTGTCCTACTTGTTCAGCTGATTTTAACTTTTCTCTTTCCTCCTCCCACTTTCTCCTTTTGACTTTCTCCCTCAGCTGCTGCAAACTAAGTTCAAAGTACAAAAGTAGTTTGTATTAAATTAACAAAAATTGTTTTATAATGAATCACCATGAAGTTGCATGGCTTTATACAAGGGACCACACAAAAAACACCATCAAATAAATGCTTACATTGGTGTCTAGAGAAAAATAAACCAGACACCGATCTGAGAATTGCTAGCAGCTCCATAGCAGAAACACACTGATCCAAGGGATGAAGTCTTATGGATCTCATGAGTCCTTCCTTACAGATAACTAGCAACAAAGCACAGATCACTTCTGTCTCCACTAATGTGTTTTGTGATTTAATGGTGGTTTTGGTGGTATCATGTATACAAATCCTGAATCCACAGGCCATGGCAATTTTGAGAAATCTTTGTTGTTGTTAACTGCCCTTGAGTCGATCTTGATTCATGGTTACCCTATGGATGAGACATCTCCAAGACCCTTTGTCTTCCACTGCTCTGCTTTATTCCTGCAACCCCATACTCGTGACCTCCTTAATAGAGTCCATCCATCTAGCATGTGGCCTTCCTCTCTACCTTCTTCCCTCCACTTTCCCCAGCATTATTGTTTTTTTACCAAAGAGTCCTCTCTTCCCATGATGTGTCTGAAATATGACAGTCTCAGTTTGGTCATCTTGGCTTCCAGGGAGGTTTCTGGTTTGATCTGCTCTAGGACCCACTTGTTTGTTCTTTTGGCTGCCTATGGGATCCTCAACACTCTTCTCCAGCACCACATCTCAAAGGAATTAATTATCTTCCTGTAATCTTTCTTAACTGTCCATCTCTCATCCATACATGGTAATAGGGAATACAATGACTTGTATGATTCTAACTTTTGTGCTGAGTGTATATCTTTGCATTTTAGAATCTAGTTCTTTCATAGCCACCCTTCCCATTCTTAGTCTTCTTCTGATTTCCTGACTGCAGTCCCCATTTCTATCAATGTTTGGTCCCAGGTATGAGAATTCTTTTACTATTTCTATTTCTTCATTGTCTACATTGAACTTGTGAAGGTCCTCAGTGGTCATTATTTTTGTTTTCTTTATGTTCAACAGTAAGCCTGCCTTTGCACTTTCTTCTTTGATCTTCCTTAGTAGGGTTCCAGGCCTGTGAGTTTTCTGCTATTATTATGTTGTCATCTGCATATCTTAGATTGTTGATATTCCTTCCTCCTATTTTCATTCCTCTTTCTTCTGTGTCCAAGTCTGTTTTTCTTATATGTTCTGCATACAAGTTGAACAGATAGGGTGAAAGGGTACAGCCTTGTCTGACCTCTTTGCCAATTGGGAACCATTCTGTTTGTCCATGTTCTGTTCTGACAGTAGCCTCTTGTTCTGAGTACAGATTCTTCATCACAACTATCAGATATGTTGGCACTCCCATGTCTGCTTCTGAAGAAACTGGTAGTGTAGTGATAGGGAGCATGCAACCCTCTAGCCCTTGTTGTATTGCAACTCTCATGATCCTTCACCATTGGTTATATTGACAAGACCTGATGGAAATTGCAGGCCAACAACATGAGAGAGAGTGACACATTTTAGTTTCCCAAATCATGGAAATAGACCTTGCTGGATATCCAGAGAACAAGGTCTGTTCCTTAAGATCCATCCACACACATAAAATGACAAGAGTTTATTTCACAAGTAGCTTTAAATTTGTGTTGGTTAGTTCTCTCCCCCCCCCCCCCTTTTCAATCCTTGAAGTACGTTGGTGGAATCACCCCTCCATCCCGAACTATCTATGTTGAAATGCCAAACATATTTATGTCTGGGTTTCTAAATAGTGTTTCAGAAGTTAAGTGATGCTCAGTATATGCTTGCTTGCTTGCTTGCCACCAACTCTCTTTCAAAGCTTGTCCTTCATTAGTGCTGAGGATCCAGCTGGTATGTGCTGTCTGTTTCTCCAGACTACACATTGGAGTAGTCAGCCCAAGCTGTTGCAAGAGCATGATAAGCTTAATGAGTGTGAGAGACAGAGTTCAGAGGATTTTGCTGGAACCTCTGGTGCAGCCTCCTGACAGGGGCACTGTTGCAATTAAATGAAAGATATATTTTATTTACAATGGAATCCCAGGGTGTGTTCTTTCTGAAGGATGAAAAGCTGGAATGCTGAACACCTTTCTCCCACCTACACAGCCCAATTATCATCAGATTGTTCAAAGGAAATCTGGATCCATGTTGAGAATAAACCCTGGAGAGGGAGAAGTGTGAAAAATCCTGCAGCCCACAGAGTTGGCAACCGTGCCTTCATCTGCACTTACTCAGAAATACAGTGTTTATGTTGTTGCTGCTGATCCATCTGTGATGGTTAAAATGTGAGCCTATTTAAGTGTATGGTGTTTTTGAAAGACATAAATAAAATGCCTGCTCTTTCTCTCTTTCTCTTTTTTGAAACATGCCTGTCTGTTTCCTTAAGGTAGGCTTGTGATGTCTGACTTGGAAGAGGAATTGCCTTGGAGAAGCACTGCAAGAGAACTAAAAGTAGGGGAATTTAAGTAGTCAATAGAATAATTAAATACAGAAATCCTGGGGGCTAATCACATTACCGAATTAAAACAGTATTATTTCATTTTAATTGCCATGGTTCTATTCTATGGAATCCTGGGATTGGCAGTTTGGGCAGGAGCCTGTAAATCCTCTGCCAGAAAGCTCTTCTAGTGCTTCTCACCAAACTACAAACCCCAGGATTCCATAGGATGGAATTGTGTTAATTAAAGTGGATTAACAACACTTTGATTGTGTAGTGTGGACAGGCCCCTGGTTTGATGTATCCCTAAATATTGGGAGGCCTGATAAACCACTCTACAAAACTAAGGGAACTTCACACGCTGACCTCCTCACTTCATCTAGCCTAGTACTATCTACTCTTAATCTCTCAAAACACTTTTCAGCCAGAAATGTTCCTATTATTACTAACCAGGGACTGTGGAAAGATCCTGTTTAACTTTTAATTCTTTTGAAGATTTAATGTAGAAATGTCTCCAAACAAAAAATGTGTTGTACCACTGTGCTGTGCATGTTGTATAATCACTTATACCTATAAAAGTAAAAGCAACCAAATTCAATGACAGTAGGAATTTCCAGTAGAGTGCTCTGTAGATCAGTGTCCAAAGGTAGGTCTCAACAGTGATAAGAATTAATTTAAATCAATTATTATTGATTAAGATGTTTTCCTAATGAAAAGGGGTGACCTAATTCAATTTATCTTTTAACTAAAGTGATTGACTTATCTTTAACAATTCCAGTATTGACTTACTTCCAGAATCAAGTTATTAATGTAAGCCAGAACCCCTCTATGGCAGTTATGAATGTGCAACCTAGAGTTGCACATTTTTTATTGTTACATATCCATGATCCCTACATAACCCCTAGTTAGGAACCATATTAGAGACTTTGAAAGCCCCTCCATACCAATTTATTGAGAAGCAGGCACTGCAATTGATGGGGGTCTACTCTCCTATCCATCAGAAAGCAGCTGGCTGATGACTCCCCCCTCCCCACTCAAACAAGTGATCTCTGTTGTGAGAGGGAATTGTGGCATAGACCTTGGTTCTGCCTATCCTCCTGGAGATCACTCAGAGAAAGGGGTGGAATGGCAGTCAACTGCTTCCTGAGTGACAGAACTGCTTCCTGGTAAGAGGGGAGTTGAGGGTCAGGATTCATTGCATAGCACCATAAGTATGATGCTTACACATCCATTAATCTCACACAAGATTCTGGCAAAAGTTATTAATTAAATAAATGAGAAGCCATGCAAAGGAGTCAAAACTCCTCAGCTGGTTCTTTATTAAGAAGTCTAGTGTTCTTGGATTTTTGCAAAATTTATTCTTACTTTTTGTTAGACTCTCAGGATTGGAAAATTAGTGTTTAGAACATATGATATACTTAGGCCAGGTCCACATGGGCAAAAGGTGATATATTCTAAACTATTTTAAAAGGAGTATATCTTAAGTTTGGTGCTGAAATGGCTGGATCTCATCTGGAAAGCTCACACCAGAACTGGGGGTTGAGCCCTGAATTGACTGGGAGCAGACTAGAGTATTCTGGTCCCAAAGCTGCTCCTACATTCCCATTACCTTGGGTACTCCATTGTGACACAGAGCGGCTGTTTGCATGTATGTGTCCCATTGTGCTGGCTGGCACTGCCACCGCTAGTAGAAGTCAGTCACTCTAAGTTGTCTGAGGTGCCTTGTTCTGACCTCAGAATGAACGACTCATGCAGTGGTGCTAGGTGGCATGGCAGGATGCATTGGAATCACCTGACCAGCATTACAGTGGAGGGCTCTGGATTTTTCTAAAATATCTGGAGCAAAAGGTGATTTGTTTAAAACTGTTTTAAGGGGGGGGGGGTTAGTGCTAAACTGACTGAACATCATCTGGACAGATCATTTCAGAACTAGGGATTAGGCCCCGTGTTGTCTATACTGATCATGATGGGAATGAAGGAGGACATTTTATTTGGCTTGACTCTGATCAAGAGTGGTTCATGAATGAGTTGTATTAAGGGATTTTGAGGATATCTTGCACAAATACACATCCTTCCCCACACTCTCTCCATTTCTGAAATTATAAAGGATTCATGTAAGTAAAACTAAACATTTCTTCATTTCTCTAAAATGTGAAGACTTATAGAAATCTGTAAGGGGGAAAAAACCTGAAATGCATTTAAAATCAAGCTCCCCCCCAAAGCAAAACCTGCCCCTTTACTTTATGGAACACTTTTGGGTCAAAATCCAGTTGCTAATCCTAGCTAAAACAGTATTTTTTAATTAATGGAATACATCAGTATTGAATTACAGTTCAACAGTTTATTGAATTAGTTTGCTCAAGTTGGGAATAGCTCACTTACAAAGACATTTCTGATGAAACATGTTGAGTGACTTAAATTCACTTCCACAAATTCCAGTGCCTAAACCCAACTGTTAATCTCAACTAAAGTGGACCAATTAGATTAATGGTATTTACCAAAAAAATTCACCAGTAAGCAATTGATTCAATGGATCTACTTTAGCTGAAACTAATAAACATTCAAGCCAAGAACAGTTTAGGTTTAGGCTTGCTATTTTCCAAATCTGAGGTGAACATTTACTGAGATATATTTATATGAATCTATTGAGCTCTGCTTAATTTTACTTACTCTACAATACTTCAGTGAAAAAGGAGGAATCAATACAAAATTATCTGATTAAACTATAGGATAATTATGATTTTGCAAATGTATTTACTGGTGGGATGATAAAGAGATATTGGCTGGACTCTTACTGAGTATTTATGAATGCGCAAATGAGAATTACACATTTGTAGCTACTTCATATTCATGAAATAGACTGACTCCCAAATCCCCATGTACTGGTCAGCAGCCACTGTGATTGAGGGTGTGTGTCTTTTCCTTTGTTGCTCAGGAAGCAGCTGACTGATGTTCTCACCCCACTGTGAGCAATTTCTGCAATGAGGGGAGAATTACAACAGGGACCCTGTTTCTGCCTGTTGCAATTGAAATTGCTTGTGTTGCTAGCAACATCAGTTAGCTGCTTCTGGAATGACAGGAAAACAGATCTCTACCACTCAGAGCAGCTGCTGAACAGTAAGTGGGGATTGTGGGGATAAGTTGAGATTCACTACATAGCTCTGTAACTATCATGGTTACATAACAATGTAGTGCATAGAGAATTCTGGTCAGCATTTTCAAACATTCATGGAGCCACTTTCTTTTCTCCCAAGCTCCCAAGCTCAGACTAAGAGGAAGACAAATGGCAAACCTATGAATAAATCTCACCAAGAATTCCCAACCATAAATCAGAGTTGACTTAAAGGCAGACTACAGCAACAGCAACAGCAGCCAACATTTGGGTTGTGAATGAGAAAACCAGAAGTTATGACAGTAACTCAGGTAATTTAAAAAAGGTTTGAAATTGTCTTCAAACAGGAGTCAGTCAGACCTCTAAGAGCAAGGTGATGGCAAACCCCTTCTGAACAAATCTTGCCAAAAAGCCTCCATGTTAGATTTGCCTTTGGGTTGCCATAAATCAGAAATGCCTTGAAGGGACAGAAGAGCAACTGTAACATATCTGAAGTCCTCAAAAATTAAATATCTAATCCTACTCAATAGTTAGTCCTTTCACTGTGTTTTAAATCCATAATGATAAGTATATGATTATACTGCACAAAGAAGTGTTCTTAAACACATGCACAATTCTCATTCAGGCATTTGCCTCATGTATCATTTTTTTTTTTACAGGTGAAGGGGAGTGGGGCTGAACACATTAGCTCTGTGCCCTCTCCCTTGCTATACCAATTGCTGTTTCTGACTTGATGTAGATGGTGACTGTCTAAAGAGAGGTATTTCCTCTACATACATTATTCTGGGGAGAACCACAATGGATATAAGATGTTCTTTGCATGTACCAGTTCTCTATGTGTAGAATAGGGATGGAAAGAATACTTGCAAATATTTGAAATATGATAAAAAAGATTTCTTGAGTGTCAAAAAACCTTGACAAAGGGCATCTTGGACTGACAAGAATCTTTTCAGTTCAGGACTTACTCTGTGTGTGCAAGAAACAACATTTTCTGCAGTGAAAACAATTTAAAAATGCAGTTTTCTGCATTAAAAATGTGCACATTTTGTGCAGAATAAGTTTCTCACTACAGCATTTTCTTCACAGAAAAAGAACAAAACCAAAACATCTTGAGTGCAGAAAATGCTCTTTCCTGCGTAGAAAATGCTGTTTCTTTTCTGGACACCCCCCCCTCCACCCCCCCAACACACTCACACAAGAATTTTCCACATATTAGGTAATGACCTACAAATAGTCTTTGATAAAACTGTGTAGTTTTCAAAGACTTTCTTGCAGCAGAAAGATAATTGTTAGTCACTTTTTGCTTCTGGCAAGAACAAAATTAGTGAAGAATTAAATCCATAGTGGAGAAGGCAACAAGAATGGTGTAGAATGGGGAGGAACTAGCATTGTCACCCTCACCTGGGCTAACATATAGCAATATATAGCAGCATATAGCAGAGATGGAAGCATTGTGCATTTACAGGCAAAATTGGCCACTGAGCTTTGTTTAATGCACCATTTGTGGAGGAATACATAGTCATCAGATCCATTTAATGGACTATTGAATAGTAAGTCAACACATAGGTAAATCCCATTAATTCAATGGGTCTACTTTAGGCAGGACTGGCAACAGGGTTCTGGCCAATGATTCGTGAAATAGTGCAATTATTATTATTAGTATTAGTATTTGCAAAGAATCATATGTTCCTCCACAAATAGTGTATAACAGTGGGCTTTTCTGGAGAAGTAGTAAACTGCTGAGAATTGTTGGCCTATGCTGCTGCTCAAGGAGAGGGTTTTCGTTGCTGTTTTTTCAAAAAGGGCAATACTAAAATGTTACCCTGATCCATACAGCTTCTTGTTAGATATGTGGTGAAGTCAGTGATTTTTTTTATATTTCCTTGATTAAACCTCTCACGAGAAAGCTTCATAAACCTCATTAATGTATACTACCACTTTTCATTCTTTCCTATGGGAAACAATCTGTCACAGGTGTCAGAATGGAAATATAGTTGAGCTTTCCCAGAAGATCTGTATTAAGGCACTATGAAAGATTTGTTGAAATCTGTCATCACAATGGTTGAAAGCAGAAACAAAATAGATTGTCATTGACTGCTTGAAGGGAACTGCAGTTTCTCAGTACTGAAAAGTGGCAAGGAGAGGCATTTGTAATAATACATTTTCCTGGGAACTCTATATATGGTTCCACTTACTCCCAAATAATTTGGTGGGGTTCCTTTGATTTCTTGACAAACAAGGGATAAAGTAGGAGAAAAACATGAAGCATGCATATAGGTCAAGATCTTATTTAACACTGGTGGATTGTAAAGCCCAGCCAGTATAATTACACAAGAGGTCCAGCGGGAAGGTTGGAGTGAGTGAAAGAGACAGTAAGCAATAGAGCAGCATGGGAAGGAGCACCATAGAGAGTATGACCCAGGAAGTGATAGAAGGAGAGTGGTAGAGTTAGGCAAAAGCTTTGGCAGGGAAGGTGACTGGCACAACAATGCAAACATGCACACACATACGACAAGTGAAGGGCTGTTGGGGTCAGCCAGGGCAAAACAGTGACCTGCACCATCTGACTGCTGTTGTCCACAATAGGAGGAGTTGCCCACACTGGGAGGAACTGCAGAAGGAGGTACTAGATGTGTCTTTGCACAATATCAGAAAAAGAAATACTTAGGCTGGGAGCACAAGTCACTAAGGGGGGAAGTAGACGGGCAGCATGGGGCCGCCCCGGGAATCTGCAGATCGGGGCCAAGGTATCCGCACTCCTCGGCCCCGAGGTGCAGCATCCCAGGCCCAGGAAGGAGCGCTAAAATAGCACTCCTTCCGCAAGACGCCAAAGGTGCGCCACAAAAGGCCTCTGGCGCACCTTTGGCACCTCTTCTGCTGCAGCGTGTGCGGACGCTGCAGCGGAAGTGCGCCACCGGAGCGCCGGCCGTGCGGAGGGCCGGCCGCTCTGATGATGTTTTCGGGAAGGGGTTGGGGCGCCCAGTGTGAGGCTGCCCCTCCCCTTCCTGGCCTCGAAAACGGTGCTTTGCGCCATCTGCTTAGGCCTTAAGTTGATTTTCACACAGGAAATCTGTGCCAGGATAGATGCATCTATCTTGAAAAGAAAATACTTTTCAAGCAGAGTATTTTCAATACTCTGCTTGAAAAGCTGGCAGAGTATCCCAGACCGCCTACTGCCTGGGCTCCTGGCTGTGCAGTTACAACCTGCGTCCAGTCGGTTACAACCTGCGTCTATCCTGGCACAGATTTCCTGTGTGATAATGTCCTACAAGGATTCTGATCTTAACAAACTTCTAATCTAAGTGCCATTTTTAGCATTTAAAGGCTTAAATCATTTGGTCCTGAAGTTCCAGAAGGGCTGCTTTTCATCCATACTGGCCTTCCTTGAGGTCAATCAACAGGGGCCATTCACATTTGCCTGTGTACACAGGTTGATAAGAACAAAGGCAGAGCCTTTTTTCTGTAGTGCCCTAACTCCTCTGGAATTAAGATTTCTCAGGAGTTTATCAGGCCTCTTCTTCACAGGTTTTCAGGAAAGCTTTGAAGAGCTATTTATTCTCATTGGTCTTTTTTTGAAATTTTATCTTTGGATTGCTATGCAAGTCTTATCTTCAATTGTATTTCATTATTTTTTCTATTTTGTATTTTTTTTAAATTAAAATATTCGACCCCTAGTTAAAAGGCAAGTTATTCCCCAAATACATAAAAAGACAAATAGAGCAAACAAGTTGAGCATAGACAGTAAAGAGGGTCAATATATTCTTTGGATTTCCTCAGACACTGCCTATGTAGCAGGTCTCCCTTTGATATTTAATACAGTTGGCCTTCCATATCCACAGATTCTGCATCCATGGATTCAACCAACCATAGCTTGAATATATATATTTTTAAAATCCCTAAAGGCAAACCTTTGAGTTGTTCACCATTTTATATAAGGGATAGCATTTTACTACCCTGTAGTATATAATGGGACTTGAGCATCCAATGTTTTTGTTATCCATGTGGGGATGGGCTGGAAGAAAACTCCAGCAGATACAAAAGGCCCACTGTACTTACTTTTAATATGAGAGTAGATACATTCAGTTGTACCATAGAGCTACTTACTTAATATAGTAATAAGCCTGGTAATAGTTTTAGATTGAATTTATTTATTTATTTATTTATTCACCTGCCTTTCTCCCAGTGTGGGATCCAAGGTGGTTTAAAACTAGATTATAGAGAAATACAGCTAAAAGCAGTCATAAATGTAAAAGTGAAAAATAATAACAAATTATTAGATTATAATGGCACTGAATGTAAAACTATCAAGAGTCATTTAAAGCATGAGGAAAAGAAAAAAAAAACCACCAGCATTTCCCTTCCCATTAAGCATCCTCCTTCTCTCCCCATTTCCACAACAACCACTCAATGGCAAAACACCAGCCTAGCTCCCTGTGGAAGGCTAGGAGCAGCCACTATGAAGGCCCTCTCCCATGCCATTACCAAATGTAAATGTGATGGTGGTGAGATCTTCATTCAAGGATAGGATTCCAAAGTCATCCCAGGCATTGAGTGTTCCAGACACAAACTCCAAGACTTAGGGACTGCCCCTAGATATGTCATTATGCATTACACATTAAGTACCAATCAAAGTTGGTCACACAACTTTTAGTTTGAACACACACACACACACACTTCCCTGTTTGTAAATTAGTGAGCTTATTGCTTGCCAAATTAAGTCACCTTACCTCTTCCAGCTTCAATCCTGGATCTGGGATACCCCTGGATGTTATCAGACATAAATCACCACTGATTTAGCCATGATGCCACCGGCTGAATCCATCCCAGATCAAAGTCTCACTCAGCTGGAACTTTTTCAAAGTCAGAGAGCTTTTCAAAGTCAGCCAAAAATTGGCCGGCCCAGCGAGGCTTTGACCCGGGATAGATTCAACTGGTGGCATCATGGCTAAATTGGCAGCAATTTATGTCTGATAATATCTGGGGGTATCCTGGATCCAGGATTGAAGCCGGAAGAGGTAAATCGGCTTAATTTGGCAAGCGATAAGCTCCTTGGTTGCTTCCAGAACAAGGTGACATGAGAACTTATTCCATTCCAGTTACTTAGGGATAAGGAAAGTTTAATCTAGCCTACTTACTTCAAGCCAGAAGGTGGATGCAGAGCAGAATGGATGATGAGCCCTAATGCTAGAATGAATGGGAATGAAAGGAGGACACTAAGTAAATACTTAGAGATCTAGGAGAATTTTTCAAATTGCAGCAACAAATCAATTAAGCCTTGCAAACTGTAGGAAACTGCTGCTTTACTAGGTGAACTGGAGAGTTGCACACATCCCTTTTCTTTAACTTGTAGCCGAACCCACCAAACTGGAAAATTTGCACTCTCATCTTCTGCCTGGAGATGACTCTTGAAAATTGAAGACTTGAGGCCAGGCCCTGAGATCTGATTACCTTACTGAAGAATCTCAAAACTCATATAGTTTATATGTGGAGATATGATGACACATACAAGTGTAATTGTCCATGAATTTCATTTGGCAATGATTGCCCAGCCAGCAGAGAGGTAGTGGAGCTCCACTATGCCTAGCCCAGAAACAGGAGAAAGACCCTCACTCAATCCCAAATGCCACCATCCTGGTCACAGAAGAAGAACCAGCAGTATCTGTGGACTTGATCCCCTTTCCCACTGCTATTCCCTTCTCTTTTTGTGTCATATCATTTTTGGTTGTAACCCTGAGGGCAGGAAGCTGTCAAATTAACATTTTTTAAGCGGCTCTGAGAGCATTTCTAAAGAGCAGGGTATAAATACAATTATTAAACAAATAAACATAGCATAGTGCCCCAGGGGGAGTGGAACTAAGACTGGTGGAGTTTTATGCTCCATTAAGTTAAAGTGAGTTTTTGACCAAGGTCTTCAACTTCATCACTCCTGGCTCAAAAGCAAACGGGAATCCATTACAGAAGTATCCATAAACTCATGAATAGTTCAACATCAAAGCAACTGTGTTAAAAATAATGATGGAACACAGAGATCTGCCCATTTCCTATTTACACACACCCAGGTGTCCTGTACTTTTTATTGTTCAACAGGAAAAACTTCATAATAAGGCAGAAGTTTCATTGTATCCATGTCCCATTTTTGCATGCATCTGTCGCCGCAGGGAAATGGCAATAGCAAGTACATTTCTATACTGCTTATCAGTGCACTTAAGCACTCCCTTAGTGGCTTACAATGTGTAAGCCAATTGCCCCCAACAAGCTAGGTACTCATTTGAGTGACCTCGGAATGATGCAAGCCTGAGTTGAATCTGAGTCCCCTGGCTGGTATTGAACTCACAACCTTATGGTTTGTGAGTGAGTGGCTGCAGTACAGGCATTTAATCATTGCACCACTAGGGAAAGAGACCCAGACATCAAGAAGAGGCTTTTCCGGATGGATGCTGAGGGATTTGGACATTGCTTGAAAGATCAGTTTCTCCAGGCACTGGCCAAGTGAAGCACTTGCTTTGCCCAGCACTCATTGACCCAGTCAGGATGGAGAGCAGTGGGCAAAGGGAATTAGCTGCTGTCCACAGAAGCCTGAACCATTTCTCCAACCATGGATCTTTCAGTGCTTTCTGCAGTTAGACGAGGCCAGGGAGGAGCAAAAATGAAGTCAGCTGTGCCTGAATGAATATTCCTCGAGAATACCACGAAGTCCTGAGCTAGCTCTTTTTTCTTCTGTTTTCTCACTTGGTGAAAGAGTAGCCAAGCAATTGAACTGTGGCTTTGAAGCTATGAATCATTTGCTAATCCTTCTTTTTTCTAGAAGCCCTGAAGCCCTATGGGATGGGTGGGCCAAACTTGCAGACCAAACTGAGCATGTGGGTGACAGGTTTTCCACTAGGGGTTCCAGGTCAGGATTCTCCTGGCCCCTGGGAATTCAGGAACAGCCCCTGAGATTTCAGGGCCAAAACCTGAAGCCTAGGGAGGACCCCTTGCAATGTCACAGGAGATGAGTTCTGGTAATGCTACAAGGGGCAGTTTCTGGTCTGCTGATGAAATTAGGCATAATACATTAAGCATCAACCAGTGTGGTACACAGTATGCCATTCAAATAAGTGATATCAAGCATAGCAAATGAAGAGTGTGTGTATGAGCTTTCAAGACAGCACTTTCATTCTGTGATTCCTCCCTTTGGGACTGGGGATCAGGTCCTGAGATCTGGCCATTCTATCACCCTTGCCCAAGGGATACTGAGAGGTATAAAAATCAGCTGCAAACTCAGAAATCACACAATACACTCTTTTTTTCTCAGTCCTTCATTAACTCTTCCTATGCATTCAGGCTCAAGACTTATATGCTCCATGTGCTGACTATTGCTTGTCATTCTCCATCTCCCTCCATCTTTCTTTCCCTCCTCTGTTCTCCATAGGCTGAAAGATCCCACAGATACAGGATGTATCCCATACCCTGATCTCATAAAGAAGGTGAGTTTTTAAACCTTCAGTTTTGGTGCTTTCCCCTCTTCTCCCCCAGTAAACATTTATTGGGTATAGTAGCTCTTCCAATAGCATAGCTGCAGCATACCTCATGATGTGCAAAATAGGTCTTCTCTGCCCAGCTGTTAAAATACTATCACAGAACACAGCTGCATTTATGCTGTTGCTACAATCCAGTTAATGACAGCAAGGAGAAACAGAAGTGGTAACTGGGCACTGAACAGTCTTTGGGACAAAGAAATAATCCTGAGTGTCTCTCCACACAATCCAGTTAATTCCTAGGGCCATTCCTAGTTATTGTTCAGAGAAAGTCTAACCATGAGTCACTTTGGAAACTCGGTACCTTATTTTACTTTTCAATAGAATGGGTTGGGCCAGACCTGCCTAACTGGTTTTGAAGAGCTTTTCCATCCCTTTTGACAATCACTGGAATTGCAGGTTTCAAAGAGTAGCACATGAGGTCATCCAGTTGAATTCACAATAATAAAATAATACTTTAACAAGTAATCAAGAATTTTCTAGTCCTCTTCAGGCATGCTAAGGGTCAGAAAAAACCATTGAATCAATGGAAATTTGGTAAATCAACACTTCGCTAAATTCCATAGGTTCAGTGGGTCTCTTCTAGCTAGGACAGACAATTGATTTTAACCTCAGTTCTCCATATGATTAGAAATATATCAAGGAGAGCAGGGTTAACCTCCCTTCTCCATCTCTATTGCCTTCTCAGTGGTCAAATGCCTGTATTGCAAGCCACAAGGTCGTGAGTTCGATCCCAGGGGCTCCAAGGTCCAGTCAACCTTGCATTCTTCCATAGGTCACTAAAAAGAGTATCCAGCTTGTTGGAGGCAATTAGCTTACACACTGTAAAGCACTTAGGGGTGTTAGTTCACAGATAAGCAGTATAGAAATGTAGTTGCTCTTGCTATTTATGATACAAGGCTGTAAGAGCATAATTACATTAGGATAGCAGCTTCTGTAACCATCCCTTATCACATGATGCTATGTCTGTCTTGTAGCTGCTTCATTCTCTGTCCATTCCTGGAGTGCTCCTTTTCACTGATGTGCAAAACCCATCAACACTTCCCAATTGTGCTACTTTTCCACTATTGATTCATGTATGATAAATTCCTCCTGCAGTTCTGATATTGAGGCAGTCCTGTGGTGTGAGTGGGCATGATTCTGCTCCTCTTTCCCCCTTGCTCATTATTCCCAAGCAAGCTGTTTTTCTTTGCTTTTTAAAATTCCTTTTCTTTTTCTTTCTTACTTAATCAATTGATGTGACTGGGCAATTCAAAATGTGTGTGTGTACACACACACACACACACACACACATACATGAGGGGGTATTGTAAAGTTTTAATTATCACCTTTAAAAAAATGTCAGAAAGTTTGTTTTGATTGTAGTTGTTAACTTATCTACACATAGTCACCATCTAGATTTACACATTTTCCTCAGCTGACCCTCCAAATACCATTATTGTAGAAGTCTGCAGATCATGCCTTAAACCACTCTTCCACTCCATGAATTACATCAAATCGGCAACCCTGCAACAGATTTTTCATTTTTGGGAAAAGAAAAAGTCTTGGTGATGATGACACTGACAAAATGTTATCAATATACCATAATAACATCTCAGTGATAATTATTACTTTACAATACCCCCGTGTGTGTGTGTGCGCGCGCGCGAATACACACACACACACACACAGAGAAAGACATATACATATATTTAAATATATAGACCAAAAGGCCTGCTTGGAAAGGCACAGGGAGGCAGGGTTATGAAAGCTAGTGTCTCAGGGTGTTAAGACAATTTTATTGTTTCAATTAGCCCAATGAGATTTGGCCTTGTAATATTCTGCGGCCTTCTTCAGAGGTTGATAAAAGATAAAAGAAAAAGGGGGAAATACATAAACAAAAAAATCTTACAATTCACACATACAACCTGCTCATCCACAACTATAAAGCTCTGTCATTAAGCACTTCACTGCCTGCATCTGGTGAAGTAGACTTAAGCCTACAAAAGCTTATGCTGCCAACATTTTTCTCTCAGTTAATCTCAAAGGTGCTACAAGATCCTTTTCCTTACTCAGAGGAATAAAACAAAGATATATTTCTCTCATTGCCTGTTTGACTGGTGAGAGACTGACCAGTGTGCATCCACCCCCACACTAACAGATGTCTATCGGAAGAAGGAAGATGCTACTGTGAAGCTGCCTGCCTGACAACTGACTTGACAAATGAACTCATGCTGATGCTCTCACCCAAATGAAAATAAAACTAGCCAGTATGTCTTCTGATCATTGCTGTTCATTGCCTGAAAGGACACACTGCACCCACCTTTTCCCAAAGGAAGGGGGAATTTGACAAGTTGCTGCTCATAATGTGCTACTGTTGCCTGCTTTGGTGATTGGGTGAGCAGTAGACAATCATTGTGACCTCATGCTGATGCTGAAGTGGCATGACTGGTCATTGTGACCTAACACTGATGTTGCCTGCTTAAAGGAGAGAAACTGGCATTGTGACCTGATGATGTTGCCTGCCAGAAGGAGAGAGACTGGCTATTGTGACACCTCATGTTAGTGCTGCCTTCATAAATGATGGAGCAAAGGCCTTGTGAGGCACCTGCCAGAAGATTCAGAAACTCAGGAACTCTCTTACTTATGCTACCCTCTGAAAGACAGTGAAAATGACCCATGTGCTCTTCCTCAAATGTCCACTGCCTTATGGCCTTATGCTGATGCCACCTGCCTAAGTGAGAGAAAGAGAGAAAACAAAAAATATGGTCTTTCACTGCTGCTGTTTACTTAAGACGAAAGAGAAATGCTGGCCTTTTGTTTCCAAACATTACCAAGCATGTTTATCTGAGAGGAGTCCTTTGCATCCAAAGCAGATAAAGTTTTTTTTGTGGGTTTTTCGGGCTGTGTGGCCATGTGTGGACGTTTTGTCAGTATCTGTGGCTGGCATCTTTAGAGAATACTGGAATGGAAGAGAGTGGGTCTATATATACTGTGAGGCCCTGGGTAGGGAGGAGTGATTCCCATGTCAACTGTGTATTGTTCTGTGTTGAATAGGTATTGTTCTGTTGTTAATGGCATGGTTCCAGAACAATACCTATTCAACAACAGAACAATACCTATTCAACACAGAACAATACACAGTTTACATGGGAATCACTCCTCCCTACCCAGGGTCTCACAGTATATATAGACCTACTCTCTTCCATTCCAGTATTCTCCGAAGATGCCAGCCACAGATGCTGGCGAAATGTCAGAAAGAAACTCTTCTAGAACATGGCCACACAGCCGGAAAAACCCACAAAAAACTATGGATGCCGGCCATGAAAGCCTACGACTTCACATTAGATAAAGGTTTTAAAAACTTTCTTCCTTCTCTTTAATGACAATTACCCCATTGAACAATGCCTGGTGCTCAGCACTGCCTATTAAGACATGAGAAGACAGCTTATTGATTCCCAGCTGGTTTTCAGTAGAACTCTCTCTCTTTGCTAGGTTTTAACCTCATGCTATCATCTGCATGACCAAAATGCTCATGATGATCTTAAGATGAAGGATGAAATCAGGGATGTATCCAAGGACAAAGTGTTGTAATGGAGGATATCAAATTACCCTCACATTGATTCAGTAACTGCATGTTCTGGTCACAGCAAAGAGGTAAAAACTGTAGATATATTAAAATTATTAATAGTGAACACAGAACGAGAGATGAGAGATGACCCTGGATTCACTGTGAAATGGTGCTGTCAGAACCTAGTGTGAGATATGAGAGTTGTTAAAGTAATCAGGAATGTTGACTACTCTGGAAATTCAAGTTACTCTGAGAAGGAGATTGTATTCTTTTTGCCTTATTGAATGCTTTAAGAGCTGAGATTCACCTTAGCTTTGATTAATACTTTGGAATTCCTCCTTTTTATATCTCCCTCTGTGTCTTAATTTCCGAATGGAAATTGAATGGACTTGCCTTCAAGTTTGAGTTATTTGCAACCATATCTGTGCTAATTATTCATGACTTACCCAAGGCATGCCTTTATTTCAAACAGAACAAAAAAGTTGGTCAAAAAGTTTGGCAGTGTACCCTCCTGCCCCCCACCCCCTGCAGTGTCTCTTATAACAAGTGAGTTGTAAATACCGTATATGCATTTTAAACCACAGAAATCCAGGGTTCTTTTTGTTCCTGCAGAACAAAGGAACAACACATTTTTAGAGAAGTACTGTCATGCAAATGTTGAGAATTGCCATGTTTGTGCAAGACCACTCCCAAGTAAATTCCAAAAAAGAACAGTTACCATTTTAAATAGCAATTTAAATATAATGATGATCACTTAACAGGAGGGCTAGTCAAGTGCAACAGAGTCATGTATTTGAGAACCAATGAAAGACCAGACACACAAATGATTAAAAATAATACATAAGGAGCTCCCCTTTCCCCACTCCCCTCAAGAAATAAAGGCAGGAACATTGACACCTCAAGATGAGGCTTGACAGCTCTGGTATAATAGAATAGAAATACCAATTTTGCTTTCTTTTTTGAACCACTGATTGTTAGTAATGGCAAATTGTAAATTACACACACCAAATACACCCACAAGGGAAGAATTGCAAATTAACTTGTAGTTCAATCAACTGGGATTGATATGAGAAGATTATTCATTAGAGGTGCCCATTCAATCAAGAACTCATGCGACTCACATTCATCCTTATTTTATTCACTTTCTGTATCACCTTTCTGGTGAAACAGTTTATTACCATTTATAAAACAGCCAAACAAAAGAGTTTCAAAAATCAATTCCCCATCACACTTAATACCACCATAACTTACAAAACAATTACCACACATATAAGAGACTCCACTACATAGTTTCAAATCTTGGCAAAATAAGAATGCTTTGGTTTAGCACTAATGATGAAGATAGGGAGGAGAAAAGGAAGGTTTACGAAGGTTGTAATTCCATAAACACATACTTGGAAGAAAAGTCTCACTAGTCTTACTTCTTGGTACACTTAAATCCAGTTGAAGTGTCTGTGCAATAGATTACGTATCGCAAGAAGTTTGGATTCAGTGGGCAGCGTGGCTGTTACTATCAGTATATCTGTATTTTTGTTGTTGTTAACTGCCCTTGAGTCGACCTTAACCCATGGCAACCCTATGGATGAGACTTCTTGTCTTCCACTGTTTTGTTTAATTCTTGCAAAGTCATACTCATGACCTCCTTAATAGAGTCCATCCATCTAGCATGTAGCCTTCCTCTCTTTCTGCTTCCTTCCACCTTTTCTAGCATTGTTGTTTTTTAAGCAACCATTCAAACCTAATCAGGTGGTCCTTTCTTAACACAGAGGGAGCCAAGGATATGCACTCCAGCCCTGCTCCTCTCTCTCCCACTTCCATGTTGCCAGAGAAAGTCTGAAAAGCTATAACCATGTTTAGATGGACATGATTTAAAATGTCCATGTGACGGGATACTCAGACAAGCCAAGAGAACAGACCTAATATTCTCACTACAAAATATTCTAGCTACAAAGTAAAGGAAAAGGTCTTACTTATGCACTCAGACATACACCTACAGATGTTAATGGGTTTGTGCTTCAGTGTTGGTGAAAAGCAAGGAAGTGACTTGATTTTGTCCCCTTCACATCACCCAGCATTTTCTTTCTGAGGCAGCTGCATCACTCTAATATAGGGCTGGCCTGCTGTAGGAAAGGAGAAATAAATATTTTTTTAAAAAAACTAGATTCTCTACTGCTGACTACTCAAAGTAGTGGTCCATGGACCAGTACCAATCAGCAAGCTATTGGCTGCTGGACTGTGGCTGTCATGTCTTACCTGGAGAAGACCTTTTCAGATGAAAAAGGGGAAGAGAAGCCAGGATGACAGGCCCAGCTGGAGCTGGAAGAACATGGCACCAACAAAGGCAGAGCCTGGCATATCCTACACACCAGCTGCAAATCAGTAGGTGGGAGGAGAAGTACTTCACCCTCTCCAGCCATATAAATTAAAGTGTAGGGAGAAAAAAGCCAGGCTTCATTGTGCTCCACTTTAAATACAAGACACTGGGCTAATGAGGCCAGCTGGGCTGATTAACCTTTGGCTATAAATTAGCTCAGCCCAGGCCATTCTGTTTCAGAACTATAGCTCCCATTTCCTTGCAACTCTGATTTCCTTTCTTTCTTTCTGCTTTTGTTTGTTACTCTATATATGCCTTGGAATTAGCCTGGCTTTCCCTTGCCAGTTCTTGTGGACTATAGGCATGCTCACCTGGGCACCTACTGGATTTAAACAGGACAGTATGAGTTCTAGGAAACAGAGAAACAATTGTAGTCAATGGTGACAACTATGATGTCATTTCCTCACACACTGGGTGGAAGCCCTGCTGGCCCTCCACATCAGATAGTTTAAGAAGCATTACACTTAAGAATCACAGCTGTACTTGGCTTGGTTCCCACACCAGAAGAAAAGTGGGATAATATATACACATGCATCTCTCTACAATAGACATTTTTGTTGGTTTGTTTGAAACACTCTAATGTTCAGGCCAGGATTATTAGAATGTCCTGGACTCAATAAGGATACTTCACTCCAGATTTTCTATTGGGGGTTTGGCAAGGCTAGAACAATTGGCTTGTGGCCTTAGACAGGAAAAGAAATATATAATAATAAAACCTGCACCCTTTAAGCATACAATGAGCTTGTGTTATTACTCCAGATCTCCATAAACAACTGAAAGGCATGAGAGATGGTGAAGACTCCTTCATTGGGATGTCTTTTTTGTAAAATAATAAAAATAATAAAATAAATAAATAAATAAAATGGCAGCTATCTGCTGAGAATGCTCTAACTGGAGATCCTGCACTGAGAAGAGGGCTGGACTGGATAGTCCATGAGGCCCTTTGCAACTCTATCATTCAATGAAAAAATGTCTCCTGATTTTATGAAAAGCCATCTCCTGCAGGGGAAAAAGCTGTTCTGCTGCTTCCCAAGCTGCTTGGCAACTTTCTTTCCTGATAGAGATTTTCATTACCCTCTCCACTGCTATCACAGAACTAATTTTACTCCTGACACATACCACTGCCTGTGCTGCTACAACCTCCCATGCTGGAGTAGGTATGTTCATTGATAGGATTGTGACTGGCTTACAACTCCCATTTTCATGGGTCAGTATGGTCAAAGACCTTCTCTGATATAAATTGATAGAATGGTACCAAAGGATGCAAATAATCTTGAAACACACAATAAAGTTACTCATTATGGCAACTGATAATTAAGATGAAACTTTAAATTCTTAAGGTCAAGGAAGAGAAGTATTATCATATTTGTGCTGTGACACCAGAATATATAGCAGTGGGGGGTAAAGTGTGGTTTTCAGGCTGTTTTGGTGGCCCTTGGTCACTCCAAACCCCTTGTGTTTTTTCTTACTAAAGAGTGAATTGCCAGTCCTACAAAACATCAGGAGTGATCATTCATGTTTGGTTTTGGCTTCCTCCATGTTGTTTAAAACATACATACCTACACATTTGTTAGATCAAAAAGTGGACTTTAAAAAACAATTGATGACATTTTGGGTAGTCTGTATGGTTCCCAGAAGATGCCAAGGGCAAAAAGTAAGAACTTTGACTCACCACAGTAGCCCACAGTAGGAATGGAAAGAGGTACCTCATCTCATACTCACTTTTTTTCCTGCCTGTGAAATTGCACATGTACCTTGGTAGTGGTTTACTGTTGCAATGGCACTAGCAACTATCCCAGTTCTTATATCTGCCACCAGAATGAAGCATTAAGTGTCTTATGCTGTTGTTGGAGCTATCACAAGTGCTGTCTTAAAATAAATAATCTATATCAATCATGAATATATCACATGCCATGAAATAGGTTCTAGTATTCCTTTGTTTTCTCTAGAGGTAATCCAATTATAACAGAAAGCACTTGAATATTTGTCTTCTATATCCAGACAGCACATCTGATTAAAAGATGGAGAATGATAAGAATGAATGAAAAGCTTTTCTTTATTATCCAGTCATAATTCTTGTCCTAGGACATTAATACAATCTGTTGAGATCAATGGCACAGCCCACTTATACCAGGGACTATTCTTTGTTCCTGTCACAGGGTATAAATATCCAGACTGTCCAGTAGTGAGAAGAACAATACATTTTATTGAATAGTAGATTGGCAGTAAGTTCAGGAAAGAAGGAAGAACTAAATACATTCAATTAATTTATGCAACAACATACTGTTAAGTAGTGTCTGCCATTATCATTTTGTTAGTTTACTGAATTCTCTTCTATAAGGTACAATGATGAGCAACAGGGAGCTACACACATTTCTAGAAGAAAGATCTGTCAGCAGCTAAACAGAATCTCCTGGTGTAATAGTAATTTATCTCTGAATAATAGTTGCTAGTAGGCAAAAAGCATGGAAAACCTACTGCCTTTAAGCGCTGCTTGTGAATTTTCTCACAATGCATTGTTTTCAAGCTCTGAGGGCTTGTCTGTACTAACCAGAATACTCCAGACTGCTCCCAGAGTATTCTGGCTCCAGAGCTGTCCTGGATTCTCCTCCATTACCTCCACACTTCTTAGCAACTCCAGCCAGCTATCTACACACATATCCCTCCTGTGATGCCTGACATGGCTGTCACAAGTTGCTCCCCCTGAGGTCAAAAATGAAGCACTCAGCATCAATCACATGGCTGGATGCCTCATTGTAACCCCAGAGGGAGCAACTCACACCAGCAGCCATTGCGCCAGGTGACACAGTGAGGATATGTGTATAGACAGCCACCCAGAGTCACTATGGAATCTTCTGTTTTTTTTCTCCAAAATCCAGAGCAAATGACAAGTTTTTAAAAACTTGTTTTAAGGGAAGGATAGGGCAGATTTAGTATGCCTTAAGGCAGGCCACACTCAAATTGGAGATTTGGGCCTGCATCATGAAGGCTGCTTTGAGAATGGGGTGAGACCATTTTATTTGCTCCATGTAGATGACCCCTAAGTCTATCATCATCTGTAGTCACCGTTTGACAGCCCCTAGTTTGAAAGAAAGCTAAAGCTTTGATTGACAATAGTGCTGAGCAGAATTTTGTACATGACTATTAAACACATTAAACAACCAGTTAGTTTCGCCTTAAGACATCATAACTGCTTGGAGCAAAAGTGAATTATGGAGGAGACTTTGATTGGCTGGCTGTTTCATATAATGATAGTTTTTGAACTTCCTGCTTCCAGGAAATCCCTTCCATATCCACTTTGTGTGCTTGGCAACACCCACTCACTCCAGGATTGTCAAGATGCCCATGTGCCTGCTATAGGGCATGGATGGAAGATATTTAGCACTCTTTAAACTGCAGCTTCCTTGAGATCTTGTTGAACAAGATCTCAAGTGGTGAGGAATGATGAAAGCTGTAGTCCAACAACATGGAGGTTGCTATGTTTCCTATCTTTGTTGAAGATAAACCTTCGAATTCATGAAGAGGAGTGGACAGGCCCTTTGGCTAATACCACCATACCTACATGGATTGAGATGGCACTCTTGGACACACCACAGACCTCACAGTTGTATCATGTGGACAAACACCAGGATGCTCAGAAGAGACAGAATACAGAATGTTAGGAAATATTATTTGGACCTGTAATGAAAGCACATAAATTACAAATGCAATTAAGGAAGGAAATATGGAGAGTATTAAGAAATTTTTATTTGGATCTGTGATGAAAGCACATAAATTACAAGTGGAAGAAACAACATGCCACAAAATTGCATAGGATTCTTACAAAAATGTGGATTATGCCTCTAAAAGGCTTTGAAAGAAAATTATATACATGATAAATGAGAAGTTTTCCCTTTAATTTAAAACATATCACTATTTCCAATCAGCCATAACATACAGTGTTTATACCAATGTATAAGAGCAACATTAGTTTTCAAAGGAAGGCAAAACATAGCCTTTTAGTTTTAGTGAAAGAATCTCTTCCAACCATGTTAGGTTGAAATGTTTGGTGTTCATGATCTAAAATTCATCTTAAGCTAATAAAAGAAAATGGTCCTCAGCAATGTGAAGATATCTGACGTGTACAATGGAATTCAATGAAATATGATGTAGCTCTATTCTCTAAAGCAGAAATGTCCACGGTATATTACTTCCACACGTTCCACACGCAACAAGGCAAATACATAAAAGGCACAAGACTCTCACATCATAGACTCCTTTTTTTCATTACCTCACTTTATTTCAAGTAATATTAATGGTAAATGATAATATAACTGTTAAGTTTGAACAAGGCAAGATATACAATATTACACACTAAACTACAACTGCAAAAAGGGCACTGTACAGATATTAAAAAAGTAAG
This sequence comes from Phrynosoma blainvillii, assembly GCA_026167975.1. Classification (NCBI taxonomy): domain Eukaryota; kingdom Metazoa; phylum Chordata; class Lepidosauria; order Squamata; family Phrynosomatidae; genus Phrynosoma; species Phrynosoma blainvillii. The sequence continues at coordinate 197,625,667 of JANUYF010000001.1, read as the reverse complement.
TACAGTCAATGATCAAATACAAATGTACTGAAAACCAACTACAGTTGACAATATACTCTGTCAAATCATTAACTTTTATTTCATAAATTAAAAAGCTCCTCAGAATTTATTCTAACCTATTTGTAGCTGCACTATACAAGCACACATCAGAGAAAGTCTCATGATTTTTGTGAATACTGCTATTATTGTATCCTGCCTAACTTAAAACAAATTTATTTAACCTTTATCTTATAAAATGCAGCATTAAACATTGACCCTTCCAGATTTTTTTAAATTTAATGATTAATAATATTGATCTTCAAAGTGCAAAAAGTAGAATAAAAGCCAGGAGTCATACTTACTCTTAAAATCAAAATAAAAGTCTTAGTTACATCATGAAGTCAAAGGCTTTCATGGCTGGAATCCTGTGTGGCCATGTTCTAGAAGAGTTTCTTCCTAACGTTTTACCAGCATCTGTGGCTGGCCTCTTCAGAGAATACTGGAATGGAAGAGAGTGGGATGGATAATATATATATATATATATATATATATATATATATATAATGTTCGTTGATGTGGGGGGCACCAAACACAGTGTCCAAACATGAATCAAGAAACATGAGAGACACTGCAGACTGGGTCAGCCAGAAAAATAAACAGTAGCAGAACACTTTATAAACCATCCTGGGCATAAAATGCTGTTTGAAAACACTGAAATTCTGGACCATGCCAACAACTATCAGGTAAGAATGCACAGGGAAGCCATCGAAATCCACAAACACTTGGACAACTTAAACAGGAAAGAAGAAACCCTTAAAGTAAACAAAGTTTGGCTACCAGTCCTGCAAAATAGAAAAATCAGCACTCAGCAAATGCAAATGGGAAACCACCCAGTGTCAGGGGCATTCCCAGCAGACAATGATCATCAATTAGCAGACACCAATCCTCGTTTGCATATCCTCCCACCCTGAGGCCCTGCCATCAACAACAGAACAATACACAGTTTACATGGGATCATTCCACCCTACCCAGGTCTCACAGTATATATATACCCACTCTCTTTGATTCCAGTATTCTCTGAAAATGCCAGCTACAGATGCTGGTGAAACGTCTGAAAGAAACTCTTCTTGAATATGGCCACACAGCCCAAAAAACCCACAAAAAAATCTTAGTTACATCCTTTAAATTACTCCACACATTGTAAGCAGAGTACATGTCTTTTATGTACTCTTCAAACATTGTGCAACTTTTCTTCATGCGTGCTGTAAATTAAGAACAACAACAACAAAATACTGCTCAGCCAAAGCTTTAATTTCCTTATGTACATTTATCACTAAACTTGTAACTTGAAGTCTAATCTCTATTTATTGCTTACATTTAAATAAAATAAATTATTTTGCTGAACTCCTGAGGGAAAGCAAACTACATATATGCTATTACATATTAAAGTATTTACTCAGAGAACATTTTAGTGTTTCAGTGTTATCCACCACATAGTTCTATTGAGTTCAGAGGGACTATATTCTTCCTAAGGCTAACCATATAAATAAATTTCAGGATTAGAACTCAAATCTTCACCCTCCACGTTCTTCTGTTTTAAGTATTTCCTTTTCCTTTTCCTTTTACTTTAAGTATTTCCTTTTACAATATTCCAGCTCGGAAATGTCTTTGTTTTATATACATTTTGGAGATGACATTTCCCACTAGCATGCCACAATAAGAAAAATAATAAAAACAACTATGGAGGAGATGTCTTTGTATTAATAATATAGTTGAAGAGTATTTAAAATAATTAGATCACACCATGTACCCAGAAATGATAACTGAAAACAATGTGCTTAAATTCACAAATGCATCTTTCAAAAAAAAACAACAAAAAACTATATTAAGGTTAAAGGTTAAACATTGCTTTGTAGTTACCCTAATTTGTTGTCACTGACCCCGAAATATTAGTCTATATGAGGGGGTATCGTAAAGTTTTCATTATCACCTTTAATTTTTTTTTTGACAGAAAGTTTGTTTTGATTTGTACTTGTTAACTTATCTCTACATAGTCACATTTACACATTTTTCCCAGCATTTCTTGACCCTCTAAATACTGTTATTGTAGAAGTCTGCAAATTGTGCCTTAAACCACTTCACGAATGACGTCATCTGTGTTGTCAAATTGGCAACCCCACAACAGATTTTTCATTTTTGGGAAAAGAAAAAGTCACTTGGTGATGATGACACTGACAAAATTTCATCAATATACCATAATAACTTCCAGGTGATAATTATTACTTTACTATACACCCTTGTACTTCTCCATCTTACACTTTAGTCACTTCTGGTGCAGCCTGTAACAAAAATAAAGGACACAATGAGCTGATTTTCTCAACACCATGCACTTAGGGACCAATGATGACAACAACAAAATTTCATCAATATACCATAATAACTTCTGGGTGATAATTATTACTTTATGATACACCTTTGTATCCCTGAATCTTTCAATTTCACCACAAGGCCTAGCAAGGATGTGCATGCTCTGTTTCTACAGATGGGTTTATGCATGTGTGTATCTGTATATATCTATGTTAAATATGGATGTATATCCTCATAAATTTCATTAAAATACCATTTTTCTTCTCATTGAAAAAATGTAGTTGAAAATGGCAGTTTTAGAAGACTATTTGCAAAAAATTGCATTGCTTTTTTGCATCCTATGATTAGTTTCCTGTAGAGAAAATGGCATTTTCTTTGCCTGGCATGCTTTCTTTTTCAGAAAATGCTGTTTTTTTGTACAGGAAACTTGTTTTAATTCTGCATTTTGCACAGAAATGCTATTTGCTGCACAAAAATGCCATTTTCTGTGCAAACGCACACACATTTTTCACACAGATGAAGTCCTGAACTGCAAAAATTCTCTCCTCTCTAAGATTCTCCTTGTCAGGATTTTCTCATACTTGAGAAACCCCTTCTTCTATCAGCTTTCAAATAGTCTTTCCATCCCTAATGTGAACTTACATGATACATGAAACATATACAAAACCCATGTATACTCCTTGAAGACATTTCAGTTTGGGAACTTAGGTCATTACCACAGTTTCAGTAGAACATCTCAAAGCAGAATAATTCTCTGGTACATTGTCAACAAAGCAAGTTGATAGTGCTTGCAAAGCAAACATAAAAATAAAGAACCATATTTTTTAAAAAAATCAGTGCAATTATTAAGATGGTACAAACTTCCAGAGTGCAGGTAGGAGGAAACATTAAGTTAAGGATGTTATGATAGTTGTGTGTGGAGTAATTGTTTTCCCTATTGCTGCTTCACAGGAAAGTCTGTTGTGCACTTGTTTCTACACAACACACTTTGGTCCCCAGAGAAAGCTCCAGACTGCATCCAAATGGAAAACCACCCTTGTAAAAGTGGCCACAGAAAGAGTTGCACTGGCCAGTTCATCTATTTCCTTAAGCTAATAAAACAAAGAAGGGCTACAAACAACATATAATTTCCTCACCAACCACTCATTTTAGAAATGTGCACCACCCCAACAGAGGTCTTCCATATGTGATGCTGTCCAATTGTCATTCACAAAGAAGAAGAGTATCCAGGGAGTGAGGTGGTGACATTCTCTTCCACAGTAATTTAGGAATGTGGTCTTGCAGGAATGGTTAGAGAGGTGTATCGAATTCTTTTCCTGGATTCTCCTCCAGTTCCTCATTTTGTAGTGGTTTATGGTGCACTTTTCCACCATCAGATGTGAGGGAAGAGATGGTAGAGCTATGGTCTCCGTCTTCGCTAATTTTGCCTTTCATTGCATCTTGAACAAATTCCAGAATTTCCAGTGGGAGTCTTTTGAATTTGTCTTGGTATTCTTGATCAAGTTCAGCCTGCAACTAAAAAAAGCACCAATACCATTATAAACAATACTAACAGACAATGATTGACCATGTTTTTTTAAGCAAAGGAGAAAATGACAACCAATCTCATTAGTAATTAGCAAAAAGCAGAACTTACGTTTTAACTTTTTAGGGGTGGATTTTGAGGTCGGGACAAATGTAATCCTGATTACACTGGACTCGAGCATTTGGGGGTATTATTGAATATTGCTCACAGAAATAATTGAGGAAGGGAAAATGGAAATCCCAGCTTCCTTGGGATTCATACAGACCACTTCCTTGACAATATGTGATGACACAGTGTCACCCAAAGAGGCATCAGAGGGAAAATAAATGCTGGTGGCTGAAGAAAGGAGAAAGCCATATTCAACATGGCCAGTAGAAATTCTGTCTAATACTACCATCACTATGAAATAGGTGGTTGCAGCAGGCAAAAGAGAAACGGATTTAGTTCTATTCCAAGCACCTCAGTGTTGGGCCAAATGTGCAGAGCTTCCAGTTTTAATTAACAACTCTTGCTATTTAATACCTTATGTCATGAAGACAGTACTGAGAAATCAAAAGAAAAGACAGAAAGCTGGGGCAAGTAAATACTCCCAAGTTCTACACACTTGCACAACTTCTTCAGTACACTGAAAAAATGTAACTCTGGTGGTTTAAAGTCCCTAATGAGGTTACTGAAGTAGCACAAAAGGTCAGACAAGTGCATTTTATGCAGTTGGCTACAGCTCAAATGAATGTGCTCTCAACATTCTCTTTAACTACATCCTTGGCAACTTTTTATTTGCCAGGTATACTGTGATTGCTTGCATAGTCTTCTGAACACATGACATCTGTATCTGATACAATCTCAATATTTGATCTTTGGAATTTTATTGTTTGATAGCTGACATGCAGATCGTTTATTTCTGCAGTTCTATGTGCTACAGTATTTATCATACTTTCTACTTCAGAATTGGGGAGGGTTTCCATGTAGTCTTCTATATTGAGGAGTCCCTGTGTGTTGCACAATATTCTGGGACAAGTTAGTGAGTGCAAACTGTTCACAAGGAATAATGCTGGACCTTTCCATTGCTTAAAGTAAACACAGATTAGGCCCTAGAAGACATCCATCATTCCCCTCTGGCTGCTCACTGCAGAAGAAGGCCAGTAATGGTAAGATAAATGAGCTTCAGGAGATACTCGTCTGCTGGTACCAAATTTTTAAAGAGTCTGCTTTGCTTTCAAAAGAAGGTAACATATGAGGGGAGAGGTGTAGTCTCTCTGAGATTTAATTTTTATGGATGCAGCCTGAGAGATAAGGTAAGCGATTCAGTGAATTGTCATATACATAATAAAAATAAAAATACAGAATGCTGTAGATGGAGTGGTGGAATGGAAATATATACTGTGGTACTGGGGCTGGGGGAGGGGTCTATAAAAATTAAAAAATATATCCAACATTCCCTAAATAAGCAAAAAGCTAGAAATTAGCCAGGATATATGAGAAACAGCAACATTTAGAAATTTTGGTACTTGCTCAATAATGAAACCATTTGTTCTAACCAAAAAATGGACAATAAAACCTTCTTGGAATGGCTTGGATTTTTTTTTTTTACACTTCTAAAAGGTACAATTAAAAAAAGACAATGAAAACATACAAGACTTTATACTATCTCTAGAAAATTACAGAGGCAACACCTAGTTTGACACAAAAATCATCTGTAAATCTGCTCTCCAAAATTTGTGAAGGTAAATAGTTGATGTGAACCAAAGAAATAATGCTTCTGTTTGAGAAAGTAGACCCAGTGCAAATGGATGAGGATTGACTTGTGAATATATGTGTGTTTGCCTTCTACAAGCAGTCTTCTCAACTTGAGATCTTATTTCTCACATATGGTAAGGAATGTTATCCTGGTTTATGGATTAAAAGATAGAACAACAAATATGTTACCATCCTTCCCTCCACTGTCTGAGAGGAGCACAACTTACTGAGATCCACATCAAAAGGTCTGATCCACCTAGCCCAGTATTGTCTCATTCTGGGTAATTGTGGTCCTTCAGGCTTTCATGCAGGAGTCTTTACTAATTCTAGAGATGCAAGCCATTGAATCTGTTCAAGCTTTCTCATAGAAATTATATTGTTGCACTACTGAGCTATGGTTTAGAAATGTAAATCTATGCTTCTTTCATTCTCACATGTTTTATTCTATTATTTTCCCCTCTCCACTGGGATGAAATTATAAGATTTTTATCATAATGTTAGTATTTGTGTGAAAAATTATTTGTGCAAAAAACTACACAAAAGCAACATAATTTTCATGAAATATCTTGTCTGCTAAGCAAAAATGTTGCTGAGAGAGGTATTCTGAGCAAAATTATTTTTGCAAAAAACAAACAAACCCACAAACAAATAAAAATTAGAAAAGTTTGTGACATTCAGTGGATTATTTTTTCAATCAGTTGCATCTATGTGGTTATGCACCCTTTCCCACTGAAGACAAGAAAATTTGCAAGTATTCTTTATATCTTTAGTATGTCTACTTCACAATTTTGGTAAATCCAACATTAGCCTAGTAATATCATCACAGAATTGAGGCTCACATTTCAGAAATGACAAGTTGGTTAAAGTATCCCACTGGGGTCATATATTGATAATGGCACTAAAAGGTCCATTGTTCACCACTGACACAGTTTGCAAAATGAAGACTCATAATGAAAAACAAGGACGTATCAGCCCCTCTCTCCATCATCACTACTATCTAATCCATTTGGTTCCTACCACTAGAAACAAGATGTAGGCCTCTACCCCTGCTGACCGTCTCTCTACTTGACACAACATGGTTGGATCCCAGAGGCCTTACCCACCAAAGCACAGCACACAGTTCTCATCAAGAAAACTAATAAAAAATCTGTTCAATGTTTTTCCAGATAGACACTGGTGAAAACGACCACAGTAATGTGTAACGCACAAGTATGGAAGCTTCTTCCAATATAGTGGCATCCTCAAGGGGCCAAGCTGGTTATTGCAATGCCCCCTATTAAACCTCTCCTTTTGTGTGAATGTTGGCAGGGGCCATTATTATATCCAGCTGTTCTTATGGGGATGATAGTACATATTACACTTGAACTTGATGTACCTTCAAGTACATAAAAGATGATACAGTTCAAAGTGACAAAAACCACATCACTTTCTCAGGACTACTCCAAAAGTTACTTTTCTGACACAGAGATTAATCTCTGTTGTACATGGCCTAGGATCCACACTTAGCCAATGCATTTAATACATTTGTTGAAAATGTATAAGTGTGCCTGAATAATACATGCTCTCAAATCCTCTTTCAGAACAGACAAAATGTAAAGTGGCCAGAAAGACAGGATGGCAGCTGCCACCAGATCACACAAGTGGGCTCTGGTACACTCAAGGTGTGGGGAGAACAGGGGCCCAGATATAATTGAAGTAATTTGTTCTTCTTTGCCTTCTTATGGGAGAGATTAAAACCATAAAAGGACTTATAGAATCACATAATTTGAATCACTACTCAATGCAGGAACTCCAGCTAAAGCACCCCTATAAGGTATCCACCCTCTTTTTGAAGCTGTCCAGAGAAAATGACCCCACCACCTTTCTAGGTAATTGGTTCCACTGCTGAACTGTTCTTACCATCAAGGCATTCTTTCTAACATCCATTTGAAATCTACCCTCTTGTAACTTAAAACCATTAGAACTGGTCCTTCTTGCAAACCTGCATCCTCTACTTGGTGACAGCCCATTAAATATTTAAAGTTCATTATGACTTGAACTGGATTGCACTACAGAGTTGTCTAGGTGAGCATTCTGTTTCCACAGTGGCCAAAGTTCTCACAATGGCTTCCAATATAAAAGGCATGTGAGGATTTACAAATGTGACAATTTGTAAATATGTCAGCTATGAGAACACAACTAAACTTAAACAGCAATAAGAATAGCTAAGCCAGGACAAACATAGAAGATGACAAAAGCCCTTTCGTTATTTGACATTAACATGCACACCTAAGATGTATTCTCATCCAGCCCAGAAATAACACATCGGCTGTGAAACAATCCTAACTCATGATCTATGAAGGCCTTGTGACTATATCCTGTTCAACAGTTAACTTCTGTGCCAAGATTGCTCCCACATATTTTTGTATTTGCAAGTCCCAACATTAAGAAATGCACAAATCTAATGCACTAGAGAGTAGGGAGGTTTCCATGGATTTCCATGACTGATCAGAAATCTAAACCAGAGTACTTATCCAACACCCAAACTGTTATGATTTGGTGCACCTCAGGTGATATAGTTCTGACTGCTTTTCACCTACTTAGTCCATGTAAAGGTTTGATGTAGGAAATGAGACTATGTATGTCAGTGTTTCTTTTTCTTATATGCTCTTCAGTTCATCTAATAACAGAAACAGGGATGATATTAAACATTGGATGTAAGAAGTCAAAGGCAACATGACGAAAATATGTTCCATATGTAAAACTAATGAGATGTCAATTTGCTTAATTTCTAGATCTGATAGAGATAAATTTTTGAAGCTTTTCTGAAGTTTTTCATCCCCACAGCTTGGATTACTTAATTTGAAATGGAAACAGAATGCTCCAATTTGCAATCCACAGAAGCTGAACAAATTACATTGTATCTCTCTGAAACCAAAAAAAGGGACAGAAGTCAAGGATCAAGTGACTTATGACACCAACTCTAATAGGAAACAGGCATGTTTTTTACTTTAGCACAGGGGAACAGAAAACCTTATGTGTAACTAATGGAGAAGCAAAGCAGCATTATCTCAAGGATTTTTTTTCCAGACAAGAAGACAGTTGTTGTTAACTGCCCTTGAGTCAATCTCAACTCATGGCAACCCTATGGATGAGATGACTCCAAGATCCTCTGTCCTCCACTGCTCTGCCTAATTCCTGCAACCATAATGCCCGTGATCTCCTTAATAGAGTCCATCCATCTGGCATGTGGCCTTCCTCTCTTCCTGTTTCCCTCCACCTTCCCCTGCATTATTGTTTTCCCCAAAGAGTCCTCTCTTCTCATGATGTGTCCAAAGTACAACAGCCCCAGTTTGGTCATCTTGGCTTCCATGGAGGTTTCTGGTTTGATATGCTCTGGGACCCATTTGTTTGTCTTTTTGGCTGTCCACGGGATCCTCAACACTCTTCTCCTGCACCACATCTCAAAGGAGTTGATTTTCTTCCTATCATCTTTCTTAACTGTCCAGCTCTCACATCCATACATGGTAACAGGGGAAACAATGTCTTGTATGAGCCTAACTTTTGTGCTGAGTTGTATAGAATATTTTCTAGTTCTTTCATAGCCACCTTTCCCAGTCTTAATCTTCTTCTGATTTCCTGACTGTAGTTCCCGTTTCTATCAATGTTTGATCTCAGGTATGGGAATTCTTTTACTATTTCCATTTCTTCATTGTCTAGGTTGAACTTGTGAAGATCCTTGGTGGTCATTAGTTTTGTTTTCTTTATATTCAGTATTAAGCCTGCCTTAGCACTTTCTTCTTTGATCGTCCTTAGTAGGTGTTCCAGGTCTGTGAGGTTTTCTGCTAGTATTATGGTGTCCTCTGCATATCTTAAATTGTTGATATTCCTTCTTCCTATTTTCACTCCTCCTCCTTCTATGACCAAGCCTGTTTTTCTTATAATATGTTCTGCATATGTTGAACAGATAGAGTGAAAGGATGCAGCCTTGTCTGACCCCTTTGCAATTGGGAACAATTGAAGACGGTGCTTACTTAAAACCAGCATAAAATAACATGAAGAGGGTGCAACAAAAGAGAAAACAAAGTAGCTGAAATATCATTTCTTGTTAGAACTAAGCTGATTTCAAAACACACCAAGCAACCTCCTGGGTTTAAAGATGCAAACAAAGCTTGCAGAAGTCATAATCCTTGCATCAAAGATGTGAGCATTACGATTCCTTTGATTTCTTCTGAAATGCTAGCATGATATGTGGAAGAAGTCCTGGATCCCCTGCCTTCATCTCTATCTGCCTTCAAACTTGGTTTTTGTTTTTTTTGCCTGCCAAGATTCTCTCCTTCATCCAAGGTTCCTCCATCTTTTCTTTTAAGCCCCATGATTGAGCATCACATGAGGTTATGAGAGCAGGAAGTAAGAAAGGTAAAAAGACTCTCCCTATTTTTTTGTTTGCTTTTTGTGTTAGTCCTAGCATGGTGTAGTGTTTTAAGTGCTGAAGTATGATTCTGGAGACCAGAGTTCAAATCCCTGCTCAGCCATGGAAACCCTTTGGGAAAGTCACATTCTCTCAGCTTCAGAGGAAGGCAAGAACAAATCATCTCTACACAAATCTTGCAGAGGAAAAAAACCATGACAGGGTTAAATGTCACAAAAATGTGACAACAAATTTTGCCAACCTGTGATAGGTTTGCCTTAGGGTTGCCATAACAAAATGACATGAAGCCACACAACAACAACAGCAATAACAGCAGCAGCAACAGCAATGTATTTGCATGGAAGAAGAAAGATTGCCTATCAGAAATGCTGCAAGTGGATAAATATTCATTGCCCCACCAAGGAATTGAAGGTCAGACAGTCTTTAGCAGGGTGAAATCAAGCTTGGAAAATTTACTTTTTTCAGAACTTCTAGACTCTCCCAGTCAGCATGGCTGGTGGCTCTACCATCTTCTGTATTTCACCTGACCTTTCCATAGTTTTGCATTGTTGCTAAAGATCCCCATATTCCACTCCCACTCAGGTACCATGCACTAGTTAGTTCAGACTATGAAAAAATTACTTTTTAAAGATGACAACTCCCCAATTCCACATTTGCTAACTATAGGCATCTTGGAGTTGTCCAAAACAGTACATTCCAATGGGGGAACAAATGTTATAATGGGGGAAGTGAAAATTTATTTTAACTCCACAGAGATAGATCATTGGCCCCAGGATCCACAAATAAACACAAGAGCAAGCTAAGCTTACATATTGCTGCTTAAACGATAGAGCACCATCTTAAAAAGTGTTTCTGAATAATTATGGGGAGCCTAGGAACAGTGACAGTGAAAGACTTGAGACATCTAAGGTTTGTGCTATGTCATACTAGTGGCACATCCTTTCCATTGACAAAGAAAGAGCATGGCATCTGTTTATAGTGGTCATTTTCATATAAGAGACACTAAATGCTTACATCACACTCCATCAGCGCTCTTCCAGCATATAACAAAAAGGAGCATAACAACAGTCATTCAGTAAATTTTAATATCCCTGTAGGCTCTGTTAAACAAGGTAAAGCAGAATCAGTGGTGACCACATGTTCTCCATTCCTATTGTGATGGAAAAGTCATGCTGCTTTTTGCTGGTACTAACTTGACACACCACTACACAAAAAGAGGAGTCAAGGAACAAGTAGCATTTACCATTTTTTAAAGAGAAGCCAAATGAACACATTTTCTTCATGCAGCCTCAAAGGCAGAGGTAGACAACTTTAATAGAAGCGGGGACCAAACTGCACTGTTGGTGGCCTTCAGCACCAACCCAAACCTAACCAGGAAGTAACCAGGAATCACCTCTGCCTCTGCCTCCCACTTTTTGGATTCTGGAGTCTTTGGAAATGGAGCTAAACTGCCACTCCTGGAGACACCTAGGAGTGGCAGTTCACCTTCTAGGGGCAATTTTTTACATGGCTCTAATTCTTATTTTTTTTTAAAAAAATGGGGGGTGCATGAGGACTTTTAGGGGGTCAGTAGTGGCTTGGGAAGCTCAAAAAGGGGTTGAGATGCTTCATGTGTTCAATGAGACACCCTTTCCCCTTCCCCTGCTCTAAGGCCTTGAAAAAAAATTTTTATATAAAAAAGAAGAACACTGAATTGGACATTCACTTCACTTGCATGTTTGGTATCTGAGAGAAGAATCAAATGCTTTCTCAGTACAGAACACTGTTGAACTGAAGTGCTGAAGAAATGATATATCTATAAGAAATTGTTAAGTCAAAAATTTATGTAAGTTGCATAGATGTAATGGGTCAACTCTAGTTGGGACTAACAACTGGAAAAGACCATTGACTACACATTTTTTAAAAAACAAAACAAAACAAGGGAATCAGCTTATCCGTCAACTTGCTTTGCACTTTCCAATAGTTCTCAAGTCATGACACAAAATCCCATTACTGATTAGTAAAAGTTGCTTAACTCACGGTGCAATCCTATGCACATCTATTCCATTCTCATGCATGTCTGTCTTGAGATGAATGGACTTTACTTTTAGATAAGATGGGGAATCACAGTCAGGATTATCGTGTGAGTCTCAAACAAAGAATGTAAGTCATAGACACATAATTTGTGGCAGGGTCCACCCCACACCCAGTGCTCATTGCCACTACCAATGTTTGTAATGGGGAGAAGGAATCATGCCTCTCTTTTGAAATAAGGCACACACCTTGTTTTAATTGTGCTTTTAACACAGTGGTATAAACATGGGAGTGTGGTGGGGAGGGAAATACTTGCAGCCAGACTATTAATGTAAATTATGATCTCACACTTTTTATTGATGTGAAGTAAAAAAAATGTAAAAAAATGTTTGATTAATTTTAAAGAAAGCGTAAAATAATAAAACAGATATTTCTAGAGGAGACATTTCAAAACATTTCCCCCAAATGTAGCAGACTGCTCCCCCCCACCTAAGAAAGGCATGCGCAAGAGAGATACAAGAACATTCTGATTTTAGATGTTCTGCTAGCTGTCATGAGTACTTGATATCTTCATTAAAAGTAGACGAGAGGCATGATGTACACCATCAAAATAGCAAGTACTGGGTCACACATGAAAGGAGGAAAATCCCACATGAAACAACTGATTAATTTTAAACCTCCTTTCTGGATCTTTCTTTAGATCAAAAATTTGCTTTGAAAATAGAAGGTTCCTGTGAGTTTTATTTTTTTTAAAAAGGGTACACAGGCAGACATGTGTCAAATTCCCCATTCCCCTTTTATAATGTACAGTTGTAGTGTGTATCATGATGGTACAACAGTCTGAACTTTCTCCTAAAGATTATTGCTAGAGGCTGGGGGCTGCCTTAGCCTCCATGGGAAAGTACATGGCTGCACCACAACACTACACCACACAACCACAAATTCTGCAGGGGCCATTTTTTTGGTTTTGCTTCAAAATACTGCCAGCCATTTTGCCACTTTTAAAGACGCTTTAACCTCCTCCTCCACATTTTTTCAAGGTATGGTCAGGTCTTTTTTCAAATCAGAGAGTGATCAGAAGCCCAAATCTGGTAATTTTCTCTTTTGAGAAAAGGACATATAAAGGCCTAGAAAAAAGTGTGTCTCTATGTGCACGTGCATATGGGGACACTTTAAAATTAGATGAATCAGCCTATAGCACCCACCAGAAATGGGGATGGGGTAACTATTGGTCATTTCAGAGCAAATCTCCCTCTAATTTTTGGATAGTGGGAAGAGGAATTGAGATCCTGGGGGGGGGGAACCTGTAAAATGGTCCTGGGGATTGTAGAGTGCCCTATCTTTACTCTGCACTATTGGGTACTGATGGGCAGAGTAGGGACATGCACAATGAAATATCACCTGGATGCATTGGGGTAGATGCATCTCTAGGAGTGGGGCAGTCACTATTTTTAACTGCTGTCCTCTGTTTCCTGTAACATCACAGTCCAAGCTGAGCAAGATGATGTGGCACAGCCACAACCAGGCAGTTCAAGTTTGTTTTACTTTTCACTTCCAAGCTGCCACATAGGGATGCTCATTTATTCACAGAAACATTACTGGGGTAAGCAATGTTTTCCTACACAAGTCATTCCATTGAAATCCCTCCCTGGAAGGTGCTATTCAACTGTGGGAGAAATAAGGCAGGCATCACCCATAACAGCTGTTACATTCAATTGGCCCTGTTTGTTTGCACTTCTATTTTTCTTCAAATGAAGGCAGGTGAGGAAGGGCATTAAGAAAGTTCACACACATGCTGTTCTGGTCAAGGATTACTTGTGACACACAATAGGTACATATTATTCTCTTTCTTGTCATTTTTGTCAAGGTAGCATTCTACATCAAAGCCCACAAATACCTGGCATAATAAATTAAACCACTAGCCCTAAAGATTGCCCTAAAACGGTCACCTCACCCTGATTCCCAGTAAGGTTAATTCAATCTCGCTCTTTATGTCTCCACACACACACCACACATACCTTTAAAAATAAAAATTGAATAAATCTTCCTTTCCTACTTTGCTTCTCACATTATTTTTTATTAAATATATACTTTTTAAGTACAGATTATTTCTAGATTGCTAAAACTAAAGACTTATGGATTCAAAGCAGACACTGACAAGGAAATTATAAAATGTCTCATAGAAATGGTTAAATAATTATTTTCACTTACTCATTTGCTGTATCTCAACTTTTTTATTGTTGGCATAAATTTCTTGAGTAATATAATCCATACAGCTCTAGTTCTATTTTAAGTTCACAGGCCATTTTGTATTATATTTCTGATGCTTAGGTAAAGTGCATAACTAGACAGAAAGTAGAACTGCCCTGAATTGGTGGCAGACCCAGACAGGTGTAATTCATATGGTTACAACGGGGATAGATGGAAACTTTCTCCAGCTCTCATATTCTGTAATGACTGGCCATGCTGGCTAGGGCTGATGTTGTGTGCCTTCAAGTTGTTTCCAACTTATGGTGACCCTAAGGCAAACCTATCATGGGGTTTTCTTGGCAAGAGTTGTTCAGAGAAGGTTTTCCATGGCCTTAGTGAAATTATAGGAAGAGCACCCACTGAGAAAGGTTGATCCACTGTAAGCAGTGGATCACAAGGCCTCTAAGAATATATTACAAGCATAGATACAATATAATGCAAGGTATGGCTATCTGGGCAGGACTCTGATAAAGTCCCATAGTTCTACAATATGAAAAATGGGAAAAGACAACAGTCTGCACATCAGATACTATGTCACCGGTGAGATTGTGTACACAAGCCTGGTGTCCCACCATTAATGCAACACAACCTTTTTCAGATGTTTGAACTTTTGGACATTGCTCCAGACTGCCACTGATCTCCTGTTTCTAGGCCACATCATCAGCACAAAATGGCTCCTAAGCCTGAAAGCAATCTCCTATTGTACTGAGGCACAAAACATGATAGGACAAGGCACAATATAACTCTTTCCCCAGAACTAGGAACTGTCTCCTGTCCTATGAGTGTTTTTGTTGTTCCCTTTCCCCCCACCACACTTCCTCACCTTCCTCGTCTATTTTATGGTCCTAGTCCCCTCTTGCAGGGGACCTCAGGCCATGGGGCTGAATCCAGCCTTCTTATAGACTCAACCCATTTTTTTTCTGATAGTCATGCCCCTTTCTCACTGATACTATTAATTTCCTGGTTTCCCAGCACTTTCTTCAGATCCTCCCCATAATTCTAAAATAATGAAATGGCCTTCCAAAGGCTTCAATATTGAGATGAAAAACTTTAAACTAAAATATGCTAGCATTTTTGGTCACAGCTTCTATTTTTAAACCCCATACATAACTGGAATGAAGCCCCTAAGAATGTCTCTGAAATTAAATTTAGACCTTCAGCTGGAAAAGGTTTTACTGTCCTTGCTCTAGTATTAGTACAGAAAGTGCATCATCACATTTTTGTAACAGAACAGTAGAAGAGGGGTTAAAAAGAGAGTTAATCACCTCACACCCCCATTTACTGAATAATATGATCACCAGAATACAACTACAGGATCTAGTTGCTCCACTTTGCTGTAGGATGCAGCCAGGAGCCACATGCTATATCACTGAGCTCTGCTCCATTGCATACACTGTCTTGAAATATAATTTTGCCATAATAATGATTGCATCATAAATTGTCAAGGGAATTTTTTTGGATGATCCCAATAATTACAAATTGAAAAGTTTTTAAAGTGTATTTCTCTTTCCAAAAGAAGCATTGCATTCATAGAATGTAAATTAATGAACCAAAATCTCCTTAATCCCTCTAGAGACTTTATCCTGATTTGCCATTATAGAAGGTAATGAATAGCAACATACAGTCTCAGTAGTTTTAATCAGCCTAAATGCTCAATATTTTCATTTCTTTTTATTGTAATCTAGAGTTGCCCAATAGAAATAAAATAGGGTATTAAAATATTAGATTGTTATAATACTGCAAACATTGTGTGCAAACAGTACATAGAGCATAGTATGTACAAAAGGAGTACATATATTCATGAAAGGTAATAATAATAATAATAATAATTTATTTCTTGCCTGCCACTTCCCAAGGCTTGAGGCAGGGTACAACATAGATTAAGGCACAGAAAACCATTTAATCACATTAAGTGTTAGCACTTTTCTATTAAAGGAAGTCCGTTTGACAGTTACTCTTGTGACTAATTAAAATGGGCAGGCACAAGAATCACCAGTCAATGGCATGTAGGATCCATAAGGCACCATGACTTCACACAAACCCACATGCATTATGACTGTAATACCATAATCGGGGGGGGGGGGGGGGGAGAGAGAGACTGAAAAGAAGCTAGTGACAGAAACCTTCATTGAATTCTACACATATCAGGGAAATATTCATAGACATTCACCATTGATTCTCACTTCAGAGAAGAGACCAGAAAAGACTGGACATTTTAGAAAAAGGAATATAATGACCCGTTGAAGGCCATCCATAACTGAACAACTGTAGGATGATAGGTGTTCTAGCTCCCAGAGCCTTAACGAACTACTGCTTGGTTATGGAGGGCTTAAGCATATTGTTATGCAGTTGACCTTCCACATCTGTGTGTTTGACATTTACGAGTTTGACTATTTATGAATGTGTACTGCTTAACTACCTCAACCTCCCTCCACTCTTCCATTCAATTTCTTATCCTTCCAAAAGAGCCTCAGCCAGATTTTAAACTGCTTTCCAGCCCATCAGTCTCCTGTTCCTCCCAGTCACTGTCCTCTCCATCTCCTATGCTTCCAAGAGATCCAGCCAGGACAGTGACTGGGAGCAACAGGAGTGGGGACAAAGAGATTGAAGCAAAAGTGGAAGCTGACAGAGGTTTTATTTGCACTGCAGAAATAGTGCAGTTTGACAACACTACAACTGCCATGGCTCAATGCTGTGGAATCCTGAGATTTGTAGTTTCTTGTGGGACCAGAGCTCCCTGACAGAGAAGGCTAAATAGTGCACAAAACTACAACTCTCAGAATTCCACAGCACTGAGCCATGATAGTTTTAGTGGTGTCATACTACATTATTATTGCAGTGCAGATGCTGCCAGAAATAGAAGCAGAACCCTGAATGTAACTGGCAATGACTTATGCACAACAATAAGGAGAACTGTGGTAATAATTGTTGCCAAAAAACAGAGTTGACAACAAAAAAGTAAGAATAAAAAACCTTTTCAATAAGATCTGAGAAATCAAAGGGAAATTTAAACCAACCATTTGATTGCTCTACAACCAACAAGGGAACACATTACATGAACAAGTAGAAATAAAAAGAAGATGGAAACAAACTATATAAATGAGATGAAAGGATGACAGTTTTATTTGAAGAATAACCATATGAAGATGAACCATCAGTTTAAAATGTGAAGTGAGAGCTGCACTCAGAGCACTTGAGAGAAACAAATCACCAGGAGCAGATTACAAACCAAGACAGCTGCTTCAATCCACAGAGACAAAATCTACTCCAGTTCTAACCAAAATCTGCCAACGAACATGGGAAACAAAATCATGGCCCACAGACTGGAAATACTCAATAAACATTCCAATCTCTAAGAAAGGGGACACCAGGGATCGTAGTAACCACAGGACCACTGCATTCATTTTGCATGCAAGCAAATTGATGCTCAAAATTCTACAACAAAGACTTTTACAATATAGAGAACAAGAAATGCCAGATATCCAAGCTGAAAGGAAGGAAGATGTACTAGAGATCACAAAGCAAACATCCATTGGATAATGGAGCACACCAAAGAATTTCAGAAGAAAATCAGCCTGTGCTTTAGAGATTATAGAAAAGCATTTGATTGTATAGATCATGGAAAAATTATGGATCACTTTTAAAGAAACCGGTGTGTCACATCATTTGATTGTCCTGATACCTAACCTGTATCAGGACAAGAGACTATAATCAGAACACCCACCCAGTCAGGCAAGCGTGCGTTTTATCACCCTATTTGTTTAACTTGAAAACTGAACATATCATATGAAAAGCAGGATTAGATTCAGAGGAAGGAGGCAAGAAAATTGGAGGAAGGAACATCAACTATTTAAGATATGCAACAATGGCAACAATGGACAAAATAACGAATCAGTGAAAAATAACTATATACAAAAATACAAGGAAGAATGGAAAGATGTAGCTGCATTATGAGAAATAAGATAAACTCAAGAAAAGAGAAACTGAATCCAAGACAAGTCACAAGAGAAAGCTGGAAAATAACCAAACAATAAGATTTATTAGATCTTTGATACTGTTTCTAATAAAGGGTGAGTATGTGATATTAAGATCAAACAAATGATAATGCAAGACCAGACATAATGTTAGGAAAGAATCAACTTATTGTGACTGATGTTAGGAAGTGCAGAAGAAAAAGAAGTAAGACTGAATGTGAGAATGAAAGAATGAAAGAAAATGTGAGAGAAAGAGATTAATATGAAAGAGTAAAGATGAAGAGATTTTGTTGTTAACTGCCCTTGAATCGATCTCGACTCATGGAGACACTATGGATGAGACATTTCCAAGACCCCCTGTACTCCACTACTCTGCTTAAATCCTGCAAACCCACACCCATGACTTCCTTAATAGAGTCTATCCATCTGGCATGTGGACTTCCTCTCTTCCTACTTCCCTCCACCTTTCCCAGCATTATTGTCTTTTCTAATGAGTCTTCTCTTCTCATGATGTGTCCGAAGTACAACAGCCTCAGTTTGATCATCTTGGCTTCCAGGGAGGTTTCTGGTTTGATCTGCTCTAGGACTCACTTGTTTGTCTTTTTGGCTGTCCATAGGATCCTCAACACTCTTCTCCAGCACCACATCTCAAAGGAGTTGATTTTCTTCCTATCATCTTTCTTAACTGGCCAGCTCTCACATCCATACATGATGATGGGGAATATAATGGCTTGTATGATTCTAACTTTTGTGCTGAGTTGTATATCTTTGCATTTTAGAATCTTTTCTAGTTTTTTCATAGCCACCCTCCCCATTCTTAGTCCTCTCCTGATTTCCTGACTGCAATCCCCATTTCTATCAATGTTTGATCCCAGGTATGGGAATTCTTTTACTATTTATATTTCTTCATTGTCTAGGCTGAACTTGTGAAGGTCCTAGGTGGTCATTATTTTTGTTTTCTTTATGTTCAGCATTAAGCCTGCCTTTGCATTTTCTTCTTTGATCTTTCTTAGTAGGTGTTCCAGGTCTGTGAGGTATTCTCCTAGTACTATGGTGTTATGTGCATATCTTAGATTGTTGATATTCCTTTCTCCTTTGTAAATTGATGATATTAAGATGCTATTTCATCCCTATTATATAGATATATGTAATAAGGATGCATATAATGCTATATTAGTTTTTTATTAATGCACTTTAAAAATTATAAATATTATTTTTAAAAAAAACTATTTAAGATATGCAGATGACACCATACTACTAGCAGAAAATAGTGAAGACTTGGAATGATTACTGAAGAAAGTCTAGAAAGAAAGTACAAAGAGGGATTTACAATGTTACATTAAGAAAACAAAATAATGACTACAAATGATTTACATAACTTTTAAAAAGGTGATGAAGACATTGAAACAGTTCAACATTCTTCATACCTTGGCTCAGTCATTAATCAGAGTGCACACTACAGTCAAGAAATCAGAAGACTAGGACTTGGAAAGTCAGCTATGGAGGAACTAGACAAGATCCTGAAGTGTAAAGATATATCACTGAATACCAAAGTTAGGATTGTCCATGCAATTGTATCCCTCATTTCTATGTATGTTTGTGAAAGCTTGACAATGAAAAAAGAGGACAGTAGCATCACGGTGTGTGTGTGTGTGCATGGGCCGCACTGGGTGACACCACAGAGGGGAGTGACACCCAATTGGTCCCTCCTGCTGCTGTAAGGGGGAATGCTAGCCCTGCCACTTCTCTGCTGCCATATGGGGGGAGGGAGTAAGGGTTAGAGCATGCACGTATGCACCCTTCCCACATACCCCTGGTGCTTTGGCTAGCTTATCTCACCCAGTCCAAGCATGCCCCTCCCACCTTTCCCAGTGCCTCAATTAATACCAGGGCCAGCAGGGTGAGGTGCTCCAGCATCCTACAGGAGCCTCCACCCCTGCCCAGTCACAACAGATTGGGGACTATTTGTGCAAATACTTGGAGCAGCTCAGTGTGTGTCTCCCTGTGTCTCTGTCTATTCATGCCTGCAGGGGTGGGGGAATCCATTGGTCCGATGGGAACCCCCGTCCTATCAAGAATCCTTTGCCCCAGTGCCATCCTCATAGAGTATCCCTGTACCTACCCCATTCACCCACCCAGGAAGTGCACCTGCCAGTTCAGTTCAGAGCTGTCTATTGAGGCTCCTCTGTCAGCTGGTGCCACTCCCAGATCTGGTGACCCAAGTGGCCCAAATGGGCAGCCTCATTGAGGTGCTGCAGGGCCGAACCTGGCTGTGGAGTGCCTGCCAAACTCCAGGCTGGATCTTGCTTGCCTTGAAGCAGCAGAGAGAAGGAGGGAAAGGTGTCGAGGAAGGTGGCAAGCTAGCAGGGATCTTTACCCTCTGGCCAGCAAGGGGGTACCAAAGAGACTCCCATTGAAATCTGTGGGAAGATAGAGGCAGGCTCACCCCCCTCCCCCTATGTGTGCACTTCAGCCATGCATGCCACACCCCCTCCCCTGGCTCCTCTGGTGCACCCACACATCCCCTGCCTGCCTTCTGGCCAGCCAATCTCCTTGCCCACTGCCTACCAACCACAGGAGGGGGGGGGTCTTTCATGGGATGACAGCCTGCCTGCTGGGCTGCAACTGACTGTCCAGGTTCTGTTCCAGCCAGAATGTCCCAAACACCAAAAGGAAATAAGTCCCTGGGCTTTTGCTGCAGCGCCCAGCGGGCTGCCTGAGTCTGTGACCCAACAGGGGACACTGATGCAGGTTGGCAGACCTCAAGGCCTGGGGAGTCCCTGCCTGCCCACCCACTCACCCTGCACTTGCCCAGTCATCTCTCCACTCCCCTGAAGCCTTGGGTGGGCAGTTGGATGGATGGCACCCTTCTAACAGTGCCAGGCACCTGCACCAGGTGACACCAACATTAGGAATACCACTGCTGGGCACCCCTTCCTCCCTGCCCAGCACAGCTTTACACACATGTAAAGCCATGCCAGGCAGGGAGGGAGAGGCCCCGGGCATCTCTCCCTCTCCATTTGTGCAACTTTATACATGTGTAAAGCTGTGCCAAGCAGGGAGCTGAGGGCAAGTCCTTTTGGACCCACCTCCAAAGCCCAGCCCCCTGAACTGGGTGATACCCCAGTGAAGAAAGCCACTGAAAGGGGATAGGAAGAAAACCAACTGATTTGAAATGTGGTGCTGGAAAAGAATTCTGGAGAGACCATGGATTGCTAAAGAGATTGCTAAAGAGATAAATAAATGGGCCCTAGAGCAAATCAGGCTTGAATTCTTCCTAGAAGTTGATATGACTAAACTGAGGCTGTCATACTTTGGTCATTTCATATGAAGACTTAATTCACTAGAAAAGACAATAATGCTGGTTAAGGTAGAAGGCAGTAAAAATAGAGGAAGACTGCTTTCTGGATAAATAGACTCAACTAAAGAAGCCACATCCCTGA
Organism: Phrynosoma blainvillii; assembly: GCA_026167975.1. Classification (NCBI taxonomy): domain Eukaryota; kingdom Metazoa; phylum Chordata; class Lepidosauria; order Squamata; family Phrynosomatidae; genus Phrynosoma; species Phrynosoma blainvillii. The sequence goes on along the minus strand of JANUYF010000001.1, from coordinate 197,603,968 downwards.
GTCTGCAAGAGCTGAGCAGGGCTGTTAATGAAAGGATGACTTAGTTGGTTTGAAGGCAGTTAACAACAATCGGCCTTTGCAGACTGCTAGAAATAGTGCAAATTGAGTCCACTTTAACTGCCCTGGCTCAGTACTAGGGAATAATGGGAATTGTATTTTTTTCTGAGACATTGAGCCTTCTTTGTCAGAGAGCTCTGGTGCCACAATAAACTACAGTTCCCATGATTCCCTAGCACTGAGTCAGGGCAGTTAAAGTGGACTCAATTTGCACTATTTCTGGCAGTCTGCAAAGGCCCAATGTCATTGCTCACTCAGAGCTGTTTCATATTTAATGAATTAAGAACATAGAATTACTGTCACCAGTCACTTCTACGCCTATGGGCAGGATGATAAATACAAACAAATAGGAAGGAAACAGATGTCATGGTGGTACAACCTATATACCAGAATGTGGGTTGGGTCAATTTGCTAAGAAATGTGTAGGGGAGCAATTTGAAAAGCAAAGTAGATGGGCTAGAGGGGAATGCAGAACCCATTTGCCTATTTACAATGCCTTTCTCTTGTCTTTTCCAACAGGATTAAGAAGCAGAACTCCCACCAAGCATAGGCAGCTGATTGCTTCCATCTCAGTTGGGGTGGTATTATCTGTTTATGCCTGAACTTTAAGGAAGCAATCTAAAGTGCTGGTCCTGTTTGGAGGACAGAGTTCAGAACCGTGAATAGCCCCTTTGCATTTTGGACTAAAATCTAGAGCCCACATGGAAGCCTAGAGCCATCACTGTTTGCCAGTGAAAAATGGCTGGGCAAAGAAGGGGGGGGGGGAGAAATATGGATAGATGATTGGTTCAGCTCTGCTCACTCATCCAGTGCTTTAAATCAGTGGTACTCAAACTTTTTACCCTTGGAACCCCTCTTGACATCTATATGTGGATGTCACCCCCTCTCACTGTAGTATATGAATTAAAATATTTTATTTAATGTCCGTATTTTCATGCACACATTCATGTATATTAATATTTTAAAAATTTATAAGGAAAAAGCATAATTGAAATTAGAACAGTTTAAGTAAATTCAATATTTAACTGAAAGCATATGTAAATTGTACACATAAAAAAGTTTGGGAGGAGGAGGGGGATCAGGGCCTCCTTCATTAATTCTTGCACACACCTGCAAGGGTCCTCACTGTTTTGAGAACCACTGCTTTAAATGCCTCCATCTTCTTATTCTACTAGAAAACTGGTAGCAAACTAGGGGTCTTTACAGACCTGTCTAAAGGGGGGGCACAGACCCGCCCCTGGGAGCAGTAGATTGGAGCCGCAGCAACCACAAGCCGCGGCCCCAATCCTCCCTTTTGCTGCCCCCAAAAGAGTGGCAAAATGCTGGCGCCATGGCTCTTCTGCACCCTTTTGGTGCAGCGTGTTTACAGTGACTGGTGGATGGGCACATGGCATCAGGACAGCATCGGAGTTGAGTTAGGCGGCCAGTGTGTGGCTGCCCCACCCCAACTCCACTCCCAGGCTGGATGTTTTGGCCACTCTGTAAAGGCCCTAGTTTAGATACATGGATCTGTCCTCATCACATTTGGTAGATCCCTAGGACACAAAAAAATTTCTGAGACATTGAACCTTCTTTGTCAGAGAGCTGTGGTGCCACATTTCCTTAGCACTGAGCCAGGGCAGTTAAAGTGGTCTCAAGCTGCATTATTTCTGGCAATCTGTAAAGGCCCTAAATCCAGATTAATATCTTATTTGTATCCTGCAAACTGTGCATCTATTCTACCGCAATGTATTCACATAGTTACATCTGACAAATGTAATTATATGTAACAGAAAGAGGTAGTGCATGGTCCTCCAGATGTTATTAAACAGCAGTTCCCATTCTCCATTGTTACTGCCTGTTCCAGATGTGGTTGATGGACTTTGCAATCAAGCAACATCTGAAGAACCACACATTTCTTACCTTAAATGTATAATATTTTTACAAATGGTTGCTTTGCTATTGACCTGTGGCTATGTAGAAAAATACAATTCCTAACAGGGCTCCAATGACAAAATGTAGCTATGCCATGTAGGAAAAACACAAACTGATCTTTTAAATTTCACAGCTTTGCATTAAGTAGGATAATTTTAAGGACTGCCTCTAGAGTTTCATAGCCACTGATAAGGTTAATAAATTAATAAGTAGGTTATCCCAGAAAGTAAGGAACATCTCCTAATATAGCAAGAGAATCAAACACAGGAAGCTATAGGGAAATTTAATACTTCCCAAAGCAGTCAGCAGGCTATTATCCCCAGCAGGTTTGAAAGGGTGGGGAGAACCACAATTAGCCCAAATGCTTGCAGAGAAGTTCAAAAAACTGACCTCTGGAATAGCTGATGCTATCTAGAAACAGAGGTGACCTGAGCAAGCAGCAAAAAATAATGGTCCATTCCCTCCCCCCCTTGGGGAGGATATGAACCCTTGTGTATTTCTGGTTTGAAATACATGTGGAGCATTTAAGCTCTACTTATCAACATCTGTGCAACAGCTGAGAGGGGAGAATGAAGATGAGCAAGTTAATTCTATGTCCTTTTTTCATCTTCCATACTGACCCTATGGAGTTTGGACAGATAACTTCTGAAATGAGGAAACTTTTAAACTCAGCTAGACTCTCTATGTGATGCAGAACCTTAGCAAACCAGAGTTCTACACCACTAATGAAACAAGTAGAAAAGGCACTCCTATGGCTCTAAACTGTGGAGGAAAATGAAGACAGAACTAGGGTACTCATTCTTGTCCTTCCCCCTCATGCGTTGATGTGACACAGATATAGAATGTTAGAACAGCACCACCAGATTAATTTAAAATAGATCTGAGGCATGTAGCTGGACCTATTGTTGTTTTGTTTCTTTTTATTATATGTGTAAAAAGCAGGTTGGAACTCATGCTACCTTCCAGACACGGCTAGACTGTAACACCCAGTAACCCTAGACAACATGGGTCCAAAACACACTGAATAAATAATCCAGTTTGAGACCGCTTTAATTGCCCTTGCTCAATGCTAAGGAATTTTAGGAACTGTAGTTTTGTGACACATTGAGCCTTCTCTGTCAGAGAGCTCTGGGGCCACAATAAACTACACTTTGCAGGATTTCCTAGCACTGAGCCAGGGCAGATCTCAAACTGGATTATTTCTGCAGTGTGTTTTGGATCATAGTTTGAGTTAAAGATTTTAGTTAAAGATATTAGTGCTTGTTTGCTCATGTCTCACACTGTTCATGTCTGTGTGGCTGTCCCGTTAGAAGCACCTCAGAGTGGTCCTCCTGTCCAGCAAATATACTCCACCTATTCCTGCCAGCCAAGGATAGACACAGCTTTTGGTTCCAGACCCAAGTGAATCCCTGTTCTGAAAATGCACTGCTCAGGGGGCTCTCCTTATTTAACATAGGGGGGAAGCAGACGAGGGCGTCCAGGACGCCCTGGGCTGGCGCACCGTGGGGCTGCAGCCTTCGCACCTCGGCGCACCGGCGGCGTCCCTGGAAGGAGCGCTAAATCAGCGCTCCTTCCTCAAGACAGCGAAAGTGCGCCCTAAAAGCGGCGGGCGCACTTTCGCTGTCTTTTCCGCCGCGGCGCGTCCGGTCACCGCGGCATGAGGTCATCCCCGGAGCCCCGGCCGTGCGGAGGGCCAGCGACTCCGAGGGCGACCTCAGGGAGAGGAAGGGGCGCCGCTCGTGCGGCTGCCCCTCCTCTTCCAAGCCTCCAAGACAACTCTATTAGTCGTCTGCCGAGGCCCATAGTTACTGCTCCTCTTCAAGTGGCCATTATCCTTTCAGTGGTAATATTCTCCTTATCACTGATTGACCCAATATCCAGGACCTCTCTTGGCAGGCTCCTCTCCATTCAGCCAGCCAATGAAGTAGGCAGGAACAGGTAGTAGATGGATGGAGAAAGTAGTCAGGCCTCAATGAGAGAGAACAAACTATCAAAGGAAGCGGATGATGCTGGAGGTAAGTGATCCTTTAACAAACTTAGGGCCTGTACAGACCAGCCACAAGGGCTGGCCTGGAGGTGGAATTGGGGCGGGATGACTGCACATCAGCTGCCCCGACTCTGCCCCGACTCCTCCCCAACTCTGGCCCAATGCCGGCATCATGCCACGTGCCTCACCGCACAGTGTGCAGTGCCGGGGCATTTAAGGGGTGAAGAAGAGCTGTGGAAGCAGCAGTTAAGGGCCGCTTTTTGATGCTCCAAAAAGGAGCGGCATTTGCCAGCTCTTTTTGGAGTGGCAAAAAGCTGAATTGGGACCGCAGCATGTGGTTGCCATGGCCCTGATCTGGCACTCCCAGGGGCAGGATGGAGCCACCCCTTAAGGGCCGTCTGTATGGCCCCTTATTTAGTGCAAAGCAAGTAATCCTTATTCTGTGACCATGATTGCTCAACTTCTTGCCCAGACTTGCTCAGTGGGGCCCTTGAGCCTTAAACAGTTTTGCAATAAGGCACATTAATTATTTGGAAAAGCTGCCCTTGATGGGACAATTTTTTAAAAAAACATGGGGTGGGTAGGTGAAAATGCCATTATCCCCTTTGCATTCCTCCTCTGAAAGAAGCACATCAGTGCTGAGTAGAGATGCTGGGTTTTGAGAAGCAGATTAACTGTAGTCACATATGGGGACTTGGGTACAAAGGCTAGGCACCATGATGCAGACCCTGTGCCATGGCTTCTGAAGCATTTGCACAGTAGAGGGAACTGTGAGTTCCAAATACTAAAAATAAAGTGTGTGTTATTAGAGAAGAAGACTGGGGAAAAGGGCAATTCCAAAGGAGCCACAACAATATATACTTTATGATATTGTATACATAAGATTTTCATTGTGCCTCCAAGTCATTTTTTACTTAATAATAATAATAATAATAATAATAATAATAATATTGATCCCACCCCTCTGAGATCAATCGGGTTGGCTAAAAAATATTAAAATTAGAATACATCAACCCCCCCCCAAAAAAGTATTAAACCAGATACAGATTAAAATCAACAGATAAAACAACAACAAATACAAACCACAATTTATAACAGTGATGATGAAACTGGGGCATCTTCGTATTAATTCTAAGGGAAGGACTATTGGGGACCCTCCTAACAAGAGTTCCTGAGGCCGGGATTATCTATCCTGGAAAGGCCTGCTGGAAGAGATCCATCTTAACAGCCTTTTTAAAGCTGTCTAAAGATGTCAATTGATGGATTTCATCCGGCAGGCCGTTCCATAATCTGGGGGCGACAACAGAAAAAGCTCTCTGGGAGGTAGCCAAGAGCTTAGATTTTTGTGGCTGCAGCAAATTCCTCCCAGAGGACTGGAGTGTGCGGGGAGGATTATACGGGAGGAGGCAGTCCCTGAGATAGTTTGGACCCAAGCCATTTAGGGCTTTAAAGGTGATAACCAACACCTTGTACTGGGCCCGGAAACTAATAGGCAACCAGTGGAGGGACCTTAATACCGGAGTAATATGGTCCCTCCTAGATGTTCCTGACACTACTCTGGCTGCCATGTTCTGTACTAATTGCAGTTTCCAGACCAAGCACGAGGGTAGCCCCATGTAGAGCGCATTGCAGAAATCCAGACGTGAGGTTACCAGCACATGTACAACAGTCTCGAGATCCCTTACTTCCAGAAAAGGGAGCAGCTGGTGTATCATCCAAAGCTGATAACAGGCGCTCCTGACTGTCACATTTACCGAGGGACTTCAGCTCCCAGAATCCCAGGAGCTATTGGCCAACATGGGACTATTGGCCAACATGGCTGAGGCTTCGGGGAGCTGAAGTCCTTCGGCCCTTAAAGGGGAAAGGTTGCCTACCCCTGAATTAGATAAAGATTCTAAAGAGTAAAGATATACAACTGAGTACTAAATTTAGAATTATCATGGCCACTGTATTCCCAATTACCATGTATGGATGTGAGAGCTGGACAGTAAAGGAAACAGACAGACAGAAAATCAATACATTTGAGATGTGAAGCTGGAGAAAAATATTTGGGATCTCGTGGACAGCCAGAAAGACAAACAGATGGGTCCTTAAACAGATCAGACCAGAACTCTCCTTAGAAGCCAAGATGATCAAATTGAGGCTGTCATACTTTGGCCACATAATGAGAAGGCATGGATCACTAGAAAAAACAATAATGCTAAGAAAGGTAGAGGGTAGAAGAAAGAGGGGAAGACCGCACACTAGATGGATGGACTCTATTATGGACTCTATTACAGGTATGAACTTGCAGGGATTGAGCAGAGCAGTGGAGGATAAGGAGTCTTGGAGGTGTCTCATCCACAGGCTTGCCATGAGTCAGAGTCTACTCGAGGGCAGCAAACAACAAGGTGCACCTATCATAGGGTTTTCTTGGCAAATTTCTTCAGAGGGGGTTTGCCCTTGACATCCTCTGAGGCTAAGAAAGTGTGACTTGCCCAAGGTCACCCAGTGGCTTTTTATGCTCAAGTGGGGAATCAAACCCTGATCTCCAGACACTCAAACCACTACACCATGCTAACTCTCATTATCAATGTTGTGTATTACAACAGCAACAACACAATTTTCTTCAAGAAAAGAATCTGCCTTCAGCAGAACAAAGTTTGTTGAAAGTAGAATCATGGAATTACAGAACTGGAAGGAGCCTTGTGGGCCATTGACTCCAACCCCCTGCTCAATGCAGAATCTCCAGCTAAAGCATTCCCAGCAGCTAACTGTCCAGCCTCTTACTGAAGACATCCAAAGAAGGAGACCCCGCCACCTCTCCAGGCAATTCATTTCATTGTCAAATTACTCTCACTGTCAAGACGTTCCTACAAATGCTCAATCAAAACCTACTTTTCTGTAGCTTAAAACCATCAGACATGGTCCCATGCTCTGGGGCAACAGAGAACAGGCATGCACACTCTTCTTTTTGAGGTATTTAAAGATTGTAATCATGTCACATGTGTTGCTTTCTCACTTCAGAAACAATTAACATCCTAGCAGTTCTATGGACTAGTTTTACTGAACCAGACTAAGATTTATGACCAATGTTAAAATTGTCTTTTTCTTTTTTTCTTTTTGGTATCCCACTTCACTTTCATTCAACCCCCATAACTATGTAACTATGCATATATCTGAGACCTGAATATTGTACTCTATCAATGTATCCAAAGTAGAATATATTCCACAAAAGTTTATGTTGTCTTAAAAGTTGCCACCAAACTTCTTTGTTTTTATTAAAATCTTCCCTTTCTTTTTCTGATGAAGCAGACTAGCATGGTTATCTCTTAGCAAAAGTATTTGTCATGTGTCATTTTAAAAAATCCAAACATCCAGAAGGTGCCTATTGGCAAGATTAACTGGCTTTCCATATTGTATGCCATGTGTTTTACATCTTGCATTTTAACAGTCATAGTAAGGAAATAAAGATGTCAAAATGCAATCTGCCATGCAAAATACAATCCTCTCTCATAAACCGTGCTAGAATTAGATACAGAGAATGCATGCAGGCAGAATTCCAGTTCCGCAGAGCATATATTTTAAACCTGACAATTGCAGTACAACAATATCTGGAGGCTCACTTATTCTTCATCCTTGTTTTATATTATGACAATCACAGATGAGGCAGTACACAGAATCCTTTTTTTAAAAAACAATAACAATATTGCTTTTTCAAAAAAGTAGAATGTATCCACAGTATAAAAGTAAAAGGTAAAGGTATTCCCTGTTGACAAGGTTGTCAAGTCGTGCTCATTGTCGGCATTTCAGCTATAGTGATTATAGCTTACTGATAGGTTATACATACTTAGTCTTCTGTGTTGATAACTGGAACTGGCCAAATGGGCACTTGCCTCATCCGTCTAATCCTCTTTTCCCCAGCCTGTTCATTCTTTCTTCTCTTTTCCTTCCTTCATTGCTTTATTTTTTTCCTTCTACGTGTCTCTCTGCAGCCTCCCTCCAACCTTTCCTTCCCTTTACTATGTGAATTAAAATGTAATAAGCAACATGAAAAGTAAAAAACTCAAGAGATAAAAGGAGGTTGGGTAGAAAAACTGGGAGAGTAGTCAAACTTTTTTTTAAAAAAAGCTTTAAATTCTTGCCTGACCACAAGGAAATGGGGTAAGATGTTGCTACTTTTTGCCCTTTTGAAGAGAATAACAAAAGCCATAGTGCAAAGGCTCAGCTGATTTCCCTGTCTAGGATATTCATTAAGACCTTGCCCAAGTATTTTCTGTAAATTCCTTGGGTCTCCTTTGAGGCTTCCAGCAGGTATATAGAATGCCAGTAAATTATCTTGCAGCTCTGCAGGACTCCTTTGAGTTGCTAATAGGATATAAATAATCCAAGGTGCCTAGTGAGAAGACAGGTGGTATTCATAATACTGTGCTTGGATTTATTTATTTTTGGTAATCAAATAAGTTTCTAGACTGAATATTTGTTTCACCCTGTGAAATCATGAAATAGTTGAAATACTTTCTGCTGTTTGAGATTTTTTTTTAAAAAAAATCTCCCAGTAATCACTTTTTAAAAAACTCATACAACTCTGCGCAATAATATCATTACACTAGGCATGTTGTGCTTTTCCTACATTCTAAAACATTGGTTTCCAAACTGTGGTCCTCCAGATGTTTTGGACTTCGACTCCCAGAAGCCCCAGACAATCTAGCCAACAGTCAGGAATTCTGAGAGCTGAAGTCTAAAACATCTGAAGTACTAAAGTTTGGGAACCACTGTTCTAAAATATGGACTAAGCTGGAAGGGTGTGACTTCCCTTGAAACAATGGATAGAGGTGCCCCATTGTTTAGTTCATAGGTGGTCCATGTTCTAACAAATCCTATAGATTCAGTTCCTGTTACAGCCTATCCCAGCCATTTCCAACTTAATGCCTTCTACATGTTTGAGTACAACTCTCATAATCTTCCACCATTAGCTATGTTGCGTTGGGTTATGTGGATTCAAATTCCAAAATATTAGAGGGCGACAGTTGGGAAAGGCTGTCCTTGCTGCCCCTTTATACATACTTAAGTTGTGAGCATCCATTTTAAATTAAATTCAGGATTAAATAATAAAATGTAATTGTTAACTGCCCTCAAATCAGCCTTGATGTGACCCCATGAATGAGAAACCAAGTCACGCTATCATCAATAGCCCTGTTCAGTTCTTGCACATTCATGGCTGTGACTTCCTTGATTGACTCCATCCATCTGTAATGTGGTCATCCTCTTTTCCTGACACCCTCTACCTTAGTGGGGTGATAAAGGATTGATCAGGAGTGTTCCTGCCAAACTGAGACAATAGTATGGCATATGTTTAGTCAAATCAATGTTTCTACTCAGGACTAATCTGGAATATTTGACAATTACTCAAGATGTTCTCTTTTGTTATTGCACATGTCTGCAGTTCTCAAACCCTGTGCAATTTGAACCTTTGCAATGACATGTTTCAAGAGATTAAGCGAAAACCTGTCTTTATTTAAGATTCACATCAGCCAATCAACAGTAAACATTTTAGCATGCATAGTGCAAGATTTATGAGCTTCCTTTTACCCTATTCATACACATGTTCCCAACTATTTACATGCCATATTAATTCTATTAAATGAAGTATGTCAGAGCTCCCTCATTGGATCTAGGCAAAAGACCACCAGCACCTGCCTGGTGAATATTTAGTATGTTTTGTATGGACATTGTCCTGCCTGAGGCAACGAACGAGATGGACTCTCTTCCCCAGTCCACATCCAGCAGCTGATAGATGGCTAAAGCCACCACTCGTGATACAGTAATCCAAACTAAGCAAGTAAACCAAGCAGTTTAATTTAGCCTTTAGGGATTCTAGTTCAGCCCTCCAATAGAAAGGAATGGTCAGGAGGCTCTAAAAGGAACATAAGATTGTCATTGTGGCACCCAAGCACCTTCTGACAGAAGGGGTTGCCTCATTTTGGCTATTGGTACAGTTGGCCCTTTGTAGCACAACACAAAGGGAGGGAGAGAGGGATACAGAACCTCCTTCTTTACACATTGTGACCTATTTATGTTTTAGACAGGTTTGGGAATCATGAGGCCCTCTAGATGTTGAACTGTACTAACTGTAACATTTCTTACTACTGGCTATACTGGTTAAGGCTGCTGGGAGTTGCAGCCCAGCAACATCTGGCGAGGGTGAACAATTTCTACTTTTTGTTTTAGGGGATGGGTCTACCAGTGATGGGCCAGCATGGTGTAATTGTTTGGGCATTGGACTAGGACACCGGGAGACCAGAGTTTGAATCCTGGCTCAGCCATGGAAACCTTCTGGGTGACCTTGGGATAGTCACATTCTCTCAGCCTCAGAGGATGGCAATGGCAAACCCACTCTGAAGAAAACTTGCCAAGAAAACCTTATGATAGGTTCACCTTAGGATTGTCATAAATCAGAAATAACTTGAAGATATGCAACAACAACACTACCAATTACAACCAAGAACACATTTGGACTTGTGAAATTCAATCTATATTGACCAACAAGAACATAAGTAGTTTCCTTTTACAGGATCAGATCCTTGGTTTATTTGTTCCAATCTATATCATTCTCCACTGACTCAGCTTTGTCTCCACTTGGTTTACAAGTACCAAGCCATTACGGAACGACTGGCAAGTGGTTTATAAGTATCTAAAATAACATGATATTTATAAACAACTTTCCAGTAGTTCAGTAGTTACATAGTACTTCTGAGCTTCCTCAGTGAGCATTTGAGGGTGTTTTTTTTTTTTTAAATAAAACTATTTTCTTCTCTTTCTGGAGAGTTCCCTCTCACTTTGTAATCTTGGTGTAGGCACCTGCTGCTGGTGCAAGTTACTGCATTGCCTCCTTGTAAATCATGTGCACAACTGAGCTAATCCTCCATTTCATTTGCTTGTGAGGCATACTTTTATTTTGAAAATTACATGCTCATGTCAAGGCAATTGAAGATATAGCTTTATTGAGAGCTAGGGAGAAATGAGAGCTTCCATGCATTACCAACAACAATCCTATCTGTGTGAACTTGGTCTGCTGAATGCTGATTGTATATATGCAGGAACCTCATGAAACCAGAAGTTATTTTGAAAATAAATCAAGCACCATTCCTCTCAAAGAAAGGGCCTTTACAGACTGCCAGAAATAATGCAACTTGAGTCTACTTTAACTGCCCTGGCTCAGTGCTAGGGAATCATGGGAATTGTAGTTTTTTCTGAGACATTGAGCCTGGCAGTCTGTAAAGGCCCTTTCTTTGAGAGAAATGGTGCTCGATTTATAAGCAGCTATTCTTACATGTTAGAAAAAATATGCATACCAACAAAATTGATTTCAAATTTTGCCATAATCACTTGTTTCAGGTTGGATGTTTCTCCAGAGTGCTACCCCTTTAAAAGTTGGAATATAAGAGTTGGAAAGAGAGCACTTTCATATTTTTATTACTGGGGGAGATGTCATTGTTTCCTTCTCCTAACAAGTGATGGGTAATGGCAAACAGGGCAACTGTAGAAGTATATTACTGAATGATGAATAGTCACAGGGAAGCCATTTTATAATCATATTTGCCAAACTGTAGTTATTCAGAGTGTCATGGGGACAGGTAGGAACACCATTCAAAATTACTGAGAGCACTGGTTTATTCACCTTTGGGGCATGTTATGCTTGTTAGCGTGCAAATTCCCTTGCACGTACAGAAATGTTAATTTGTATTTTCATGCAAGAGCAGTGTTGCACGAAAAGTGGCATCCCACTGATGTCAACATTCTCTAAATAGCTCACAGCAGCTGATTTTCCTTAATTGTGAACTGAGATTCCTTTCCTCTTCTGCCAGTTCCAAGGTGGTGGTATATAAAGCAGGGAAATTTTGTTCACTTAATTTCAAAATAACATCATTGCCATCATCACTGTCATTGCCATCATCATCAAAGACAGAAAAGCTGATATGGGAATATACTTCTCCTAGGAGATATTTCATATATTCCTCTCAGATAAATGTTACACATATTTCTCACAAACACCTCTGGAAATTCTTGTTCATGTGCCTTCCTTGTTCCTAACGTACATTATTTTTGTCATCTCCTCAGACTTCTCCCAATTTTTAATCTATTTATTTAGGTTATTCCAAAATATTTTATTAAGGCTGAAATCTTATACACACTCAGCTGGGAGTACAGTTGGATTTACTGAGTGTGTAAATCTTCCATTAATTTTGGCACAGAAAACAGTGCATTTTAAACAAAATACATTGTTTTCTGAACAAAAATAACAAAAAATTCAAGTATTTTCCTCACCCTAGACTTATGTCAATTTCTTTCTGAGTAAGCAGGCAAAGATTGTACTACATGTAGGAATGGAGGGGAAAAATATTCAGTTTGTATTTCCTGATACAGTTCAGAAAAATTAACATAATTCAATATTTTAATGTTTATGAATTCTTCAAAGCAGTGTGCCAGTAAAAAAATGTGTACAAAATACATATCTGCTTGTGTGTGTGTGTGTGTGTGTGTGTGTATATGAATACTTTGAATAATTTTCAAATAATTGAAAATAATTTACAAAATCTTATATTGGGTTACTCTGCTTGCAAAAATACACATACTGTGTTAGGGAAAGCATGTAGAAAATGCATATCTTAAAAAAATGTATGTGAAAATGCATACAAAAATTGAAGAAAATAATGTTTAAGATGCAAAAATTAGAAATTGCATAAAACCAAAATGGAGAGATTTCTCCAGCATAAAGTACACATGTATTTTATCTATTATTCCAAACTGAATGCTACTGATAAGTTTCCTAGCGAGTTTTCAAAATGAAAGAGTGGTATAGAAATGTTTTGGTAATATTTACTATTACAATTTTGTGATTAGCTCTTAACCTAATGACTCAATATTTGGCAAAAACTCATGTCCTTGAATGTTTACTTCCTGCTCTTGTTATAAGTGTACACTCTACTCCCTTGTTAAGCAAACAGTCTGAATGTTCTCTCTGAGTCTTAATCTTGTTCTAAGTTTTATAGCTATCTTTTCCCCTTCAGTTCTTTTTCTTTTATACCACCTGACCTTGGGCAGCTGCAATCCTATATTCATTGACTCTAGGAGTAAGCTGCACTGAACTCAGTGGAACTCATTTCTGAGTGACATGTGTAGGACTGCACTGTAAATCTGTTTGCTTTGTTGAAAAATTTGTCAAACAGGATTCCTCATGATATGTTCATGCAATCACTATAAAAATGATAACATACACTTGACATGAGCTCCTCATTTACAGTTCAGCATTGCAGGTAAATGCTGGGTGAGGGGAGTGCATTATAATGATGCAGTCAATGGCTGCACTTTCATAGTAAGGGAGAGACAGCTACAATGTATGCTCAGATCGATGGTTATTTCAGCAGCTGAAAAGATACAGTATAAAACTGAGTAACATTTCTGAACAGTTCTACATACAGTCCACAGCCCTCATTATTATTAGGAATATCATTTATACAGCTCGATGCTTCTAAGGTAGGATTAAAAGAAAAGGTTGAAATTTGCAGGCAGTGGGATTTGTAACACAGGTTTCTTAATTGGAAAATAATGGAAAAGTTAGTGATAGTAATTTGCTTAATTACCAAGAGATAACATCAGGGATTAGAGCATGCAAAGGTGTGTTGGGATGGGAGGGTTGGATGAATCAATGACTGTTAGGTTCCTATCAATATGGATAAAATGAGAATTATTAGTTTTACTAGAGAAGAAAGGCAAATGTTTCACTCACTTTCACTAGTCTCATACTCCATTTCTACTTCTGTTTTTCCTCCTCTACTTCTGGTTCTTCTATGTTCTTTAAAACAAAACCAAGGATCGTTTCAATTTTAGGTGAAAAGCAATTACTCTAAACTAAAATATGACATTTTTACACATAATAGCCAGTAACATCTCCCCAAACCCATCATTCCATCTTATCATTCCCCCAATTAATGCATCGTAATGGCACCTCTTCATCAGCTTTCTCATGGGCACATGTGACAGCAAAGAAACTCCACTGCCCCTTCTAACTCCTCCAAAGAAAATAATATTTTCTAGAGATTACAAACATATATTTCAGTGAATTGTTTTGTTGGAAAGAAGATATAGCCTCAGGGATCATGTCAATCCTCACCGCAGAATACAGACCCATCCATCATTTGAGTTGTAAAAGTAGAGATTGCCTCCTTATGTGGCTAAAGTCAAGGACAAATAAGTGTCAGGCAATTCTTGGAGAAAACTTTGTAAGGGAAGGGGGGGACCTTCTCCAGACACTCGAGTAGCCAAAGGGAAACACCAACATTCCTTTTTTTAAATCAGTACTTCAAGTGACAACATGGTAGAAAACTGGAAGAAGACTACATTTTAACAAATATATTGACTACCTTGACACAATTTTCTCAGTAGTACAAACACAAGAGGTATCAGGATAGAAATAATAATTGATGGACCAAAACCACAAATAACAATGTATCTCTTAAAATATGCCACTTTGATTTTTTTGAAATTTATTTTTTGCTAAAATTTAATTTAGTGACAGAAATGAAAAAAAAAAAAACCCTATGTGATTATTTATATTTTTTCTAACTGGAAATATTTTTTTGTTGTGTTGTCCAAACATGCAATAACTAAGTAGTGTTACAATTTCAAGATGAAGCGATTTGAAATAACAAGATTAAGGATGACATTTATACACATGCTTGGCAGTAAATACCAACAAACTGAATGGGGCTTATGTTTCAGAAGATAACACAACCACACAAGGATTCATATTCTTAACCCATTTATAAATCCAAAGCTAGTTCATGCAAAGAAAGTTACACATATAGCTCTTGATCATGTCTCCCTAAAAATATATCAGATACAGTTGGACAGAAACTGAGTACACCACAAGATTAACTGTTCACACAAGCAGAAGTTTCTGTGTCAGAAAATGAATTTGTAAGATTTCATCTTAGTAGGCACTGCTGCCTGGTTTTGCACAATATTCAACTGGGAACCATGCAGGGAAATTTTTAAAATGTCTGTTTCATAGTATCACAAAGTCTCCACATCATCAGTCTGAAGAACATTCATTCAGTGAAAATACTTTTGTTCTGTTATTGCATACAATTTAATGGCAGAAAGAGCAGGATCTAACAAACAACTTCATGTCTGCATTTGTTAATCCTTGCTCTAATTTACCATAACACCCTCTTTACTCTTAGCTTTCAAGTAGTAAGCATACAGGCAAACAACTGATCAGAGAATTGTCCAAGTTTTTTTCCCCCACAAAGGAGGGAATTCTCTAAGGGAAGCTCAAAGAAAACAATTTACATTCCTCAACATAATTGTCCTGAGCTGGAGCTGGAGCTTTCACAGAATTCTGGAAAATAAGAATTTCTACAAGTATATACTAAAGCATCAAATCCTGTCTGCTACTGGAAGCAAACTAGAGTCAGCCCTGCTTAGTACTTGGATGGAAGACCACCAATGAATACTTGGTGCTGTTGGCTATATAAAACTACCCCTGACTATTCCTTACCTACTAAAACCTTTTGAAACTCATTGGGTTGCCATAAGTCGACAGGTAAACTGAAGGCACACACATGTACCTTATTGAAATATACATATTTTTAAATCAGTTTATCCTAAAATTTTGTGATTTACAAAGCATTTTGTTATACAGTTAGCCCTCAATTACCTTGGATCCTTTAACCACAGATTCAACTATCCATGGCTTGAAAATATTCCAAAAATATATAAATTCCAAAGAGCAAACCTTGATTTTGCCATTTTATACAGGGGGCTATGCATTTTTTACATTTTACTATGCCTCTGTTTGTTTCCCTATATTATTATGTGGAACGTGAGGAGCATGAGCCAAGGGAAGCTAGACATAGTAAAAATGGAAATGCAATGCATGAACATAGCAGTACTGGGGGAGAGTGAGTTAAAATGGACAGGAATGGGCCACTTTGAATAAGACAACTGCACAATGCTCTACTCAGGGAAAGAAAAGACAAGAAGAAATGGGTGGCTTTTATACTAAGAAAAGATGTGGCAAAGCAGTCAGCAGATACAACGCAAAATCAGACTGAATCATTTCAGTAAGGCTCCATGGTAAATAATAATAATAATAATAATAATAATAATAATAATAATTTGTATCCCGCTTATTGAAAAAACCAATCCAAGCGGCTTACATAAAAAACCCATACAATATAACCGCAAAGACCAACCCCCCCCTTAAAACACTATTAAACATCTCGTAATTAAATTAACAATAGACATAAAAACAATTAATGCTTTCCTTATAATATGTTCTGCATATAAGTTGAATAGGTAGGATAATAGGATGCAGCCTTGTCTGACCCCTTTGCCAATTGGGAACCATTCTGTTTCTCTGTGTTCTGTTCTGACAGTAGCCTCTTGTCCTGAGTACAGATTCCTCATCGGGACTATCAGATGTGTTCACACTCCCATGTCTTTAAGGGCACTCCATAGCCTTTCATGATCTATGCAGTCAAATGCTTTGCTATAGTCTATAAAGCACGTGCTGATTTTCTTTTGAAACTCCCTGCTATACTTCATTAGCCATCATATATTTGCAACGTGATCCTTGGTGCCTCTTCCTTTCCTGAACCCTGTTGGGACGTCTGGAATTTCTCTCTCCATGTGTGGTTGGAGTCTATGTTGCAGAATTTTGTGCATAATTTTGCTTGCATGGGAGATTAGTGCTATAGTCCAATAGTTGCTGCAGTCTTTTGTCTCCTTTTTGGATAGATGACAGCATAGTACTAGCAGAAAACCTCACAGACCTAGAACAATTATTAAGGAAGATGAAAGAAGAAAGTGCTAAGGCAGGCTTATTGCTGAACATAAAGAAGACAAAAATAATGACCATCGAGGACCTTCATGTTTACCCTAGACAATGAAGAAATAGAAATAGTAAAAGAATTCCCACACCTGAGATCAAACATTGATAGAAAAGAGGACTGCAGTCAGGAAATCAGAAGATGACTAAGAATGGGGAGGATGGCTATGAAAGAACTAGAAAAGATTCTAAAATGCTAACATATACAACTGAGCACAAAAGTTAGATCATACAAGCCATTGTATTCCCTATTACCATGTATGGATATGAGAGCTGGACAGTTAAGAAAGATGATAGGAAGAAAATCAACTTTTTTGAGATGTGGTGATGGAGAAGAGTGCTGAAGATCCCATGGACAGCCAAAAGGACAAACAAATGGGTCCTAAAGCAGATCAAGCCAGAAACCTCCCTGGAAGCCAAGATGACCAAATCTAGGCTGTCGTACGTTGGAAACATCATGAGAAGAGAGGATTCTTTGGAACAAAACAATAATGCTGGGGAAGGTGGAGGGAAATAGGAAGAGAGGAAGGCCACATGCCAGATGGATGGAATCTATTAAGGAGGTCACGGGTATGGGGTTGCAGGAATTAAACAGAGGAGTGGAGGGTCTTGGAGATGTCTCAACCATAGGGTCTCCATGAGTCAAGATTGACTTGAGGGCAGTTAACAACAAATCCCTCTGTATTTAATGGGACTTGAGCATCCATGGATTTTGGTATCCATGGAGGGTCCTAGAAACAAATCCCAGTGGATACTAAGGGCCCACTGTATTAGTTTGACATGAGAATGTGTAAAATTTAAAGAAGTGCAAAATCTGAAACATGTTTTGATCTGCACATTATTCTAGGGAATATGGATTCCCCAAGTGCTCCTTGTTATGATTACCTGTAACATGTGATAGAAGAAAAAACTTCTGAACTCTTCCCAGTCACACCAGAGGATGGAAGAGAAGCATTTGGGTCTTGCTGTGCACAGAAAGTTACTTTTGCAAAGTTATTAACTACTGTTACTGATCTGAGGTCCAAAACTAGTTGATTACAGTTATAGTTACCATTTTAAAAATAGTTCTTTACATTTGCATTATTCAAAGTAAAATATTTTTGTTTACTTCATTTTGAACTATGGTATAAGCCATTGGTCTTTGATCTAGAATGCACTTAGATGGTGAGGCCACCCAACCTCTGTAATAATACAAGTAACCAAAATCTTTGCAGTTATAACACAAGAGGAGTGATATTAACCTTCATCTCCTAGAATCATAATGTAACATAATCATGATTTGGTTATTGCAATAAGGAACTGTTTGCAAACAAGGATTACATGTACGTACAGTGGGCCCTTCATATATGCAGGGGATCTGCCCCCCCCCCCACGTATGACAAAAAAATGTGGGACCTCAAGTCCCATTTGTTTCAATGGCTGCACGTTTCTGCACACAGCACAGTGCATGCACCATTTTGAAGATCTGGGCTTGCCGGCTGCACAAGGTCAAAGCCACGTATGACACGCTTGCATATGATTCAGGTGTCCTGTAGTTACTTCCAAGCTCTGGCTAAACTATGATTCAGCAGAGAGCTTGGAAAAGTTACTTTTTTATATCACAAATCTCAGAATCTCCCAGCCAATATAGCTAGTGGTATTGTGCAGCAGCATTATGTATGTTATTTAATCACAAGGACAGCCTAAAAATACTCAACTGGCTTCTCTTCTACAGAAACAGACATAAGACTGGGACATCTGGGGTAAGGTCATGCATGGGGCCCCACTCATACCACACACTCTTCATTGCATGGAGAGCACAATGGTAGACCATGGTCTACCAATGTCCTCAGCTAACAGTCACCTAGACTGAAACATGATGACTTACAATTCAATAGGCTAGTTGATAAGAAAGATAAGATTACAGATGATATAACACAGGACAATATAAAAAATATTATAATTGCTCAATTATAACAGAAAGTAGCATAACCTACCCAGCTAAGAAAAATCTGTCTTTCTACTAAAGTGGTGTCCAAAACCATTCTGAAATTTGAAGAAGATACTGTGTGGCTGTCATAGGATCACAGAGACCTATCTTATACTGATTCAGACCATTGGTCTATCTAGCCTTGCTTATCTAGAATTGAAGGAAGCACTCTGGAATTTCAGGCAGATTTCTTTCTTAGCTCTTTCTGATGATCCCTGGAGCCTTCCTCTTGCTTTTCTTTTACGTATTAACTGGGCCTGACCTTGCTTCACTCCCAAAATGAAATCAGTGCATTCAGAGTGATATGATGGTGCACAATACATATGTGTGTTGTCTTGATCACTGGTCATGCCAGTTTTGTAAGTCTAGCAAGACATCAAGCACCACTGGAAAACAGCCAAGTGAATAGATTTGTGCAAGAATTTTACAGGCAGCTACTGGACAATGCCAATGACAACTCCAGTATTGTAATCAATTTCTCCTCTTGTTGCCTCCCACTAGTACCCACCCCCTTGCTGCTCTTAAGAATAAAAATAAATTAAAAAGTTACACATAAACCAACCACAACTCATTGCCAAAAATGCCTGCTCCAGGATTCTTGGAGATGAAAGCCACCACATGAAGGTTAGGTCCTTGCCCTTCCTGGCTTATTAACAAAACTAGAGAGGGACTGGCTGAGTGGGTAGAAGGATTGGTTAATGCCTTGCTAAAACAAGGCAAAGTCCCAGCTTCCCTTAAGGAGACCAATATAAAACCAGTACTAAAAAGGCCCTCACTAGATCCCAACATTCTGGATCACTGTTGGCCAGTCTCTAGTATTCCATTCCTGGGGAAGGTTCTAGAGTGAGTGGTAGCCTCCCAGTTCCAGGGGATTCTGGATGAGATGGATTATCTAGATACATTTCAATCTGGTTTCAGGCCTGGTTATGGGACCAGAGAGGGCTTTGGTTGCTTTGATGGATAACATACACTGGTAACTAGACATGGAGAGTATGGGCCTTTGCAGACTGCCAGAAACAGTGCACATTAAATTGAGGCACTGCCCTGGCTCAGTGCTAGGGAGTCATGGGAATTGTATTTTTTTCTGGGACATTGAGCCTTCTCTGTCAGAGAGCTCTGGTGCCACAATAAATTACAGTTCCCATGATTCCCTAGCACTGAGCCAGGGCAGTGCCTCAATTTAATGTGCACTATTTCTGGCAGTCTGCAAAGGCCTTATGTCCCTGTTGGTTCTGCTGGACCTTGCACAGCTTTCAGTACCATCACCCATGGTATCCTTCTCTGTTCCCTTGTGATGGGACTTGGGGGCACTGTTTTACGGTGCCTTTCCTTGTTTTCTGGAGGGACGAACCCAGAAGGTGGTGCTGAGGGACTCCTGATTGACCTCCTGGCCACTGGCTGGCTGCCCCCCTCAGGGCTTGCTTCTGTCTCCCATGCTAATTTAACACATACATGAAACCTCTAGGAAAGGTTATTCCAGAGTTTTGGAGTTTGGTACCATGAGTATGAGGATAACACCCAACTCAATTATTCTTTTTTACCACAAGCCAAAGAAGCTCATTTGATCCCAAATTGGTGCCTGTCATCAGGAGTGGACTAGATAAGGGCAAACAAATTGGAACTTAATCCAGACAAGGTGCTCCTGGTAAGTCAAAAGGCAGATCAAGGAATAGGGATTCAGCCTGTGATGGATAGGGTTGCACTCCCTTCAAAGATGCAGGCCCACAGCTTGGGTTCAGGTTTCAACAGTGGCTAGGAGTGCATTTGCACTGTTAAAGCTTGTGTACAAGCTACGCCTGTTCCTTGAGACATCAAATCTGACCATGGTGACACACACCTTAGTTACATCCAAGTTGAATTATTGTAGCACACTGTACATGGGGCTGCCTCAGAAAACTGTTTGGAAACTTCAACTGCAGCCAGATTGCTAAGGCCTGGAACACATAACAATATAATAATAATAATTTTTATTTAATACTCCGCCCCTCTGAGAACAATCGGGGCAGCTTACATCGTAAAAATAATCACATAACAGTTTAAGAACAATTCCCCCCTCCCCCCCTTAAAAAATATTAAACCAATTACAATTAAAACAAATTATAAAAGAGGTAAGTTCCACCATAAACTCACATAAAAACCATGACAAGAAGAAGTACAGGCGGGAGTAAGTATGGCTCATAAGAAGACCTAGTCATAGAGGTCTTAGAAGGTCATAGAAGGCCATAGAAAAAGAAGGGGGGAGGATCTTCAAGGGACTGGAGCCTGAGCCGGTAGTTATTCCGGGAAGGCCTGCTGGAAGAGATCCGTCTTGACAGCCTTCTTGAAGCTGTCAAGTGATGTCAATTGACGGATCTCCTCCGGCAGGCCATTCCACAGTTTGGGGGCAACAACAGAGAAGGCCCTCTGGGAGGTAGTCACCAGTCTCGTTTTTTGAGGCTGTAACAAATTCCTCCCAGAGGACCGGAGGGTGCGGGGAGGATTGTATGGGAGGAGGCGGTCCTTAAGATAGCCTGGACCCAAGCCATTTAGGGCTTTAAAGGTAATAACCAACACCTTGTACTGGGCTCGGAAACTAACAGGCAGCCAGTGGAGGGACCTTAGTACCGGGGTAATATGGTCCCCCCTGGATGTACCGGATATTAATCTGGCTGCCATATTTTGGACCAATTGCAGTTTCCGAACCAAGCACTAGGGTAGCCCATGTAGAGCGCATTACAGAAGTCAAGGCGTGAGGTTACCAACGCGTGCACAACAGTCTCAAGGTCCCCTACTTCCAGAAAAGGGCGCAGCTGGCATATCAGCCGAAGCTGATAACAAGCGCTCCTGACCGTCGCGTTGACCTGATTCGTCATCTGGAGTGACGAGTCAAGGAACCCCCCCCCCAAGCTGCGAACACAGTCACTGGAGGAGAGCGTGACCCCATCCAGGACTGGAGGTTGCAACCCAATTCCTGGTTTTGGGGCCGCTACCGTGAGCACCTCCGTCTTGTCTGGATTCAGCTTCAATCTGTTTTTCCTCATCCAGCCCATTACCGCCCCAAGACATTCATTGAGAGAAGAGATGCCATTGGAATTCGTGACCGACGAACAAGATATGGAGAAATAGATTTGGGTGTCATCAGCGTACTGATAACACCCAGCACCATAACTCCGTATAATCTCACCCAGTGGCTTCATATAGATGTTAAACAACATCGGGGACAAAATAGCTCCCTGAGGGACCCCACAAGTGAGGTCCGTCTTACTGGAGCTACAGTCCCTGAGCAGCACCCTCTGGGACCGACTCGAGAGGAAGGACCGGGACCACTGCAAAGCAGTGCCTCCGATACCCAACCCCCTCAGGCGGTCCAAGAGGATGCCATGATCTATTGTATCGAAAGCCGCTGAGAGGTCTAAGAGCACGCTACCCCTGTCGATGCTCAGATGCAGATCGTCGGTCAAGGCAACCATGGCAGTCTCAACCCCAAAGCCTGTCCTGAAGCCGGTTTGAAATGGGTCTAGATAATCGGTTTCATCCAAGACTGCCTGGAGCTGAAGAGCAACTGCCCTCTCGATCACCTTGCTCAATAATGGCAGCAATGACACAGGCCTATAGTTCTTCATGTCCAGGGGGTCCAGGGAAGGTTTTTTCAGAAGCGGCCTAACCGCCGCTTCCTTTAAACATGATGGAACATGTCCTTCCCTAAAGGATGCATTGATGATATCCGTAAGGAATCTCATCAATGCATCCCCCCCCCCCCCGGATGGCCAGCCAAGATGGGCAAGGGTCGAGAGGGCAAGTTGTCTTCCTCACCTTACCAAGCAGCTTGTCCACATCCTCGGTACTCCTGGTTGCCCCTGATGGTAATGGGCAAAGGTAGAGCCCTCCAGAACAGAGTCCCAGGCTGGTGGTAATTTGGGCTAAAAGAGAGCCCGTCTGGAGCCCAGGTCCCTTCCTTCAGCCCCCGCTGGGCCAAGAGAGTCACCGCTGCCGCGAGTGCTGGCCTTCCAGCTGATTTGGGGGCATGGCATTTATACGACACATGCCCCTAAAGCAGCCAGAAGTTGCTCTGACATTGCAAAAAGGAGCTTAACACCACAACAAAAAGGAGTCAGTTTAAATGGTTGGTGCGGTTTGGGACTTGCAGTGGCAGCCCACTTTGGAAGCAGACTGTGTGGTTGCCACAATCCTGGCCTCTGGCCACTCCTTCTCAGCCATCTGCTTCACCTCTAAGCAAGGTTGGCTACAGGAAACATACAACTTCCTTGTTGCAGCAGCTTCAATGTCTACTAGACCATTTCCAGAAACAACTCAAAGTGCTGGTTTTGATCTATAAAACATTTCAAAACTCTGGAAAGCAGAGATATAAATCTTCAAAGACCTAATGGAAGATGAAGTTCTATACATGGTCAGGGATACTTATTACAAAATTCTAACCAAATTGCTCTCTGGAATTGGTTTTATCTCCAGATCACCACTGTTGTGTTACCTAGTTGCCATTAATCTGTTTTGTTTTGAATATCTGGACTCTGTTCAGAACACTACACATATTCTTTGTGGTGTTTTCAATTAATGTCTTCCCACCCCCATTCAGATGGCAAGGCAAATCCTGACATTCTAAGATGAACTAAAGTATATTTGAAGCAACCAGGAAGAAAAAGTAAGTAAAACAAGCCTTTACACATATTATTTTGCATTAACTAAAGAAGGTATATGAGTCATTCTTGGCTCTTTTCCTTAGAGCAGGGGTAGGCAACCTAAGGCCTGGGGGCCGGATGCGGCCCCCCAAGGCCTTTGGACCGGCCCCAGGCCGGTTCTGCCACCGCCCCCCACCACCGCTGCCGCCCGCCATGATGATATTGATTATTGTTGTTGTTACTTGTTCTTGGGGTTTTCTTGGCAAAATCTCCACAGGGGTTTTGCCATGGCTTTTCTGGGGCTGAGAGAGTGTGCATGCATATTTATATATATATATTTATTTTATTTTTAAAAAATATTTATTTATTTATTTATTTATTTATTTTTGGTGCTTCGGCCCCCCAGTTGTCTGAGGGACAGCAACCCGGCCCCTGGGTCAAAAAGGTTGCCTACCCCTGCCTTAGAGAGTCATTTACATGAATATATTCTAGTGCTTTTACTGTACACAGATGCATAATATTCATAACATAATTTGCCAGCAGATATTGCATTCAGCATGGACAACACTAAGGGGACAGTAATGCTGCCAGTCTGGTTCTGTGTTGTAAAGATCCCTGGATCTTGTTAATAAAGGGCATATATAAAATAAAACAAACAAACTTATACTGCTGAAGTAGAATTTTATTTTACAAAATAGGCATCAAACCCCCCATCAGGAAAGCCTAATTTTTATTGCACTAGCACAAAGAACACAAGATGCCTCTTTTTGGGTTTAAACAGGCCACAACTTTTATTTAGCTGTACAGGGTCTATTAACAAACCAATAAACATTAACAAATTTGTCACGTGTGTAAGTGAAGGTGTAACCCCCCAAGTGGGTGGTCCTTCACCGCACGTGACAAAACAAGTAAACAATAACAACAACAAATTTACAAACCCCTCCCCCCGGAAATGATGTCATATTTCGTCATATGACGTCATGCAATTTTATGAGGTCATGCATTTAACTGCATATGTCATTTCCTTTAAATTTGTGTTATGCCAATTTTACCCCAATTTTTTAAATAGCCAGATTAAATTTTTCTGTGGGGTGGGGGTCATTACCTGCCCTAAAGTACAACAATTTTAAATTATAGACCCTATTCCAAAGTTGTGACAAAGCAATTAACCATAACAAATGAATTATCACACCATGACCCATTCCCAAATTAATTTACTTAATAACAATAACAATAACAATAACAATAACAATAATAATAATAATAATAAATCTCAGGGAGGGCGAAAAACACAGGGAAGAACCCTGGGAAGAAATTCCCTCCTGGCCCCCGAAGGCGACCAGCCTAAGCCTGAGAGTAACAAATTAAAGACTCTTAATAAAGGGTGGGTGGGATGGGTCACTCCGTCTCAGCTCTAAAATGGCTGCCTCCACGTGGCAGCACAGAGCTATAAATAACAAGACCAATAACACCACAAGATTTGGAGCAACAATCCAAACGACCCAATTGGACAAGGCGCACAGGTGTACTGTTTCCCTACACACCTTGACCAACCAGGCGTCTCCTGTCCTTATTTGGCCAGCACAACAAGAAACCCCTCCCGACTCATCGGGGGGTGTCTTTCTACTTCCACACACGAGCAAGTACTCCAAAAGAGATTTATTGCAAATATTCCTAACTGTGTCATCACTTGATTCTTCGGTTACAATATCCTTTGATTAAACATCACTTTGCATCTGCAGGGATTCCAGTTGAATGTCTAATCTCTTATTGAACTTTTTGGTGGACAACACAAAAAATGTAATCTAATTAAAAGGTGGAATGCCTGTTCTTTTCCCTAATATATATATATTTTTTAAAATCAAGCCAATACATTCATCCCTGCTTTAGTTTTATTTTGAAAATAATTTAAGATGGGTCTCAGCGCTGGTTAAAGATCATTTTTCTGAGCATTCCAAAGGAGACAGTTCAAATATGCAAAGGTATGTATTTATTACTGTAATGTTCTTAAGTCAAGCTGTACAGCAGCCTTGTGTGTCTTTCATTTTTCTGCCTTGTTTAGCTTATGAAAAGATATAGCATTGTCTAGTTTTTACATCAAAACACGTATGCAGGTAAGGGGAGCTGCAACCACCTCATCTTACTATCTTGTCCTCCATCACTTCAGGCACTTTTCTCCCAGTCCACCTCACTCATCATATTTGAAGCAGGCTTACAGAAAAGTGCATGAAAGGACAAACGACAAGAGTGGTAAAGCACAGTAGGATCCAGCTACCTTCTCCCATGTTCTTTTTCTGTCAGAAGTAAATCCTTCTGATAGGAGCAGATTGATCAACAATGCATCAACACTTATGATCAACACTTATTATGAAACTACTATATTCTCATGATGCTCCTAAAAGACTCAAAAGCAACACAGGGCCCACATAGATGTTTGCTGTAAATCCACAATGGCCGTTCTGTGCTGTTAATCCCATGCTTGACATGGAAACAGCCACAAGTCTTATCAGTATTATCAACAGTTGTTTCTGTATGGGGCAGTCATTCCTGAGAGGACAAACACTGGGTTCGCCATTCAAATGGGGAATCCAAATGGGTTACTTTGTTGTTGTGTGCCCTCAAGTTGTTTCCAACGTATGTCAACCCTAAGGCATGTGGTTTTCTTGGCAAGATTTGTTCAGAGGAGGTTTGCCATTGCCTTCCCCAGAGGCTGAGAGCATGTGACTTGCCCAAGGTCACCCAGTGGGTTTCATGGTCAAGATGGGAACTGAACCCTGTTCTTCAGAGTCCTAGTCCAGCACTCATGCTGGCTCATAAAACATTCAGTGCTGAAGTCATATGGAAAACATGTTAGATGAATTATGCTTTGCATTCTCCTTTCCCTCCTTTGTTAGGCAGGGATTTCACCCCTCCCCCCTCTTTCATTCTATCAACTTAAGAAGCCGTTTAACTGACTCTCTGCACATTCTAAACTGCCAGTAAGCTATCAGTAACTGCAGTTAGCAGTCAGTAATAGTCTTCCTCTGAGGGAGATTAACAGCTTTCTTTCTGCTATATCATCACCAGTTAGATTAGGTTTTAGTTTTGTTATGTATATATTTATTAAAGCCATTACTGTTTGGTTTTAAACCACAAACTGCATGTTTGTTGTTGGGTTTTTGTTTTTTTTAGTTAGTCTTTATTCTTTAGGAAAGCATATTAAAATATAGTCTGATCCACGGTTTTTGCTGCTCTGCTGATGAAAGTTGAACTCTAACAAATTTTACTTTCATACCTGAATATTTTACTTTCTCTTTAAAAAGGTTAACACCCTGGGAAACTAAAACTGCACCTCATATTTTTGGGTTATGGGCCCAGAAGGGGTCCTAGTTTAGAAATAGTGAGGTCTCAGAAGAGGTTCTAGATTATTTTTAAACTGCTTCTTCTAAAGATACTGACTTCAAGAAAGATTTTTTTTCCTACTCAAACAATAGACACTGGCTTCTACTAATCTTATCCTACAATGATTACTGAATTACTAACTGGAGCAAAACATAAAATGTGGTCATGGAAAATGCAAATGTAGTTGACTACAATGGGATTATGTAAAGCAATAAATGGACAGAGACCCACAGAAGCAGGAATACATCAACAACAATTTGATGAAAATGCAGAGAAAGCAGCAACATATATTTGCTTGTCTATAGATCCCAGTATTGCTTACCATATTCAATTAATCTGGGACAAACTACAGAAAGTATTTAATTCTCCAAGTACTTCTAATCAAACAGCTGTCATGATCAAACTTGTTGACACAAAGTTGCATCATCTTCAATTTTTAAATCAGCATATTAATGGATTTATGACAACTTTGGGCCTTTACAAACTGCCAGAAATAATGCAGCTTGAGACCACTTTAACTGCCCTGGCTCAGTGCTAGGAAATCATGGGAACTGTAGTTTATTGTGGCACCAGAGCTCTCTGACAGAGAAGGCTCAATGTCACAGAAAAAAATAATTCCCATGATTCACTAGCACTGAGCCAGGGCAGTTAAAGTGGTCTCAAGCTGCATTGTTTCTTTGTCTGGAGAATCCTTTCCAGAACATGAAAATCTTGGATGGTTTTTTGGCAAGTCTTCCAAAATATTACTCTCCAATAGTTAATGCTTTGCAAGTTAAAGGAGATGTTTCTTTATAAGATGCTATGGCTCAAATTGTTGAATTTCAAAAGACAAAACTTGATGAAAAACAACTATATTACAAAAACAACAGACAGAGAATTTGCTGCATAGGATTTGAAAAAGACTTCCTTTTCTCCCAAGACAAATAGAAACAATATTAACAAGTCAAAGCCAAGAACTGAGCTGGAAACACAACAAAGTCAGGGTCTGAATAGCAAAAGCAAAAGCAACTTTAAGAAAACAGCTTTTAATCCTAAACAGAAATCTTCCAGTCATGTTGATATCAGTTTGATTCAACAACAATTCTTTGAAATTGCTGGAGACAAATATAAAAACCAAGTTCTCATTGATAGTGGAGCAAGTGCTCATTACATCATCAACAAAGAATGGTTTGTTAATTTTTATGCAAATGTAACTTTTCCTCTATCTTGTTAATGGTCAAGAAGTTTTTGCACAAGGAAAAGAGAGTGTTATTTTGAAAACAAAACTTGGTCCTAAGAGAATAGGAACTTTAAAAATCCCAGAATATTTACTTTCTCTTTAAAAGGATTACTATGTACTGGATTTTCAACCCTCCTTTTACAGTGTGCAAACCACAACATCAAGAGGCAACCATTTCAGTTTCAGATAACAAACCTGTTTTGGTTTTCATGATAAAAAAAATGATTTTTAGAGCAAACTTAGAATCTCATGGATGTTATCAGATGCAGATTTTACACTCCTCTGTAAACAGATGTAATCACAGAGTCTGCTCAACTTTATGGCATCACAGATTTGCTCATTGAAGTGTTGAAAATATTAAGAGATTGTCAAATCAAGAGCTTGCAAGAGACTTTAAATTCATAGCATGTTCTAACAATGAAAAATGTGTAAAATGTTTGAAATTAAAAGCTACAAGACCTTCACATTCTCCAGTTACTGAGAGACAATCTAACAAAGCCTTGGATCTTTTACATACTAATCTTTCTGGACCAATGAATCAAAAATCAGCTGGAGGCAACTCTTATTTTATGACTATTATTGATGATTTCAGCAGACACTTATCTTCTTAGAGAGAAGAGTCAAGCTTTTCAGAAATTCAAAGAGTACTTAAATAGAGTATCTAACAAATTTGGTTATAAACCAAAGAGCCTGCACACAAACATTGGCAATGAATTTGTCAATGGTGAATTTGATGAATTTTTAATACAACATGGCATTGAGTATCAGAATACACAGGCTTATTCTTCAGAACAAACTGGCATGGCAGAGAAAATGAACAGAACACTCAAGGAGATGGCTGTCACCATGCTTTTGGAAGCGAATATGCCTAAAATCTGTTGGTCTGAAGCCATCATGACTGCTACATATCAGTGTAACAGATTGCCAACAAAATCCAAATATGTAACCCCATTCCAGTTATGGCATGGAGTTAAGCCAAAATTAAACCATTTGAAGGTTTTGGGAAGCAAAGCATTTACCTATATTCCCAAACAGAAAAGAGGTAAACTTGACTGCCAAATTGATTTATTTATTAAAGCCATTATTGTTTGTTTTTAAACCCCAAACTACATGTTTGTTGTTTTTTGAGTTAGTCTTTATTCATATTAAAGTATATTAAAATATAGTCTGACCCATATTTTTGCTGCTCTGCTGATGAAAATTGAACTCTAACAAGTTTTATTTTCATAACTGCATATTTTACTTTCTCTTTAAAAGGGTTAACAACCTGGGAAACTAAAATTGCACCCCACAAAACATCCTTAAACATCTGTAATAACAGGGGTGTAATAACAATTATTACAGGGCTGTAATAATTGAACAGGGGACCAAGCTAGAAGGAATGATGAGAAATCTGGCTGCAGAACTGGGTCTTTGGCCCAAGCCCAGTGCAAATGCTGCTGTGGGAGGGGAGGGAATTCTGTTTGTGCAGCACAAACAGGCAAATGAAAAGAGTGGATTCTTTTCCCTGCTCAGAACTTGTAATGTTACCTTTTGGAGTTCAGTTCCCAAAATCCTGCAGTCATCATGGTCACTAGCTGGGAGATTCTGGGAATATGTAGTCTAAAAAAGTAGCATTTGCCTCCATTCTCCCCCTGTCACTCCATTTCAGGGCTTTAGCTGCTAAGACTCCATGACTACAAGGAAATTCTGCAGGGAGAAAGTGGCTAAAGTGGAGGGAGGCAGTTACACTTGAGGGAAAGAAGGAAGTAGTGATATATCTTTTCTTTCATTTCCTACCTGCCTTTCTTTAAATCAAGCCTTCCCTGATTTACGGGGAATCAGTGGAATCCTAGTTGTATTAAGCTACCGATGTCCCTACCTGCGACTTCAACATGTCAATGTTTACATAGGATACAGCAGCCATTTTAAGTGTGGATAAATAAATATGCAAAATATTATCACTGTCTTTGTGCAGAAGAACTTAGCAAAAATGGACAATGGCATGATAAGAGACAAAAATATTAATGTGTAAATGTATGAATATGCATATGTATTAGCATGCACCTGACTGAGTGGATTTCACTGCATTCTCACCTGTACTATTTATTAGCTTTTTAAAGCAGCAGGGAGACCAAAATGGCAAAGTGGACACCTCAAATTAATTAGATATTTCAAAATAAGTTCCAGTTGTGATACACCTTGCCAAATGGGATAAGATATTTTTGACAGCTCTCAAAAGATGGTTACCATTCTTTCCAGCAGCATCAGCTGCTACATTAATTTATTGCCAGATTAATTACTTTCTTATTCCCTGATTCCTACAGCAGCAGCCTAATGTTGCAGACTTCAGCTTAAAGCCAATGTTTAGTCCCAGTTTGAGTAGATCCACTGAATTAAGTAGGATTTGTTAAGCCCACATTTACATTTCACTGAGTCTATGGGTCTACTAGAGCTGAGACTAGAAACTACATTTAGATCTTTGGTCCCTTTGTTCTAAATCTCCTCCACTTTTTCTTCCTCATGTGCCCAGCATTATGCTGCATAATACTTTAAATTTAATATTTTTAAATTATCTCCCAACCATCTTCTTTTCCTTTCCTTGCCTTCCATCCCTCACAGTCTACTCACTTTTACTGTCCTGTCCTCTTTTCACTTGCTCTTTTCAGAGATTAAATGTACCCATGTCATAGGTGCAGTCTTTGCTTACGGCAAAATGCCCCTGAAGTTTTTCTTTGTAATCTTGAGGACCACACATTCACTTATAAGCAGAAAGAAAATTTGGATTCTCTCTCTAGGACTTAATATTCTTACCAGGCTGATTGGGAAAGAGTAGATTTATATGTCTAGAGGATTTCTGGAAATCAAAGCTGTCAGCTTTTCAGTTTCATTTTAAATACATATTTTTAAATTCAGGTAGCTTCTTACAGAGGGCTGTACATGGCCCAATCCTGTCACCAAGTTCACCTTTGTGGTATTCCATTTGCATCCAGCTGACATTGATTTGTGCTGCCAGATGGCTAAAGATGAGGCACAATTGCTCAATACAATGTCTGACCTACTTATACTCCTAACAATCTACTGCTGAATACCTGGTAAAAGCACAGCACTTTTAATTGAACATGTAACTTGTTTCCTTAGAGAAGGTACATATTCCATTGGGAATAAATATGTGGTTTAGCAATTCAAACAAGAGAATTGAACATCATCCTTCTTCTTCTTCTTCTTCTTCTTCTTCTTCTTCTTCTTCTTCTTCTTCTCATCATTATCATTATTATTTCAGGGGCCTAGGAATACATGGCAAATAACACTTCCTCAACCAATTCAAGAACAGTACTGTCAAGGAGTCATAAATACTAGTTTGTAACTGAATCACAAGACAGCCAACCACCTATATATAAAGATCTTATAAATACCCCTTTCCATATTTTGTCTTTCTAGGGAGGCAAAAGGAAAAGCCAGACAAACTCGAGCTATCAAGCAATCTATATGGTTATAAACACTGTTTAGCATTAAATTCCAGCTATAACCAAAACTGCAACGTAACCATACAACTAATCATCATCGTCATCAAAATAAAAATTCTATAGAGGAAAATAGATGGGGAACAGACATAAACAAAGCAAAACATGTGACTACTATAGGCTTGTTCCCCTCCTCCCTTTTCTTTTGGATTATTCTATGATTTTACATACCATTCCTATATAGAGCCAGTGGCATCACTGTCTGGGGTATCACCTAGTGTCGGGGGAGGGGTTTCTGAGGATGGAACCAAAAGGGCACATCCCCTTACCTTGCTGCTGTGCACCACTCTACTCATGAATAGAGTGGCACATAGCAGGGAGGAGATGTGTGCACGCTCCCTGACTGCTGCACATTGCTCTACCTTTGAGTAGCATGGCACATGGAGGGATGTATGTGTGCTTGGCCGGATGTCATCCCTCTTCTGGGGTGTCACCCAGTGCATTCCGCACCCCCTAGAGGTACCAAAGTAAACTGCTGAATTTGTATGAGTAACAGTGCTACTTCAAAAAGGAACACTGCATGGCCTAAGGAAATTGTATTTGACCTAAATATCATGTCAATGCCCTGGTCGTCTGCAAGCGTATGTTTGTGTGTATCTCCAAGTCACCTGTCAACTTATGGCAACACCAAGAATTTCATGGACAAGGAAGCAAAGCAAAGCAAAGTAACTTCATTTATATACCACTTCATACCGTGCTATTGGGTGTCTAAGTGGTTTACAACTGTAAGCTCATTGCCCCCCAACAGTTGGGTACTCATTTTAGCGACCTTGGAAGGATGAAGGCCTGAGTTTAGCCTGAACCCTGGCTAGTATTGAACTCACAATCTTTCGAGACAGTTTTACAAGTTGGAAGAACCAACAAGATCAGGTATAAGACACTTGCTTCACATGCAGAGGGTTCAGTTCTTAGCATTTCCAGAGGTCAAGTGCAGAGCAGGGAATAGGACCACTGCCTAAAGTCAAATATTACTAGTAAGAGTAGAGGATACTGGACTCAAGTCTTTACCATAGAAAACCATTGAAATTAATGAGACTTTTTAGTTAGAACTAAGGGCCAATCTCCTGATAGAATGTGAGTAGAATATGATCAGGCCATATATGATTTGGACGTATCCATCCTTTTTTGGGAGGGAGAGTAAAAAAAGTCTTCACACTCAAAAGAAAAAGGTTTTGCACTTTTTTACCATATTATGCTGGAGGGTGTGCATTATTGATTGTGTAGACATCCTCTCCTCCTCTTTGAATATCTTCACGTGGCAAAGGATGGGGCAGATGGGCATTACTGCTAACAGATTTCTTTGGTTTTACATACATATAGGGTTTGTCTAATCTCTCTGGCATTTTACAGCATTTTTATTTATTTTTTCAGAGTGGAGCTAGCTGTTGGAAACCTGCCCCCCACTCTGAAGGCAAAGGATATTTAAACAGTTAAGGATCCCTTGGAGAAAATATGCAAATATTCCTTTGCTGGCATTGGCAGGGACCGGGCTGGAGCTCAGCAACCCTCCTCCCTTCCCCAGGTATTAACTCTTTCCTCTCTCACCTATTGTCTGAGAGACTGGCCTAGGTTCTCTCAGATTTCAAGGGGGGGGGGAGAAAAAAGAGATGAATTAAGCTCTTGTTTTCAGGAAATTTTGCAACATATAGTACAATAACCAAAGGGATCCAGACAGTAGGTTATTGGAAAAAGTACAATGATAATCTGTGTTTGTTGCATCTTTTGATTGACAGCCAAAATAATAATAATGGTGCGGTGTGTGGACGAAAGAAATCATATATATGCAAATAGGCAAGAATGAATTCAGAAAAAGTGTAGATAATAGGAGTTGAATTGAAGGTGCAAAAATCCACAACAATTTGCATAAAATACACACACATAGACTGGCTCCTAACATAAACCCCATTGATCTCAATGGACCCACTCTACATAGAACTAACAGTGGATTTACTCCACTGAGCTAAATGGTTTGACCCAGTGTAAGGCAGCACTACATATATTAATATACCTGGACATCAACCAAGCTAAACACCATCGATGTATGGCAGTCCACAAGAGTCTTGATAACCCCACTGTTTTTACTGCCTGCTTGGGTTTACCTTGTCATGTCCCTGCTATATAGGCAGTATTCACCCAGGTGCTCACATGGTTAATTCTTGGATGGTCTTGCTCAATTGATTGCCTGAAGATGAATTGTATTGGTCCAAGAAAAAAGTGCATTATCTTCTGGTACAAACTAGGAAAACAGTCTTATACTTAGGAAAGGGAAATTGCTTCCCAATCATAAAACTGGATCGAAACAGCTTTTGCACAGTGCTGATTTTGTGCCAATGATACAACTTGTGAAAACATCCATCATTTTGAATCACAGCACCCTCCATGTTTGATGGATTCTGCTTTTTAGTAGTTTTCAGTAAGCTATAATGGGAAAAAAGTGTGTCTATTTTGATTAACAGGAGGTGAGGGAAGGAGGGAGGAATGAAATTCTTGGTACAGCTTCAGACAAAATGTCAGTGAAGAAAAGAAAAACATGATTGAAGAATAACTCATCAGTGAAGAGAATGACAAACAAATCAAAATGTTTTGTATATACATGCTACAGTCATTAATTTTCTCTTCTAGTCAGCTTAGCAACTACAGTAATTACTATTGTCAAAAAATAAAGCTGCTCCCATCAACTTCAGCAAATCTGTTTTCAAAAAGACAACTGCATAGAGCAAGTTACACCCTCAAACTACAGGTTAGAGGGACAAGTAAGACTGAGCTGAATTTTTCTGAAGTCTGTTTTGGTTGATGTTTCAGGAAATATAAAATTTACTCAGGAAGAGCAATGCTCCCATAGGACGCACACCAGGCAAAACATTTGCTAAGAGTGGGTATGATTCCAGAGGGCATCACCCTGTGAATTATGTTCCTTCACAGTGATAACTGGAAGCAAGGCTACTTGAAGAATTTGACCTTCAAGTAAGTTCACATTGAGCCATGCAGAGTTTATCAGCAAAGTAAAAAAGTTCAATTTTGATCTCATCAGACCAGAGAACCCTTTCCCACATATTTGATATATCACTCACATGTCTTCTTGCAAACTCCAAATGGGCTTTGATATGGTTTGTTTTAGCAATGCCACTCTTTATCTCTATAGTCCTGTAGTTTGGAGAGTGTTCACAATTCCAGTGAATTCTTTTGAAGGCCTCTGAGGAAGGCCTGGTGTGGCCAAAATGCGTTGGGCTTTTTGAACACTAATAAACAGTTGACCATCTTTGAGCATGTGGAGCTTGTCTCCTCTTTGTTTGCTGCTTGGCTATGTACTTTCAGTTCCTTACCGATATTTAATTTTTGTGCCACAATAAAAGCATCTGCACCTTCACAATGTTGACTATCTTGTGTACATCAAGTGGTAACAATGCCAATGATATCCATTTCAGTTCCAGGTTGTAACATGGCACAATGAATAAAGGTCAAGAGAAAGGGTCGATGTAAGTTCTTTGACTCTCAGGGGAGAAAGACTTAAGGGAGACTATCGCTCTACACTCTTAAAATGGGGCTAGGTCACTTTAACCACTCTGTCTGCCTCCTGTTTCATTCTGGAACTTGTAGTTTAGGAAGAGGCATTTTGAATATTCAGCCAGAGAGCCTTTAAGCCTCACTGAACTACAAACCCCAAAATGCAACAGGAGACAGTCAAAGCAGTTAAAGCGACCTGGCCCCATTTTAAGAGTGTGGTGTGATAAGCTCAGATATCTCTATGGAACAGCCTACATTAAAGTGGTATGCAAAGTGATTTTTTAGCACCTTTGAGACTAACTCTATGAAAGAAGGTGTAGCACAAGAATTCATAGACTATTTATATCAGTTTTCACCTGCCCTCACATTGTGCTGTCCACATGAGGAAGGGTCAAAAGCCCAACTTGAGTGAAGAGTGTCTACATGACACAAGGCCAGTTCTGCACTGAATCTGGGCCATCCCTGCCTTAATTTTTGAAAAGTCACTGTTTGCTCTGGATCTTCCAGGATGTATTCTGGAATGATGCAGGGTGGCTGTTTACAAAGTGTCTCATTGTGCTGCCCTCCACCACTGCTGCTGCCCTAAGTTGTTCCCTTTGAAGTCACAGTGAGCCACCCAGCCATGTTATTGATGCCACGGCAGTGGCAGCAGTGATCCAGAGTGCCAAGGTAACGGGGGGAATTCAGAGCAGTTTTGAGACCAGAATACTCCAGGAGCAGCCCAGAGTATTCTGTCCAGTGTAGATCTAGCCTTGGTCTACTTCCTCAGATTCATAGTCTACAAAAGCTTATGCTACAACTTCTTTCACTCAGTTAATTAGTCTCAAAGGTGCTACAAGACCCCTTTGCATACTGATATTCCAGACTAACACAGCTATGCCTCTGAATTCCACCTCCATTAAAGTGGCTGCAGCATTTCTGCAAGGCCCTTCCCATCTTATTAAATGAGAGGAGAAATGCATTGCACACATGAGTGGAGATGTTCACTTTTCAGCTTTAGATGTTGATCCCTTTTCACAGGAGGTGATAGTAGACAAAAAACAAACAAACCAAAAACGCTCCTCTTTTCACTCCAGCCAAGGAAAAAGATAGAAGTGGGACTTCTTCCAAGTCTCCCCCCAAACCTGAGCTTGACCTTTTCTCAGCATATTACCAAATACCATGCACTGGTAAAGTGGTACATGAAGTGTTTTCACACATGCTCACACATTGCTAGAAATGTGAAGATTTTAGATTGTGATAAGAAATCTCAATGTTATTCATTCACCAGCACAAGACAGCAGCACTTGAATTATGTGATATTCCTCCTCATAATTATAAAAGTTAATTAAAATATTATTATGCATCTTAGTTATATCTTTTGTTTTTTTGAAAAAGGAATTAATTACAAATAACTCATTGGAAGAGGTCACTTTAGAGATAGGAAAGTTACTGGGGAAGGGTTAATGTGTTTATTGAATCATTAATAAGCAATCTAGCTCAATTGCATTTACATTAGAATGAAGGAAAATTAAGTATCAGTTCATGTTAAATTGACATTTACATTAAAAGTATGCACTAACAAGCTTACTAGAATGACGCTGAGAAATGCTACTCCTGATTTTCCTTTTTCCCCAACCCTTTGTCTTGAATTTGGGTGAGAAGGAAATAGATGTATGAATCTTTGAAAATGCAGCATCTTATCTGCCCCACCAAAGCCCTTCCCCTTTGCCCTTCTTAATAACCTCATCTTCCTACTCTTCCTCTTTCTCTAGATTCCTGATTCTTATGTGTATTCCAACAAACTCTCAGAATATCAAAATTCACTTTTCTGAGACAGAGGAACTGTGTGGTGTCCTGTGCAGGACACAGATGGATCCCCTGGATGTGGAGAACATCTTCATTCCCTTCCAAGATGCCCATAATGCTTGTTGATTTAAAACCTTTACACTCGGAATTAATTAAACTCTCATATTCTCATCATGAGCAAAAATAAAGATTCCTGTAGTAACTGTATTTATAAAAGAATTAGCTGGGAAAAATAAAATTGTTGATCTCACATTTACTTAATAAGCTAAACAATAATTTAATTCTGAAATTAAATTAACACTTGAAGTCCAGCACAAGGATATCCATTAACTTAAATTTTATTTAATTGCCCCTTTTTAAAAAACTTTCTAACTTAATTCATAACAATTGATCTTAATTAATCAGTACACATCACTGATCTGGTCTGACATACAATTGTACATTAACATTGTCAGATGGTCCTACAGGCCAGCTTGTTTGAGTATTGTCACCTGACTCCAAACCTATGTTTAGCAAGCCCTATAAAGCATTGGCCTCAGAGCTTTCCCTCAAGTACATGGGTTGCTCTCTGGATTCTGATCCGTATCTGAAATGGACCTTGCCTCTACTTCTGACCTTTCTAGTCCAGTATTACTGCAGGTAATGTTGACTCCTGCCTGACTGTGAGAACATTCCTGTTTGTCTGTTCAAGTAGGAATTCAACCTTCTATCTCATTCTAATTCTGACTTCTATCTTATTCTGAGCCCTTTAATCCTGGTTTCTCTAGAATTTGTTTTTCCTATTCTTGAGCCAAGCCCATCCCATCTCCAGAATAGCAGCTGAAGCCTGACTTGCTTTTTCTGAAAGATCCAGGAAGAGCTTTGAACAATTACTTTCTTGGACTTCAACTTCCAGAATTGCCCAGCCCCTGTGGCTGCTGGCCAAGCTACCTGGGAGATCTGGGGAGCTGCAGTCCAAAGAAAGCAATGTTTTTATATTCTGAACCACTGGTATCATTAGTTGTCATATATCTGAAACTGAGAAGAGAACCTTAATTGCCTGTGGCCCAAAGCAGATGGCCAAATAAAGTGGTCCCCCCAAAAACCAGAAGCCACTCTGGGGTTGGCTAACACAGCCTGAAGCCACTGAAAGACTTTCTGGTACTGTGGCAGTGGCCAGCCTCAGGACTGCGGCATCCAGTTGCTGTGGTCCTGGAGTGATCGGAGTGGGAGTGGCCACTGGCTTCTCCTTTTGCCTCATCTGCTTGACCCCTGAGACAAGCATGGCCAAGGATGCATCTACATTGTAGAAATAATACAGTTTGACACCACTTTAACTGCCGTAGCACTATCCTACAGAATCCTGTGATCTGTAATTTTGTGAGGTACCAGCACTCTTTGGCAAGATAAGGCTACAGATGTAAAACTACAGATCTCAGGATTCCATAGGATGAAGCAAAAACACTTAAAATAGTATCAAACTGCATTATTTGTACTGTTGTAGATGCATCTCAAGAAAATAGTCAATGGAGAAAAGATTAAGTGAACCCATCTATTGTGATAAAGCTTAGTGCTCTCATGTCAGCATTAAAATAAAAACTAGTAGAAGACCTTGACAAGTCTCCAGCATGTAATCTAGTTTAGACTTAATAGGTGTTAACAGGCGCAAGCTAAGCCCAACTTAAAAATATACCAGAAATTTACTATCAGTACATTCCACTCCACCAGCTAAGCAGGCAGAGTAATTATTACTGTAGATCCTTTTTTTCATATAAAGCTGCTATAAATTCAGTTGGAAATAAAATTATTAAATATAATTTAAAATGTTCCTTGTGAGAAAACATTCTAGCTTTGTTTACAATGACAGTCAACACATTGGTCCAAGCAGCATGTACTACTAGTATTATAAAACATAAGCCATCCATTGCATTTGTTTTCCTTTAGATTGGTTTAAAAAAATATCCTTGTACAGTGGGCCCTCCTTATCTGTGAACTTGCCATCCAGAAATTTGAGCATCTGTGAATGGCAAGCTCATGCAGGCGGGGGGGGGGGGGGGGGAGGAAGGAAGGCTCTGTACAGTGGGAAGAGGAAAGTGAGGTCTGGCACAAGGTGGGAGGAAAAGGAAGAGGAGGAGGAAGAGGATCGTGAAGGGAGCAGGAAGAGGAGGAGGAGGAAGGAGTGGCGGGAGG
Source organism: Phrynosoma blainvillii (assembly GCA_026167975.1). Classification (NCBI taxonomy): domain Eukaryota; kingdom Metazoa; phylum Chordata; class Lepidosauria; order Squamata; family Phrynosomatidae; genus Phrynosoma; species Phrynosoma blainvillii. The sequence goes on along the minus strand of JANUYF010000001.1, from coordinate 197,564,987 downwards.
CACTAGGAGGTGGAAGAGGAAGGCAAGGCAGGAGGAGGAAGCCGAGGTAAGGTGCGGTGTGAGTCAGGAGGATAAGGAAGAAGAGGAAGAGGAGGAGGAAGGGGCGGTGTGGTGAGGCCAGAGGAGGAGGAAGAGGAAGGGGTGGTGTGGCGAGGCGGGAGGAAGAGGAAGAGTACAAGGAGGAGGAGGCCGGAAGGGGCATGCCTTGCCCATCACCACAAGGGCCAGCCATATAGCCCCAATACCCCATGGCCGGGATGGGGAGGGAAGGGAGGGAGCCAGCTGAGGAAGAGGAAGGAAGGGGCTCAGCAGGATGGGTCCACCTGAGGGTGAGGGGCCTCCAGCTGTGGGGGACTCTGGGGCCAACCATCCAGCTCCAGGCAGTGGGAAAGGAGGGAGCGTGCCTGGCTCCCCAGAGTGAGACACCGGCAATGGTGGGAACTTTAACTCTCTCCTTCCTCCTCTTCCTTCTCCTTGGGCTCCAGGCAGCTTTGGAATGGACAGCCGAAGGTGGAGGAGCAATTGAGCTGGGAGCAGCAAGTGCCATTGTCTTCACTGGTGCAAGTTAATGGGACTTGAGCTTCCACAGATTTTTGCATCTTCAGGGGGACCCAGAATGGATCCCCCACGGGTCCACTGTAATTATTTAGAAATAGCAGCAAATTGCCAATGTCACATGAAATAAGAGAACAAGCAAACATACTGGTGGAACTCTGTACAATAGGACTAAAATGAATACAGGATCCACAGCAGCCCTTAAATGCCAAATCGCTTTAAAGGCTTCTGGGGTCACTATGTACCATTATAGGTGGGCTGTGGTCAGCTGAAGTAAGGGGAGAAAAATGGCCTCCAAGCATTCAAACATTGTCCAACCCAATCTATTTCTTTTCAAAAGCATTTGGTATTTAGTAATATTTACGTATATCTTCTGTTCGGCAGGTATACTTGGAGCATTTAACACCAAAGTATTCAAAAAACAAACACACACACACACATACCAAGAAATCACAAAATTCATCAGAAATAAGCAAATAGATAAAAACAACAATGTAAAACAGATGGTGGATATGGCAGGAATTACAGTAAAACCAGGCAGTAGCAGCAAGAATCAAAATTGCACACTAAAAGTTTGTCAAAATGTCCACAAAAAGAAAACTTGAGATTAATTGATGTGGGTGATGGATTTTAATCAGGCCAGTATTCTAAAACCATGGCTCTGCCACCAAAAAGACTATGTCTTTCATTTTGACCCAGTGCATAACTGTGTAATATTAAGATTAGGGATTTGGGAAATTCCTTATCTCAGATCAGGCAATGAGGATCACTGTAAGAATGTAAACATCACAAGCAGCATTTTGGACTGGGTCTAGAAGTAAACAGGCAGACAATGGAAGTGAGAAAAGATCAAAACCATATGCCTACATTATGGAGCAAACGAGACTTCCAGATCATCTCCATAGGTAGCTAATATAAGGTACTTTGTAGTGCTGGTCATGATTACAGAGTAGTCTCTGACAACGCTAGCACTTCGGCTTAGTAACGGAGATGAGTACCACCCCTATGGTCGGACACAACTTGACAACCTTGTCAATGGGGAATACATTTACCTTTACCTTTAGGTTGGAGGTAATCAAAGAACATATAATAGAGGCCTCAATGAAAAAGTGATAGTATCTATCCCAGTGGAGGCAGGTGGCTTTAATGCCAGTAGGGTGTTGATTCCTCTGTGTTTTAGTCTGAATATATTTTGGCATATAAGCATAATGATTCCATAGTCTACCGGAGCTCACTACAGTACAAAAGACAAAATTGTAAGCAGAGGAACAGGAGGCTCTAGAAGGACACCTTAAATACAACAAAGCTTCACATTTTCAGATATTTGCCCAAAGGGAATCCAATCATGAGAGAAACAACAAGGCAGAAGCTGATGGATGGAGCAGCAGATATAGGCAAAGGCAGACATTGGGCCTTTGCAGACTGCCAGAAATAGTGCAAATTAAATCCACTTTAACTGCCCTGACTCAGTGTTAGGGAATCATGAGAAATGATTGTGGCACCAGAGCTCTCTGACAGAGAAGGCTCAATGTCTCAGAAAAAAAATACAATTCCCATGATTCCCTAGCACTGAGCCAGGGCAGTTAAAGTGGACTCAATTTGCACTATTTCTGGCAGTCTGCAAAGGCCCATTGTTTGATACCATACACACAACAGGCCACAGGTAGTGGGAAATCTCCAGCCTCCCAGCAGGTGACATTTCAGGTAGAATCCGTGAGAGGTCCATTCATGTTACAGAAACTAGCATGAACTGTTCTCCATTTTTAAGGGCAATGAGTTTTTACAGTATTCTTTAAACCAAAATGTATACATGCCCATGCTTCCCCTTTTAAAAAATACCATTTTGAAGATGGTGAAGAAGGGGTGTTTGTGTGCATGATGACCTACTTAAGATGTGTGTACATATAGTATGGCATTGAAAGCTTTCTCTAGCTTGCAAGTACTCTTCAGGTTCCCTGAAGGTGTGAATATACTGAGGCAGAGTCAGTTTGCACAGTGTCTCTGTGGTGGAGACAGACACAATGCCCCTTTACGAAAAACCTTATTAAATGGGGAAATTGTTTTTGTCCCCCCATTGAGATAGCTCCATAAAGCCTTGTATTGTCAAGAGAGTAATTGGCAAGCCTCCAGAGTAAAAAGATGATTTGAAATTGTCCCCAGAGACAGTTGAGAGGAAAGCAGAATTGATAAATTTGAAAGGAATAATGTATCCATTTGTCTATAATATGTTATCAAATTTCAAAAAAAAAGGTACTTGTCACTGCAGAGTACATTCAGTGAAGCAGTAGAAGCCCTTTCTTCTGCAAAGTAGTTCATGTTGCTGACGGATTTGAGATTTTAACAAAAAATGAAAGACAGACAAACAAAATAAATTATACATAACTATATGTCTGAGTACATTTAATTTTAACAGGAAGTTAAGTTAGACATGAGCATGAGACTCTAAGAACGCCTCCCCCCAATAGCAGCCAATTCATTATACAAAACTGTCTTTTTCATACTTCTTGTCCAAAGGCTGATTAAATAAACCTGGATAATGTTCAAGGGGTAACTAAGGGGGGAAGCAGACGGCTAATTGAGCCGTTTTGGGGGCAGGGAAGGGGAGGGGCAACCGCACGATTGGCGCCCCAACCCCTTCCCCAGGTCGTCCTCGGAGCAGCCGGCCCTCTGCACGGCTGGCTCTCCGAGGAGGACCTCCCGCTGCAGTGTTCGCACATGCTGCGGCGGAAGAGTCGCTGAAGGTGCACCGCAGCCTTTTGCGGTGCCCCTTCGACGACTTGTGAAAGGAGTGCCAATTTAGCACTCCTTTCAGGGGTGGCAAAGCTGCGCCGCGGGGCCGAGGTGTGGGGATACCTTGGCCCCGCAGCGCAGCTTCCCGGGGCGGCCCACGCCCACCCGTCTGCTTCCCCCCTAACTTTCCATATATGTAATCTTGGGTGTTAATTCTGTCTTTTGAAAAGGGAAGTTTTGGACTACTAGACTTTCATTTTTCTCAATGACAGCATCAATTTAAAATAATGGTTGACTAGCAAAAGAACCTGGTTTTATATGGGTTGAAACCCCTTAGTCCCACTCCGATTTCAGAACTCTATCTCTGTTTTCTTCCATCTAACTCTTTCTTTTACAGTTTTCTTTGCCCTCCTCCACTCCAGTATTCTTTTGGCCAAGGCCAGCTTCACCTGGATTAGAAAACCCTGAGTCCTTCTCCCATGCTATTTCCTTACCACTCTCATGATCTGTTCAGCTTGCCATATTCTAGTGTGATAAATCAAGGAAGACACATTTGCATATTATACAAGTTTTCTCATTATGTAAATAATGTGGTGGATTATAGGATCAGTTTTTTTAAAAGTTTTTGCATGTAACACATCCTGTGACCCCTTTTCTTCACCACTTTCCCCTCAAAGAAATTCTGTAACTTTTCCATCTGCCCAAATGAAGATATATGACAGGCACAGCTGGGCCAGGAGTGCTTAAAGTTGCAAACTGCTTAAAGCACCAAAATTGCCATTTACACAATTTGTAACAGAGGTCAGCCAAAAAGAGACACAAATATGCATTTCAGAGCAGGGGAAGTTATCAAACCCATACACACACAGCATGTCCAATGTACATACTGAGCAAAGAAACAAACAAATAATTCTTTTTTAAAAAAGAAGAAGAGGTAGAAGCAACCATTTCAAAGCTTTAAAAGGTTTTCAGACTGAGAAATTGACGACATGCTCAAGTCACACAGATTGTTCTATTAAACAAAAACAATTGTCACAAAACACATTTCAGAGGAGGGAATGTTTCTAGGTCTCAAGAGCCATAAGATGTGCCGCACTCAGAGTATGCAACTGAGCCACCCGTGAAAGATTTGGGAAAATATTCTGAAGTGAAAGAAGTTAATATTAACAGCTCTACATTCAGTAGAGCATCTAAAGTCATCTAACACAACATGTACTGTTTCTCACTCATACTCGTTTTCAAAAGAAGAACAATCATACCAACCTGATTCAGGAACAAAGTTGCTGTGAGCATTACTAATGTTAGAAATCTGATTCATAACTCAAAAAGCACTTTTAACATACTAAGTATTTTTCTTAGTGATTACACTCTATAATAGCAATGACAGAATGTCTTCCAGTGTATGTTTCCCCTCAAAAAGGGAGTAGCATTTGATTTCAAATGTGGACCACAAGACCAGTTGTCTCTGAACAAGAGGAAAGCTCTATCTACTGTGATGCAAAGTCACTTTCTCTTTAAAGTGTAAATTAACAATGCAAACATTTATCTTTCAAACTCAGAAGTAATTACTACTGAGTTCTATTGGTCTTACTTCTGAGAAAGTAGACACAGTTTGGACTGCAGTCTGAAAGATAAAGTGCTGCAGAAAGGGGGTCTTTGCCAGTCCCACTATTTCCCCATTCTCTTTTTCACACACATGTACACATACTTTTAACTCTCCTAAAAAAAGTGTAGGCCATCCATGAAAGAGGGGGGAGAGTTTTCTCTTAACACATGCTTGAGTTGCTCTGAAAATTACAGTTCAGGGCCATCTTTTTAATGGTTTAATAGCAGCACTACTTAGCAAAGATGCATGCCATGTGTGCCTGTGCATGCATGTGCATATGCACAGATTGATGGCCCACTCTACACTTTCAAATCTCTGGTCCAAAAACATGTTATCAATCAAAGGTGTGACTTCAATAATTTTCTATATGAATTGAAATACAGTAGAAGGCTTTTTCCTTGCAAAACAACTGGGAAAAAGAGTCCATTCCTCTTTTGTCTAGAGATGCAAAACTTTTTGAGCAAGAATGAATAATTTAAACATTTTTCTCCCCACTACAAGAAAGTCCTTGAAAAATCCATCTTTTTCAAATACAATTCACAGTGCAGAGTTCAATTTGTTAAAAAACTCTTCATGTGGAAATTTTGCTCAGAAAATATTTTTGTGCAGAAAATGTTTCCCCCCCCAGAAAATTATGTTTTTGGTGCAAGAAACTTGCTAGCTGTGCACAAAATGCCATTTTCTGTGCCAAATAAATTGTGCTTTTTCACATCTAATATGTTATGAACTGCAAAGATTCCCATCTATCCAGGATTGGCCACATCAGAATCTCCCCAAAGCTCTCTTTTATGTGGAACTGTTATATTTACAAATATCATTTCCATTACTAGTTTTGCCTGACATATCACCTTCTATAAAGATTAGAGTTATTTTTAAAGTGAAAGTAAAAATGTCTGCATTATTTTATATTCTTGTTACAGATATGCAACAATGTTGCCAGAAATGCAGACAAGCTGTGTTTGTATGTGCAAAAATCATGGAGGTTTGTGGCTTTTTTTGGGCGGGGGGCACAAACCTTACAATTTTGTACAAAACACTATTTTTGAAAGCAGTTAACTGGCATCCTGTTCAGCAACATGATACTATTTTTGTACATATATCATTATTTACAGAAACACAGAGATTATAAATTTCTTTTCCACAAAATCCACCATTTTTGCAAAAATTTAAAAATTAAATTAAATAAAAAAAATAGGGTATCTGAATGCTGGGTGCAAATTTCTCAAAGTTCTGACCTGCGATTATTCAAGATCAGGAAAGCATCAGGAAAGACATTTTACTGCTGGGTAAGAACTTTAGAGAGCAGGTTTCCATTTCCTGCTTGGCTATGGAAACCTACTGGGTCACACACTCTCAGCCCCATGATAGGGTCACCTTAGGTCACCATGACTCAGAAACAACTTGGCGACATGCAACAACAAAGGGGTTATTGCCAATAATCTTTCCATCTCTACTTTAAAAGGAATTTGGAAACTGATGTTCATCTAAGACAGAGACACCAGCTAGGTAATTGGGGCTGGGTGTTGTTTTGTTGTTGTTGTTTTACTATAATACTCCGTTTTTTTACCATTTGCACTGGTTCCCAATCTGTTTCAGGGCCTCATTTCAGTGCTATTTTTAACTCTTATAGTGAATCAACTGCTGGGGACCAACATATCTGAAATATGCAAATATATATATATATATGCATATATATATAGTGGGTCCTTGGTATCTGCTGGGGTTTGGTTCCAGGACCCCCTGTGGATACCAAAATATGTGGATGTTCAAGTCCCATTAAATATAATGGATAGTAAAATGGTGTCCCTTATATAAAATGGCAAAATCAGAGTTTGCTTTTAGGAATGTATATATTTTTTGAATATTTTCAAGCCGTGGATGCTTGAATCCATGGATAAGTAATCCTTGGATATGGAGGCCTGCATATAACTACTAGGATCTTCAGATCCTCTTCAGAGGTCCTTTTCTATATGGCCCAGACAAGTAAAGCAATGTGAGTAGCTACTAGGCAAAGTACTATTGAGACTTTGGCATAAGAGCTATGGAATAGTTTCTTCAGAGCAGCTTGCATGGAACCTTCTTTACTATCATCCTGGCACTCTGAATAGGTAAAGATATGTTCATATGGATAGACCTATTAAGCAACTTGCATCTTAAATAAATAACATCTGGGTTTTTTTTGTGCAAACTATGGGCCTTTACAGACTGCTAGAAACAGTGCAGCTTGAGGCCACTTTAATTGTCTTGGTTCAGTGCTAGGGAATCATGGGAACTGTATTTTTTTTCTGGGACATTGAGCCTTCTCTGTCAGAGAGTTCTGGTGCCACAATAAACTACAGTTCCCATGATTCCTTATCACTGAGCTAGGACAGTTAAAGTGGCCTCAAGCTGCACTATTTCTGGCAGTCTGTAAAGGTTCTATGTTTGGTTAATTTTAGCTGCTAAATGATTTTATCCTTCTTTATCTGAAAGGAAATTTTCACACTGTATTTAATTCTTAAAAATACTTTTAACACATTAAAATGTTTGTTAATTATAAGCATATAACCAAGCCCACTAATTTTACACACACACACACACACACACACACACCTATATATATATATATATATATATATATATATATATTAAAAAACTAGTTCATTTTTCCCCTTCAGTTTGCTCCTAAAACAGGGGTAGGCAACCTAAGGCCCGGGGGCCGGATGCGGCCCCACGAGGCCTTTGGACCGGCCCCAGGCCAGTCCTGCCGCCGCCACCGCCGCCCCCCCTGCTGCTGCCATGATGGTATTGATTATTGTTGTTATTACTTGTTCTTGGGGTTTTCTTGGCAAAATCTCCACAGGGTTTTTGCCATGGCTTTTTCTGGGGCTGAGAGAGTGTGCATGCATATTTTTAAAATTTTTTAATTTTTTTTAAAAAAATTATTTTTTTAATTTTTATTCATTCATTTATTTATTTTTGGTGCTTCGCCCCCCCAATTGTCTGAGGGACAGCAACCCGGTCCACGGCTCAAAAAGGTTGCCTACCTCTGTCCTAAAACATTGTAACTTCCAGCATATGTGTATAAAAAGGGATCTTGTAGAACCTTTGAGATTAATTATGCAAAAGAAGTTGTAGCATAAGCTTTTGTAAACTTAGGTCTACTATCTCAGATGCTTGAAGTGAATTGACGTGGAGAGTTACTTCATGCATCTGAGGAATTACACCAAGTCTACAAAAGCTTCTCTTCCAGAGAGTCTGTCTTTATGTATTTTATTTCATAATTCTCTTTCCATCATTATAACTAACAGAGGGGGGTTATCTGTGTTACTGATAAATCATGTGACTTATTGGCAAAGCTTCAGACATTGTTCTTTAGGAAATACAGGATTAAAGCAATCACCACTCTAGTCACTAAAGCATACAGTGCAAACAGCAAGAAGACAGTTTGCTGAAATCTGTTATATGCCAACTGTGTATGGACCTGCTCACCCAGAGCTAAATTATCAGCCACCAAGGGGTTCCCAGTGATTTCATTTTTGCCCAAGTTGCAAAGTCCAAGCAATTCATCACTATTTTGACAAAAGAGACCCCAGATGACAGAAAGTGCACTGTAGCAGAAGATGCTCCATTATGTATTTACATAGGACTCCATTATAGAATAAAGAAAAAAAAGACTATCTCAGTGAAATGTGGTAAGAAACATATGAATCAACACAATGAAGGAACAACATCCAGAGGTGGGAGACCACTGAGACATATCCACTTTTTATCACATACTTTTATGAATCTTGTTTATTTGAAAGCATGGCTATATGTTAAGCTTATTTGTTTCCTGGCTGAAAAATAGGCTTCATGAGATGTGGGACACCTGATCTGGAAGAATAACACAGAGGTGAAGATTTAATGCAGTTATTATCTGGTATTTCAGCATCCTGAAGTGTTCTGGGAAATTATATAGTGCAGAAATACATATGGATGGTGGTGGTGGAGCTTGAGCAAAAATTGTGGCTTTTAATATTTTTTTCCCCCTGTAAAAAAATTGTTTACAGAAACATGTCAGGTTTTTTTGTGCAAAATTAGTGGGGGAAGAAAACACAATTTTGCACAAATCACTAGAAATGGGGGGGGGAGAGTGTATGAAAAATTGAGAGGTTGAAAAAGCTGATTTTTGTGCAAAAATGCCATGAACATTTATGTGCAGAGGCCCAAAAATCCACTGAGCTGAGTCCATACCAAGCAAAAATTGTGCAAAAATATTTATTCCATTTTGCAACATGGAGAAAACTACAGAAATTATTCAACCTTACATGCAAGAGTGAAATAATTGAATATTTACATCGCTACTATGCATTACACCTATCATGGCCAACCTCTGGTCTCAGGTGTTCTTAGACTTCATGGTAGCCCACATAGCCAGCAGACTGATGTTCTGTGAGTTGTAGTCCAACAACATCTGGGGACCCAGAATTGGGAACTACTGCTACGTTTCCACATGGGGACTCTGCCTGTAGGAAACAGGCTTGCTATAAGGATGTGGGTGCTCTTTCTCTCTCTAATTATATTACTCATCATCAGATCAGATAGCCACCAATGTTCATCTTCAGTAGCAGATCAAATATGGTATCTTAGGGCCTCTACAGACTGGCCCAAGGGCCAGCCTGGAGGCAGGGATGAGGAGGGGCAGCCACATGCTGGGAGCCCCAACCCCACACCAAGGACGTCCTAATGCCACGCGCTGTTATGCACTCTGTACGGCATTAGGATGTCCTTCCGGCACAGCATTTTGATGCGTTGTGCCAGAAGGGGCACTAAAGAGCCACGCGTTGGCTCTTAGGGCGCCCTTTTTGACAGCTCTGAAAGGAATGGCATTTTGCTGCTCCTTTCCAAGGTGGCAAAAGGGAGGATTGGGGCTGAGGCATCCGTCAGCCTCGGCCTCTATCCTCCACTTCCCAGGGCAGCCCGTCGGCATCCTCCCCTTAGTTGTTGGGATTGAGAAAGTGTGATCTGTGGGCATCAAGTGGCCCTGGGCTGTTTTTGAGGCCCACAAACAACCTCTCCCATTTTAGGTCCCAAATAAATTCATGCACTTATATCTCTGTTGGCAGTAATTACATCCTTGGAATATACAAAAGTAATCCAAATTAATTTAAACAGAAGTGCTTACAGTGTTATTCAGTTTAGCACAACCTCCATATTCTTACCAAGCTTTGCCAAGCAGGCTATCTTATAGCACAATGGAGGACCTATGGAACTATGTTGTGTTTACTCTTCTCCCCTAAAATTGTGGGAGTATGCTTGGTTCTGATCTTTGTGCTCTGCTTTCAAAACTCTCAATTTATGTTCTGAGGTTGACATTTAATCACACCAGTTTTAGAACAATTTGCAAAACTGTCCACAAAGCTGTTGTGAGCTTAACTCTGGGGAACTCAAATTCTTACATTAAGGAGTCACCTGTTCTTTCCCAGCACCTTTTGTACAACTGGTGTGTAATGAGTTGGTAGAATTCTGAATTCTAACATTTCTAACTTCAGGTGGAGACCTGTACTTCTCCCAGGAAAACATTTTTCATGTAGAAAGCCATTACATCACAGGGAAAGTTTTAACAGCTATCCCCCAAATATGCCAGATTATCACATAAATGGGAATAAATAAATGGGGGACTTCTTATAATAAGAATATAAATTCATTTAGACATTTTCACAGGTTCCCTCCCAAATATGATTGGCATAAAAACAGTCACAATAAATAGTTATCCAATAAGGAAGCACCAAAAGGCAACCTCCTTCTCACAGAATTTTCCGTGAGGTAGCAGTTGGCATTCTCAGACATAAAGAGAACCTGGTGAAAGGATTAGTGCCACGTGGGCTCAGATAATCACAACGTACAATCAATGATTATTTAAACCATAATTGGCAATTTCCTTTAACAGCATGATCCATTGCCCACTGTGCAGGAAGTTTCCAAGCCTCTTGAAGCAACACAGACTGCTGTACATGCTCATCCTGTGCCTGCAGTTGCCAAACATTCAAGGGAGTCTTTTACATAAGTCTCACTGTGTCCTTTTCTTCATTAATTACCATGAGGCCTGAGTAGTTGACCTCTAGGCTACAATAGGTCATAAGCACTGACCTCTAGGCCACAATAGGTCAAGCAAATTTACCCATAAAACTAAGACTTAAAGAAGCAAGTGTACATCAGAGCTCAAACAGCAATAGTATTCTGTACAGCATGAAGAAGGAGAAATAGGGCTTTGTACAATTAATGCCTCATTTTTAATTTTTTTTTTGTAATACAAAATTAAAGCCAGGATTAATTCACATTCAAAGAAACCCACAGGGATTAAAATAAGACATAAAGGCTCTAAGGGAATAAGACATGAATGAATGGGTTAAAACTACAAAAAATAGGATTTTGATCAAACCAGAACTTATTGACAGCAAAAACTCTTGGACAGGGGAACAGATAGCCATGGAAGGTGGTGGCAATCGGTTTGTTAGGGGTTTAGGATGGCTTCTTATCAAGGATGTTGCAGCAATAGATTTTGTGAATCAGTATGAGGTGGGAATAGAGCCTGGAAAGTTATTTTTTAAAAAAAGGAATTGCTGTAATGGTTTGAGTGTTGGACTAGAACACTGGGAGACCAGGGTTCAAAATCACCACTTAACCACAGAAACCTACTGGGTGACCTTGGGCAAGTCACACTCTTTCAACCTTGTGAGAGATTGGGACAATGACAAACACTCTCAGAACAAATCTTGCCAAGAAAACCTTGTGAAAGGTTATTTCCTAAGTACAGGAGTATCTAATGAACTAATCCTGTGATTTCCCTCCTCTTATGTTCAAGCACTTGATGATAATCAATGTTATTCTTTACACATATGCATCTTAAGACACTTGTTTGTCATCAGAAATATGTCTGCTTTGTTAAGCTTACTTAAATCTAGAACCTTTATATGATTCAAAATCAGTAGTTTGCAAGCATCTTATGTAAACAGCATGTAGTGGCGTAGGTATCAATCTGAATGCAGAAATCCCTCAGGTGCTTATGTAGGCATAAGTAACAAACAAGTGGAGGAATCTCATTATTATGCTGAATATCACTTCAGATCGTTACATGCATTTTTCATGACTTATTTGTCCCCAAGTAAAGAATGTATGCAATGTTGGAAGATTAAAAAGGATGTAGCAAGTCAAATATAAATAAAGCAACAATCACAGTCATTCACAACTTCTAAATTGCAAGAGCCTCTATTAAACATAATTTCAAGTTTATTCTTGTAGCTCATTGAAATAAAGGGGAGGTAAATTTGGGGCGAGGGGAAAGGCACAAGCATGAGATCATCCAGTTTCTCTTCACTCAGTAGTGAAGCATACTGATACATTTTTGTTGCATCCTTTAATTTCTCAGAATATTCAGCACAAATATCAATAGACACATGAAGTTCATGATATAAATACAAACATTTGGAAAAAAATCCTATCAGACTTAAGACAATATTTGGAAAAGAAAGGAAGTTTCTTATCCTAAAGTTTATTCTTAAAATTCACATATGTATGCCTGTAGGCTTAAAAATATGTTTGCTGTTCACAATAACATGGGGGGGAAGCAGACCAGGGTGTCCAGGACGCCCTGGGACGGTGCGCCACGGGACCACGGCAGCCGCACCCCGGCGCACGGCAGCCGCACCGCGGCACACGGCAGCTGCACCGCGGCGCTAAATTGGCGCTCCTTTCAGAAGTCAGGGAAAGTGCGCCCTAAACGCGTTGGGCGCACTTTCCCTGGCTTTTCCGCCACAGCGTGTGAGGACGCTGCGGCGGGAGGTTGCCCCCAGAGCGCCGGCAGCTCTGAGGGCCGGCAGCTCTGAGGGCAACCTCGGGAGGAGGAAGGGGCGCCGCTCGTGCGGCTGCCCCTCCTCTTCCTTGCCTCGGAGATGACTTTATTAGTCATCTGCCGAGGCCCATAATTGTCTTGTTAATAGAAGAAGATAAAATATATGTTTTTGCTTTGTAATTTTTGAATACTTGCAATTCTTAAAGTAATTAAAAAAACAAATATATAATCATGAAAATATCAATTTGATTTATAATCCTAAGGATGTAAAGAATATTTATAAATCTTCTCATTTTGAATGAGAAAGGGTGTCTAGTTTTGTGCAGAATGCTAGGTTTTTTTTTTTTTTGTTTTGTTTTGTTTTTTGCACACATACAAAAATCCTTCTTGAACTTTTTCCAAAACATTCCCACAATGGGGAGGGGGAATCTTGAAAAATAAACAATAGAATCACATTGATTTCCATAAACCAGGCTATTCTGAAATGTTTTATACCAAAATATTGTTGCAAGATAAATGCATAAATACTATCTTGTCTGTTGCAAACATTTTGTCTTTAAGTTATATGTAATCTTTCTATTTTATATGGTTTTATGTTATAGCATGTCTCTTTGGATCTATTGATTGTAAATAAAAAATTGATTGATTGATTGATTAAGTATGTATGTACTTTGTGTTTTGTGTAATGAAATTACACAAAAATAAGATTTCCTAGATGCATCATTTGTTCTTTATTGGTATTTATTTAATAATTTCTAGGCAAATGGAATGGGGGGGGGGACACCTTTATTCCATTTTTATAAAGTCCATATAGTTTAAAAGCTCTGATGAAAGCATCACACCTAGTATGGTTTTGTTGTTTGTTGTTCTGTGCCTTCAAGTCATTTCCAACTTGTGGCAACTCTAAAGTGACCCCATCAAGCGGTTTTCTTGGCAGGTTTCTACATACTCGAGTTTTGAATATGGAGAACTAGGTACAATTAACAATCCCATAATCGATTCAACTAACAGCTTATCCCACTGGAAGCTCCTGTTCAAGAAATGGAAGCCAAAATTGCCTTGTGTAACATCTATAAATTAGTTGCCCAATGCTTTGAAATGTTAATCCTTGAGATCAGGAACAAATCTAGTTCCCTGAAATCGAAGCCCTAATAGTACCTGCTAAATTGCATTGATTCCCTCATAGCCACATGCATCCATGCTTTAGTCACCATTAAACATGTGTTAAAATTCATTTTTCAAAGATTTATGTATAATGAACAGTACATTCTTTCCAAGCTTTAAACTGATAATCCTGTTAGCTCATGCACAATCATCTCATTTTAAAAGTATGAGATTATGCAAATGAGTAAAAGAGGCAAAGTCTTTGATTTGGCACAGAGAAAAAGAATCATGTCAACAGCTGAAGGCCTAAGAAGAGATCAATGTATTTTTAAGATTTTTGCCTTATTTCTGGTTTATTCTATGTGCTTCTTAAGAATTTTAATGAAAGTTTATGCGATAAATAATCTTTTTCCCCTGAGGCCAAACAGGTAGTTAAAAATGGGAAGGGAACAAGGTTCATTAGTTTGATCTGTTTAAGTTGAAGCATGCCATCTGATTTTTCAAGGCATACATTTATGGCTAGCTATCACAATGTATGTATTTGTTATGAATACCATGTATAAAATCTGTTAAACTGCCATATAAGAAACCCCACAAAAGGCCTATACTTTAATTTTTTTGCTTTTAACACATTTGATTTGGGTCAAACTGTTCTTCTATACAGGTTGATACTTCCTTATCCGGAAAGCTTAGGACCTGAAGTGTTTGGAATTTCAGAGTTTTTCAGATTTTGAATATTTGCATATACATAAGATATTTTGGAGATAGAACTCATTCATGTTTTGTACACACCTTATACATACAGCCTGGAGGTTATTTTATACATATTTTAAAAATAGTTTTGTGCATGAAATAAAAGTTTGTGAACATTGAATCATCAGAAAGAAACAGCGTCACAATCTCAGCCACCCATGTGGGCAATTTTGGATTTTGGAATATTTTGAATTTTGGAATTCCAGATAAGAGGGACTCAATGCACAATTGTTTTTTTTGGGGGGGGGGGTTGCCTTGTGCACTGGCTCTGATGCTGATTAAAAAGATAGTACTGACTGCAAGGTAATAAGTCTGTAAACACTTAGAAAGGAATGCTGTAATTATTAAAAGGCTACATCTGCACTGCAGGAATAATCCAGTTTGACACTACTTTCCCTACCATGACGCAATGCTATGGAGTTCTGAGAATTGTAGGTCCAAAACACACTGCAGCAATAATCCAGTTGGAGACCACATTAACTGTTTTGGCTCAATGCTAGGGAATTCTGGGAACTGTCATTTTGTGAGACATTTAGCCCTCTCTGTTAGCAAGCTCAGGTGCCACAATAAACTACAATTTCCAGGATTCCCCAGCACAGAGCCAGGGCAGTTGAAGCAATCTCAAACTGAATTATTTCTACAGTGTGTTTTGGACCATAGATTTGTGAGACATTAGGCTTCTCTATAAGAGAGCTATGGTGCTACTACCAACTACAATTCCCAAAATTCCGTAACATTGAGTCATGGCAGTTAAAATAGGTGTCAAACTAGATTATTTCTGTAGTGCAGATGCAGCCAATGTCAACATGGATTTCTCAAAAACAAGTCAAGCCACACTAAAAAGCAATCTATTTTAATATTGTAACAATTTAATTCTGTTTCAATGTATCACTTTTCTATGTTTTTAATTGTATTGTTCTTTTCATGTTGTGAGCGCCTCTGGGTCCCAGTTCTGGGAAAAGAGTGAGATATTAATGTAATATAATAAATATAATATAATATAATATAATATAATATAATTATCATCATCATCTCATCTTTTTTTGATAGAGTTACAAACTTGCTAGATGAAGGGAAGGCTGTGGATGTAACATATCTTGATTTCAATAAGGCCTTCAACAAGGTCCCCCATGATATTCTTGCAAATAATATAATAAAATGTGGACCGCACAAAGCTGTTAGGTGGATTTGTAATTGTTTGACTGGTTGAACCCAAAGGGGGCTCACCGATGGCTGCAGTGAAGAGAAGTGACCATGGGGTTCTGTCCTGGACCCAGTGCTATTTAACTTCTTTATAAATAACTTGGATGAAGGGACAGAAGGCATACTTATATTTGCAGATGACACCAAATTAGAACAGGTAGCCATAGGGTAGCCTGATCTTCTAAAGGACAGGCTCAGAATTCAAAATGACATTAACAGATTAGATAGTTGGGCAAGATAGTTGTAGACCACAAAACTGAACATGAGTCAACATTGTAAAAAAAAAAAAAAGTGTTATTCCACGTTGTATCAATAAGAGTACAATGTCTAAAACAAGGGAAGTAATAGTACCATTTTGTTCCACTTTGGTCAGACCTCACCTGGAATATTGTGTCCAGTTCTGGGCACCACAATTCAAGAAGGATGTTGACAAGCTGGAGCATGTACTGCGGAGGGGGGGATCAAAATGGTAAACCATGCCCTATGAGGAGTGAATTAGGGAGCTGAGTATGTTTAGACAGGGGTAGAGAAGATTAAGATGTGACATGATAGCCTTGTTTAAATATTTGAAAGGATGTCATATTGAAGATGGAACAAGCTTGTTTTCTGCTGCTCCAGAGACTAGAACACAGAGCAATGGATTCAAGCTACAGGAAAAGAGATTCCACCTAAATACTAAGAAGAACTTTCTGACGGTAAGAGCTGTTCAACAGTGGAATACATTGTCTCAGAGTGTGGTGGAGTCTTTTGGAGGTTTTAAAACAGAGACTGGATGACCATCTGTTGGGAGTGCCTTGATTGTGTGTTCCTGCATTGTAAGGGGTTGGACTGGATGGCCCTTGTGGGTCTCTTCCAACTCTATGATTATTTTGTTACACTGAAAATACTGGAGCACATTCCTTTCTGCTTTATACAACACTACAAAGGCTACACTATAAAGGCCCACTCTTCTTTTGTAGCTATCCCCAAAGAAAGGGATCTGTCAAAGGTGGCAAGGAACAGTGAGGCAAGGTGCCAGGTGGGAGGGTTACGACAACTTCCAAAATCATTTATGTTTGCTAACAGATATGTAGCACTTCTTTTTGGATTTTACATAGTGCACACTAAAATCTGAAAAGAAGTCAGGGAACATGTAGAGGTTGACTCATTTATGTCCTCTCTGGTGACTACCTTGAGAGTTTCTGCCTTAGGCAATGTGCCTAAAAATACAATAGAAGAACATAGGTTCACCCACTATCTTTCTTACTCCAAGGTTGAGTCTGGGACTGACTCCATCCTGGTCCACTTGGACATGGTCTACTGTACTTCTTTTGACATGGTCATATAAGAGATGTGCAAAAATAGGTCTGTGGAATAGCTGGCAAAATGGAATATTAAGATGGCTTTTCACCAACTGCCTGTTAATTCCAGAGACCCTTGAGCTAATAGGGTTTTCATTTGGTGTCTGTTTTTACATGGATAGGGTTCTTCCTATGGGGTACTCTGCACCACATTTGGAAAATTTTGTAAGTGTAGGCCCAGGACAAGACATCCCAGGACAGTCTGGTAGGGGGAGTTGTCTACTATTTGGATGATTTGCTTTTTAGTTGACACCTCTGGGATGGGACAGTGTTGATCTCTCACAGATGGGTTTTATTCCTTGACAAGTGAGCATGGTGTGTTTATGGCAGAGGACAAACCAGAAGGTCCCAGTCAGAAACTATTATTAGTAGAGGTAGAAATTGACATGTAGCAAGAACAGTGCAGGCTCCCAGAGGAGAAGCAGATAGAAAGTCAGTTTTTACCTTTTTTGCAATACTGGAAGATAATTTTAAGGGAAATACAGGAATTGCAGGGACTTTGCATGGTGTCAGCCTCAATCAGGGCATTTTTCAGGTGACTACATTATGGCATGTTATACATCCACATTCCTCACCACAGGCTCAGAGTCACCAGAGACACCAAGAGTGATCTGCACGTGTAACTCAAATTTCATCTGCTTTTAAACAGGATTTCTTTCTGGTAAGATGAGGTTAAGCTTAAGCTTCAAATTCCATGTGATGCAGCTGGCTCTGTTGGCTTGGTATCTACTTTAGGGAGAGACACTATACAATTGGTACCCTCCATTTGGGAGATGGCTGGTATTAAAGACAACCTCAACTTTCTGGATTTCTCCACTCTAATCCTAATTATTATATGCCTCTAGATAATTCCATATCCTTTCAGATAACTCCAGAAGTGTCCACTCCTCTGTTCATTTTTGGGGTGCAGACACTCTAGCTTACATCATCACTCAAGTAGAGTGTAAATTAAGGGAATTATTAACCTGCACAGTTGCTAAATTATCACTCCAAACTCGCATCATATGAAATGACAAATCTATTTCACACCAGAACACTATTAGATATGAAATTGTGTGAAATAAGCTGCCTTTTTCAATCCATGATGTAATTATATATGCACCACAATATCATGCACAAGAATTATAAGTGATCTCTAGAAGCTGGTGCCAAAATAGCCATTACATAGCATGAGTCCCTTTGCCATACTTATAGCACATGGCAATTTGCTACCAGACTATAATTGGTTTCATCTCAAATGTTCATTAAAGGCACAAAGTGATACAGAGTTTGTATGAAGCTAGTGATGGAAGACTTTGACTCCAAGGATAGCAATGCCTTTGCATCCTTGTGGGTTAGATATATTTTCAGGTGCCAATCTGACAGTAAATGTCAATTGGATTGCTATCAAATATTTCTCACACAACCAGCTAGAATATTTAGCATTATAAATAACTTGATTAGTATTTTGCCACAAATTTTGTTTCCCTTCTTCAGTAACAAGGAGATTCTCCAAATGACTGCTGATATTGTTTTAACTAATCTGATGATATAATTCCAAAGATAAGCACTTTTCATAAGCTAGCATTTTGCAACCACTATGGAACTGGAATAAGTAAAGATTTACTGCAAATAGGAGTCTTTGGCATCAATGTGGTAGAGCCAAAAAGGAACAGTACACATTATCCATGTGTACCTAGCTAAAGTAATAAAATGTATAAAAATGACATGCAGCTTGAATGATGACAGATACCAATAAACCTTAGGAAATTCTTTATGTAATTAAGTATTTGAGGACACTGTTCAAGAAAACCAGTTCTGTATAATGCCACACACAGTTTGATGTAGTTTAATTTTAAAATCCCTAACATGAGATTTAAAAGGTTTTCCAAAAGCTTGTCAGAAGAAATCAGAAGTATGTGCTTACAGGGATCAGCTTCTGAATCTTGTTGGATTTTTGAAAAGCCTTAACTGCTTCAGAGAGGAAGGGTGACTAGGAAGATTACAGACCAATGAAAAGCAGTCTCCTGTTCTTCCATATGGCAACATAAATTATCTATGGTGCATACCATGGTACAGTGATAAAAAGTAGAAGCTTAAAACTGATCATCATTGGGGGGAAATTCAGACAGAAATTCAAAAAAATGCATTTTGACATGAAGCAAAATTGAAGACTTTTCGTGTGTGTGTGTGTGTGTATCAAATATAAAGAAGATAGGAAGTCATCTTTTTTGTGTTTTTTTTAAACTATTTTTTCTTATCACTTTTTCTTTCTCTTTTGTATTTCTTTTGTATTTCTTTTTTAATTTCTGTAAATATTATGGAAAATGTGACTTACAAACGAAGACCATGGCTAAAAATACTAGTAGAGTCCCATCACAAATTTAGGCAGCCTGCTCACTATTTCACCATTCTTTGAGTTGTTCTTGGCACCTATGGCCCAAATATTTGGGCATATATTCTCAACCCACTGTCTCTTCCTGTCCATTGCACAAAATAGCAATGGCCAAGTACTACACTGTTTAAGGCAACCATTTATTTTTTTCCTGCTTTAATAGTAATAAACTTCACCTGCATAGTATGCAAAATAAATTCCAACTGTAAAACAACACTTAAGATTTCTGAGTCTATAATGACATAAGAATTATAGGTAACCATGGCAGGAAAAAGTTCAAGACAAATCTCGTACAAAAAGAAATTAAAGCTCCACTCTCAAAAACAGCAGATGAAAAGAGAAATATGTCCTTGGACAGAATGCTAGAGTACCTTTGTGTTTGCAAAATTACCCATCTTCTCTTCTCTAAATTAAACAACCTCAGCTCCTTTTAGTCATGTTACATGTGATATTCTCCAGACCTCAACACAATTTTGGTACTCTCCTTAGGATTATGTCCAGCTTCCATGTGTCTTTTCTGAAGTGCAGCAATGACAAAGTACTCTAACAAAGACCTCATCAATGCTACCAATGCCAGATAGGAGAGATGAATTACCTCCCCTGACTTACCCAGGATGCTCACCCTACTTGATTGCTCAACCATAATCACTATCTATCTATCTATTGATTACAGCCTCCAGTTGCCTACCTAGGAAACAGCAGCACAGAAAAAATATCTCATAGGTAGTAATATACTGACTCTTTCCCAGCAGCAAAAAAATTGTATTTATCCTTATTAAACATGCGCTATTAAATGCAGTCCCTTTTATTCCTGCCAGTACTTCCAATTTGTTGAGATAAATTTCATTTAATGCTTTAGACTGAAAACTACTCTCAATCTCTCCTAGTTTGGTAATATCTGCACATTTGGGCTGTGTACTTTCCATTCCCCCTTGGAAGTCACTAAAAATATATATTAAACAGTATTGGACCAACATTTATATTTTCTGAAGCATTCATTCAATCATGGGAATGAGGAAGAGCAGGTCCTCATACTTCTTCAGGCATCTATAATAGGAAACTGTCTCCTTGATTATCAAATTTCTAATATCTGCACAACCTGAGAAGCAATTAGAATTAGAGGACACCGTGTAACTGCTGGACAGGTATGCCAAAAATAGGTCAGTTGAAATCTTTCCCCATTGACAGCAGCTGTTCTGACATTAAGCAAGGGCAGCTGAAAGATGTTTGAGTTATAACTCAAACTTTCCTAGATATGCCTTGAGCATGCTTAGTTAAGAAACTTTCAATGTTTATAAAATCAGACTTGGAACAAGAATTTCAGATACATTTTCAACTGTTGCCACTGAACTCCTAAGGAAATATAGCTAAAGTAAGAGCTGAACAGTGTTCCATGTATCTATTCCTCCATATTTTGGATTATTATTCCCCCTCCATATGAAAAGCAATCTCTGGTGGCTGCAGCCAAGAATGAAGGGATGGTGGGATAGAAGGGAATATTTTACCACTTTATATGCCAGTAAGTTTTCCTTGAATTGTTATTTCTCTCCTACTGTTCCAACCTCAACTCTGAAAGGGCCTTATGAAATTGTAATGACTTTTAAAATCTCATCATAAATCTCTCGTGGTTTTGTCCAGCTGCTTCAAATCTAACCAAGATACTAGAAAAACTAGGTACTGCTTTGATGTTCATCCAGTTGAGATTAGCAGTAGGAAACAGGATATGAATTCCAAATAAACGGAGTTTTTAATGGCATTGGTTGGGCATAGGAATATGACATGCACGTTTGGCAGAATGCTACACCTGAAAAGTCTTACAGGTGAATGGAATTTATAAGTGGGTGCTCATTTTCCATGCCATGTTAGAGAATTAACTTTGCGTGCACTGTTACAAATACATACATGTTATAAGAAACTAGCAAAAACAATGGCCAGGTGAATTGTACTGGTTATGGCCCACTCCTTATTATCATCATCATCATCTTCCCTACTATGGAAGACTTCCTAAAGCTTGTTATGCATCAGTTATCCTTATCCCCCTCCTCCTCCCCCTCCTCCTTCTCCTGTCTTTTCCCCAATACTGGGGCAGCTTACAAATTATTAAAACCAGCACAATTAAAACATATCAAAACATCACTTTAAAAGCCCATTGCAATCAGTTCTTAAAAGCCTGATAGAATAAGTGTTTTCATTGGATATCAGAAGGACAGCAAGGAGGGAGTCATCCTGGCCTCTCTAGGGAGGGAGTTCCAAGTCTGGCTAAAGCCTTACAGAAATGTGCAAACTGTAATGACTACTGAATCAGTGCTCCCTTATTTTAATTTTTGTTACACTGCTGAGCTGCTAAGCTGAAATAATTCATGATACCCACAGAACTGGGGGTCATTCACATGTTGTTTTTAGCAAGTCTATGAGAATAATCTCACTCATGCATTCCAGGTTTGTTGTTCACACTATGGAAATGCATCTATGTGCATCTCTGTGAGTTTGGTTGCTCACACATGTCAGCATTCAAATAAAGATGGAGTTGATCATGTAACTGTATTCAAAGCATGTTCAAGGCATGCAAAGTTTTCCCAGTTTATCCCAGCACTATTTGCATTGGTTATTCACGCAGCCAAGAATGCTAATATTTTAGGAAAACTTGGGGGGAAAACTGACATTGATTATCCTCGTTTAAGTAGATTTTTGGCAGCCCCCCCCCCCAAATCTTAACCAGATGGATTCAAAATGCATGTGAACAATAAAGATTCAACCCAAATTTTACCTGGAATTTTTTCACCTTCTGAATAACTCCCTGGAGAGAGGATATTTTCTGCCTCCCCTGCCCACCACCATTGCTTCTCATTTGGAGCCCTCTGGAGCAGATTGGTATAGAGGGTTGCAGCTCCATCTCCCTGAGCTATTACCAGCTGAATTTAACCTTGTCTGCATCAATTCTGCTGAAACTTTACATTAGTAGGTAATTCAAAAGGGACTGATAAAAAGTTTGGTAAAGACTAGGGACAGAAAGAGCATTCATAAATTTCCTTATCCTTGATAAAGAAAGGCATCTCCATACCTTGTGAGATCCCTCATCAAACATTTTGCAAACTGTTATCAGAGTTTGTGCTCCTGCATGACAAGAAATAGACCAGTAGAATTTCCCATACAAAAACACTAGAAACCCCCCCTTACACATTTTGTGCAAAAATAATTGTTGTACTACTTGCATTTTTGCCCCAAAGCAAAAGTACATGAAAACGTCTGTGGAAGTTTGTGAAACTTTCACACAAAAAATCCTGAAATTTGAAAAAATAATTTTCAAAAAGATGAAAAAAATCTAGTAATTTCATGAAGCAGGGAGAAAACCTTTTAATTTTTTGTTGTTTTATATCAGAATTAGGTAAATGAAAGTTTACATCTGCCCTGCAGATATTGATGAAATGATTACACTTGCAATAGCCATGACTTACAAGTAGGCATCTCTAAACACAAGGTATCATGCAATAATGCCCCTCCCCCCAAACCAAGTAGAAGCACTCTTAGTAAACATCCAGATGAAAGAAACATGAAGATTATGACAGAAGTATGAAGTATTCTTCATACTTCAGATGAAAGAAGTAAGAAACAGTTGTAGACATCCTAGAAAAACTCCACAAGGTGTATTGAATATGTCTGCTTATTGGTTTTTGTGGGTTTTTCAGGCTGTGAGGCTATCTTCTAGAAGAATTTATTCCTGACGTTTCACCTGCATCTGTGGCTGGCATCTTCCTGTGCCAGCCACAGATACAGGCAAAACATCAGGAATAAATTCTAGAACATAGCCTCCCAGCCGAAAAAACCCACAAAAATCTATGGATGCTGGCCATGAAAGCCTTCAACTTCACATCCTTGCTTAATATTTTTTTTTTTTAAAGAAGGAGATAGAGAAACAAAAAAATGCTGCTATGTAAATGTTTAATTCCATTCCTTTTCTCATCTTTTTTTGCATTCCATTTCCTGACAATCAAATGGTGTTCTTTTTCCACTGAGCACGCTCAATCTTCACTAGGCTATCAGTGGAATTTCCTCCCCTGCCCCACATTTCTTCTTTTTTGCCTAAGGCTACTCTGAATTGCTGCAAACTTAAGAGGGCTCTCCCAAACCTACTAATGTCTCCCTCTTGTGCATGGATGGATATAATATTCATGTATAGTAACTTGCATCATAATGGGCACACAGACTTAACTATTGTCCATTTTTCTCAGAAGGATAAGCATTTTCTGATTTTTAAATCACTGGGAAAACTGAACAAGAGTTTGCACATTCCGTGCATCTTACATTAACATTTCCTACATGGTGATCAGTTCAGCACTTGGATTCATGATAACTGTATCCATCAGGAGAACTATAAGGTGTGAGCTCCAAAATGAAATTGTTGGCTTATTCAAGTATTTCTAAATCAGTCATAGGAAATCACAACAGAAAACTGCTCTGAGATTGTTTTGAAAACAATTTTATCCATACCCCCACCCCATGGCATCAAAAGCACTATGATATAATTATTATAATCCACCCTGCATTGCAAACATCCAAAAGAAGGTGGCAAACATTTTCACATGAAATGAACATGTGCACTAGATTAAAAGGATTTCTCTTTTCATCAGTAAATCCAAGAGGAATATAATTGGTCTAAAAGGCCAATGCTGCTTTTCTTGATTTGCCCAATGAAAATCATAACAGAAAATACTCTGAATTAATTCCATATATGCCTACTGGGAACTCACAGCAGCTCCATCTATAGGAGATTCAGAAAACAATCATATCAAATAAAACAATATGTCGAAATGTATTTGCCTATACCATTTGTTCAGTTGAGATGAAGAATAAGGACCAAATGTCCCAAATACATCATAATCAACATCAACATGAGAGATCACACCATTCTGTTGTGAGAGATGTTTGTCTAATTCCTTATGGATTTATACCTGCTACAAAATTCTCCCCCGTATTCTGAGGTACAGGTTTATAGGGTCTGCTTCTAACAATACGTCAGTATATTCCACCCTCTGCTGGTGAAAGACACTCCTTACATGTATGATTTGCACAGATATTTTGTGGCTTAAACAATGTTTTTGTGGGGACAAGAGCTTCAACTACATACCTAAATGTATATTAACACTACATTTTTTCTTCCATACAATAACATATCTGAACATTCACCCATTTTTTCAGTTATGTTCATAATCAACATGCTATTCAAATAGCCTAAATTCAAGTTCTTTTTCAGTAATTAAAAAAATCTGGTACTCAAGACTCCTTACCTTGGGCTTTTCATCCAGTATTTGCTGACGAATCTCCTTGTGTTTTTCCACAAGTCTTTCCTGTCGTTTACTTTGGGCATCTTCTAGCTGTAAAATAGCAGCAAAACAAAGTATTATATCCATTATATAATTGCATTAAAGGTCTAAATACCCTAAAGCAGGGGTTCCCAAACTTTTTGACTTGTGGAACCCTTTATAGAATCAATTTCTATGGTGGAGCCCCTAAGAAGCCTACTCTATGTCTTACAAGTTAATGGTGTTTAGGAGGAGTGTTGCTTTTTGTTTTATTTTTTGATTTCATTCAATTCTTATTTCTTTCATTTTCCTGGAGTAGTCATGAAGCACCTGGGAAGTGCACACAGAGCCCTAAGGCTCCCCAGAGCACAAGTTGGGAAATGCTACCCTAAAGGCACCAGACCTCATTTGATCTTGAAAGCTAAGCTAGGTCAGTCCTGGTTAGTATTTGTATGGGAGATCACCAACCAATACCAGGTGCTGTAGGTTATAGGAGGAAGGAACTAGCAAAACAACCTCTGAGTATTCCTTGCCTAAGAAAACCATAGGAAATTCATAAGGTCACTTGAAGGCACACACACACACAATTGCATTTTATACTGAAGTCATTATATTTATTAGAGGACAGCTGGGGTGAGAATCCTGTGGCTTTCCAGATGTTGCTGGGTTGAAGCTCCCAGCATTCCTCACCACAGACTGTTTGCTAGGGCTGATGGGAACTGCAGCCTAATAATATCTGGAGGACTACATGATCTCCACCATGCACAGCATAATGTCATAAGCTCAGCTGACTATGGGGGGAAGCAGACGGGCGGCCATGGGCCGCCCCGGGAAGCTGCGGATTGGGGCCGAGGTATCCCCACACCTCGGCCCCACGGCGCAGCTTCGCCGCCCCAGGAAGGAGTGCTAAAATAGCGCTCCTTCCACAAGTCGCTCAAAAGGCTGGCGGCGCACCTTCGGCGACTCTTCCGCCACAGCGTGTGCGGACGCTGCGGCGGGAAGGCATCGTCAGAGCTCTGGCCTTGTGGAGGGGCCGGCACTCCGACAATGCCTTCGGGAAGGGGTTGGGGCACCCACCGTGCGGCTGCCCCTCCCCTTCCTTGCCCCCAAAACGGCGCTTTGCACTGTCTGCTTCCCCCCTATGTTGAAATAAAAAAATTTACAATTAAAATAATTAATCTCTATGCAATAATAGAATAATGTGTGTGTGTGTGTGGTTGTCTTTGGTTTAGTACCAACACTCTGAAATCTAGACCCCTGAAACTTGGCAAGGACACTAAGAGGACCATTGGGATGTGCATCTTGGGTTTATTTTTATTTTTAAATTGATCAATGTATGGTAGTTAATTAAAAACTTCCTAAACCTGCAGTTGTGGTCTGAAGCACTATGTATCTCCAGTCATCCCTACAGAAAAGGAAGAAGGCAGGCTGGGAAGACTTTTTGCACAAGAGCTCTAGACAGCTTCACAGACTGCTTCCCTCCACAGGACCTAGAACTCTTCAAACACTTCATAAAGAAAGAGAATTCCTGGTGTGCACATATTATGCAAGGAGAAGACAATGAAGAAAAAAGCTGGTGAGATCAAGGAAAGTTGTGGATGGATGGTAAAACAAGGAAGAAAGAAAAATAATGGAAATGGGGTGCAGAAGTGCAGATGGAAAGGTAATGAGCATTGTAAGGGATTACTAAGCAAGATTTCTGCTGCTATTTAGTATATGACTTCAGAGAACTCAGTATGTTTATTTTTAATCTAAAGCCTTACTTATGCTAGAAATTTATAATTCAAATAAGCGCTTCTTAAGATACCTGATGTGTGACATTGTCTTTTACCCTCCAAAGTGCCAGGAACTGGCACCACATTTGTGTCCGTTGGCTACAATAGTTTCTTTCTTTCCTGGAAACTCTCCACTGACCAGCAGTTGATGGCCATGGACTACCCCTGTGCATGGACCACCACTGGTTTAAATCATGCTGAACTAAATCCAATTGCTAGTCTCAACTATAGAGAAGATCCAGTAAATCAAAGGAATTTACAAATGCTGGCTTCCTTTTCAGGAATGCATTCATTAAGTCCCCTGCAATTGAGACTTACAACTGGATTTAGGACAATGTCTTAAAATTAGAAGAAACTTTTGGAATTTCTGTGCTAGACTCAATGTTTACAACATAGTGTGTATAAAGATGGGGAAATAAGAAGTGTCAGTGATCATGCTGTTTGTAGATAGTGGGTGATATAGTCCAACACCTGCAAGTTGCAAGATCAGGGAAGGACAGTACAACACGCGTCAAGAGTCACTCCAGTTGCCCTCCCCATGTTCTTGTTGCTCCTTGGCAAGTGACCTTTCCTGCTTGGAAGGAAACTGAGACTGTGAGTCAAGTTGGATCATATGTTTGCCATGGTTTTATTTTTGCAAAGTTGCTTACCAAGTGGCAAAAGCTATCTGTTTGCCATGACACATGATTACATTCCCAGTGAAACAATGAAGCTATAACTAGATCACTTGGAAGGAACTTAGTTCCTGTCTGAAACTAATAATGGTCTTTCCTTGGCCTGCACATAGAATCTCCATCTCTTTTCCAGAGAAGTGAACATGGTTCTGGGGAGTTCGAACTCCTTCTGCCTTTGTTGGTGCTATCTCTGCTTATATTCCCTGCTACTGCAAGGAGGTCACTGGGCTCTAGGAGTAGGCAAAGAAAGAATGGAAGGCAAGAACAAGCTTGACTGATGCCTACCAGGCCCTACTTACAGCCTAGTCATAAGAGGTTATGATCAGACCCCCGTTCAACTTGTGCCTGCTCACGAGGAACCAAAACATGACTCTTTTTCTGAGTACTTCAGCTGATGTAACTCTTGGAATATACTAAGGGTGCCTGTGACATGAAATCTTCTCATATTTATTAGATCTCTCTGGAACCTTTGTTACCTTTTTGTACAGAAAGCAGGAAATGTGTTTGTAAGTTCCCCATACTCTCTATTCCACTGCAACATCGTATCTGAAAAACCACTGTTAATGTGTCCCACTACATTCCTTCACATTTTAGATCTAATGTTATGCAGGAACATGTGGAACTCCTGCATATCAAGATAATAGTCAAAGTGGCTTGATAATTTAGTTGGTGTCAAATACCACCTATAAAGCATTTTATAAAGATTTTCTCTCAAATCAAAACAGGTAGCATATTTTCGTGTTTTATTCCAAATCTTCTCCCATTGCTCTAACATAATGTTCTGTTTGAGATCCTGCACCCATTTAATCATATGCTCCTTTACTACTTCCTCTTCCATCTGAATTTCCATTAAGCATTTGTAATATAGTGTTATTTTACGCGTATTGTTTGACATCATGCTTTCTTCAAATGTAGTTCTTTCTAGTCTTATCCCAATTGTTTTTGAGTCCATAGTAAATCTTTCTCTTAACTGCCTATGTAACAGCCAATTCATTGAGTATCCCTCCTCTTTCAATTGCTCCAAGGTCTTAAATTTTAAGCTTGTATTTTCTTTAGGATTGATTACTAGATCTTTATATGTAATCCATTTTCCCTGTTGGATTGTTTCTTTGCTGTGGAAGGCCTCATGAATTGAGGTCCATAATGGTATACCCAGACATATTCTGGCTTTGTATTTTGTCCATACTCATCAGAGACTTTCTAATAAAGTGATTGACAAAATCTTTATGTATTTTCTGTTTTTCATAAAAGATATATGTGTGCAGGCCGAATCTTTGATCTATTCCCTCCATGCTTAACAGTTCTTTGTCCTTTAACAACATCCATTCCCTTAACCATTCCAAACAATTTGCCTCGTGATATATTTGCAAATTCGGCAACACCAGAACCCCCTTTCTTTTCTATCTTGCATAACTTTTAGTCTCACCTTTGGCCTTCTGCCTCCCCATATAAATCTTGAGATTTCTCTGTTCCACAAACCAAATGGTTTATTATTAATCATAATGGGAATGTTTTGGAATAGATATAAAAACTTTGGCAAAATAGTCATTTTTATAACAGATATTCTCCCTAACCATGAAAGCTTTAATTTCTTCCACCTCATCAGGTCCTTCTTTAGATCTTTTGCTAGCCTTTCATAGTTGTTTTTAAACAGGTCTACATTCTTATTTGTCAATTCTATTCCCAGATGTCTAACTTTCTTAACTATCTGATATCTTGAAGTTTTTTTCTATATTCTGCTTTCATTATCTGACAGGTTCTTTGTCAACACCATTGTTTTATCTTTATTTATTTTTAGCCCAGATATCTGGCTAAATTCATTGATCTTTTTCCTTCAGACATGTTATTTGTTTTTTCACTTTTTCTTTTTTAATCTGGTAAGCAAGCCACTTGCCAGGTTTGTTAGCTCCCTCAAATTCCTTTTGTCTCATATAATTTATTTTTCTTTGCATGTCCTCAGTCAAACATAATGAAATCTGATGTTGTATTAGTTTGATCCTTAAAATTAGTTCTTTATCATTTGGATTTTGCTTCAACTTATTCTCTTTTCCCATTAATCTATCTTGAAATTCTGTCAACTTCTGTGATCTTAATTTCTTAATCCAGCAGTTTTTTTTCCATAAAACATCCTCTAAATACCATTTTTGCTGCTTCCCATACCATATTTAAGTTTGTCCCTTTATCCATATTTTCCTGAAATAATTTTTTTATCCATTCTGTCGCTTCTTCACAAATCTTCACAAATTCAATATTTCTGTATTTAATCTCCAATTAGTTAAATTCTGTAAAAATCTTTCATCCGAATGCTGGAAATGTAAGCGTGAAGTCAGAACACTCTA
The DNA here is from genome assembly GCA_026167975.1 of Phrynosoma blainvillii. Classification (NCBI taxonomy): domain Eukaryota; kingdom Metazoa; phylum Chordata; class Lepidosauria; order Squamata; family Phrynosomatidae; genus Phrynosoma; species Phrynosoma blainvillii. The sequence goes on along the minus strand of JANUYF010000001.1, from coordinate 197,535,421 downwards.
CCATATCTGGTGGAGTTGCAAAAAAGCAAGAAAATATTGGACCTGTATTCATAAGAATATGAGGGAGATTTTGAAATTTTGAAAAGAAATGAATCCCAAATTATTTCTACTTAATATGTGTGATGATAAAGAACTCGAAACTAAATATGGTAAGCTATTGTTTTATATGACTGTGTGTGCTAGGGCCATTTATGCAAGAAAATGGAAGAGCGACAGCCTCCCAAATAAAGAAGAATGGTTAGATAAGTTGATAAGTGTTGTACAATTAGATAAGACTACGGCTTTATTAAGAGGACAGGACTGAGATGAAAACGAGGAAATTTAGAAACCTTTATTCAATTATATCAACGAGAAACAGGTAAAACCAAAAAGGAAAGAATAATCCTTTTGAAATGAGATATGACAAAATACCATAGAGTGTATAATGTAAGAAGTATCAAAAAACTAAAGCCTTAGTTATAATCTCAACAAGGAAATAAGAAGAAAGGTAGTTAATTTAAATAAATGGACTATGACTTGGTTGGGTGTTTAGGAAGTCATTGGTGTGAGGTATTACATGTTGTATGTTAGTTGTAAGTAAGTAGAGGAATGTAGTTTGGGAGAGTGGGTATGATATGTATGTTTTTTCTTTGTGTATGTATTGTTATGTATGTAGTTATGATTTTTCTTTTTTTAAATCTAATAAAAATCTATTTAAAAAGTGGCTTGATAATCAAGAGAAGACAGAAAAACAAGTTTGCAAATATCCATATGCATACATATATGTTTGTGTTTGTGTGTGTTGTCAAAGAAGTACTGGAAGCAAGGTTTCTCTGTACAAAAAGAGAAACTTTACTATTTACTTTACTATGGTAATAAGTGTTTATGGATGCTCTGACATCATTATTCTGGCAAATCACCATGTGCCTGCTATCTCCATGCCATAAGCACATACAATAAGTTTGAATGCATTTGTATGCAGATAACTCACTCTTTTAATGTATTGCACCACCTCCTGAATATACGACCGAATCATTTCTGTCTTCTCCCTGGGAACAAGATAAAAAAAGATTCATTCCATTCAATTAATTTTTATCTCATACTATGAATATACAATATGCTGATTCTGACCCAAACAGTCTGCTTATAAACCATCAATCCATTTAGTTAAGTAAGAAAAAATTAAAATTAGATAGCACATAAATCACTAAGTGTGTTGTACACAAGAGATTATTAAGTGGTTGAAATTTTGGTCATAAAGTCCACAAAAATTAAGGGCTGGGTTTTGTAGGCTCTCTGTGTTTGTGTATATGTGTATCATGTATGCACTACTACAATTTATTATATGCCACCTTAAAGATCATTTGATTACCCCAACCATTCTGTAGAATCTGAATTTTACAGAGTGTGGCCGATGCTCCAAAGCAGCTTTGTTGTTGAGACAGGGATGGGAGGATGGATGGGACTGGATAGGTCCAGCAAGCCTGGTGTGTGTTGCCATGTTTTGTTTTGTCTTTTAAATCAATTTATGTTCAACCATGACATCAGTGGTGAGGGGTTAGATTGGGCTACATAATCATTGGAGAGGGGCTGCATATACCTACCCTCACATCTGGTATGGAGAAAGGAATACCCATAAGTACAGTCCAGGGCTTCAGTATCTTTGATGCACTTTCAGTATCTTCAGGACATAATTCAAGGTAAGAGCAGAAGTCTATACTTACTCATCCACTTGACTCCTATCCTTTGATTTAGCTTCTGTGATTTTCTCCTGTCTCTTTTTGTCCATCTTTTTCTTTAACTCTTTCTTTTCTCTGCAATAAACATCTCTTTTAAAAAAATGAACAAGAATAGCAGAAGAAAGCTAAGGCTGACACAAGAGACATAAGTATTTGCTTGTTTCATCCTAAGACATTTCCCCCCCCCCTCTGCATGAGATTATGAGAGTTTCCCTGCATGTTTTGATCATTTGTTTGCATTTTGGGTGTTTTTTTAAATGAAGAATAATTTGTGAAAATAAAAGCCTGTTTTGGTTACACAAAAATACAAAGACATTTTTGAGTAAAAATAACATATTTGCCCATAAAAATGTATGGTGTAAAATACATATTTTACTGTGAAGGAATATTGGACTGTGCAGCAAAACAAACAAACAAACAAACAAAACAACCAAAAAACAACAAAAAACAAAAAACAACAAAAAAGTTTTCATGCAGCAGAAACCAATTTTTCACAAAGAAGTTCTGAAAATGTGAAAAAAAATTGTAGTGCTAACCATCAGTAGGGTGTCTTGACACTTTTCTCATGCAGCATGATAAAATTTTAAAGTCTTTTTTACATCCCAAATTGACAACACAGATCTATGAATACAGAAAGTACTACTGTCTACCATTGGCTGATTCCATAGTGACTATCTACCTTTGCAGACTGCCAGAAATAGTGCAAATTGAGTCCACTTTAAATTGCACTGCCCTGGCTCAGTGCTAGAGAATCATGAGAATTGTATTTTTTTTCTGAGACACTGAGCCTTCTCTGTCAGAGAGCTCTGGTGCCACAATAAATTACAGTTCCCATGATTCCCTAGCACTGAGCCAGGGCAGTGCCTCAATTTAAAGTTGACTCAATTTGCACTATTTCTGGCAGTCTGCAAAGGCCCTATGTTTAGAACTGAAAGGAAGAATTTATTTATGGCGTTGCCTTACCTTTCACAGATTTCTTTAAGCTTCTTCATCTGATTGCTCTGGCACTCTTCTGCTACATCCGTCAGCTTCTGAATGAGCTTAGGGAAGAAAATATAGGCATGTCAGGAAGATCCAAAAGCTACCTTCTATTGCTAGATATTTTAGTGGTTTAAGAGTTTAAGCTGCTTGAGTCCCAGTCCCTCAGGAGGGGCAGGCCCACATTCAGTAGTAGAGCCCATACTAGTCCCATGTTCAATTATTGGTATTTCCAAGAAAGGCTAGGAATTAACTCCTCCTGAAAGCCCTGGAGAGCTTTTGTTCTTCCTTCCTTCCTTCCTTCCTTCCTTCCTTCCTGTCTGTCTTTTTGTTTGACTTTTTGGTGTTGTTCCTCCAGCTGTTTTTCTTTGAAAAAAATATTAATAAATGGGATTTGGTTACAACTTGAAGATGGTGTTTACAACCATTCAGGTGTTGCAGATCTAGGTTTGTGTTGGTTCTATAACAAATAATGACCAAATGTGATTCCTGGCAAATAATGGTTAATATTCTGGTGCTCTTTAAATTTAATTTAAAGTTCAGTTTCCAATTGTATTGTATGGGTATTTTTGGAGAGGATTGGCTTCTGTTTTTATGTTTTTGGGGAAATTTGAATTAACTCATTTGTATATTATATCTGTAAGCCATTTGAGAGAAAAAATTCCAAGTGTTGCACAAACAAAATATCAAACTACCAAGAAAAAAATAGGAATATTTAAAATATCCAAACAAATAACTTTAAAAATGTGGTTTGCAATTTAGTCAAGGAAGGGTTGTTTCTAGAAAAATATTTTAAGCAAACACTAGAAGCAATTCAAAGACATAGTTGTGTCAAGTCCGATACAGACGGCCCAAAAGGGGCGGCACAGAGCCGCCCCTGAGAGCGGAAGACTGGGGCTGTGGCAACCACATGCTGTGGCTCCAATCTTCCTTTTTGCCGTCCCAAAAAGAGTGGCAAAATGCAGCTCCTTTTGGGGGCAGCAAAAGGCTACCCTTTCAGCCATGATGGTGGCTTTTTTGCACCCTTTGGGCACAACGTGTGTGCACGCTGCGTCAAGAGGGCATCCTGATGCTGTGCTGTGCGTCAGGACATCGGGATGAGGTGGAGTCGGGGCAGCCAGCATGTGGCAGAATCCATAGATATGGAGGGCCAACTGCACAGGTGTTTTTTTATTTATTTTAAAATAGGATCCCGAGAAGAGCTAGCAACACAGAAAAAAAAATAAGGTGCTCACTAGGGATAGAAAGATTATTGGGAATATAACTGAAACTTGGTTTTTTAGTGTTAGGAAACCCTGACAGGAAAAATCCTGGATCACAGTGATTGAAGTTTGGGACTTAATTTATGCAAAATCTGTTCACAGTTTTGTTTTTTGTTTTTGGCTAGCATGTTATAGATCAGGGGTAGGCAACCTTTCCCCTTTAAGGGCCGAGGGACTTTATCTCCCAGAATCCCAGCAGCTATTGGCCAACATGACTGAGGCTTCTGGGAGCTGAAGTCCCTCGGCCCTTAAAGGGGAAAGGTTGCCTACCCCTGGTATAGAGGTTTGAGTGTTGAACAAAGGGGTTTCCATACAAGCCAAAAGGCCTGGTTCCCCCTCAGCCTCATGTCATCTACTTCAGATGATGCAGGTCAAAACCCCTGGGGGCAGGTTTGGTCCCAATCCTGCCAGACCAGATGCATATCCAGAGGCTCTGGCCCAATCCTAAGGTAAACAGTCTTTACCCCAAAATAAAATACCCCTCATTTTGTGTGGAATTCCCTAGAACCTCCACTGCAAAACTTGGCTGTTCATACCGCTGCCGCCCCCCCGGCTCCTTACCTTGCTGGCCATCACTTTCATTTAGAAGGCCCCCAACCCAACACCGCATCTAATGTGGAAAGGAGGTGCCTGGCTGCACCCATGTGGCCAGGCACCCCATTTTCACATCAGATGCAGTGATAAGGGGGCTTCTAAATAATAATAATAATAATAATAATAATAATAATAATAATAATAATAATAATAAAATTTATTTGTACCCCGCCTCTTTGAGAATAATTGGGGCAGCTAACAAAGTTAAAATACAAGATACATCACACACCCCAATACCTGCCCACCCCTTAAAAGGATATTAAATCAATAAAGCATTAAAAATCATAGTTAAAACATAATAATAAAAGTCAAATGACATGGGAAGTTAGACAACTAATAACAAGGAGGTGGAGACCTTCATATTAGGAGGGATGAGACTGAAGGGGATTTTCTGAGGCCGGGACAACTATTCTGGAAAGGCCTGCCGGAAGAGATCTGTCTTAACAGCCTTCTTAAAACTGTCTAAAGATGTAATCAGACGGATCTCGTTCGGCAGGCTGTTCCATAATCTGGGGGCAACCACCGAGAATGCCCTCTGGAATGTAGCAAATAGCCTAGATTTTTGCGGCTGAAGCAAATTCCTCACAGCAAATTCCCTAAATGAAAGCAATAGCACAGGAAGGTTGGGAGCACATATCAGTTGTGGGTCCTGGGTCTGCATGGGGACAGGTGTATGAACATCATCTCATCCCCACACTGACCGAGAGACCAAACTGGGTGAGCATCAGGACTGAGCCTATGCTATCCTGACTTCTCTGCTCAACTCCTAGGACTCTAGGAGACTAAGGTTCAAATCCATATTAGGCCAAAGAAACCTGCTGGTAGCCTTGGGCAAGTCACACTTTCAGCCTCAACTGAAGGCAATGGCAAATCTTCCCTGAATAAATCTACCAAGTAAACTCTCTGAGAGCCAAAACAACAATACACACTTCACACCTCAATTGTCAATAGGTTGAAGCACAGTGACCCAGGATTACTTTCTGAAACCAATTCTGAAACTGGGACCAGAAACAATGAAGCACAGTGACCCCACCCCAACATCCCCTCTATGGAGGTGGTCTAGCAAGACACAGTGACCCCACCGTAGTTTATGGTCATGTAGTCACTGTAGTTTATGGATGATTATGGATGATGGATAATGCCATACTATGTCATCAATGCCCAACAGCACTCTACATCGGGCAAACAGGTCAGTCCCTATGCCAGAGGATAAATTGACATAAATCAGACACTAGGAATGGGAATACCCCAAAACTGGTGCCATAACATTTCAATCTCCCTGGGCATTCCATCTCAAACCTCAGAAGGTCCTTGAACAAAAGAACTAAAAAGGTAGATTGGAAAGAGAAAAAGCAGAATTTGAGTTCATTCATCAACTACAGTCTCCCAGCAATGAATTGAACAGGGACAATGGCTTCCTGACCCACTACACTCATTTCAACACTATCTGACCCCAACCTCAGGGGGGCATCCTACACTCATCTATCGTCCCCACCTGCAGCCTAGTTTCCAAGGCCAAACTGGTCTTGCCACCTCATTTCCATACCCAATGGCTATGTTTTTGTCCACAACTGACCATCATTAAAACTGGACTTGCTACTTCATTTCCATACACAAAGGATTTTGAATCTGAATTGACATTCTCACATACCAAGGACATATATATGTCTGTCCTTGGCTTCCACTTCACCAAAAGCATCTGAGGAAGTAGACTGAAGTCTATGAAAGCTCATGCTGCCAACCTCTTTATTTCAGTTAGTCTCAAAGATGCTACAAGATCTCGCTACATATTGATTCTACAGACTAACATGGCTATATCTTTGAATTCTACCATCATTGATGGTATAAAAAAAAGTTATGAGAGACTGAAAAGAATTAACAGGGTTGCACTTCCCCATCCCTCTCTCATCCATCATGAAAACAGGAGGCTATTTCAATCCCATACTACACTGCCTCCCAAAGCTTCTTTATGCCATTGCCCTTCATGAATGGCTGTGCATTTTGTGGCAGGGGAGTCCTCCCTTCTACTCCTGGGTGTAATCTGCACTGAAGAAATAATGCAGTTTAGCACTGCTTTAACTGCCATAGCTCAATGTTATGGAATTCTGGGATTTGTAGTTTTTTGAAATAGTTAGCCTTCTCTTTCAGAGAGCTCTGGTGCCACAACAAACTACAAACCCAAGGATTCCAGAACATGGAACTATGGCAGTTAAATGTGTGTTAAACTGAATTATTTCTGCAGAGCAGATTAGATCCTAGGCTCTGGCAAGCAACACAAAGTGTTCAAAAGTCCCCATTCTTGCCAAGGAGGGGTACTGAATGTAACCATGTGCTTTCTCACGTCCATTTGAGACCCATAAGGCCATTCCAGGATGGGTGTGGGGACACAGGAGGAGGCTCTCAGCTTCACTGTTTTCTTCCTGCTGCTGTCAAATAAATGCCCTGTGTGTAGATGCATAGCCTGGAATGGGATATGTGCCAGGTATGCCATGATAAAGGTCAGAACTTGAAGCCACTGAGCAGGCAAGCAGTTGTGTCAAGATTCTTACAGTCAATCTTATGTGCAGCTGTGCAAGTAGGCCAGCATATTCTGCCTTTGTTGGCAGTAAGATTCTAGGAATTGTTACTGGGAAAAAAAAAATAACTTGCCTGAGCTCTTGGTCAAATATAGTAGAAATGAAGAAATAAATTTCCCTTACTACAATATCAATATGAAATACTTTAATTCCATCCCTTTGATCTTCTATACAACAAAGTAACCTACTGGACTAAGAACAAGTGCCCCTGACAGTATCCATGTTTTGGGGCTCAGACTTGAATGATGCAATGGTGTTCCTGCCTTCTTTTCTCTCCTTCCTGGCACTCCAAAACATCTATTACCAAACTGATTGGATTCCTGTTTCAGCCCAGAGGGCCACCTCATACAGTGTGCTTAACTCAGCCAACAGTGAGGATGCAGCTGTAAAAATAAAAGCTGCTTTGGGACAATATATGCATAATATCACTGCTGTTTATAGCATGTGCTCTGGAATCCATTTAGAGTACACATAGTTTCACAGAAGGTTGTCTGGCACAAGCATGCACTATCTGGAAGCCATTTTTTTAAAACCAGTATCAAAGCTCTTGTTTCCAGTTCTGTAGGCTATGCTAATCTAATTGCTTATTCTGGAATGATTTTTGATAATTGATGTGGAAGAAGACATTAGGCAGAATATGCTGGTTTCATCTTCAAAGCCACAGAGTGCAAGGTTCCCAAAGATTAGCCAAATGTCAAAACAATCAATTATGATTCAATATTTTTAGTTAGTTGGAGCAGATGTGAAAGTTGGCAAGATTTGCCTCCTCACAACAAGGCATAATACTATAATTAAGAATTAGGAAAGGCAAAGGAAATGAAGAAGCCAGTATCATAATAGTGCTTTTACAGCAAACCCATTTGGAATATGATATGTATTTCTGGTGCCCTGTGTTTTTGAAAAGGGGGGAAAGGGGAGAAGCACAATTACCTACATCCTTTCTAAAAAATTTCTCCAAACTGCTGCAAATCCTCATTTCTGCCAATAATAATGGGAGGTGGGGGAGAGAAAGACAGAACCATATGGTGGTTTATATGTTCTTTTTTTATTTAAAAAATGTCTTCATGCAGATATATGGATACGTGGTGAAAAACACAACTAGCTCTTCATGCAATGTTATCATTACAGCCCTTCAAATAACATGGGGAGGCAGGGTGTCATACATACCAATTTAATATGTGCTTGCTTCTGGTATTTTTCACTATAGTACTGTTCTTGACGAAGATTAAGCAACTGCTGCTGCTGCTTTTCCTTCAACTCTATTAATTTTTGACTCATTTCTGAATCGAGGGTAGCCAGTTCTTGTTCAACTGTTGATGAGCTGTGATCTGGGCTGCCAGTTTCACCTCTGCAGAAGAATATGGATCAACAAAGGTAATTTACACAAGTGGTGATGGCACTAGCTACACATCCGGTGTATATATGTGCCAGGTGTATATATGTGTTTGTATGTGCATATGCTGCTGTGTCAACCCATTTGTACTGTGACTCAGCTCAGGTTGAACATACAGATGTTTTATGGATCTTGTAATTATCTTAGAATGTGCTCAGGATTAAAAGAAATCATATTTAGAAGTGAAGCCTTCCACTCATATTGGACCATACTAAATTACCTACACTATCACAATCCCATATACATGTTTGTCTGGATTGAGAAATTTTGCTTCCACATTTTGATGAAATCTGCATACAGTATTATGACCAGCTGCTTCTTAGAATGGTTCTACTGTCAAGAACCATACAGTGCATAATAATGTAATGCATGCAACATGGCAGCAGCTTCTTCTGCTAAGATGGCTTTCAATTTTGAAGTACAATGCCTATCTCTGTCCCCACTCTTATGTTGCAAGGCTCATGCATTACATTAACTGAGCACATACAACAAGTTTTTCAGTGAGCAAATCTTTCACTAACTCTCTTAGCAGCCCCACAGTCCAGAGCTTCAGAATGGTGATGCCACTAGACACAGTACCTTAAGCATTAAACACAGCTATACAGAATATGCCATTCAAATAAAAAACCCAAGTCTAACAAGTGCAGTAAATACGTAGACATACTTCAAGGCAGTACTCTTGCCTTGATATTGTTCCTGCTCACTGTGAGGATCAGAGAAGGGGGGGGGGTCTAGAACCTGAGATCTGGGCAAGGTCATCATTAGGGGGCATGGAGGGTATGGTCCACACCAGGTGACATCCTGCTCCCCAAACATCTGCCTGTGTCCCTTGAAACCAGGCTGTGTCCCTTTAAAACACTGAAGAGATGGTGTGAGTGGGGCGAGGCTCAGTGGGAGGAGAAATGAGTGGCCCTAGGTTTTATTTTAAAAAATGTTGAAATTCAAAAACAATGTTTTAAAAAACATTTTAAAGAAAATATATTTTAAAATTTTCTTTTTTTAAAAAAACACACATCTTACCAATTTTTCATTTTAGCCACATGAAACTATGTAAATACATTTAAATTGTGCATATGATAATTGTAATTTAAAAGTATAATTTTGATTTTGCTAGCTGTTTATGTCATAACTATTACCATTATGCTCAATGATATATGAGAAATTACAATTTATAAATAACATTAGTACAAAAGACATAACTAAGGATTCTGGATGGTGTGGTATGGGAGGAGGTGAATTGGGGGATGACACCACGAGTTACTGCACTGTGTGACACCAACCCTAGTGACTCCACTGGTTCTGGGAACCTTTTTGGGGAGGAGGAGATGCTTTTGATCAATCATCTCTGTTTCTTTTAGAACTGCTACACTCCATGTATATGTATCCTGATGTGAAACTATTTAGTGGTTTCCAAAGAACAGAGTTCACCAAAGGCAAGGGGTCTGTCAAAGGAAAGCAAGCTGAGCAGAACAACATACAAAGACAAGGGGAGGAAAAATAATTTTCACAAAATGGAATCTGAGCAACAAACTCCCAAAGGACCAGTGTGATATTTTTGGTCTTTGGGAAAGAACTGCAACTGTAAAGGATGAGGTGAGAAGGGGAAAGCAATGAATGGGGCGTGTGAAATAAACAGAGCAACAGCAAGCTAAACAGTGACCATTTAAAAATAAATAAATAAAAACAAAATAAAACCAGGTCAGCACAAGTGAAATACACCAGCCTGCACCTTAACAGATAATCAGAGGTGTTTACAGCTCTACCCAGGTGTAAAGCTTGTTGCCTAGGAAACCACAGAGTCTAAAAAGGAGAGAGTTTACATAAGGCCACAACTATTGCTTGAGAAAGACCTTCTGTGCATCTCTGTGTGGGGGGAGAATTGTGCAAACATGAGACACTGAAATAAAGACCTAGAAACCTAAATCAACATAGTGACCAATCCTCTCAAAGGGGAAAATGTGTAAATAGTGGCAAACACCTATGGAGGTGGGAAACAGCTTTGGTTCACTGAAGCCAATGGCAATAGCAAGACCCGTGCTGACCTCTGGGGTAGCTTACTGTGGGTGACTGTGGTGGGACTAAACTAAAACCTATGACTGAATAAATCTGAAACAGAAATAAACCAAATATAGACTACTTCATCCTTCCCTAGAGGACATGATTAGAGCTATGAATGTAGATACATTTTTAAATGCATATTTATATTTAAAAATATATGTGAATGCAGGAATAAAAAAAAAGACTGCTGAGTGAGAACCATGGTGTAATGGGTTTGTATATTAAACAATGTTGCTTGTTTTATTGTGTGAGTACAAGGGAAACAGCTGTTGCAAAGGGGGAAATGGGAATGCTGAAGTGGGTGCTGATTGGTGCAGCGTTTGTGGAGGTTTGCAAGAGGAGTGTGAAACTAGATTGACATGCATCAAAGATAACCTGTCACATCCAGGAACCCCTGGAATTGGAAGGCCACTACACACTCCAGTACCTTGCCCAGGAATGGTAGGTTGGACACTGGCCAATAATTATCCATTATCCATAGAGGGATTCAGGGATGGCTTTTTTAAACAATGGTCTCACAACTTCCCCCTTTAGGGTAGTTGGAACTCTGCCTTGTTGTAAGGAGGCCTTAACTACCCCTTCACCCACTCAGCCAGTCCCCCTCTGACCAGTTATATGAGCCAGGAATGGCAAGGGTCTATCATACATGTGATGGCTCTCACATCTCCAAGGAACCTGTCTACATCCTGTCTAAATATATATGGCAACATGTGGAGCAGGGGGATGGACAGTATATCCACAGAATCCCTGTTCTGCCCAAACCACACATCTCCAGACACTCAAATGCAGCTAACTGTGGGACAACAAACCTGGTGAGAGTCATGGAATCACGACAGCCCTGCAATTCTGCCTCCCTACCCTCTAGGCCTTGTTTGCTGCTGCTGCACAGTGAGTCCACATGGACAGAGTTGGGAGAAAATCAACACACATGAACACACATGCCTTCATCCAACCAGATTTTTGTAATATGGACCAGGTTGGCACACTCATCTAGGATCAATTTCTAGATTTCTGATGTTCCCCCAATTTGTGACCTGGCACTGAGCAGCAGTATTTTTAACCCGGGGCTTCTTGCCAAGCTCCCTAAGCTATTTGAAGTGGGGGACAGTTTGGGGGCAATCAGCACTGTGAAGATTTCCCTCTCCCATGGTGGTAGCATTGCCTCTCCACTCTGTATTTCCTTCTACATAGCTACTTCCTGCTTTACTTCCCCTTCCATTTCTCCTTAATCCTCATTTTTTTCTATTGTTAGTAGGGTAAGCTATTTAAAGCATTTTCTTCCCTTGAAAAAGAGAAATGTGGAGACCAACTTTGTTAATTAGAAGAGAGGCAAATGCTATAGAACATACTTTTTCTTACTGTCTCTTTTTGCTGTTTTCTCCAGGACTGTCCTCCGTCTCAGGTAGTCATTTTGGATTTCATTATACTTTGCTGTATGCTCTTTTATAAGATCTGTGGTTTTCTTGTGGTGTTTCTTCACAAGATCCTTCATTTCTTTGTAGTGTTTCTTCTGAAGTTTTACAAATGCTTTCTGTTGCTTTAGTTCCTCAATAGTTTGTGCTTCAACCTCTACAATAATGCAAAGAAATGTGCCATTGCTGTCACTATCAGATATTTATACATTCACAGGGACAATCAAATAAGCCTTAAAATAAATGCACTGGAGCAGGGAGTTGAGAAGCTTAAAAGTGGTGCTCTTATGCATCTTAGCCATAGTTGTTTTTTTTTTTTACAGTGACACAAAGTAACATATGTGCATGTAACATTCAAGAAAGTTTTCCATGGTTGAAGACAAACTGAGCCATGTCTTTTATGGAGAAAAAAATCCTTCATGTGAAGCACTCATGAACCTAAGTTCTGCTGTTAGTTCCAACTAGAGTAAAGTTACTGCATTAATTGGATTTACTTATTTGTTGACTCACCATTCAACAATTTATGCAATGGTCTACACTAACTAGCAGGGCAGCAGCCATGATGTGTGAGCCAGTAGATTCATGCCAATAAACTACCAACTGGAAGGAGCTTGCTTATGTACAGAGAGATTTTCTTTTTTTTAAACAAAAACAACATTAACAAAAACCTTTTTGGACTACAACTCTCAGAATATTCAAAACCAGTATAGCTGTCATACGAGCTATGCTATGCTACTATTCTGGGACTAACAGCTTACAAAAGTAATTTTTCTAAGCTCTGCATATACTTATTTTGAGGAACAGTAAGGCTTCTGGAAAACTGGCTGAAAGCATGGACACCCAAATTCACTCATTACTTCTCCTAGTGGCTGCAGCAATGGAGTAACTTTGTAAGGAAGATTATGTGAACTGGAGCCAAGATGATTCAATAACTAATCCTTAAATCAGTGCTGGGGTTGATGGGAGATGAACTCCAACATCTGAAAGGCCACACATTCCCCGCCACTGCCTTAAATACTGTTCCTCATTTATGAGCTGAATCCCTGAGCTAAAACAGCCTCATCAATGAAGCAGGCTGTGGATTGTAACAGAACCAATCACTTTGGCAGAACCAATCACTTTGTCTATGGTTGAGAGAAGCTTCAACTTATTGCTTGTCAATATGTTTATCTTAAGATGTCTAAGGCAAATAGTGTAACACCTGCATGGAATTACTGTACCAATACATTCTTCCCATCAAATTATGCAGAAATGTAGCGGGAGTCTCTTTGTCTTGAGAGCTCTGATGTGAAGGACTGCTTAGAATACTTTTCATTATGTGTTTATTATAAAGATTTCCATACCACTATTCTGAACTAAACAATTCTGCTGAAGTTGCAGCATGCTTCTGTGAATCAGTTGCTAAGGAGCTCAAGCAGAAGGATGCTCTTTGCTCTCAGATCCTGCTTTCCACATATTTCTTCCACCACACATCCCCCTCATACCAGCCTCCTTTGGCAGTAGGAAGGACACTGACATGCACAGCAGCTATGCACATTCATGCAGAGCACCACTGGAAATGTCATTTCCATGTAGGATAATAGGAGTGTACACTGATGCTAGGAAACATTAGGAGTGACATGTCCCATCCATACTGGAGGTAACTAGTTATAACTATACATGGTCTCTACAATGTTTAGGTCTTAAGTCTACATGCTGGAGGGTTCCACTACCACACCAAGTTTGGGGTAAGGGGAAAAAGAAGTGTGGGAGCATGAAGGGTTAACAATATAGAACTCCTTTTTAAAGACATGGTGGTACAGAACTGAGCCCTGAAGATCAGAGAATTCTGTGTCTCATTCCAGAGGAGCTCAGGAAATTCATACAATTGAGAATCAGTTTTTTGAGGGTTCTCCCACTCCCACCTGTCAAGATTTATCATCATCATCTTCTTGACATACAAGTACATCCATTTACCACAGAGATTTTTATGTATCACATCTACATGTTTCTTACCAGTCAGAACACTCTGAATAAGATCTTCTGTTTTTGCTGGCACTTTCACAGAACCTAGATGCAAACAATAATGATAACAGATGTTTTGAAATTACCAATGAAAACTTCAAACAATAGGTATCTTGGTTTTCTTTTTAATGTGAGAAAACAACCTTTAAATTATACCAAAACCTTTTAAATTAATACAGGCAGTATATCCATCAATACACTCATTTTATCTGTTAGCACAGGTTGAGCAAGTGTTTCGGATATTATTGGACTGCACCTCCTATCATTCATCACCTCTGGTTATACTGGCTAGAGATGTTGGGAGTTGTGGTTCCAAAACATTCCCTATCCAATTTCAACATAAAAAGCAAAAGCAAAGCAAAGCAGCTTCATTTATATACCGCTTCATATCGCGCTATGGGATGTCTAAGTGGTTTACAGCTGTAAGCTCATTGCCCCCCAACAGTTGGGTACTCATTTTAGCGACCTCGGAAGGATGCAGGCCAGAGTCTAGCCTGAGCCCTGGCTAGTATTGAACTCACAACCTTGTAGTTTATGAGTGAGTAGCTGCAGTACAGGCATTTAACCACTGCGCCACAAGTGGACTAGGGTCCACAAAAGCTTATGCTGAAATGAATTAGTCTTAAAGGCTTCTTCCTTCTTTTTATACTAATTTGGCAGGACATGGAGCCTAACTCCCCCTTCCCACACATATGGCATTGGCATGACCTCCCATCTTCATAAAGCAACTAATAAAGCAGTTTTAATATATGGCTACATGACACACAAATTAGAACAGCATGCTAGGTGGAGCAAAAGTAGCCAATATTTGCTCCAGAAGGATGGCTGGCACCTGGTAGTCACAAAGTCAAAGACTTTGTCAGAGAGAGAGAAGGCAGAGAAGAGGCTGTATTGACAGGCTGTTGAAATACCACTGCTATTCCCACCAAATCTATAAGGATATTTCAGTAATTTTCTATATTGGGTTGAATGGGTTGCAAGGTGGGGCAAAACACTCAGGATGGTATTCTGGTAGCTGTTATGGTGATGGTTCTCTTGGTGGCTACCTGTGATTATGGCTTACCCTCCTTTTTCCATAGATCTCCCACATTTTTTCTGCTTTGAGCTCCTGGACACTTTCATACAACACATTTATAGTGCTATGACTCCACTTTTAGCGAATAAGTTTAAGGAAAGAATATTTGGAGATCTTCATCCAGAGAACTCCTCTACAGCTTCTGAGCAAACTACATACCCCAGGATTCTGCAGGATGGAACCATGGTAGCTAAACTGGAATCACAGAACTATAACTGTGGAGTGTGAAAGAATCTGGTGTTTGTTGTCAGTTCTGTGTGCAAAGCACCTTGTAAATTATTTTCTGACAATCTCTGTTTCCCATATCAAAAACATATTCTGAACCCACTCATTTTTACATTGTGCATTTCCAAAATTTAAATTTAATCTTCTTCTGTCTCAGCCTGTTTGTGTGCATTACTATGTACCCTGTTCTTTTCCATTTTCTTTTCAGCAGCAATATCCCTTCAGGCTAGACTTCCACTTTGAGGGATTACTGAGCAGCCCCATTCTTGGGATGTGCATTGTCAAGGACAGGCTGAAGATTTTAATTCCCATCCACAACTCATACTGCTCACATCTTCTATTTAAATTCAGAATTCCTGCCATCCTCTTCCCTATCTCTTTTCTCTTTGACTGTGCTGTTTTTGTGTCCACCACACATCAACCAGCCTCCCTGGGGCAAATGTTGCAAACTGAGGCCCTGCTGTTTCTGGGATGTGAGACAGGACCTACCTTGATTGGTTGCTTTTCTCCACCTGTGGTCTTTGTTCTAATCTATGTGCCACATACGAAAGGTGAAGTCTTGTTTTATAAAAATGGGGGCCATGACAGTGCCTACTTTTCTACCTGACTGTTAAAGTCATAGATTTTCTCATCCCTGAAAGGGTGCTTTGATACAACAAGATACCTTGTTGAAAAAATGGTCCATTGCAGTGAAATATTTCCAATTTAGGGACTTTTTTGAAGTGTGTGCGTGTGCAAAAATGCCCTCCCCAGAAAATGTTTTGTCAAAAACCCCACACCTCCCTAACTGTTCCTCAGAAAGCAGTTGTACACAAAACAAGAGAGTTTTCTGTACCTTTTTTAAACAAAAAAGGGCCTTAGATGTGTGTGTATGTGTATATATATATATATATATATATATATATATGAAAATATGTGCAAAATCTCTCATCGTCTCAAGCTAAAGGAGGGGGATTTCAATGCAGGAATGAAATAAGTGAGGATTTGCATTCCTCCTGTTGCTACCTGCCAGTTCTCCTTCCCAATTCTACATGTATCATTATCTCTGACTTTTTTTTTTTTGTGCCAGACCACTTTGGGGATGCTCCCTGTAACCAGAAGGCAAGCAAAAGCTAGGAATACCAGTATTCCAACTCTCCCTTCTTTTACCTGCTGCTTTTCTGCCCACACACTGCTGCCTTTTTCAACTAAGATGACCTTCAATGTTCATGCTTCTATCTGCCCCAGTGAGATTAAGAGACAAAAATTTTGCCCTGATATGCTCCCTATTTCAATAAAAGACAGAAGAATGAGCCATTCTGACTTCTTGCTAATGCTGCCTGGTTAAAAGAGAGAGAGTGCTTGTGGTGACATCATGCTGATACAGCCTGCCTGAAGGCGAAAGACTAACCATTGTGACATCATGGTGATGCTGTTTCATAATGGACTGGTCTTTGTGACATCAAGCTTCTGCTTGACCTTCTGAAGGCCCATTTTCTTGCCCCATTTAACAAGAAGACTATCCTGACATTTGATGAAAAACTTTGTACATGGACTGAAACTTGGACAAGCTACTTTTATGGACTGCAACTTTCAGGAAGATGGCTACAAACTATCATGACCTTATGCTGAAGCTGTCTGCCTAAACGGCAGAGTCTGACTATTGTGACGTTGAACTGATGTTGCTCACTTGAAGAAAAAACAAACTGGCTAGCATCTCTTCATGATGATGCAGCCTGCCTGAAGAAGAGCACATATAGAAAAGGTACACTACTCCCTCTAATCATTCTCCTAATACTAGACTGAAGAAAGGAGCTTCTGATCCATGCTGCAACTGGGTGTTCCAGATGCATGCAGTAGTTTCAGGAGACATCCAGACCTGTCACTCTGACTGTTGGGGGTTGAATCCATTAGCAGTAAGTGTCCTCCAACTCCCCACAGTCACAAAATGCCTCTGTTTCATTAGTCTCAACCAACCAACTTAATCAACTTGTGCTAACAAATACTGTGACATGCTCTACTTCGGGAGAGGGGGAATTGTGGGGTTGTCCAGATGTTGTCATATTGCAACTGTCAGCAGTCTTAACCAGCATAACTAAGAGCATCCTTCTCTAAAGCAAAAATTTGGGAGCCACAGTTCCAAAGGCCAAAGCATGGATCAGGAAGCATCTGGCCTACAGCCCATAAAATGATAGCATCTGTATATGAGTGACAGTGTAAATCAGTCTAAGCTAGCAATATAGGAGGTTCAGATCCACAATTACTAGCAGGTTGAAAATTGCTTCAGAGCTGGCCCAGGGCCTTCTTTTTTCCAATAGATTCTGGACTTGCTCTGGAAACAAAAGAAAGCTTCCCAGACTAGAAAGGGAAATGTTTTTTGCCTCTTCCTCTTGGCAGCCCTGGAACATGTGAGGCAGGGTCTCGCTATGCCCACCTCATATTCCCATCAATTCCTTCACCCTGGAAACCCAACTGGCACCAACACTGGAATCATTTCAGCACCAAGTCAAACCTGGCTTTTTATTAAAGCCTTTGGGCATAACTGATTTGATCTGGGTGGCACACATCATATGTTTAAATAATTTAAAACTGTTTTAACAGGTTTTAAATTCTGTTTTTTAATTGATAATCTCTTAAATATATTTTAATATGTTTATGTTATTGCTATCATTTATTGTTTTAAATTTATTTTACTGTAAGGAACCCTGAGATGGGATATAAATATTTTAATAATAAATCAATCATTGAATTGAAGCCTTAGGCCTGAAACAGATGGGTCAAATAAAGCTGCTCCTGCCTGCTTCAGAGGCATGGTGTTTACATGCCACATGCCCCCAAAGTTTCTGGAAGCCACATGGAGGCCATGCCAAGGTGGCAAGAGCCAACCCCAAAAGGAGCAGATTAAATCTGCTCCTGATGGCAGCCTGTTTGGGACCATAGCAGTGACCTGCCTCAGGAGTGGGCTGTGTGGTTGCTGTGGTCCTGGTGCAATAGATGCTGAAGCGGCCAGAGGCCACTCCTTCCAGGCTGTCTAGTTAGGCCCTTAGATCTAATGGAGATAATGGACATTTTCACACGGGGCTTTTGGAGGACGCTAGCTGGCCTCCGTCCGGCCCCACTCCGGCAAAATGTCAAATTTTTCACACGACGTCGCAGCAAGCCCCGCCCCTTCCGGTGCCATCCCCGGCGCTAGCTGGCGTCAGTCCGGGGCTTGCTGCGCTTGTTCACATGACGTCGCAGCAAGCCCCGCCCCCTTTAGCTCTAACTCCGGACGCCCATCAGCATAAGCCCCGGTGTTGTAATTCCTTTTTTTAAAAGGAATTAGGTCGCTGCCGCCGGAGCCATTCCGGAATGAGCGGAAGGCTCCGTTCCGGAATGGCTCCAGGTGGATGGGACGTTTGTGTATGAAAACGTCCAATGTCATAAAAATACCCCTCCTCCATGAGTGAGAGGCCTTCACATGTAAGATCTAGCTTCATGGCAGGGGAGAGTAAAGGCAGAACTCAGAAGGATGGAAGTTGTCTTTTCCATCCACCCTTAGTCACATTCTTCATCTTAGTTCCATCTATGTTTATCCTTTGGCAGGAGATCAAAACTCTATGATTTCATCTGGCCTTTGGTTTCTTGAACTGTTTTTTTTTAAAACTATATTTTAAAGTTCTTCTCAATGTGTTTATTTTTATCATTTATTGTTCATCATTTTAGCATCCAAATGGCAAATAAACTAATACATAGAGTGAAAGGATAAAGGTCCAGACAATTAGCTGGACAGCCATCTTGTAAATGGTTGCCTGTAAAACTTAAAAGTGCAAATACCCTACTGATTAGTAATACATCCAAACTGATCCAAACAGTACAAGAACAAAATTCTCATTCTGAATAAAACTCCTCTCATCCTCCTTTCCATGGTTGTATTGTACCCTTCCTCCCTATCTTTGGATTGGTGGGCACATTTTATCCACCCCACAGTCCTGGACAATAGGTTAGGCTGACTAGTTGTTGCACATTCCATGTCACCCAACAAGCTTCCTAGCTAACAGCACACAGTATCTCAATGGCATTGAAAGAGCTGGTTACAGGCACAGTCTTTCAAGCAGGTTCAGATGCAAACAAATTTCTGTGTTTGATAAATTTCTGAAAAGAGATCTAAATCCTTTTTGTTCTCCTCATTTTTGTGCAGAAGCAAGAGGCCACACAAAGGTTTATTCACCTGAATGCCCCTCATCATTCCCATTAAAAGGCATTATATAAATGATACAATACAGCCAATGTCTTACCTGGTGTTGGCTGGCTGGGAGCAACCTGAGTTGATGGTTTTGGAGTGAGGGAAGCAGTGTGGTTTACTCCATTTTCAGCTGGTGCAGGCTTAGGTTCATTGTGAGTTTCTGAAGGTGCATCTCCCTGTTCGGCCTATCAATACAAAACACCTCCTATTAATATACAAGAAAGTAGATATTGTGTTTATGAAACTTGACCAAAAAACAGTGCATAATTCAGAGCTTGGAAAAATAACTATTTTGGACTAGAGATCCCAGAATCCACAAGCTAATATGGCCAGTGGCCATGCTGGTTATGGTATTCTGAAAGTTGTAGTCCACAAAAATTACTTTTTCAAGCTCTGGATTCTGCTTCCAATGATGTACAGCTCTCTACCCCTAGCCATCTGTATTCATATACTATGATTTATTCACACTGCAAGCATGTCAAGGAAGATTGTATTTGTAGAATATCAGCACAGAGCAAGTTTCATTTTAGTTTCAGAAAACAATACAAAAATAATACCCCTAGCTTCCATTATGGTTTTTCAGCTCCTCTGATTACTTACAAGGGAGGTGTGAGCCATCTAGTCTTTTGAAAAACTGAAATTAGTAACAAAATCTGGCACCACAGTGAATCCAATAGTAAGTAGCATATCAGCTTTTTAGAAGCTCTTAGTATTTCAGTTTGGTTTCACACAGCTGCATAAAAACAAATTGATTTTAAAAGGTATGTACAATATAGATTACATTTGCAAAAACATAGTTTTATCTTTCCATAATCATGCAATTCATTAAGCCTGTGAGTGGGCCACTACAATAAAACATTTGTAAGAGTCTACTATAGCTAGATAAGCTTCTTTACACTGCTACTTAGAATCCTTCCCTATAAGACAAGGTTTAAGCCCTCTAACAAGTTCAGATAAGACAATTTTTGCCTACAGATCCCAGTATGCTACTCAATTATAATAGAATAACTATGGAGACTAAAATAATCTAACTGCAGAATACACTAGTCACCAAGGAACAGAACATTTTATAAAATGACAACTCTTTTTTAAAAAAAAGTTTAATGTCCCAGCAGTCTAATTACTGATTCACCCCAAGGCACACAAATGTTCCCAAGACAGCTCTATATTCGACAGATAAGATTACGCAAACAGTACCTCCATCCTTGCCGCATGCTCAGATGAGTATCTCTGTAATGCACAACTTGTTGAAGCATTTCCCACAACCTTTCCTTCTTTGCCAACTCTCACTGCCCATGTATAAAACTCATCCCCCCCTTTTTTTACTACACACTAATCATCTTACAACTGCTCCATTAGTAGTCATATCTCTCAAAGCACACAGAAGATTCCTGCAACACTAATGGAATGGAGAGGAAGCACTGTAAGAAATTTCGTTTCCTTGAGATACGAACATTTATATTAGAAGGACCTGTTGCCATGGTACCTCAGTGGATTAGTTTCTCTCAGGCAGCTTTCATTTTCATTCTTCATTGGTAATGAATTGATGAGGGGAGCAGTTCTTTACACTTTCATAATAGATGATAGATACAGTAATCAGAGGCGAGGGGAAGTAGATTTAAAAGATTAAGGTATGAATAAATTATGCTGCAACTGGTTTTAGCATTCACATCTGTGAACATTACACATTACAAATGGATTCCCACTGCATTAATTTAACTCTTCACAGGCAACAGATTGTGGATGTTGCCTTCCTTGTAGAACACAGCATTTCTTGTCCAAAGGCAGTGACAAGAATGTGATCACTTGTGTTGGTTGGCTCACTAGATAACCTGTATCTAATACATCTAAGGGGGGTTGCAGACTGCCAGAAATAGTGCAAATTGAGTCCACTTTTAGGGTTAGGGTTAGTGCTAGGGAATCATGGGAACTGTATTTTATTGTGGCGCCAGAGCTCTCTGACAGAGAAGGCTCAATATCTCAGGAAAAAAACAAAACAATCCCATAATCCCTTGCACTAACCCCAACACAAAAAGTGGACTCAATTTGCACTATTTCTGGCAGTCTGCAAACCCCCTAATACATCTAAATATATACATAAATAAATCTGGAACTTGCTCTCACTTGCAAGCTGTTGATAGCTCTATATTTGGATTTCCAATCATGCAGGGGCACAGGTGTTACCTCTTGACAGCAATACACAGAATAAGACAGGTAGTGTTGGATTAAACAGGTTGCTCATTGAGCTTAAAGAAATGCTAAAGAACAATCTAGGAGCCCTCAACAGACACAAACTCATTTGTAAGGCAAGGGAGAAATTTACACAGACATTTGTAAATAGACACATATAGTACACTAATTTACACAAAGCTGTTCTACAGTAGAATACACTTTCTTGGCGTGTGATGGAGTATCTTCTTTGGAGGTTTTTAAACAGAGGCTATGTGGCCATCTCTTGTGATTGTTTTGATTTTGTATTCCTGCATGGCAGGAGGTTGGACTCAATTTTATTCTGTTCTGTTTTATTTCCCAAGAAGACAATGAGATGTGGCATAAGCACCTCAGATGTAACCCTGGTCCTTCCTCTCTATCTTTAGAATGGTCAATGAAAATATCTGGGACACTAATCAGTGGCTCCACCACAAGAATTTTTAAATTTTATTTATAAAAAAAAACACCAAAAAACCCCCCAAAACAAAACAAAACAAAAAACACAACCCAACAACCCTGAGACATCTCCTTTCTCCTCCCACTAAGCCTCACCCCACTCATACCATATTCAGCATTTTAAAAGGATGCAAGCAAACACCACAGCCCATTTTTGCCCAAAGACAGATGTTTTCACCTTTTTACATTAGGGCATCACTTGGTGCAGTCTGCACTCCCTGCACCCCCGAATGATGGCTCTGGCACTAGTGATGGCAGTGGTGGGAGAGAGGAAACCACAGCTAGCCCATGGTACATCCAGCTGCCATTGCTCAACAGCTCACCTGGGGATGTTATACTTCCCCTGTTTGGCCTGGGGGAGAGTCTGAATTATTCAAGAGCCAGGAACTTACATCAAGGCAACAGTCAGTGGTCAGCAGATTGGGTGAATGAGATGGAACAAGAGTGGAGAATTGTGCCACAATTATGTCATGGGAGCTGGTTTTGTAGAAGAGGTAAAGATATGCTACCTCAAATACATTGCTATTTGTCCTAGGTAGGGATGGAAAAAAAATCCATTTGTTTCACTGGTTTGGACAAAAGAAGCATTTGCATACCTTCTATAGCAAGAAAATATACATGTCACCTCACGCACTTGCATGCTTGCTAGGCTTATAGGGCATTTCTGAGAAATGCATCACATACAAAACAATGTGCATATTTTGAAATGTCAACAGCTAAAATATGCATAATGGGGGGCAGAAACATGGTTTAGTCAATGGGGGAAAGTATTGTAAATTAATGAAATTGTCTAAATAAAAGTACAGATTAGAGAGATGCATTAAAATTTTCACACATTTCAGTGCAGAAAAAAAAAAACCAGTCCTATAACCCAAAACAAAACCAGGATAAGAAGAAATGCAGATGGGTGCTGGCAAAACTCAATAAAATTGAAACTAAAAGATTTTCATGGGAACTGGAGCATGGGCCTAGCTTTTATTATTTTTAATTTATTTTATCGTTTTAATGTAATCTACTTTGGATAATCTGTTCAATAAAAACTTGGGAAAAACAAACAAATCCTGGCATATCTTTTCAAGGGATTTGTCACATGGCTGATGGGCAAATGCAGCTATCTCTGTGGCTATTAATTATACAGATAATTTTGGCTGGATCTGAAAGTTTCCCCAGCAGGTGGAGATGCTGCCTACAGAGGTATATTGATAGTCTAAATGCTGAAGTGCAGCTGTTTCAAAGTCAAAGCATTTGTTTGTATAGGGATCCCTCACCTGGTGCTGAAATACAACTGCATCTTAACCATGTCACCTATTTTTCATGCACTGCAATGTATACAATATAATGAGATTGTTACTTCCATAAAACCAGAAGAAAGATTTGTTTGGGAAATCATGCTTTCAGTCTTATATCATTATATTAGAAATAAATCATTATCACAGAAACCTCTTCCTGCCAAGTTCAATATGACCATGCAGATCAAACCACTGAGCAGACTGTTGTGTTTTTATCCTCAGCTCCACTATTGATTTGGTATATATGTTTGACAACTGTGACATTTCCAAATACAAAATGACAAAAATGCATAAATTTGGGTCAGGAAAAAGTTATCTTATCCTGTAATTAATAATATTTTAAAATTACTCTGGGCTAATTTAGTTACTGATACAACTTGGACCTCTTTTATCCAGAATTCCAAAATCTGAAATATTCCAAAACTCTAAATTTTTTCATGGGTGTTTGAGGGCCCATTTCCACTTACATTTAAATCAGTTTATGATTCATATTGAGCCTTGGCAGACTGCCAGAAATAGTGCAAATTGAGTCCACTTTAACTGCCCTGGCTCAGTGCTAGGGAATCATGGGAATTGTATTTTTTTTCTGAGACATTGAGACCTCTGTCAGAGAGCTCTGGTGCCACAATAAACTACAGTTCCCATGATTCCCTAGCACAATGAGCCAGGGCAGTTAAAGTGGGCTCAATCTGCATTATTTCTGGCAGTCTGCAAACGCCCATTGACACTGGGTCTCGGATTCAATTCAGGCCGATGAGTAGTTCCCACTATGGAAGTGAATTATTTCTTTATGAGCCCCAAAGTTGGCTTTGCTCCTTTATGCCCCAGCCCCAGCAGCAGAGGCAGGAGGAGCCCAGTAGAGCTGGGAAAGACAGGCATACTGAGGGAGGAAGAAGGTCCAGGGGGGCAGAGGCAGCAGTAGCAGGAGGAGGATGGGATGCCCAGGGCCCTCCTCCTTTGCCTGGCTGCCTGGCAGAGAGCAAGGTGTGCTCAAATAATGGAGGACCCCCAGCTCCTGTAAGCCTCCTTCTGGCAATGGTGAGAGCTCCTGCCTCCCTCTCCACCTGTCTGCCTGCCTGCCTTCCTTGCTCCGACCAGGTGCTACCTCAGCCCTGACTAGGCTGGGCAAGCCCCAGGGCTCATTTCTGCACCTCAAAGCCAGGTGGGTTGGGGGGGTCTCTTGGCCAAGGGGTGTTGGAGGAAGAGCCCACTCGGCTCTTCTCCTCCTCCTTCTTCCCTGTAGCTGTCGAGGAGGCTAGTGCCATATTCCCTGGGAGTCTTTCTCCTCCTCTGCCTTCCTTGCCTTCCACTGCAAAGAGACGCCCCTGAAGTGGCCAAACCAGGAGGAGGATGGGGTGCCCGGGGCCCTCCTCCTTTGTCCGGCTGCCCAGAAGAGAGGAAGGGGAGCACAGGCAATGGAGGCTGACCAGCCCTGACTCCTCCCAAGTCCTCTCATTTACTCTCTCACCCTCGCCTTCTGCCTTTAGTCCCTTTCCTCCAGTGTGGTGCGGATGAGATCCATCATTCACACTTGTTGAACATGCAGCAAATGATCCGTCTTCAAAAAGAGAGGGTTGTTTTTTTTTTTTACATTTGCATTTGCATTTGCATTTGCATTTGCATTTGCATTTGCTTCACTTCTCTGAGATTGAAACCAAGTGCAGTTAATTTCAAAACTGATTCCAGGGTCAACGAGGCACATATAGTCTGATCAGCAAATCGCTTTAAATCATAGTGGGAATGAGGCCTGAGATAGTGACTCCTTTGCTTTCTGACAGTTCAGTGTACATAATCATCAAAAATATTGTAGATAATTACTTTCAAGCTATGAGTATAATGTGTATGTGAAACATATATGAATTTTATGTTTAGACTTGTGTCCCATTTCCAATATATCTTATTATATGTGTGTGTGTGTGTAAATACAGGTATCTGTTGAGTCTCCCTTATACAGAATTACAAAATCTAAAGTATTCTAAACACCATTTTTTTCATATGTAGATAGTGACATCTTTGCTTTCTGACAATACACTGTACACAAACCTTGCTTCATGCACAGATTAACAATATTGTATAACATTTCCTTCAGACTATGTGTATAAGATGCATATGAAACATAAATGAATTTTGTGTTTAGGCTCAGGTCCCATCTTCAAGATATCACATTATTTATGTATATGCAGATACAGGTATTCCAAAATAATTTTTAAAAAAATCTGAAACCCAAACACTCCTGATCCTGAGTATTTTGAGTATGGGATACACAACCTGTATTCCAAAATCCAAAAAAGAAAAAGAAAAAAAATATCCAAAACACTTCTCAAGCATTACAGATAAGAGAGACAAACCTGTAGTGCAGTATTAACAATCCAGAAGGGATGTGTATTATGAAACTTGATTTATATATCTTGGCCATGCATAAAAATTATGTTTGATGTGAAGGTCTGTGAACTTCTGTCTCCAGTTTCACCTAGATATTTCTCATGTCTTCCTTGCTGCATAGGTAGGGATTTCCCAGGCAGTGGGGTGACACATGCTGGCCACTCCACCCTAAAAACATTTAAGCCTTCAGCCACACCCCTACTCCCCACCATATCCCCCTTGGATCTTTTTTATTGTGATTTTTTAAAAAATAAATGCCCCTCATATGCCACCATATTTTGTGGAATACTTTAGGCCAAGAAGAGACCTTTATTTAATTAGGAAGTAAATAGGAAGTAGATTTTGGTTTACTTCATGATAAAATAAAAGCTCTCTATTTTTGAACTATGATTTAATTTTTTAAATTAATTCACTTGGTTTGGTCAATGTGCTCATTGTTTTTGCTCTAGAAACTATTGAGTTTACAGCTGACAAAGTCAAAAAGAACATAGAATCTATTCATCTCTTTATTGTCCTATCTAGAACAGATCAGCTCTGGAACATTGCACAACATTCAGCATGTCTTTTGATCAATCCAGGCTCCTTGCAAAAATGCTCTCAATGCATGGCAAACAGGCATGAGGAAAATAAGAAAACCTCAATATTGCAGATATATCTTCAGCATGCTTCTTCTCTCTCCCCCCCCCCCCATTCTCTAAGAGTACTGTGCAGAGTATCAATCTCATCCCTTTGTTATGACAAGAGGTTTGATCAAGCCCAGACTCTTACCTCTTTCTTTACTTCTTCTTCATCTTCCAGAGTCAGTGCTGCCAGCTGTTTTGCTCTCTGCTCCATCAAGTTCACATATCTGATTGGGTTGGATAATGCTTCAATAACATCTGGAAATCAGGGGGGAATATGGGACCAAACTTTAATTTGTTTTCTATATAACAGTATATCGATTATACAGAAACTAAATGATCACCTTCAGAACCCTAAGGTTCTTTTTTAGTTTCTCTGGTCTGTACTCCTGAAAACAAATTTAGTTCAGCTAGAATGGCTAAACTTTTTAGTAGAAAAATAGCTATGTGCTGTTATTAACCCTATATATAGACCAATAATGTGGTATTACACAGGTTTAGTTAAAATACCATTGACTTCACTAAGGGCCTTTGCAGACTGCCAGAAATAGTGCAAATTGAGTCCACTTTAACTGTCCTGACTCAGTGCTAGGGAATCATGGGAACTGTAGTTTATTGTGGCACCAGAGCTCTCTGACAGAGAAGGCTCAATGTCTCAGAAAAAAATACAATTCCCATGATTCCCTAGCACTGAGCCAGGGCAGTTAAAGTGGACTCAATTTGCACTATTTCTAGCAGTCTGCAAAGGCCCTAAGACTTTTTCCTAATGATCAATGTATAGGGTTTGCAATCTAAAATCACAAGAACAGGGTTTAGATCTTTGGATCATTCTAGTTCCATGGCTACCCCCAAGTATTAAACTTCTCTTCAGTGCAGGATTGGTCAACAAACAGTGGACAGACCCCATGAAGTCCTAGGGCCTTCTCTTTTTGTGCCCCTCAACCTTGTCCCCAAACATCCTATCAAATGTCAATGAATTGTGAGATTCTTTTGAAAAAAGTAGAAAAGCTTGCTTTAAATGGTTTTTCACAGTTTGCTCCAAAAAAAAATTTTTTTTTTTTAAAAGGCAGCCATCAAAGAAATAACCTTTATAAAAGCATTTGGTTTATGGATTTTTCCCACTTTGCCACCCAAATTTGATGACACAAATTTCCACCAAGTTTCAGTCAATGTTCAGGAACTGCATTCTAATGGCACACTTCCAAAAGGTGGCAAAAGTGGAGCTCCAGATGTGTTAAAAGAGGCCACACTTCCAAAAGGTGGCAAAAGTGGAGCTCCAGATGTGTTAAAAGAGGCCACCCCTGCTTTAATGTATAACCTACTTTCCTATTCTAAATTTCAGAGACTATTGTTGTTGTTACTACTTCTTCTACTACTACTACTATTAAATATGGTATATGATAATACATGACACATTGAAGGCAGGACCTTAGTGATAAATGTTACTGGTAATGTTGTGGGAACTTTATCATATTTTGGAAAGAAGGAGCAATACTGTGGAATCAAGGAACACTGTGTGGGGTTACTTTACATTACACTGGATATCTGACAATTTATCAACATTCCTTACTTTCACAGGTTTATGATTTATGCTTCTTACTACTGTTTACAATGTTATTACACTGTTTTAAAGCACCAAATCAAAGACAAAACAGAAACAGAACAATCCACTTCCAATGTTACATATGAATTTGTTCCTTACAGACATTATAGTTACCTGCATAAGTATCAGGTACATAATCTTTAACCTCTATGTATACAAATAAGGCTGGCAACATTAAAGGCTGATTCCTTTCATTTCTCAGGCAAATATAATGATAGCCTAAAAAGAAAGCAGGAAAACATCTATGTTAACTTTTTAAAATAAAAGCAGTAAGTACAGAGATGGATCAAGAAATATTGACATATAGTTATAGGATGAGCAGAAGAGCTGAATTTAAATCTACAGAAAATAGGATATGAAAACAAAAAATAGAATACAAAATGGAATAGTTACCTTTTCTAAGGGGCAGAACAGATGGGAAGAAAAAAGTGGCTGGAACCTGCATTTTCCAGAAGGAAGTCAAAACCCCACTGTCTGCACCAGCCACTCCCAAGGCAGCCTGAATGTGCACGGCCCAATCACACAACATGGCATCAAGCCATGGTGCTGGACAATTTTTGGGGGTCATCTCCCCACTATGCATGCACAGTGTTGCACAAACACACTGCCAGTGACTTCCTTCTGCCTAGATGCCATCCCATTGGATGGCTGCCCCTTTGATCAGCCGCCTAGTTGCACCTGCAATCCTTCACTGGTACACAGCATCGGAGCATCAGTGTGCCTAGTAAAACATTGGCAAATCACAATCATACCCCCCTTACATGCCACCTTCATCCCCTTCACCCCATGCCCCCTCTTGTACTGTCTGGTTTGTATATGTTGTACTTATATCCATTGGAGGTATCACATTTTCAATTTTTATATTGCTGCCCAAACTGCTTGGGTACGCCGGCTCCGTCCTTTTTTAATGCACACCTGCACCAATGTGTTTATATGCAGCTTTAGGGTTAGGATGGATCTCTCCTTCAATGTCACTCTCACATCAGGGCGTTTATATTCAAGGTTGAAGGTGCATATTTTCTGGACTAAGTCGGAATATCCTGGATTCTTTTTGCTCCAGTTTTTAACTCTGGAGCACAGTTTCAATCTGGTTTCTGTCTGCTCTGGAGGTGTGCGTCATCGAAATGCCCCACCTGCAACTGGATGGAAACTATTTTAATTGACCCACCTGTATCACACCCTAGACTACAGCTTCCAGAATCCTTCATGCCTGCTTGGCCCTCCCACTACTGAGGATGGGAAGCTGCTCATCAATTTGCATTGCCTTAAAGTCAGGGAGAAAGAACAAAAAATGGGGATGGGAGAATCTGCCCTTTCTTTTAAAAGCTCCTCACATATTTTTGTACAAGTTTTTTGCTGCCATAACTAGAAAGCAAGTAAAAACAGGATGGCAATGTCACAGAGAATGCCTTGGTTGAAGACAGACTCTTTCTTAGATCAGATTATACTGATGTAGAGAAGAGGGGATTTTTGTGAGGAGGAGGGGTAGTTAAGACCTCCCTATTTTGAGGTTGGTTTTTACTACAGGTTAAGTCTCCTTTATCTGAAATGTTTGGGTCCAGAAGTGTTTTGATTTTCAGATTTCCCCCCCGATTTTGGAATATTTGCAAATAAATAATAAGATATCTTAGAGATGGGACTCAGGTCTAAACATGAAATTCATCTATGTTCCATATACATCTCATAGACACAATATTTTGAACAAGTCTGTGCATGAAACAAAGATTGTATTCATTGAACCAAAGGTGTTACTATCTCAGCCACCAATGCAGACAATTTTGAATTTTGGAGCATTTGGGATTTCAAAATTCTGGATAAGGAAGACTCAATGAGTAGTACCAAGGCTAATTTCTAGGGCTGAATCTGATGCAGCCCTACTAACATCTCTAGTAATGACAACATCTGTAATAAATGTACCAACAGACATGGCAATTGACCAAAATGGGGGCTGATTCTCAATAACTCCTTATAGGTACTGGCTTATTAGATTCCTCATAATGACCACACTTTGGCATTTGAGGCATGCAAAGCACCAGGATTATAGCTCAGTTATCACGTTACCTTAATTTAGCAGATATTAGTGTTATTCACTTATAACACTAGCCCAGACTATACTACCTGGTCGAATTGCTGATACTGGCAATATTCGATGACCAATGAATTTTCCTCCTTCTTCATACACCGCTATCCTCAGACAAGCCAGAGAAGGCAAAACAACCTGAAGAAATATATATTTAAAATTAATGGGGTGTCTTATACTATGTATTATTGTCAAAGAAGAAATTATGAGATGCACTGTTCAAAGGGACGAATAAAGAAAAATATGTAGGTTGCTTGCAGTATTGCAGTGCAACTTCTGAGAAAGTGCAACTGCTTTCACAAGCATTTTTACATGAATATAAGGAACCATGAGGATTCCATTCTCAATAACAGAACATGTTATTCTTGAGATATTTAATACTGTGCCAATGAGGGACACATTTTTATCAGTGCTGTACCCTTGTGCTCCTTCTATAATATTTTTCTTTCTTCTTGTCCACTGGAGAGGTGGATCTTTTCTGATAGTTCTCCTTCTGTCAATATGCTCTTACTCCTCAACTAACACAGCAGGCAGCACACTAGGCCATACAGCTGAATGCTTATAATCAATATAGAATGGGAGATAGGGTTGCCATATCCCGGGTTTTGCCTGGACATTCACCTTTTTTAAACCCTTTGTGAATGTCCCGGCCTGGGTTTGGAGCCAGTCCCAGCTCCCAGCTCCTCCTGCTCCACTGTCACACTTTCAGCATGGCAGTGGCAAGCCAGGCCTAGCCTTGCTAGACCTCACTAGGGTCGGGGGGGGAGGGGTGTTTCAGGGCAGGGCCTCAGCCGGACAGCTGGCCCCAAGGAAGGAGGCCGGCACAGTGAGGCCTCTCCTCTGGTGGTGGCAGAGTCACATGGGGCCTCAGCCAACCAGCTGCGTCCCAAGGAGATGGAGGGAGGCTGCGGTGGCAAGAAGGACCATGGAGGCGCTGGAGGATGGCAGAGGTGATGGGTTCAGGTAAGGCAGGTGGGCCTAGTAGGCTTCACTGGGGGCTGGGGGGATTGGGGCTGCCTCTGTGCCTTAGCCTCCCTGGCTGCGCTTTTGGCTGGGCATGAGCTTTCCTAGAGTAAATTCTGCTTCCTCAGATGCATTTAGTCTCAAAGGTGCTGCAAAATCTCTATGTTTTTGATTATTATTATTATTATTATTAACTGAAAGAAAGAAGTTGGCAGCATGAGCTTTTCTAGACTAAAGTCTACTTCCTCAGATGCATTTAGTCTCCGAGGTGCTCCAAAATCTCTGTTTATGAATTCTACTTCCTCAGACGTATTTTATTATGTTTGTTGTTGTGTGCCTTCAAGATGTTTCCAGAGAGGAGGAGCTACATTTCAACATTCTGTTCAGGAAGAATGTCAAAATCTCCTCCATTTTGAGCATGACTATGAATCATGGATTTATAGTAATGCTTTTTTTAAAAAATATTAATGTTTTTAATAATAATAATAATAATAATAATAACAATAATAATAATAATGTATACCCTGCCCCTCTGATAAAAACAATCGGGGCAGCTTACAACAATTAAAATACATCAAATTACAAGCTAAAAAACCCCAAGCCCACCCTCCCCATTAAAAGTATTAAACTAACATCAATAAAATCTACAAAAATCTTAAAAATCACATAGGGTATATTAAACCAAGCAGCAGACAAGCCAAGAGCTCAGAGAAGACAAGAGATGCAGCTCCTGAGGCCAGGATGTAATCAGGGAAGGCCTGCCGAAAGAGATCCGTATTTACCACCTTTTTAAAACTACTCAGGCTCGTAATCTGACGGATCTCATCTGGCAGGTCATTCCATAATCTGGGGGCGATTACCGAAAATGCCCTCTGGGAGGTTGCAGACAGCCTAGATTTCTGTAGTTGAAGCAAATTCCTCTCAGAGAACTGGAGTGTGCAGAGAGGATTATATGGGAGGAGATGGTTCCGAAGATAAGTTCAGCCCAAGCCATTTAGGGCTTCTCATACAATTCAACCCCTTTCCCCACCCCCAGAAGCTGTCTTGGTTGTTCACTCCCAGGCAAGGGAGGGAGGAGAGAAATGATTTGGCAGTGCCTGTCCAGACTATAGTTCTGTAGCTGAGGCAAAAGAAATGAAGTTATTGTCCCAGTGAAGCAGCAAGAATTCGTTAATCAATGGTTTTAATTGTCTATATTAGAAATGTATGCTGTTATGTGCAGAAATTAGAGGCTAAGTAAGTATCAGGCCATACAAAGAGGATTCTGGGAACTGCTGCCTCTAACACAGAAATACATTGCCAGAAGGTTTAGGTCCAAGAATGTTAAATTGTTTACATGAGTGACCTTAGAGAGACCCTGAAGTTTCAGCAGAGGTGCCAGAATGGGCTAGAAAGCCATAACAATAAATCATTGCAAAGAGACCCTGAAAGAGGTCTTGGCAGTACCAGTTTCTGCTGATAAGATGTCTTCCTGCAATGCAGTGGGTCTGGCACTAATGGCACCCTAAAACAGATTATAATGTATGCATAGATCTTGACTCTGATTGCTTAGAATTCTATATGTTTAAAGTTTAGAGCATCCAATAAGATGTAAGAGATGAGTTTGTCTGATTGTGTATAAAAACAACATCCATTTTCCTTGTCTCTTGCCCAAGCCTGGAAATGCGAATTTCTCTTGGGACTGTGCACATAAAATAAACCTGTGTTTGTTATCTGATCTGAGGTCCTCGTATCTGTTTTTGTTTGTTTGTTTTTTGTTTGCGCTGCCAAAGAACGCTGTGGCTGTGAGGTTATATTGGTCACAGTTTATTTTCTACTACACCAGATCTCCAGAAATATGCTGGAGATTTGGGACAGTAACCTCATTTCTCTTCCCTCTGCTGCAGAAGTGCAGCCTGGCATTGGTTGCCTCCCTCCTCTCTCTGGCCAGTAAACATCAGTGGCAGCGCCCCATGGCTTGACAGCTACTTTAGAGAAAGAAATAAATCAGAGTTGGAAGAGACCTCAAGGGTCATCCAGTCCAAACCACCTGCCATGCAGAAATACAAAATCATAGCACTCCTGACAGATGGCCATCTAGCCTCTGTTTAAAAATCTCCAAAGAAGGAAACTCTGTAACACTCCAAGGCAGCATATTCCACTGTCAAACAACTCTTACCATCAGGAAGTTCTTCCTAATGTTTAGGTGGAATCTCTTTTCCTGTAGCTCAAAGCCCAGAACTATGCTGTCCCGGATATGCTGTCTCCAGTGACTATTTAACACTTTCCTTTGTGGGAACTTACAAACAAAAACAAATACTTACCTTCTTAAATACAATGACCTCTTCTTCCCATACAGGATTCACAGCATTGCCTTGAGATGTCTTGGTCTTGAGAGCTTTTCGCCTTGTGTCCACAGGCAGACCAAACATATCCACTTCTACATAAGTCCCAACTTTTTTGTCAGAAAGCAACTGTCCAGAAATGATCTAAAAACACAACGTTTTCACACCTGGTGTGATCAGCAAATAGATTACTCCACACATAACAAAACACTCCTATTGACATGGAACATTTCTATACCCATCAAATATATTGGACTTCCCATCTGGTCAGAAAATACCCCAGAAATCATTCAATGCATTAAAAAAAATTCACAGAGGAGGACTAAGGATAGAGGCAAGCTTGAACCAAATACATAGAAAAACTATGCAGGATTCTCTTTTTTGAACAAAATGTAGAAGAAGAATCTAGCTATTTCTATTAATACTAAGGGAAAAAAATCTTTACAATTTTGACATCTGGCTTTTGGCGGCTGATTTAACCATGAAGATAGGAAGACCCCTGCTGGAGGAAACTAACAACCAACCTAGTCCAGCATTCTCTCCCCACAGTGGCCCTCAAGAAGCCTGCATGTAAGACCAACACCCTTTCCATTACAGAGAAGGAGTCTGGAATTGGATGGAAGTTTTGTTGAATTAAGGGCTCTTTCTACCACATCTGGTACTTTTGCCCCTAGATTTTAAGTTCCTGGGAAGAAACTATATCAGCATATTTTTTTAGTCCTGGATTACCACTGACTTCAAGTTACATTTACTTAGTGTTAAATATAATGAATGAAGAATATGACAGCATGTATTAGAACATGGTCCAAACTTTTTATGGCACTCAAAATTGTAATAATAATAATAATAATAATAATAATAATAAGTGGGATATAAATATTATTATTATTATTATTATTATTATTTATATCCCGCTTATTGAAAAAAACAATCCAAGCGGCTTACACAAAAACCCATACAATATAACCATTAAAACCAATCCACCCCCCTTAAAACAGTATTAAATATCACATAATTAAAATAATCAAACAGTAATAAAATCATAATAAACCAACAGAATAATAATAATAATAAAATTTATTTATATCCTGCTTATTGAAAGAAACAATCCAAGCGGCTTACATAAAAAACCCATACAACATAAATCCTAAGACCAACCCCCCCTTAAAACAATATTAAACATCTCATAATTAAAATAATAATAGCCATAAAATAATTCATATAAGTAATAACAAATAAAAACATTTATAAACCAACAAAACCCAGCCAACCTCTAAA
Source organism: Phrynosoma blainvillii (assembly GCA_026167975.1). NCBI lineage: Eukaryota > Metazoa > Chordata > Lepidosauria > Squamata > Phrynosomatidae > Phrynosoma > Phrynosoma blainvillii. The sequence continues at coordinate 197,500,716 of JANUYF010000001.1, read as the reverse complement.
ACAATTCCTCATCCATCAGAATGATAGGGCCACGAGAGGAAAAAGGGGGCCGGGTATCCTAAGGGGGCCGGTAACCCAAAGGTAACCTGAGGGGACTGGGAAGCCCAAGACTGGGGTAACTAATCTGGAAAGGCCTGCCGGAAGAGATCTGTCTTAACAGCCTGTTTGAAGCTGTCTAGAGATGTCAGCTGACGGATCTCGTCCGGCAGGCCGTTCCAGAGTTTGGGGGCGACAGCAGAGAAAGCCCTCTGGGAGGTCGTCGCAAGCTTCAATTTTTGAGGCTGCAGCAGGTTCCTCCCTGAGGACCGGAGAGCACGGGGAGCATTGTATGGGAGGAGGAGGTCCCTGAGATAGCTTGGACCCAAGCCATTTAGGGCTTTAAAGGTGATAACCAACACCTTGTACTGCACCCGTAAGCTAATAGGCAGCCAGTGGAGGGACCTCAAAACAGGAGTAATGTGGTCCCTCCTAGATGTACCAGAAATGAGCCTGGCTGCCATGTTTTGCACCAGCTGAAGCTTCCAAACTAAGCACAGGGGTAGCACCATGTAGAGCGTGTTACAGAAGTCAAGGCGTGAGGTTACCAGTGCGTGCACAACAGTCTCGAGATCCCTTACTTCCAGAAAAGGATGCAGCTGGCGTATCAGCCGGAGCTGATAACAGGCGCTCCTGACCGTCGCATTTACCTGAATTGTCATCAGGAGCGATGAGTCAAGGAGCACCCCCAGACTGTGAACACAGTCACTGGAGGAGAGTGTGACCCCATCCAGGACTGGAGGTTACAACCCAATTCTTGGTTTCAGGGCCGCTACCGTGAGGACCTCCATCTTGTCTGGATTCAGTTTTAATCTGTTTTTCCTCATCCAGCCCATTTCCGCCCGAAGACATTCATTGAGAGAAGAGATGCCATTGGAATTCGAGGCCGACAAATGAGACACGGAGAAATAGATTTGGGTATCATCAGTGTACTGATAACACCCAGCACCATAACTCCATATTATCTCACCCAGCGGCTTCATATAGATGTTAAATAACATCGGGGACAAAATAGCCCCCTGAGGGACCCCACAGGTGAGGTCCCTCTTACTGGAGCTACAGTCCCCGAGCAGCACCCTCTGGGACCTACCCGAGAGGAAGGACCGGAACCACAGCAGAGCAGTGCCCCCAATACCTAACCCCTTCAGGTGGCCCAAGAGGATGCCGTGGTCTATCGTGTCAAAAGCCGCTGAGAGGTCTAAGAGCACCAACAGGGTCACACTACCCCTGTTGATGCTCAGACGCAGATCAAGGCAACCATGGCAGTCGCAACCCCAAAGCCTGTCCTGAAGCTGGTTTGAAATGGGTCTAGATAATCGGTTTCATCCAAGACAGCTTGGAGCTGAAGAGCAACTGCAACCGCCCTCTCAATCACCTTGCTCAAGAATGGCAGCAATGACACAGGTCTATAGTTTCTCATATCCAGGGGGTCAAGGGAAGGTTTTTTCAGAAGCGGCCTAACAGCCGCTTCCTTCAAACAGGATGGAACATGTCCTTCCCTGAAGGATGCATTGATGATATCCGTGAGGAATCTCACCAATGCATCCCCCCACCCCCAGACGGCCAGCCATGATGGGCAAGGGCCGAGAGGGCAAGTTGTCTTCCTCACCTTACCAAGCAGCTTGTCCATGTCCTCGGTACTCACAGATTGGAGCTGATCCAGTATAACTACATCAATGGAGTCACTGGACGCCTCGCCTATAGACTCTGTTTCAATGGTGGCATCTAAGTCGGCTCTTATCTGAGAGATTTTATCAGCAAAGTAGTTATTAAATGCGTCACAGCAGGCTGTTACAGGGTTAAGTAAGGGGTTTGGCACAGGGGGCACATGTGTCATCTCCCTCACCACCCTAAACAGCTCTGCTGGACGGGACTCTGCAGACACAATACGTGCAGAGGAGAACACTTTCTTCGCTCCCCGTATTGCCTCCCAATAGGAATGAAGAAAGTTCCTATGGCAAGTTCTGTCAGACGAGAGTCGAGTCTTCTGCCACCTGTGCTCTAGCCGTTGTCCAACTCGCTTCATCTTCCTAAGCTCCGGTGCATACCAAGGCCTTTGGTTAGAAGCGGGTTGGCAAGGGTGCTTGGGAGCGATCGTGTCGATAGCCCTGGTAAGATCGGTGTTCCAAGTATTAACCAACGCTTCGACAGGGTCACTGGCATTCCCAACCATTAAACCCGCCAAGGCTTTCTGGAATCCAAGAGGTTCCATTAGCCTTTGAGGGCGGACCATTCAAATGGGTCCTCCACCCCCGGAGGGGCAGACATTGGCTCTAAGTTCCATCTTGACCAGGAAATGATCCATCCATGACAATGTGGAGGTACTTACCACCTCCGCCCATGGATATTCCTGTTCCGTACTAAAGACCACATCGAGTGTATGACCTGCACAATGTGTGGGTCCGTTGACCAATTGGGATAGGCCCATGTTTGTCATGGTCTCCATGAACTCCCGAGCCGCACCTGTGAAACTGGTCTCGAGCAGAATGTTGAAGTCCCCTAGAACTATAAGTCTAGGGGTCTCCAGCAATAGCTCAGAGACCAGCTGTGTCAGCTCAGTCAGGGAGTCTGCTAGACAACGGGGTGGTCAGTAGACTAGCAGAATCCCCAACCTATCCCTAGTCTTCAGGCTAAGGTACATACACTCGAAGTGGACCGTATTCCGGACAGGTATCCTGGTCAAGGTCAGATGGTTCTTATGAACTAGCTCCACGCCGCCCCCCTCCCACTTCCCCTCACCTGCTCACTAACAGAATACCTGGCTGGGAGGGTCTGCGCCCATACAACGGCACTACCCTTGCCCAGCCAGGTTTCTGTAAAGCAAGCCAGGTCGGCATCCTCATCCAGGAGAAGATCCTGGATGATGTGGGTCTTATTTTTAACTGACCTGGCATTGCAGAGGAGCAAAGTGAGGTTCCGTGGAATGGTTGGTGATAGTGAAATTGGTGAAATTGTGATAGTGAGACACTGGAAAGTTATGCTCTCTGCTATAATTCAATATTTGTTGATGATAAAAATGACAGAGACTGTTGGGACTGAATCATTCCAATCGTGTTTATTTCTAATATAATTAGTTGCCATCTCTGGTATGCTAAACTGCCTTATGTAACTTACTTAAGGCTCTAATAAATATTATTGTATGCACTGCCTATGGAATTTTTTATTCCACATTGTTTTGTACAGTAGCAGAAGGATTTTGTCTGTCTGCTACATATGTAATTCTTCACTAATTTTCTTCTTGAAGGAAGTAATGAGTAATTTTCACAATTTCTTATAATCCTGTTTTCAAATCCTATTCAAAATTTGGAACTCAATCTGTGCAAATTTCCCACAAGATTGTTTTGCACAAAAAACAGCATTTTCTGCATAGGACTTAATATTTCTGAACAGAAAATGTTTTGTGAAGAAACTATCTTGAAAAATGACCTAGCAGTAATGAATTAATTAGAACTTAGTGTTGACTGCAATGGCTGCTGTCCAGAGAGGCATTATTCCATTTTTTGGCAAAATAATTTTCTTATTTGTATTCAAACAAACCTATCAGACTTTAACTTTTCCCCACATCATGTGGAACTTGGTACACAGTTTGTATAAAGTAGGGTGGGGATATACGGCACACTATTTTCAGCTGACTCTTTCTATAAACATGCTTCTTCTAAAATCCAGACTGGGACTGTTTCACTTGCCCCTAAATTCAAAAGTATTTAACATGGAGCTAGAACATTCTGTGGAGGGAGCTAATGAAACAAAACAGTATGAAACAGGGATGTAGGAATCTGCCTCCTTGGATAATGGCCAAAATGCACACAATACCAGCTACATTTCTCTGAAAATTATCTTCCTTCCTGTTCTGAGCCTGGAATGCCAATACACATTTGTGCCTAAGTAAACTGAAGTAAATGGTCAATTTGCTTGAGTTATGCTATTTTCGCAGCTGTGTGACCTCCACTAACACTGTGCATGATTGTAACAATATAAGTGTCACTGAACAGTGAGACATGCATGGAGAGATATTCCTGATAATGCTGCTGTGATTTCTAATGACTATTTCATAAAAAGGAACCATGTTTATTGTGAAAATACCACAGTGAAGATTCTTCTATTATTGTATACCTCCAGTGAATAAAAGAGCAGACAAAACCTTGCAATGGCTTCTATTCCCCCAATGCCTTTCCCTCTCTCACCCTGATTTAGGTGGGCTTGATAGTAGGCTTGGACTGCTCAAGGGTTTCAGACAGTGCTTTTTTTTTTTGCAGGGGTGAGGACCACATTTATGCTGGCTGAAGGTTTTGGGGAGCTGCAAGTTGTTGTTCCCCAAAATAACTTTTCGAAGCTCCTGTTCAGGGCCTGATTGATTGATTTTCAGGCTACAGAATTGTATGAGGCATCCCCTTGCTTTTACTTGTTCATTGTGTTCTGCCTTTCCCCACAGCAACCCCATATTTCATCATTTTTGATGCATTATCCTTTGATTTGCACTCACAACTAGCACCCACGTTTTATACAGAAAACAGATTTGTGTATCCTCCAATTTCTTCTTGAAGGAAACTCCACAGGAAACGTCAAGAGGATGGGGACTCTTTTTTCAGATCAGGAGTTGAAGCAGGGGTCCTGCTGCATCCCAAGGGCCTTTGAGAATGACAGCAGGACTATCTGCTTGAGGATATGCTTGCTCCTTTCTTCCTCCCATGATCCTCCAGAGGGTTATTTGTAGGAAAATGTCATTATCCTCTCACATCATACATCAGATAAGATAAGTTCATCACACTGTAGTTCCTTTGGACATTTACAATTTTTGAGTCAGATTTTTCCACCAGCTGTTCAATATACAGAGGAGTGGCAGCTCATGACTCCCATGTCAGTGGGGCAGGGAATCCACTTATGCTGAAGCCTGAACTATAAATATGTTATCCAGGATGCTGAATTCTATGCCTCAAAATAGATTCAGAACCTTAGATAGCTGCCTTAAAGTGAGGTGCTGAATCTAAAGAGATTCGGCACCTCACTGACACGGAACTTACAAACTGCTACTGCAGTTTGCCACTTTCAATGGGAAAAAGTAACATGTTGGACATATGCACACAGCCTCCCCAAGTGATATAACACATGTGTATTTTTTCCTTATGAATTGGTAACCAAATATAAAACGTAGCATGAGAAGCCATCCTGATGTTTAACATTTATGGAGCTTATATAATGAAAACTGCATACATACCTTCACAGACAATGTGTTTGCCACTATTCCATCTACAATACCTTCAGAAAACGGATCAAAGTGCTTGTCTGGTCTTCTCATGAATTCTGGCTTTAGTCTGTACCCACTTTTGCCATTATATTCATACATCCCCATGTTTATTTGCATAGACAAATCTAAGTGACAAAAACAAAACATTCAGTCTTAGATGTTAGGGGACAGAACACACACAGAAGAACCTGAAAAATCCACTAGAGGTCTCCTGTCTTCTTTATATGCTGAAAGGACCATGTTCAATTCACTCTGGAAAAGCAAAAGCAATCTCCTCTTTCCACATACAGTAATTTGAAATTATTTTAGGTTTTAAACATAAGAAAATAATGGATGTGTGTCTCTAAATACTTCCCTCCTACCCTGTTTCCTTTTTTCACTTCCTTGCACACTCTCTCTCTCTCTCTCTTTCTCTCACAACTACACCTGGAGATAGTCAACTGCAGTTCTACAAATGGCAGTATTTCAAGTGCCTCTGTTATTGCAGGACTTACATCATGGATATCCCATTTCACCCATTATACTGCCCATGAGGACGTGTGCTTGACAACAACTAAGACTGCATGGGGAGATAGGAATGAGTGAGTGAACTGAGCTCTTCACCTTTGACTCATCTATCTAGGTTATTTGTAGCAATGGAAGCTGAAAAAATGAAGAGAAAATATCAACAGTTATCCTCTGGCTTTGCTTGAAGCTGAAAATGGTATCTCAAAGTGTAAATTACAAAATCAGCATAGTTTTCCTTTTATGAAAATAATGTTCCTAAGCATTTCATAAGTACCAGTTGTTTCTATTTAAGCCACCAACACATGTACATTTTCAAGTGTAGGAATTCTTTGTTATATGCTGGCTATTTCACCATAGAAGGGGGACACTAGTTGTGGGATTTTCATTTGGTTGTTAGAGCTGGATGACTCTCCATGTAGCTGCTGCACACTGTGCATATAATTTTAAATTGCTTACTACATGGCCCAAAGACTTCAAAATTCACTGCCATTTCCACTGGATGCTGTGTTTATTTTAGACACTGTGGACTTCTTTGGAAACTAGGGTTCATAGCCACATGTAGAACTGAATATAACAGAATCCTGTACACTCGCCCCGCCATTTTCACAGACTTCAAGTCTGTGGTCTTGCTTATTCACAGAGGGTCATGTACACCATGCAGGGCCACACGTGGGAGTGTGCGACCACTGAAGCCAATGAGGCTTGATTATTAGCAAGTTTCCATTTTTTGCAGGGGCGGTCCAGAATGGTCCCCCACAAAACAGAGGGGCTACTGTATATAGTATCCTATATAACACTACATCTGAGATTTTAGCATGTACATGTAAAGGGTATGGCTAAATGAACACTCACTCTCTCCAATTAATCTCCTGCTGTGCATATCCATAATACTAATTGCATTTTCCTAATCAAATATTTTGGTATTATTAATAGCCTTTCCTTGATTTATTATCACCACAGAGTTGGGGTGACAATTTCTGCCTCTTGAAATAGTACAAGCAATCAAACAAATTTACAAAACAACAGGCAAATTTTTGGCACGGGTGGGAAACATATGGCTCTCCAGATGTTGTTGAACTCCAGTTCCCATTCATTCTAGCCAGCATAGCTGATGAAATAGATGGAGGTTACAGTCTAGCAGCATCCAGAACAGAAGTTCCCCATCCTTGGTCAACAATGAAATATGTGACCTGGCTTAAACATTTTCAACACACATTTTCAATACACTTTTAAAACAAATAACAGTGGAGATTTGCTTATGAAGCACACTACTTTGCATAGTCTGTATGTAGCTTATTTCAGTTATCTTTTTAAAGCAATTGGCTTCAAGAGGAATGTGTAGGCAGCTTTTTAGTTTTCCAACTTTTCAGTTTACATACTCAGTTCTGCTATCATCATCACATTTTTCACAAGAGAGAAACAAAAAAACAAAGAAATTGGTGGATGCTTACCTACAGTTTGGAAGTTCAGAGCAACCATTTGGCAGCCTGCATTCCAGAAGAGCTGAGGCATATAATTTGAGGAATCAACACGTGTCCCTTTTGGATAAATTCGGCTCAGCTGCATTTTATTATACCTAAATTGTGAATGGTTAAGATAAAATACAACTGGAAAAGCTACCCAATTTAACATATAGCAACAAGGAGGACCTTTTTTTTTTTTTTTTTTTGAGATTTCTGCCTTTTGGGGAGGAAGAGAGATCTTTCTCAATAGGATGATACATGGAATGATCAAACCTGATGGACAAAGGATGGAAATTATCTATCTACATACCTGATAGGAGAATTGCTGCAGGTTAAATAGATTGTAATTTATTATTCTTTTTTTAAAAAAACAACAACAATAAACTAACTCAAGGCAACACAAAACCATCTTATAGTATCAGACTATTTGGGTCTCTGGACCCATGCCATCTATTTGGATTAACAGTGTCTCTCCAGGGTCTCCAACAGAAACTGTCTTATCTACCACCCACTACCTGAGATCCACAGACTGAATTTGGGCTTTTCTATCTGAAAATCACAAGCTTTTAAACAGTTTTTATTGCTCAAAGAGCTCAAAGTTTACTAGTTAGAGGAAGGAAGAATACAAAAGGCACTGATAGGGAGGGATCTGAAGACACAAGGAGACTTACATATGCACATATACAAACTGAACCATCCTGCAGGCATCTGCAAGAACAGCAAGTTAGGGCACACTAAAGACCCACTAAAAGTGTTAAAAAGTGTCCATACAGCTTTGAAAGTGGACACCTAGTTGTGCATAGACTACAACACTATATGAAGAACAATGGATGCATTCCTGATATCAAGGTGACAAGCCTGTAAATGGAAATTTAAATCCCATTAATTTTTGTGATGCATTTGTCTTATAGGGTCTACTTTGTAAGAATGAAAAGGAAGGGAAATTATGTATAAAACATACTTCATGTATTCATAGAGGAAATAAACATTTTTTTAAATTTTATTTACATTATTTTATTTTTATTTAAGTAGTATTTAAATTGGTGCTGTATACGCAACTCCTTTAAAACAAATCAACTCTCAAAATAACAACAACACCCAGGAATCTGCTGTCCTCATTATGATCTGAGTCTTATAAGATATTTTTCTCAATTACAAAGATACTCCACAAACTCAACCGGAGATTTTGTGAGCTGCTCGAGTGCTTTGGTTTCCACAAAGGAAGACATTTCGAAACTCTTGTTCCGTTCTGTGATTTAAAAGAAAACAAAAAGGTCAAAAGTAAACTGATTTGGACTTATCACAGTAATAATTTTATGGAGGATTATATTTGTGCGCATGCACACAAACACACACACACAAACACACACATTCCTGGTGCCCTTCCATTACTGTTCCTTGGTTTCACTCTAACTTTCAGTTTAACTTGGGGGATTCTTAGTAGTAATTTTAAACGAGGAAAACCTTTAAGACACCAATATTATACTAAGTCCATTCCAGCTGCAGTAGTTTAACTTCCTATACTGAAAATAATGAAAAAAGGAAGCACAGATATTACTGTGCTTACAAATAAGCTCTGTGTAGCTCCACCAGAGATCTCCTTGATAAATTATTTTAATATATTTTACATTAATCCAGAAACACAAATAATAATAATAATAAAAAAGAATAAGCCAGTGCCATGAGATGGATTGTATTCTTCCACCATGTAAAGATTTCACCACAACATAGTTCTTTGAGGATTCTTGACTGTGCACTTTGTTACCAGGAGGAAACAAAAGTTAAAGAGAAATTAAACATCATAGAATTAGCTGGTCATCAATCAAAAATGGTTTATTTAAAAACCCAACCAAACCATCTACAAACAAGTTTTGCTAGAAGATGGCGGAATATTCCAAACTGGGTAAATTTACATTGATTGCTAAATTATCCTAACACCAGAATCAGGATCAGATATATTATCTGTCTGCAAAAAAATGGAGAATGAAGCCAGCTGCTCTGGGACAACATTTTCAGGCACTGAGAAGGAAGAAGGATGTACGACCCTGGCAATTAACCAACCAGCTAGTCAATCAATTGGTCAATACTTTATTTCCCAACTTTTCCCTAAAACTTCATGGGGATTCAAGGTGACCTACACAATTAAAAGAGGTTCAAGTAAAGCACATGTAACTAAAAACATATGGAAAAACTAAGATTAAAATAAATTAAGACTATATAAAATATTATTTTTAGAAGCACAGAAAGGATCCTCCTGCATCACTTTTGCCAGGAACCAATTACCTCAGGGATAAAGTCCACCACCACTACCACTCCATCATCCAGGTGGGATCCTTCAGTACCTGATTTTAGTTCTTCACCCTTGCTTCACCATATGGAGGATGAGAAGGAAGAAGGAACTTCTTGGAGGCAACTGGGAATTACTTCCATGCTTTGTCTTGCCCCCATTGCAGTGCAAAGTGCTCACTCTTAATATGTCCTGCTAGCCTTAATGTGATTGTTTTTCATCTTGGGTAAAGACTCCCTGATGACATCTACTGTCACTTGTGAGTTTTGGGAAGTCCTTTGATAAGATGGCCTCAGCTAGTGGTGCCAGATGGACTCACCTGTGAGCTGGGCAGTGAATCTGCTAAAGATTTCATTCTGAACTAAAATTTAAACCTATTTGAGGGATAGGGTTCAGCACCTTGGATAGTTCCTTTAACAATCAGATGAAACCCCAGAGTAGATTCACTATGCTGCCTACATTGGAGCCTCTAGTGCTCTCCTTGAGAGCCAGCATGGCATAGTGATTTGAGTGTTGGACTATGACTCTGGAGACCAGGATTTGAATCTCCACTCAGACACAGGAACCCACTGGGTGACCTTGGGCAAATCACATGCTCTCAGTCTCAGGGGAAGGCAGTGGCAAACCTCCTCTAGACAAATCTTGGTAAGAAAACCCTGTGACATGTTCTCTCTAGGGTTGCCATAAGTCAGAAATGACTTGAAGGCACAGAACAAAAACACGGTTCTCTTTGCTTCTGTCTGAATGAACCGCCCTCCTTCCTGCTCTCTTTGCTGCCCATACATTCCCCAACCTTAAGGCCAAAGAGACCGCACCCCTGCCCAGAGGAAGAAGATAAGACGAGTGAAGCTCTGTTGCTTCTTTTTGCTCCTGGCCCTACGCACTTGGTCAAATGCAGACAGGGCAGACAAAAAGGTAGCAAGGACGTGGTAGTAATAGCAGGAGGAGTAAGAGATTCCTAAAGTTCCAGGGACTGCTAGCAAACCCCAAACAGTGCTGGATGATGTCTGCCTATGATTCCAGCCCTCTTGATGTGTAAACTCTCCATGCCACATGGAACAGTCACAAGCAGTGACAACCAGTCATGCTATGCCAGTAGCAGTGGAGAATCTACCCTGGATATTAGCCTTGAAATGAGCTATCCATCAAATAGATTCAGCAGCTTGTTCACACTAAAATCCAGAGCAGATTCACCACCCCAACAACTTGGGAGCTATCAGACACAACTTGACAATTGGCAGCTGAAGGCAATATCTTTGTTATAACACATTAAGAGATCAAATTAGTGTGTGATGAACATTCTGCATTAAGCTAGATGGTAATGAATCAGAAAGGGTAGTGGTGGACAAAATGAAGCTGCTGTGCAGGGTTAGAATCAGATAGTAACAGAAGGGAGGGAGGCCAAACAGATCTATTTAAGTGAGGCTGTGTCTGATACATAAACAAACCAGAGAAATTTACAAAGACAGAGAAAGATGATTGCTCCCCCACTTGAAAATATAATTATTAGCAGAACTAGAACTAACCTGAAGAAAGACATGGTATATTATAATAACAAATAGTGTTTTAAACCAACACTACATATTTTGTTGAAGGCAAGGAAACACCCTTTACTCTGAGGTTTTCAACTTCCCTTATGAAGCACTGGAATAGTTGTCCTTGGAGACAGGTTCAAAAATAATAATATTGTTTTTGCCAATTTGTTCCTATTAGCACTTTTTGGCATTGACATTTTTGGTTCTGTCTGTAATATAGTTAGTTTTATTTTTGGCAGTCTAGGACACACTTGATTACACTGACAGTAATCTTGAGCAGTAAGAAGCAATGTAAGTATAATAATGTTAGTAGTTCTCCAAAGCAGGAGACAATAACAAGATTCAAATAATAAATTAAGATTAAAATAATAAGAATGGAAGAACAGACATGCTTGGGGGGGGGGGAAACAATATGTGGCTCACTTTTACAAGACAGAAGGTATTTTAAAATCAGACAATAGGTTGTAGAATGTATTTTGTTTATCTTTTTGTTTTCTTCTCCTTTCCTCATATCATGACTTATCCCACAGGACTGTTGTGAGGAGGAGGAAAGCCATGGAGCTCATTACAAGAAAAGTGGTTTATAACTGGTACAAATGGTAAGTATTTAGCATGCCCCTCTGTAATGGGCTCTGCCCCTACGTCCTGCCCTGACATCTTTCTAGCTGCCACCATCATTTTATCTCACATTAGTAGGTTCTAGTGGGAGTTAATATGATGTTTTAACTCAATTTTTTCCACCTCTGTCTCTGCAAATACTTTCTCTTTTTCTCCTGCAAGCAATCTAAAACTGTTGTTGTGTGCCTTCTGACTTATGGAAACCCTAAGGAGACCCTATCATGGGGTTTTCTTTGCAAGATTTGTCCACAGAAGGTTTGCCATTGCCTTTCTCTGAAGATGAGAAAATGTGACTTGACCAAGGTCACCCTGTGGGTTTCCATGGCTGAACTGGGAATCAAATCCATGTCTCCAGTCACAGTCCAATGCTCAAACCACTAAACCACGCTGGCTCTGGCAATAGGCTATCTTGTATATAAAGGCATTTTCCTTCAGTTATTACTTAGGAGTAGCTACAAAAACTGCCTAAGTCATATTCAGCTGAGATTAGAAGAAACATAAGCCCTAATGGGACTAGTTGAACATTCCTATTCTACTCAAGACAGAAGGTGTTCTGGGTCTTTGGATGTTCAGGAGTCTGGACTCCTTTGTCCAGCCTGAGACCAAGCTTTCCTGGGAAAGATGAGGCAGGCAGCACCACACCTGCATCCCATCATAAGTCCTTAAGTTTCTCAGCCACTCTCTACCACTATTTCTTGGCCAGTCTCTTTGGGGCTCTGCAGATGGCACAAAGAGACATCTTAGAGCCAGGGAAGGGGAGGGGCAGCCGGCCACCCCAACCCCTTCCTGAGGATGTCATCGGAGTGCCCACCGTTACACACGGCAAGAGCTCCGATGACGTCCTCCTGGCCCAGCCTCTGCACGAGCTGAGCCGGAACAACCACAGAAGAACCACGTGATGGCTCTTCTGGCGCCCTTTCTGGGGCTTGAGGAAGGAGCGCTATTTTAGTGCTCCTTTCCCAGGCTCCAGAAAGGTGGATTGGGGCTGAGGTGTGGGGCAGCCTCGGCCCCAATCTTCTGCTTCCCAGGGCAGCCCACGGCTGCCCGTCTACAAAGCCCCTCTTTCTCTCTTTTGAAGCTTTCACATTTATCCTCAAACTAGTCATTCTCATTGGGCAACTGCCTCTCATTATCTCTGTTGCTCCTATGTCATGCTGACCCCCAATACAGGTAACTTACCATCTTATCATTAACCCTTTGTTTACTTGAAGGAGATATTGAAGGTGGGATGGGCATGGGATGCACAAAACTAATGTGCAGTCTGTGGTGAGCTTCCTGAAAGAACACATGAAGCTCCACACAAAATCCTTGCAGACACAAGCTTACATTCTGGTCTGTCAAGTGGATAAAGTTCTGGAATGTGAATGACATCTTTAATTGTTGCCATCTATGGCTAGTAATTAGTTGTTTCTGCCTGGTGTAAAACATCTTTTGAGACACAGGCACTGCTAACAAAAAAGCACAGGACTGCTAAACAGAGAAGCTGAATGTAGGTTTGGAATGTATATACTCAGTATCTGGAATTCATAACCTCCTGAATATTCAGTGCCTATGAAACACACTTAAGATTCAGTTCTGTTCTAATTGAAATGGTATAGACTGCTCTTTAAAATGCAGAAGCTGAGACCACTATGTCTATCCTGTCAAAACCAAGTGAAACAGGACAGGCTCTCTCGAAGGGGGTTCTGTACTAAGTATAGGAAAGGTGGCAGTTTGTTTGCTCATGTTTTAGCAAATTGCATTCCCAGCAAGGCTCCTCAAGGAGGAGAGAAAAGAAGGAAAGAAATCCACAGCAGGCAGTCATGACTATGGGCCATTAATTTCTAAAATACCAGTTTATGACAGACGAAAACCAAATGGAATGTACATGAGAGACAGTTCTTCCATTCTTCTTGTTATGCATATAAATGAAGGCATTTTGCACTACAAAACAAAACAAAACAAAAACCTGATTCTAGCACAATACTACTTCTAAAGCAAGCCTAATACAGTTACCATCTTCATGTGTTCTTTCAGGCTTTAGAACTGGGATGGGGAAAGTGGCATCTGGGTGTTGCACATGTGGGCCTATTTTCTAGTCCCCAAAGAGCCCTTGAAACTTAAAAAAAACATTTTTAAAAGCCCTGATAGTATCATAAAAATGTGCCAATTTTTCTCTCATTTTATGGTTTTGGAATGGATAGTGGGAGAGTAATGTTGGCAATATTTTAGCCAATTCTGGTAATTGAAGTGATGTGACATCACTTCTTGTTGTTCCAGGAGAAGGTGTATGGACTCAAATGGGGAGGCTTTGGGGGGAATGGTCCTCTCTTTGTCCACGGTTGCCCTCTTTCAGAAAAATGTTTCCTACAGAGATAAGTGGAACCTGAAAATGCTTAACTTTGACTGATTGTGGCTTAAACCTTTTACATTGCCACTGCTTAGACCTGAAGAGCACACTGGTATAGACCATTTTCTGGCTCCAGTATCAATACTAATGAATATTACTGCTATGAATTTTAAGGTTAGCCTAGTTCCTGATAGGAATGTAAATCCTCAATTATCTCATTCCTGCTTCTGAGAATGAGAACCCTCGTATAATAATAATAATAATAATAATAATAATAATAATAATAAATATAATAATATTTATTTCTTACTTGCCTCTACTACACACATCCTGAGATTCATGAAACAAAGCCCACCTTTTCTTGGAAATTCACACTGTTGGAAGGCTTATGGTGTATTTTGGAGACATAAAATAAGCACAAAGCTATGCACACCATTTGAAAGGTGAACAGTTCAGAAGTGTACAACTGAAATATGATACAATCTTGCATATAATATACAAATAAAACAAATATATTAAGTAAAATGCATATATTTTAAATTTTCATGAGATAGGAATAAAACTAAACTTGCAAACAGATATGAAGAAAGCATGGGATGACAATGTAGGTGGACTTTAAAGAAAGGTAACAAAATTAATGCTGAATGTTTTCCATGTCTGTAAGTGAACATACTATCTATAGAGATTAACCAGATCTGCAGTTCTTACTCAAGAAAATCTAATTTCATTATTCCTCCCCCATCCACCAACCTTCCACAAAAAGAATGGAATCATGCAACTCCATATATAAGTGGATTGCAACTCTTATCAGCCTTAGCTAGTGTAACCTATAGTTAGGGGTGATGCAAGATCCAATTGAACACCTTGGACTATTCAATGACATTCTTAACAACTACTCTTTCCCCTTTCCATAAACACACATACACACACTATATGGCTTGCAACTAAGAGAGAGCTCAGGATTATCTAAGCAAAACGTTAAGTGGGGATGGAAAATGTTTTTTAGCAAACCCACAAAAGCAAAGGCAGCTCAGGTTCGCCCACCCCATTCTTCTCCATTTTTATGACAGACTCTTCTGTTTGCTACATATAGGCAAAACAAGTATATTATTTTAAAATATGTCTTTATGAAAACTATGTATACAAAACAATTTGTGGGTCCCAAGAAACATTGTAATATCTCCACATCAATCCTACTTAGAGTAGACCCAGTAAGATCAATGGGACTTTAGATAGCCTAACAAATTCCATTCATTCATTTCAATGACTCTACTTTAAGTAGGTGTAATATTGGATTTGGCCCACAGTTTCATTTTGTATTTTTGTTGTTGTTGTTGTGTGCCTTCAAGTTGTTTCCAACTTATGGTGACCCTAAGGCAAATCTATCAAGAGGTTTTGTTGGCAGATTTGTTCACAGGAGGTTTGGCATTGACTTCCTCTACGGCTGAGAGCATGTGACTTGTTTTAGTAAATGCCCTCTTTTTGGTAAATCTACTGCAAATGTAAGAGCCTAAATACCCTGAAGGCACCAGATCATGTCCGATCTTGGAAGCTGTGTAGGTCAGCCCTGGCTAGTACTTGGATGGGAGACTTCCAATTGATATCAGGTGCTGCAGGCTCTTCTTCGGAAGAAGGCACTAGCCAAACCACCTCTGAATATTCCTTGCCTAAGAAAACACTGCAAATTCACAGAGGGGGGAAGGAGACAGCTAAAAGGGCCATTTTGGGGGCAAGGAGGGGGAGGGGCAGCCATACGGTGGGTGCCCCAACCCCTTCCCGAAGGCATCGTTGGAGCGCCTGCCCCTCCGCAAGGCCGGCGCTCCAACGATGCCTTCCCACCGCAGCGTTTGCACACGCTGCAGCGGAAGAGTCGCCGAAGGTGCGCCGCTAGCCTTTTGCAGTGCATCTTCAGTGACTTGTGGAAGGAATGCTATTTTAGCGCTCCTTCCAGGGGCGGCGAAGCTGCGCTGTGGGGCCGAGGTGTGCGGATACCATAAGTCAACAGATGGTTTGCAAGTACACACACAAACACACATAGGGCCTTTGCAGCCTGTCAGAAATAGTGCAAATTGAGTCCACTTTAACTGCCCTGACTCCGTGCTAGGGAATCATGGGAACTGTAGTTTACTGTGGCACCAGAGCTCTCTGTCAGAGAAGGCTCAATGTCACAGAAAAAAATACAGTTCCCAAGATTCCCTAGCACTGAGCCAGGGCAGTTAAAGGGGCCTCAAGCTGCACTATTTCTGCATTCTGTAAAGGCCCTAAGTTTCCCCCAGCTCCTGCAAAAACAAAAACAAACAAACAAACAAAAAAAGCTGACACTGATAGCCACAAGACCTCTCAGAGTGGAGGCTGAGACTAGTTTTGTGTGATCCTGAAGAGATAAAGATCAGAAGCAGAATCTGCTCTGCTATAACCTGACTTAGGCTTTGTGGAGCTTGACATAACACTGCTGTCAAATTGATATAATCAGTGTTCTTGTCTCACAGCCCAGCTACCTCTGGCCAACCCAGATATTTTAGGGTGAATAGACTCTTAAGAAAATTTCATGAGATTCTATTGACTACCTCCTCCACTGCCCAGGGAAGATGACAGAACAACATATGCTGCCAAAATAATCTACCTCTTCCCTGACAACCTGCATGAACCTCATTTACTGATATATTCATTAAAAAGAAGTCCAGGGTGACTGATTTCTTAAGGTAGCACATGAAATCCTCCCAAAATTATCAATGTAAGGGATGGGAGTGACCAGAAGTGATGCTATCAGTACTTTTTACTCACTTTGAGAAGTCTCAAAGGACTCAAACTTCACAGGCTGGATGTAATTCACCAAGTTGGACATCTCCTCAGTGGCCATAGCTTCACTTCCAGCTGTGCCCTAGATCAAAAGTAGAGTAGTATCAATAACAGTTTTGCCACAATGTCAACAACTCCATCCAAATATCTACACAGAATTATTAACACCAGAAAGACAACCACTAGCTGTGAATATGGGGAATCTTTTCCAGCACTTTCTAGATTTTCCAAATCTGTAATATATATGTCACTCAAAATCTAGATCCAATAAGCCTTTTTGGGGAAAGAACACATTCTGTCTGCCCATCCTTATTTCATATTTCCTTAGCACCATATTTAAGTATTTTATGTCCTGTCATTTCTTTAAAGCTATAATGGTATGGAAATGTGTGCAAGCTAGGTACTTATTTTATTTATCCTGAGTTTCAAAACATACTTCATCTCCCCAAGCAATTCACAGCAATTAAAATTCAGTACACAATGCTGTGGTTAGTGCTACATATAAATCAAAATAAGAGTCAGGTCCTTAGGCTAACCAACTGAAAGAGAAAACACAGAGCAGAAGGAAAACACAGAGAAAAGGTGGAAATAAGTATAATAATGTTAGGACAAAGAGTTGTTAATGGGGCTGGGCTTATTTTCTGTTGCTGATGTGCTTGACGTGATGGACAAGGTACAACTATTACACAAACTATAGTCCTCTGGACCATGACAGAAGACAAAATGGCTCTTTCTTGCTCCCACAGTCACAAATCAATTGAAAGGTTTAACTATGGACGTTATCACACGGGGAAAATCTGTTGGTTAATCCACACAAATCCCAAACAAAAACTGAATTTGTGCCTCACGATTTCACACAACGTCACACAGAAACTGGTCAGAAACTGGACAGAAACTGGTATTATCTGAGATCTTTTTAATTTCGGGAATTTAGAGGAAATGCATTTGCGAAATTACAGTAATTTCGCATTTACTGTAATGTGAAAAGCAAATACGCACGGACAATTCTCTTTTAAAACCTGGAGGAAGGCCAAGAGGAGGAGGAGGAGGGGCCTCCAGGAAGGGAGAGTCCCAGGCTCCTGCCATGCAGGGAAGGCAAGGCAAGGCAAGGCAAGGCAAGGGAAGTTTGGGACAGAGGAGAAGTTTGGCATTTGGGATGGAGGGAAAAGGAGAGAAGGCTTCCCTCGCAGCAGCTGTGGGTGGATGTGGGTGCAAGTGTGGGGTGTGCTTGTGGAGCAACTTGGAGATCCATCTCACCATGAAGTTCTGCCCTGCAGGTCCTACAAAGGGGAAAGGCTTATGGTGGGGGGCATGGGAGCTACCTCCAGTTTCCCCCTCTCCTGGGCATCATCCAAAGCTCTGGCTCTCCCCAGGGAACACCCAGCCCTTCTTTCTCTTTCCTCTTCCTCCTTCCCTGCCAGCTCTGCCTGTGATCCTACCCTCCTTGCTCATCTCCCCAGCAGCTGACAGCCTCCAATGCCAGGAAAGGAGAGAGAGAAAAGGGAGGCTGAGCCATCTCAATCCCTCCCTTGCCTCGCCTTGCCTTGCCTTGCCTTTCCAGCCTCCTCCTCCTCCTCCTCCTCTGCTCTCTTGAGAGGTCCTAACCCCAACGGAAGGCGGTTAGGAACTGTGCAGGAGGACATGACCCCAAATCTAGGACAGTCTGACATTTCTCCTGGGAAATGCAGGACCTGCCCTGGAAAAAGGAGGAGTCTGGTCACAAAACACACCCATTTCCAGTACATGTACGGGTTCTTTTCACTTGTGTATGAAAGTTAAAAATGTCTTTTTTTCGCTTTTAACTTAATTCCGTTATTACTGTAATTACGTGTGAAAAGCTTTTGCGAAATTAAGCTCTTTTTTTCACTTTCTTTTCGGGATGCTTCATTTCCACTTTATTATCTCTTTAACAATGAAACTGGCCCATGTGTGATAACGTCCTAAGAGAACATTATTTTTCTGATTTCAGGCAAATGATAGAGCAACTTCTGAGGGAGGAGAAAGGAAGCTTCGTCATTTGCTTATTCTCTGGGTCAGGAGTGTGGAACTGATTTGCCCTTCTAGGACAGAACCTCATCCTTTCATATGGACCAAATGATATCAGGGGAAACAACCACACTCTTGACCTCAGGGCATGATAACTCCCTGTATTTGAATCACAACTTCCTTGGCTACAGAGCTGGCTGGAGCTTCCAGCTGATGTTACAACTGAGGGCCTGTTTTTTTTCCAATTCTCATCTTTTCTATTCATCAGGAAGCAAGAAAGAAACAAAGCTATATGCAAATCTAAGTGACTGTGATGCAACTGGAATAGATCTGGGAAGCTTCATCTATCCTGTGCTTTCTCTGGTCAAGTAAGATGCTAAGTGGATAGCATGCTGTGCTATCAACTTCCCAACTGGAAAGATGAAGGCCGTGGTAGGTATCATCAGTCTTATCTCTGAGCTCCAGTCAAGATAAAAGAGGAATTTCACCTTTTTTGTGTCCTTGTTTGGGAAGACAAAGGGAGTGATGGGGTGGTGTGATTCCCAGAGGGATATCATTTTTTAGATTGCCATACAAATAAAGCCAATTGTAAATCTTTTCAGATGTTAACTATGAAAATGGTTAGAGTTCACTTTCTGGTGGAGAGGAGAATACTTTAGAGAAGGCAAAAAGAGATACTTTCAGCCATTTTGTGATAGGAAGCATGTGGATGTATTTTCAGAGTGAGGGCAAGGCACTGAAAGAAGCATGAACCTAATTTCCCATTGAAAAGTGGTTGTGGGGAGGAAGAGGCTCCAAAGCAGCAGATAAGTGTCCAAATGATGGCTCAGACTATTAGAGAGAGGAAAAGATTATATAATCAAACTGTTTAGAATGCTTCCATCCCCCAAACTTCAAGAGAGAGAGAGAAGCAGCAGTGGTGGCGGCGGCAGCAGGGCACAAATGTCTGCAGGCCACTATTTTTAATTTTTAAAATCCCAGTGAGTTAGAATAAATGGTGTATTTTTCAAGCAGTTTGCTTGACAGTATCCCTGGATTCTAACTACAATTCCCTTGTTGTATGTGTATGTCCTCCTTCCCACTCTTCCGCAAGACTGTGGCTTCTTGTTCTCTGAACCCACACAATTTTAACTGAAGGCTACAAAAGTGTTCCTTATCACATAAGAAAGTGGGCAGCAGATGCAGCTTTAAATCTAGGTCCCTAACTCAATGTGTGGAACCACAGAGTGACTGAAGATGCCATATGCCTAAGATATCTTAGGGGGGTTGCAGACTGCCAGAAATAGTGTCAATTCAGTCCACTTTTAGGGTTAGGGTTAGAGTTAGGGAACCATGGGAACTGTATTTTATTGTGGCATCAGAGTTGTCTGACAGAGAAGGCTCAATGTCTCAGAAAAATAACAGTTCCCATGATTCCCTAGCACTAACCCTAACCCTAAAAGTGGACTGAATTCACACTATTTCTGGCAGTCTGCAACCCCCCTTAGTCTGTGGCTCTTTTCAGCAAATCTTGGTTGCTCAGTGGTGATGATCTTCTAGAAGTTAGTTATGGGGTTTGGGTCCTCAGTATCCACCAGGTGGCAGCACAGTACTGAGTCATGTGGCCAAATATGCAAACATGATTTCACAAAGTCATGTCAGGACAATTTGTACTTTCAAATGATTCATTCCTTACTTCCTCCATTGATGATTTTTTGCAGTCATCGTCATCATCGTCATCATCATCGCTTTCAATCTCCGCTTCCCCTGAAACATTTTAATTGGGGAAAAAAACAGGAGAGAGCTCAGTATAGATAATCTTCATCCCAACATTCACACTTTTTAAGTGTCATTGTTACAAAAATGGCTTTGATCCAAAGGCAGTGACAGAACCATAGACTCAAGGTAGTTCTTAGTATAATGAACTATTTCTCAAAGCATGTGTCCAGCCAACAGCCACATTTATCCCTTCCACACATTTAAGGGCAGCAGCGTTATTATGCCATGTAGTTATAGGTAAGGTGACCACTTGATCCTACTGCCCTAAAGACATCAAATCCCATATGATCTTGGAAGCTAAGTGGGGTCAGTCCTGGCTAGTACTGGGATGGGAGACCATCAGGAAATACCTGGTAGTGTGGGATATATAAAAGAGAAAGGCAATAGTAAACCACCTCTGAGTATTCTTCGCCTAAGAAAATTATGAATAAAATTCATGGAGTCACTAAAAGCCTACAGATGACCTGAAGGCACATACACACAAAGGGACGCTTCTGCTCTCTTCAAAACAGGACACCAATTAACTTAATATTGCATATATTAACTTAAATGTACAGGATTTCAATACATCTTACGTGAGTGGGGAAGATTGTGCCCAAGTGACCTGCGCCTCTGCTGAATCTGCTGTTAGATTCTAGAGGTGGATAGGCAACTTCCAGATCCCACTCTCCCTCTTAAGGTTTATCTTTATCTTCCAATCAGACTAGGAGTGGGAGTA
Source organism: Phrynosoma blainvillii (assembly GCA_026167975.1). NCBI lineage: Eukaryota > Metazoa > Chordata > Lepidosauria > Squamata > Phrynosomatidae > Phrynosoma > Phrynosoma blainvillii. The sequence goes on along the minus strand of JANUYF010000001.1, from coordinate 197,479,435 downwards.
CTTCAAACAGCGGCCATCTTCACAAGGATGACTATCCCTTGGAGCCTTTTCAATAAAGGACTGTCCTCTGTCAAAAGAGGATATGTGGACACCCTACCCACAAAATAGGCATTCACTCAGAGAATGGTTTACAAAATACATGCATCCTTGACACTGAACATGATGTCCTGGAAGACAAAAGGACTGGAGAAAATAGTCAAACTGTCATAGAGGAAACAAGGCAAACAGTACAGGGACCCAACAGTGGGAGGCAAAAAAACGTGCACAGGCAGCAAGTAAAGGGGACATATGGTCTTAGATGTCTCTACACTAATGCACAGAGCATGGGAAATAAGCAAGATGAACTTGAACTCCTAGCACAACAAAGCAAATATGATATAATAGGCATCACTGAAACCTGGTGGGATGAGTCTCATGACTGGAATGTAGAAATAAAGGGGTATAAGCTTTTCAAGAGAAACAGGACAAACAGGAAAGGAGGAGGAATAGCATTATATGTCAGAGATATTTACACCAGTGAAGAAATCCAGGACATCAATCCTGGAAGCCAAGTGGAGAGCATCTGGATAAAAATTAAAGGGGAGGGAAACAACAGGGATGTTATTGTGGGAGTCTACTACAGACCCCCAACTCAAGCAGAAGAATTGGATGAAGCCTTTCTAGAACAGATGACCACACACTCAGAAAGGAGAAATATAGTAGTGATGGGTGACTTCAACTATCCGGATATTTGCTGGAAGTCAAACTCGGCAAAATCCTCAAGGTCTAGCAAATTCCTCACTTGCCTCGAAGACAATTTCATTGTTCAAAAGGTGGAAGAGGCAACGAGGGAGTCAGCTATTTTGGATCTGATCCTAACTAACAGGGAAGACCTAGTTAATGGGGTGCAAGTGGTTGGATCCTTAGGTGGGAGTGATCATGTCCTCCTGGAGTTTATTATACAGTGGAAAGGAGAAGCCAGGCATAGTCAGACACGCATTCTAGACTTTAGGAAATCTGATTTTACTAAACTTAGAGAAATACTGGGGGTGATCCCATGGACAGGAATACTAAAAGAGAAGGGAGTTCAAGAAGGATGGGAGTTTCTCAAAAGGGAGATACTGAAGGCACAATTTCAAACCGTGCCAACGAGGAGGAAAAATGGCAGGTGTCTCAAGAAACCAGGATGGATGACTAAGGAACTTGCAACTGAATTATGTTTTAAACGGAACATGTATAAGAAATGGAAAAATGGGGAAATCACCAAAGAGGAATTCAAACAAATAGCTAGCACGTGTAGGGTTAAAGTCAGAAAAGCTAAAGTGCAGAATGAAATCAGGCTTGCTAGAGAGGTTAAGAACAATAAAAAGGGCTTTTGGGGGTATGTCAGTAGCAAAAGGAAAAAGAAGGAAATGGTAGGACCACTGTGTGGAGAGGATGGCAAAAAGTTAACAGGAGACAGAGAAAAGGCAGAACTACTCAACGCCTTCTTTGCTTCAGTCTTCTCAGAAAAGGCAAAGGGTGCTCAACCTAAGTATAATGGTGCAGAGGACAGAATAGGAGAATTTCAGCACAGAATAAGTAAAGAGATAGTACAGAAACATCTGGTTACTCTAAATGAATATAAGTCTCCAGGACCAGATGAATTACATCCAAGGATATTAAAAGAACTGGCAAATGTAATATCGGAACCATTGTCAATAATCTTTGAGAATTCCTGGAAAACAGGAGAGGTCCCAGCGGACTGGAGGAGGGCAAATGTTGTCCCCATCTTCAAAAAGGGGAAAAAAGAGGATCCCAACAATTATCGTCCAGTTAGTCTGATATCAATACCCGGAAAGATTCTGGAGCAGATCATTAAACAGAGAGTCTGTGAACATCTGGAAAGTAATTCCATAATCACAAAAAGTCAACATGGGTTTCAGAGAAACAGGTCATGCCAGACAAATCTGATCTCTTTTTTTGATAAAATTACCAGCTTGGTAGATGAAGGGAATGCTGTGGATATAGTATATCTTGATTTCAGTAAGGCCTTTGACAAGGTTCCCCATGACATTCTTGCAAGCAAATTGGTAAAATGTGGGCTAGACAAAGTAACTGTTACATGGATTTGTAATTGGTTGACTGGTCGAACCCAAAGGGTGCTCAACAATGGCTCCCTTTCAACCTGGAAAGAAGTGACCAGTGGGGTACCACAGGGCTCTGTCCTGGGCCCAGTGCTATTCAATATCTTTATTAATGACTTGGATGACGGTATTGGGGGCATAGTTATCAAATTTGCAGACAACACAAAATTAGGAGGAGTAGCTAATACCCCAGAGGACAGGATCAAAATTCAAAATGACTTGAACAGACTAGAAAGTTGGGCCAAAGCTAACAAAATGAAATTCAACACGGAGAAATGTAAGGTACTGCACTTAGGGCGGAAAAACGAAAAGTACAGATATACGATGGGGGACACCTGGCTGAATGAGACTACGTGTGAAAGGGATCTAGGAATCCAGGTGGACCACAAGTTGAACATGAGTCAACAGTGCGATGCAGCAGCTAAAAAGGCCAATGCAATTTTAGGCTGCATCAGTAGAAATATAGCGTCTAGATCAAGAGAAGTAATAGTGCCACTCTATTCTGCTTTGGTCAGGCCTCACCTGGAATACTGTGTCCAGTTCTGGGCATCACAATTCAAAAAAGATGTGGAGAAACTGGAGCGTGTCCAAAGGAGGGCAACTAAAATGGTGAAGGGTCTGGAAACCAAGCCCTATGAGGAACGACTTAGGGAGCTGGGGATGTTTAGCCTGGAGAAGAGAAGGCTGAGAGGTGATATGATAGCCGTGTTTAAATATTTGAAGGGATGCCATATCGAGGAGGGAACAAGCTTGTTTGCTGCTGCTCCAGAGGCTAGGACCCGAAACAATAGATGCAAGCTGCAAGAAAAGAGATTCCACCTCAACATTAGGAGGAACTTCCTGACAGTGAGGGCGGTTCGACAGTGGAACACACTCCCTCGGAGAGTAGTGGAGTCTCCTTCCTTGGAGGTCTTTAAGCAGAGGCTGGATGGCCATCTGTCAGGGATGCTTTGATTGGGAGTCCCTGTATAGCAGGGGGTTGGACTGGATGGCCCTTGTGGTCTCTTCCAACTCTATGATTCTATGATTCTATGATTCTATGTCTAGAAATCTTAAAGTGTTCTCTCATTTACCATTGGGTGCAATGCTGAAAGGTTGTGTTCTTTTTTAAAATGCTACCCCACTCTTCCCCCATCTGTAGTTCATGTCCATTGAGCAATTTTTTTCACTGCACTGTATAGCAACAACTTGCTCTGCATGCACAGTATGTGTAATTGTTTCTAAGGATTACAACAAACATCTGTTTTCAAAGGAAATAGAAAAACTGCAACATGGAGCCCTGGAGAACTACTGTTGGTCACTTTACAAGACATGGAGTTTATATACAGGTTATGAGGGCTTGCCCTGTGTCCCAACTCAAATGTTTTGAATAAAACTAATGTCTGAGAACCTGGCTGCCTGACAACAGCTACTGGCCAACTGTATACTCCGTGGCTGGACAATGATGCAGAAAGCTAAATGTATCATGGCTACCTATCATGCTCTTTGGGGGAATGAATCCTTCTCAGAAGATGATCCATACTTCCCTTAGCCCAAAAGTATATGGTTTGCAACCCTGAAGAGAATCTAGGAGTATCTAAGGTTGTTGGGGAGAAGGCTGTTGAGGCATCTTCTCAAATTGTGGATTATCCACTCTCTCTATTGGAGGTGGACAATGAATGTTAGACTAACTTCAGAGAGCCTAAATGTACAGGCTTGGCTGGCTGCTATAAGTCCAGAATTTGCCCTGGTTGATTTGTGGCTGCTCTCTTTCTGAAGCAGGACACAGCCAATCAGCTGTGTGGCAACTAATGAAGGAGAGCAACTTCACTGCTGTTACCACTAGCCCTTGGCTAGTGCCAAGGGCTAGCAAACACCACAGATCAACTGTGGGGGGTAAGAAGCCAAGCCCATGTGTGCCTTGAGTGTGTGATGACAGAAGTGCTTGGCTGTGAAAGCTTTTCTCACTGAATTGGCTGTTGTGGTTGTTGGGTGTGCTTTGCTTCCTTTATTTACAGCTGAGCACAATGAAGAATGCCTGGGAGGGGAAGAGGAAGAAGAGGAGCAAGTGATAAGTGGTGATAGGTGGCCCTAACAGAGGCATCAGCTTCATGGAAAAGTTGGAAGCATTGCCAGTTGGACTCAAGGAACATTCCTGCCCACCAGCTGGTTGCTCTAGAGCAGGGGTCCTCACACTTTTTGATCTAGGGGCCGGTTGGAAGACAAAATGGCGCCTGGCAGCACGCGTGGGCAGCGGCGGTGGCAGGACCGACTGTGGGCCGGTAAGAAGGCCTTGATGGGTTGGGTCTGGCCCGTGGGCCATAGTTTGGGGACCCGTGCTCTTGAGGGAGGTTGTGCTTCTTCTTGCAGACAAGCAGTAGCAGTACTAGCTACAACCTATTATTCAGCCTTGCTGCAGGCAAGTATAAAAATGAGTATAAATGCAATATCTGATACTGCCACCTGGAAAGAAAATGTGGTAAATAAAGCTAAAACTTTCTTTTCTACCAACATGGATTGCTTTCTTTTTCTGTCACTCTGCCTTTCTTCCCAAGATTTCTAACTGGAAATGGGCCAGATATTTAAAAATGTTGCACAGGATTCAGGATTTGGGAAACACACAAATACAAACAGACATAAACACGGTTAAGGTTTCATTTCTATAAACGTATCCAGAATAGAGGAGAGGTGGAAAAGATTAAGGGCTGTTGCAGACCGGCCCAAAGGGCTGGCCTGGGAGTAGAGGTGGGGCGGGGCAGCCACATGCCAGCCAGCCCAACCCCACCCCGATGCCGTCCTGACACTGTGTGCCTATATGCACAGCGCACAGCGTCAGGACGCCCTCCCGGCGCAGTGTGTTTATACACGCTGTGCTGAAAGGGCGCTGAAGAGCCGCGGTGCTGGCTCTTAGGGTGGCCTTATGCCACCCCTAAAAGGAGCAGCATTTTGGCGTTCTTTTTGGGACAGCAAAAGGAAGGATTGGGGCTGCAGCATGGGGCATGGGGATCAGGGCCACGGACCTGATTTGCCACTTTCTGGGGTGGCTCTGTGCCGCCCCAAATGGCCAGTCTGCATCAGCCCTAAGGGGCTGTGCAGATGGGCAAAAAGAGGTGCTTTGAGGCTGACTTGAAGGTGTGGCATTTAGACAGTGCACACTTAAAAGCCGGCAGGATAGCTCCCTCTAGGCATCATATGCTGGGAAAAGCTGCTTCTAAAAGGAGCAGCTTTTTTCTGCTGCTTTGGCCAATATGTGCACCTTTGTATGTGTGCATGTATATAGCAACACCGGTGCACCAGGAAAAGGGTGCCAGAGATCTAAAACGGCTGTATAAATGCACTGCTATACATGTGGCGGAAATTGAGTCAGCAATCCAGAGCATGTGCCCTACAATGCAGGGTTTAATTTAAAGTGCCCTATGCTTCCAGGTGTGGATCCAATAGTGCAAGTGTGCTTGAATATTAGAATCCTAACCCTAACCTAAATTGTAACCCTACGCATACACCCTAACAACTGTTCTCTCTTATGAATAAATGCATTCTGTCACATGTACGCTTGCTGTCAGCATGCACAGTAGTTTGCATGAAAGAGGCTTTTGTGACCTCTCCTGTACAGATGTGCAGGTGTGCATAAGACCTGCACACCACTTCCTGGCATGCTGAGGGGGGGCTCATGGAGTAACATCTATCTGTGTGTCCTGTTGACTATGTCCCTTGCATGGCCACCAGCTACATTTATCCAGTCTGTCTACACAAACCTCCCTTGGATGTACTCCTCCCTCTACCCTGATCTGTGTGGGACATGTTTTGTGGAGGATGATGGAGTAGGTGTCTTTTCAGTTAACAAACTCATTCCTTCACCTCAAGGGTGGCACAAACAGACAGTGGCACCTGTCTACTGCACCCACTACTTGGGGGAAGCCAAGGTCAGTGAATCCTTTCATGATCTGTGGGTGTATGAGAGGTCCTGCACAGGTGTGCAGGCATGCCAAACTTCAGTCACCTTTGTACAGACAAAATGACAGACTGTATGCCACCCTATGACAGGTCCTGTGCAGGTGCGCAGGAATGCCAAACTTCAGTCATCTTTGTACACAGAGAGTGACAGACTGTATAACAGCCTATGACATGTTCTGTGTAGGTACAGTTGGCGAGGCTTCAATACAGCCTCAGAAAAGCTGCATTGACTCCCACAATGCAGTTTCTCCATCCCCATTTGCGGCATCTTTGGGCAGGTGGTGCAGTTGCTGAAGCTTAGGGAAAAGGCAGCTTCAGGTTACCTTTTCCTGACCATCTGCATTGGCCCTAAGTGGGATTCAGTGACCAGCAAGTCCACTTTCTAATCCTGGGACATATTTTACAATGGACTCTCAAAGTGCTATATTCTGTGGGTTGGAATGAGAATGGGCCTGTGGGATGGTCATTCTTCTAATGTTATTGTACTTAACTATTTTAAAAGCCTGAAAGAGAGTTTCAGGCACAAACCACTATGCCTAGTTTTCTGAAACTTGGTAGGTTTGTTATTAAGGTCACATATATACTGCCTGCCACCCATTAAACACTACTCAATGAGGAAACTTTGGGAAATAAGTGCATCTGAATGGGTCTAAGCCAATTTGGACCATTTTTCAAAGTAATTAATTGTGGTGCAAACTAAATCTTATAGTGGGAACCCATCTATAGTTAGCACAATGCCTCATTAAAAACTCCTGAGAGCCAGGTGCATTTTCTACTCAGCAAACATCATCATGCTCTTCATTTACCTCCCTTTACAAACATGCAAGTATCAGATGCATGGAGGGAAGTGGAATTGCCAGAGCCAGTCCGAATGACGTGGCCTATTCCAGAGCTTTGGACAGAGTGAAATTAATTCATCTTCTGCTTTGCCAAAATTTTATGAAGCAGAACTAAATGGCTCCAGTTATCACTACTCCAGACAGGTCCCGGCTATACATCCACTATGAAATGGCTTTTGGAATGGACTAATAATGATCACTATAAAACAGAAACATGCCTACTTGAAGAGTGGTAATCTAATTATTCAGAAATAGACCTTGGTTTAAAGAGACAGTGAAGCAAAATATGATGAATGAACAGATTGGAGGGATGCTTGTGAATCATGACTTTGTTAATAGTCTTCAGTGCCATGCTTAGAGAAAGGTAGTTATTAGACGTTCCTTTATTTCCCCTTAATCTGTCTTGTTGTTGACTTTACATCACAAACATGTTGACTGGGCTTGTTTTATTTTTATTTTTTATGGTATCTGGTGAAGTCAGAATTCATCACTATTATCTTGGATAGGGGGTTAGAACACTATGAAATATGTGGTAGCTTAAACAAGAATAGGGATGTGAAGCTACTACTTTAAAATCAGGCAGACCATTGATCTACCTTGTCTAGTGCTATCTATTATGATTGGCAGCAGTCCTTGGCATTTCAAGTAGAAATGGTATTTATTTATTTATTTATTTATGGAGTCTAGATTATTGATTGAAGTATTCATTTTGCAATTCCTGAAACTTTCTGGAAGACAAAACATGTATTGTTTCAGAAATCTGCACATCAGTAAGGCATGTGGATGTACATTTGAGAAATAAAGCAGGCACCAAAATAATGTTGGTTTTTTTTTTTAATAGAATTTTTAATGGATGACAGATCCACTTTCTTCTCCTGTGGCACATTTTTAAAAGGGCTTTCCAACTGCTACATTTTAAAATAATGCAAGGAACTAAAAAGTCAAGTGAAAATTATGTACAAGCCAATGAGGAAAATTCATATAAAATATGTAAAGCATGGAAAATGCATACCCAAAACACTATTGTTAGGGGGTAAATGTTAACAATTTTTGTGAATTTCTGAGCAGGAAGAAAAATTCTGCAATCAAAGATAGGATGAAAACGCAGGTGGGATTTGGACAAATGTTATGAAATCAAGAATGAGGATTTTTCACATCCCAATCCCTGTTTCCTTTTAAGTGAGGGATGCTGTAGAATGAAACTGAATCTATTTGGACACACAGCATGTGCTCTACTACTGATCTATGTGTGGATGCAGCCAGGATCAAATCATCTCCAGCTTAAACACAGAAGCTTACTTTGAAGCAAGCAGTTCACACCAAATGAATAATGTCACAATAAGCTGATTAAAGACTAAAAAGACCCAAGATAAATTCTTATTTTAAAACAACCAATCAAACAAACAATAATAGTGTCAGTTGTCAAAGCTAGTTCCCCATTGCTGAATGGGTACAGTTCTCCCAACAGCTACGTGTCCTCCCGAGGAATAATGGATATGTATCTTAGGGCCTCGGCAGACGGCTAATTGAGCCGTCTTCCGGGCCCAGAAGAGGAGGGGCAGCCGCACGAGCGGCGCCCCTTCCTCTTCCTGAGGTCGCCCTCGGAGTTGCCGGCCCTCCGCACGGCCGGCGCTCCGGGGATGACCTCACGCCGCGGTGACCGGACACACCGCGGCATTTGAGTCAGGGAAAGTGTGCCTGCCGCTTTTAGGGCGCACTTTCCCTGACATCTAAAAGGAGCACCAATTTGGTGCTCCTTTTAGAGTCGCCGGAGGAGCGCCGCGGTGTGGAGGCTGAGCTCCGCCGGCGCTCCGGACCAGGGCGTCCCCGACGCCCTGGTCTGCAGAGGAGGTTAGTTGGGATGAAGAAGCTAAATCAAATGGAGGAGTTCTTGAATGCAGCCTTTACTTGGCCACCACACTTTCCTTCTGTTTTCTTCAGAATTTCCTTTTTTTTTTTTTTTTGACAAATAGTTGAAATACAGAATCCACCCCCCAGCCTTTTCTTTTCTTTTAGAAAGTGAGTGCTATGGAGTGGAAAGAAACCAAGTTATGAGCCCAAGGTTTCTTAGGATGTTTTCAAGCATAAAGTAAAGGGAAATAATCTTTTGAAGTTCTATATGGCTTGAAATAATGAGATTATCTTTCTTGAGAGCTGTTGTGAGGGAGGCAAAATATTGTCACAACATATTTCAGACATGGAAATTAACACTGATTTTTGTAGTGGGAGGGGGGGCTGGTGTTGATGTTAAAAGACAGTGTTCCTTAACAACCTTTTGAACAAATGCTAGAAAGTGAGAACTCAAGAAAAATATTTGTGTGTATGTCATAAAAAGGAAAGATGCTGCTGTCATGGAAACAGACTGTGGGAGATTAGATGCACTGGTGTTAGGCAGACAGAAATCAAGAAGCTTGCCTTCCTTCCTCACAAGACACAGACATTCAGACAGAAAGCAATAATACAGGTTGAGTCTCCCTTATTCAAAATACTTGGGACCAGAAGTGTTTGGGATTTTCGATGATGATGATGATGATGATTGGATTTTGGAATACCTGTATTTGCATATAGGTATATAATGAGATATCTTGGAGATGGAAGCTAAGTCTAAACACAAAATTCATTTGTATTTCATATATATCTTATACATGTAGTCTGAAGGCAGTTTTTAAACAATATTTTAAAATAATTTTGTGCATGAAACAAAACACAGAACCATCAAAAAGCACAGGCATCACTATATCAGCCTCCATGAAAAAAGTTTTGGTTTTTGGAGTATTCTGGAATTCTGGATCAGGGATACTCAACCTGTATTGAAGTAGCAACTATGAATTTTTGCTCCATCATAGTTTCCTATATCAGAGAGACAGACCACTAGCATACAGTGGAGTGGAGCCAACCATCAAAAGGAAATTTCTTAGCCCTTCCACATCACATTAATCAGATATTCAAGGCCTACCTTTCTCCTGTAAGAGATGTTATTTTGCACCTTTTAACAAAGGCAGCCCCTTTGAAATAGGTAAACATAGAAAAATGTATGTAACATTATGCCTAAAGGAATGTGATCCATCGTACATGAGACAGATGACACCAGAACCTAGGAGAAATGTTGCTACCTGAAACATATGACTTTTTGTCAGGAATTAAGGCATAACTGTGCTCCTTCTGCAATGAACATAACTGCTGAACACATAGTACCTTTTTACTAACATACAATAAAGCAGAAAGTATTTTGACTAGTAATATTGGACATGAGGGATCTGGAAACTGTGGTGCATGCTCTGGTAACCTCACATCTGGATTATTGCAATGCGCTCTACATGGGGCTACCCTTGTGCCTAACCCGGAAACTGAAACTGGTGCAAAATATGGCAGCCAGGTTAATCACTGGAACATCTAGGAGGGAGCACATAACACCAGTGCTTAAATCCCTCCACTGGCTGCCGATTAGTTTCCGGGCACAGTACAAGGTGTTGGTTTTAACCTTTAAAGCCCTACATGGCTTGGGTCCATCTTATCTCAGGGACCGCCTCTCCCCATATAACCCCCCCCTCCAACGCCCTTCGGTCCTCTGGGAGGAATCTGCTGCAGCCTATGAAGACCAGGCTGGTGCAGACCTCCCAGAGGACCTTTTCTGCGACCGATCCCAGGCTACGGAACGGTCTGCCGGATGAGATCCATCTTATTACCACTCTTGCTGCCTTTAAGAAAGCAGTAAAGATGGATCTCTTCCGGCAGGCCTTCCCAGAATAACTCCCTGGCCCAATCGGAGCGACTGCCACCCCTCTCCCTTGTATTGTTGCTGCTTCCTGTTTTTATCATATTTTTATATTTTATTGTACTATTGTATTTTAATCTTTGCTTGTTTAATTCAGTTTTAAGGGGGATGGGTTGGGGAGAGGGTTGAGGGAATGTTTTTAACTGTTGCCTGTTTTAATATGTTGTACCCCGCCCCGGTTACCTAGCAGAGGGGCGGGCTAGAAATATATTATTATTATTATTATTATTATTATTATTATTATTTATTTATTTTGCTAGACAATAACATTTCATCATTACTTTGCAAGTTTATATAACAAATTACTTTTAAAAATTTTGCAAGTCTGAATAACACCTTCTTTATTAAGATGACTATCATAAGAAGACTTTCTGGTGGCAAGGACCACCAGAAAGGAACACAGAGGAGGGGGCAGAGAAGGAGGTGGTGATGAAGACAAGTAAGTCTGGATAGGCTCCTGTAGAATGAAAGAAGCAAGGACATTCAGGACGGGGGGAGGAAGCAAAGGGGAACGTTATGGTGAATGTGCTGGTAATACTTATTAATACCTATAAGGAGAGTGACTTCAGGAGAGGGAATGATTTGGTAATGGCTATTTCATATAATCCAGCACAATTTTTGATGAATTTCAGGAGTGGGGAAAGCTCTGTGAATATCTACACAGCTTTTGGTTGATGCACTAGGAGATGTACTAGGGGAAAGTTGCCAAACAACTACTGGGCAGCAGCAGTAGTGGTGGGTGTCACTGGTGAAGGATATTTCAAGGACAACAGCAGTGACACAATAGGTAACACATGTTAGTACTGCATGGGGGGGGGGGCGTAATGGTGAACTGTCTCCCTAGAACCTCTTACCAAGAGGACCCTATGGCGTGGCAATCCAAAAGCAATCAAGAGGTAGTGATATGACACAACCAAACTGCAAAAAAGGTAGAACGGAGGGCAATTACCAAAAAGGCATGTGGTCAAGAGACTAAACCAGAATGGAAGTCAAGTAGTAGATGTGCTCAAAAATGAAAATAATGCTGGAAGCTGTACTCTACATATTGGAGGAACATGGAATGTGACAAGCATAAGTCAAGGGAACCTAGACATAGTAAAACAGGAAATGGAATGTATAAACATAGCAATATTTGGGGTGAGCAAACTAAAATAGACAGGAATGGGACATTTTGAGTCAGATAATTACACAATGTTCTACTCAGGAAATGAACATCTAAGAAAAAATGGGGTGGTATTAATAGTGAGGAGAGATGTAGCAAAATCAATCAAAGAATATACAACAAAGTTGGATTGAATTATGCCAATAATAGGGAAAACCCATTAACATTACCATAATCCACAGGGGCAGAGGAAGAGATTCTATGATGGAGTCCAGGAAGAAATTGATAACATATCAAAATGGGGTTTCTTGTTAATATTAGGTGATTGTAATGCAAAAGTAGGAAGCAGAAAATAATAAAAGGTTGTAGGAAAATTTGAACTTGAAATGAAGAAGAGCACCTAATAGTTTTGTGAAGCCAGCAGTCTATTCATTGCAATCACCTTCTTATACAATCAGAGAGGAGACTGTACACATGGATATTACCAGATGGCAAATACAAAAATCAGATAAGACTACATAATTTGGAACATAAGATGGTGCAGTATTATTCTTGTTACAAAAATGAGACCAGGTACAGAGTGCGGCACAGACTATGAACTGCTACAATCTCAAAAAATTAGAATAAAGCTAAAGAAGAACACTAAATCAACCATCATGACAAAATTCAACCTGAAGACCATCCCAGCAAAATTTATAGATAATGTGAAAAATATATTTGCACTTTTAAGCCTAATAGACCAGGACCAAATGAACTATGGACAGAAGCCAGAGACATATTCAAGGAGGAACCTAGAAAGATGTTACCTGTAGCCAAAAAGAAAGTGAATCAATGGATGACAGATGAAATGATTCAAGCAGTAAAGGACAGATGACAAGGAAAAGAAAAGGGAGATGGGAATAGAGTCAGAATCATGAATGCAACTGTTCATCTATTAGTGTGCAAGAATAAATTACTATAATAATTGAAAAAAGATAGAAGCCAACAACAAAAAAGGAAGAATGAGAGACATCTTCCAGAAGATCCACAAAATCAAAGGGAAATTTAAACCAAGTGTGGGGGTGCTCTAACAAATAATATAGATAAAATAAAAGGGCAATGGAAGCAAAACACAAAAGAGCTATATAAAATAAATGAAAGGATGAATGTCACACGGGAAGAAGATTCATATGAAGATGAACCCTAAATTTTGGAAGGTGAACTGAAACTGAAATCAGAGCAATTGGGTAGAATAAATCCCCAGGAACAGATGACATACCAATAGAACTGCTGCAGCTCTAACTAAAATCTGCCAACAAATATGGAAAACAAAACAATGGCCTACAAATTGGAAATAATCTATATCAGGCAAGGCTTCATTCTATCACTCTTATTTGTTCAACTTGTATGCACAATGGTTTAGATATGGAAGAAAGAGCAGTGAAGACTGAATGAAAGAATATAAATGATCTAAGATATATAGATGACACCATATTACTTGCAGGAAATAACAAAAACTTGGAACAATTACTAAGGAAAATTAAATATAAAAGTGCTAGGACAGGGCGACTGTTGAACATTAAGAAAACAAAATTAGTGACCATGGAGGATTTACATAAATTTGAAGTAAAAGATGAGGCAATTGAAATAGTTAAAGACTTCCCATACTTTGGGATCATTCATTGACCAGAATGGAGATTTCAGTTGAGAACCCAGAAGAAGACTAGGGCTGGAAAGGGCACCTATGAAAAAATTAGAGAAGATCCTGAAGTCAAAGATATACGACTGAACACTAAAGTTCGGATTGTCCATACCAATGTATTTCCCATTATATATGGGTGTGACAGCTCAACTGTGAAAAAAGTGAATGGGGGGAAAAATTACCTCATTTAAGATGTGGTGCTGGAAAAGAGTTCTGAACATACCATGGATGGCTAAAAAGACAAAGTCCTGAAACAAATTGAGCTTGAACTCTCCCTGAAGCCAAGATGACTAAATTAAGGCTGTTATACTTCAGCCACATCAAGAGAAGACATGACTCACTAGAAAAGACAATGATGCTTGGAAAGGTAGAAGGCAGTAGGAAGAGAGGAAGACAGCATACTAGATGGATAGACTAAATCAAGGAGGACAAAGCCCTGCGTCTGCAAGCATAGGTGTTGAGGACAGAATGTCTTGAAGGTGTTTAAGGTGTTTAATTCACAGTGCCACCATGGGTTGAGGAAGTTAACAACAACATCAACACCAAAAAACTTCTTGTTTCCAGACCACATTCAGAAGAATAGAGTGATTCTCTGCTACAAAGAAGTTGGGCATTCTAACAAATGAGATGCCAATCTTATTTTTTTAAAGAGCATCAGGGACAACAACCATGACCACTAAAACTAGCAAATTGTATTTTCATCACGCCCAATATGTTGTCCTAAATGATTTCTAATTATTTAATTAAAAGTACTTGCAATTTATAAGCTCCTCTAGACAATCTCAGTTACAGTAAAGATTTTTGTGTGCCCTGAGGATTTTTACCTGCACCAGGAGAGGAGGGCTCAAATCCACTGGATGCATCACTGCATGCATTTGAAGCTTGTTCAGAGAGTTTTTTCTTTCCAGTACCATCTGCAGACTTGTGGGATTTCTTTTTATTCTTCACCAGAATTTTGTACATCAGGTCTGCTGGGCTTGGAAGAGGAACACCACGTTCAAGCTGATTTTTAAAAAAGGAAATGAGTAGTAAGGATGCTGCTTTGAACAGCATTTTGCCTCCATTTTCCCCTCTGTTATCAGCCTCTGCTCTGTCCCATCTATCCCATCTATCAATAGTAGAATTAATAAAAAGCAGCCCATGTATTGATGAAATACACAAACAGAATATCTACAAGTATCTTGTAGCCTTTATCACATGAGAAAAGAAAGCCGAAACAGAGTGGAAGAGAAACAACTTTCCCCATGCCCCTCTTCGTCAGTTAACATCGTTAGACAGCTTTAAAAAGATGTCAAGACGGATCTCTTCCGGCAGGCCTTTCCAGATTAATTATCCCGGCCTCGGATACTCCCACCCCCAATGATCTTCGCGTGGCCCCATCTACTGATGGATGAAGAACATTGCCTTGGGCCAATGTTGTGCTTTGTAATGTTTTAATTTTTTTTTAATTGTTCGAATTTGTAGTTTTAATCTTCATTTGATTTAATACTATTTTAAGGGGGGGAGGGATTGTGTTTTGGGATATATTGTATGGTTTTATTGTTGTAAGCCACCCTGATTGGGTCCCCAAAGGGCGGGAAATAAATTATTATTATTATTATTATTATTATTATTATTATTATTAATGCCATCTTTTCTCTTTTGTTATGCTGGAAAAATCCATTTGACAAAAGGCATGCTTTTATGACCTTTTCCCTTGGGAAGCAGATGGAAGTGCTATGACAACATGTGGAGAGGCAAGGAGGAAGTTGCTACTCCTCCTGTTTCAGCTTTCTTTTCTCATGAGATAAGGCTTTCACAGTTCTCCTAGTTGTGGGAATCATGTGATCCACAGCCACGTGTGGTCCTTTGGGAAGGTCCTATGTGATCCTTGGAAATTGCAGCTGCCCCTGAAAGCCCCTTATTTATACATTTTAACACAATTTCAGATTTATGCTTATGTGATTTAAGTTTTAAAAAAGAAAGAAAGAAATAGGAAAAAATAAGGATTCAGGCTGCTTGGGAATAGCGAGATGGAAGGGGTTGAGGGAGAGGAGGAGAGTGTGACTTTACATGACTTCCAGTATTGCAATTGTCTATGTTTCTCACTTGAGGACCAAAGGGACTGCAGCGTGATTGGGAGCTTATTCATATGTTCCCCCCATCAATGAAAAGGGACACTCTAACCATGTTTAGAACACACAAAAGCTATGGGCCAGAGATGATGTCTTTTGATAAGTATTGCCAAAGGAGGTGTTTTATTATTATAATCATGGCTTAAAAGCCATGGGTGATAATCTCCAAAATGGCCATGTAAGGAGCTAATATAAAATGTCTTTATAGAACAGAAAACTCAAAAATGATAAATCAGTACATTTTAAAAAGTCTGTCCAGACCAAAAAAGAAAAGGAAAAGGAAACTATCTTACTGGATATTTTTCCAGGGGCTCCATCAGCAAAGCATCACCAAATATTAATCTACAATATTCTGCCATTTTTGCCTGCTGTTTGGGGCTGAAAAGTAAAGAAAACACGGAATTAAATGTGGTTTATTCATAACACTGGAAGTGTCAGTAATGGAAAATGTAATATCCTTTAACCAGAAGAAAAGCTATAATTTTCTGATCATATTGGCCTAAATTGTTTTCCATGATCTACAGTTCTTATGCTATTATTCTGATTTCTGCCACATCTCTTACTGAACTTTTCTCCCATTAAATAACACAATGAGGCTTTCAGTCATTTGCAGTAATATACAAGGGGGGGGGGGGGAACTTGCCTCACATATATACAAGTAATAAGTTAAATTTAGAATAGATAAAATGTAGTTGTGACAATCCCATCTGATTTTTTTAAAAAAATATTCTTTTAAATCAATGTATGCTTTTGTATACTACTTTACATGAAAGTTTGTAATTCCTAGTGTAGGTTTCACAATTCTCTCTACTTTACATTGCTACTCATAGGTCAAAAACACACTGTAGAAATAATCCAATTTGAGACCGCTTTAACTGCTCTGTCTTACTGCTAGGGAATCCTGCGAATTTATCATTTATTATGGGGGGATGCAGACCAGGGTGTCGGGGACGCCCTGGGACGGTGCGCCGCTGGAGCGAGGCACTCGCACGGCGGCGCACCGGCAGCATCCCTGAAGTCAGGGAAAGTGCGCCCTAAACGCGTAGGGCGCATTTTCCCTGACTTTTCCGCCGCAGCGTGTGAGGACGCTGCGGTGGGAGGTTGCCCCCGGAGCGCTGGCCGTGCGGAGGGCCGGCAGCTCCGAGGGCAACCTCGGGAGGAGGAAGGGGCGCTGCTCGTGCGGCTGCCCCTCCTCTTCCTTGCCTCGGAGACGACCAATTAGTCGTCTACCGAGGCCCTATGGCACCAGAGCTCTCTGACAGAGAAAGCTAAATGTATCACCAAACTACAGTTTCCAGGATTCCCTAGCATTGAGGCAGGGCAGTTAAAGCTGTCTCAAAATTTGATTATTTCTGCAGTGTGTATTGCACCATAGTCAGGTCTAGAAAGAAAGCTTTGGAATTGTTTCATGTTGAGGTGTGGTTTTTTCATCCCTTCAAATTAGTTGCCATTTTTGTTTTAACTTTAAAGCTACATGATGATTTGAAACAATATTAAGCTACAAATCAGTATCAATCAAACAAACAGTATAGTAGGTGAAATAACGATACCAAAAGGAAATATAATTAATATGTATATTGCATCCTAATCACACAAATTTGCAAAACAATGCTGTGTACACTAGGGATTGAATTTGAAAAAACAAACATGCATCTGCATTGCATTGTTCATTTACACCAGGAATGGGAAAAGGCTGGATAAGGCTGGATTTAAGACTCCTGAGGCCTCCCAGGTTTTCTGATTTTTTCTTCTCATTTTGTTATTTTTGTCTACCATTGCCACATACATGCCTAGGGGGCATGGGGATTATTTTATTCAGGGCCCCACCTGAATAAAATAACTTTAGGTGTTATGGGTGTTGGTGTGGTGGTGGGGCAGTGGTGAAATGAGCCCTCATATTGGGCAAAAATGGAAAAAAAATTGGGGTGAGTGTAAAGCAGGGGTGATGCCATCCTCCATGGTCTTCTGGAGGGCAATATGTACCTACAACCCCTAGCAGTTGCCCCTTCCAATCTATACCCTAATTATGTTTACCATATGAAAAGCTCCTGGATGAAATGGTCTCTGCTTTGTAGGTGAGACAGTCATGTTTCATTTGACACTGAATCTACCAAAAATTATTTAAAATGTAATCAATCTGTGACCAGCAGGGGCCACACACAGATTTTAGAATCTGCAATACATCCTGCTGTGAATGCCTGGGACCTCAATTAGCCCTGCACACACAACAGGCTGCCATGACAACTGTTATTTCCAACTTCCCAATTCTGTTGGGACATAAAGCAGGCAAGGATTTAGGGGAAGGGACATGGTTTACATCTTTCTCGATCCTACTACATTCTATACCACTCCCACAATTGTATAAATATGCTTTATAACCTGAGGTTTTAATATCACTCTGTACTGCACCTGAAAAAGTGGGTTTATAGTCATGAAAGCTCATGCTTAAATAAAAAATAAGATAGGGGCTAAGCAGATGGGCAGCATGGGGCTGCCCCAAGAAGCTGCAGATCAGGGCTGAAGTATCCGCACACCTCGGCCCCGCGGCGCAGCTTCACCACCCCAGGAAGGAGCGCTAAAATAGTGCTCCTTCCACAAATCGCCGAAGGCGCGCCACAAAAGGCTGCCGGCGCACCTTCGGCACCTCTTCCGCTGCAGCGTGTGCGGACGCTGCAGCGGAAAGGCTTCCTTGGAGTGCCGGCCATGCGGAGGGTCCGGTGCTCCGACGATGTCTTCAGGAAGGGGTTGGGGCGCCCAGCATGTGGCTGCCCCTCCCCTTCCTTGCCCTGAAGACAGTGCTTTGCGCCGTCTGCTTCCCCCCACAGTCTTATATATTCTAACACATTCCTTTTTGTCTTCCCTTCCTCCTTCTAATAGCAAGTGAGACTCTCATTGTGTTCCTTATTAAAAACAAAAACAAAACCTGAGTGTGCACAGAAAGTGTACAAGTGAGGCAAGTCGTCCTTTTCTGATTTATTTCCAAACAGGATCATTGGCATGAAGATGTGGTTTTAAAAATCCTCTCCTTTCCAGAACTTGGCCATAGGCCATGCATGCTGAGCAGTTTCTGGGAGTTTTCAATTCAAAGAGATGGCTTTCCTGAGTTCTGATCTCTCCTTCCAATGATTCTGGGTAGAATAACTAATTGAAGAGAAAGTTTCATTTCACTTTCCACATCCCTGAAATGCTGCTCAAAACTATTGTGATCAGAGAGAGTTTAAATCATTTCCTCAAAGATCTGGGGTGGGGGAGAGAGACTTTAACTGTGCCTCCTTCCCAGAGATCCTACTCAGTGTTGTTGAGATGCAGGTCAAGACTAAAGTCCTATTCTACACCATCCATTCAGAATAGTATATGTCTTCTTGAATCTTGCCACATTCAGTGGCATAACTAGGATTGGTGTCACCAAGTGCAAAACTCATGGTGTCACCCTCCCATTGACCTCCTCCCCATTACCACACCATACAGAATCCTTAGTAGTTTTTTGTACTAATATTACTCATAAATCATAATTCCCATATATAACTAAATCTAATGGTAATAGTTGTGACATAAACAACTAGTGCAATTAAAATTATACCTTTAAATTACAATAAAGCAAAGTAAAAAGCAGCTTCATTTATATACCGCTTCATATCACGCTATGGGATGTCTAAGTGGTTTATATCATACACATAACCTAAATGTATTTACATATGCATAGTTTCATGTGGTTAAAGTGAAAATTTGGTAAAATGTGATTTTTTAAAGAAAATTTAAAAAGAAAAAAATCTTTTAAAAATAAAGCATCTGGGGTTTCTCCTTGCTCCTTTCATTGAGCCTCACCCCACTCACTTTCTTTAATCAGAAACAGGCAAATGTCAAAGTCCATTTCTGACAAAACACAGATATTTGGGGCTCAGTGGTGTCATACACACCCCTTAGGGTGTCACCTGGTGCGGTCCACACTCCTCATACCCCCTAAGGACACCACTGGCCACATGTAGACCTCAGGATCTTAAAAAGTCACTCCTGATTAAGGTAAATGGAGTGGTCTTTCTCACCTTAAGATTACTTAAAACTCCAATAAAAAATTTCTGGGGTTTTGTTTGTTTATTTGTTTGTTTTGTCTCCAGGTCTTTTTACTATAGGTTTTTCAAAAGGGCTGAAAGGATTAAACAGATATTTAATCAAAGTGCTAACCATATTGAGTTCACAGTAACAACAAAACAAATCCATCTATTGTTTAAGGATAAAACAGGCCATCCATTCTAAAATGTATAAGCAAGTTGAATGAGCAAATGTGTGTTCAAACCAGTTCAACCTCTTTAGAATGTCAGATAAAAATCCAAGTTTTTGTTCCACTTAAAATAGATGCATTGGATCAATGGGATTTACATACACTTTAACCATTAGTTCAAAAGGCCTACTGTAGCTGGGACCAGTGGTTGGATTCAGGCTTCTGTTTTTAACCTTGGCTGAAAGCTCACAGTATCAGTCTCAATATGCTACATCTATTGCAATATTTATTTAAATCCATTATTTATGTAAATATTATGTATTATTTATAGAAATATTTCAATTACTTACGAATCCACATGATTTTCAAAAGAGAGGAGGATGGGGAAAGGAGATGTCTTAAATGCACACTCAGCAATAGCTTCTATTACTTCCTAGGTGAAAGAAAAACAGAAAAATAATGGGCACTGAGGAGATTTTTTTTTTTTTTTTTTAGGGATGTATGTGGGCTGGAGGACATGTTCTATTTTCTGATAAAAATGATCTAACATCTAAACATAAGCATTCTTGTGGAATCTCAGAAGCACACCCACATTTTTCCCCTCTCTGTTCTAAATTAGAAAAAGGATCAAGGAATCTCCAGGAGCAGTTTCTCTCAGGTTGATTTGTTTTCTAATCTTCAAATGTTGCTAAGATGTCCTCTTATTCCATTGTTGTGGCTGCCTGCAGAAGAACAAACAGTAGCTTGCACTTCGAATTCTCCCTTCACAGGGTACAACTGTATGCCTAAAGCTACCCTTTTTATGGATTATATTTGCATAATTAAAAGAGTCATATATCGCCTGACAGCTTTCTGAGTATCCCAAAAGAAGGTTTCTTTTTAATATAATTTCTGTTACTTAAGTTAACACATCTCAGGGTTGTAATTGATGTAGATAAACTGTTGCAACAAAAAGATGTTTATACACAAAAAGTTAATGTTTGGAGTCCTTCCTAAGGCTGCTCTTTCCCTTGACTAAAGTTGGAATTTGTTCATCCGACAGAGGAAGTCATCCATCCATCAGGTACTAAATCCTGGCATGGAAGAGAAATGAGGAGATTGCCACCCCAAGTAAGAATTCTCCCCAACATAAACATTTTCTTTCAGTCTCAAATTTCCAGCACTGTAGAGAGTGAGAAATTAAAAATCATTCACACCTAGAATTCTTAGCAATAGCAATAGCATTGATAGTTCTATACCACTTAATAGTGAACTCAGCACTCCCTAAGTGGTTTACAATCTGCAAGCCAATTGCCCCAACAAGCTGGGTACTCATTTTACCAACCTACAAAAAGATGGAAAGCTGAGTCAACCTTGGAGCCAGGCAGGATTGAACACACAACATTGTGGCTGCAGTACCAGCATTTAACCACTATGCATTTAATCACCTAAATTCTTAAAGTTGCTGTGTTCTCATTCATTTTATAACTTGGCCTGGAGAAAAAATGTATTGGTGAGACAGAATTTTTGCTTGAGGGACAATACTCTCATTCTGCTCCATTTTCCCATAAATATAACCCAGCCACCTTCCAGCCAGTCCACAAACTTCAGAAAGAAATGAGTTTGGGATGTGCTGGTTGCTGCAAGGCTATGCTGGTTGGAGGATTCTGGAATGTGCAGTCCAAAAATATTTCTTCAAAGCTTTAGGTCAGGTTGGGCAAAGTTTGGCAGGTTGCATGAGGCCCTCAGGGCTGGTCTTGTGGCCTCAAGAAATTAAAAATATATTTTGCTCCCAATGGCCTCTAAGGGATGTGGGGGAATTTTTGTTAAATTTTTGCTCTCCAAGGGTGTATCAAAACTGTAGAGTTAAAGCAGTTTGACATCCCTTTCTACAGAATCATGGATTTGTAGTATGGTGTGGCAAACTACCTCCTTCTAAGGTGCCAGTGTGGTGTCATTCCCACTACATTATAAACCAGTTTGCTAACCAGTTTGAAGTAGTTTAAATGACCCTTGTTCAGACTTGAGCTGAATTGCTAGGCGGTTTGGTGAAGGGGCCCCTGAGCTAGACCCATTTAACGTGCATCTTTTTCACGCTCATTTTTTCTGCATCTTTTGCAATAAACTGATTCAACACAAGTGTGAATGGGATGTGGGTTGGAATCAATTTAATTTGCCCTTTAAATTTGCTGGCTGGCTGAAGAGGGTCCATTTTGAATCAATTAATTAGTCAATGTGGACAAGTGAGTTATTTTACAACAAGAAAATGCGATTGAGGCAAATGTAATGTGAACCATGCTCTGCTGTCAAACCGATTCATCAATTTGGATCACAAAATGATTTTTTTGTAAGTGGGAATGAGGCCTATGACTCTGGGAACAGGTTTCAAAATCCCACTCAGCCATACAACAAACTGGGTGACCTTGGGCAAGTCATACTCTCTCAGCCTCAGTGGATGGCAATGGCAAACCCCCTCTGAAGAAACTTGCCAAGAAAACCCAGTGAAAGTTTTGCCTTAGGGTTCCCATATGTCATAAACAGCTTGAATGCACACAGCAGCAACAGCAGCAGCAGCAGCAACAATGGCACCAGAGCTCTCTGACAGACTTGGTTAAATACCCCACCAAACTAGAAATCACAGGATTCTGTAGAATAGAATCATGGCAGTTAAAGTGGTGTCAAGCTGCTTTAATTCTGCAGTATGGATAAATCTAGGCCCAGAAAGCCTTTTAAAACTGGAAATGAAGTGGAGGTGGCTTCGGCTCACTTCTTGTGGTTAAAAAAGGGCATCTCCTTTGCCTAAAATAGCTCAAGAGAGTGGTAAAACATGGCAAAAAAATATGCCAGGGCATTTTGCTGGCATTTGGGACAAAGCATATTTTATCTTATTTTATTTTTCAGTGGATGCAGTGAGATGGTATGCCCCTCCAAGTTTTCCTTGGGATCTAATTTGATCGATTAATCTTCAGCATTTGTCTAACCCTGTTTTAGCTTTCCCTCTAGAAATGCCAGAGGATGGCTCATTATGAATGTTCTCCATACTTTCTCTTCAATGGATAATTAATTTGGCATGGAGTGAGGGGAAGAAGTCTGAGACCTTTGCTATGAATGAGCACATGAAGGACAGAATGAAAACAGAATTTTTAGGTGAAGTGAGATGAATTTTGGGATGGTGGTACACAAGTTGTTTTCTGAGGAATTTGATGCAGGATAACTGGTTGTGTTATCTTCTTACAGGACCATACTAGTCTTCATTGTACTCTGCTTTTATTTCAATGTATTTTTAAGTTATAACAGAGGCAAAGTGTGGCTCCCAAGGCTGGAGTTATTGACCCCTCCAGATACCATTGTTTTTGCATTCTTCTCAGCCTTCCCAAAAGAGTGTATTGCCTTTTCTGCGAGGAGGAATTTACCTTTTAAACACATTTCAGGGCTGAGGTGTACAGTTTAACATGAAAGAATACCCCCTTTCCAATCTTCTGGTCTTTATCCACTTTTTTTTTGACATTTTTGATAGTCCATGTGGCCCTTGGAGGATCCTCAGTGCAGAAAATCTGCCTTCAGACCTACCACATTTGCTCAACCTTGATTTATATCATTCCTTTCTCCCAGGGTGATGCATACAGTTCTCCTACCACTGCTGTCCCTACAATAAACCCATGTAGTAGGTTGAGTGAGACCTAGTGACTGCCTCAATGTAACCCAGTGAGTTTCATGACCAAGTGGAGATCTGAATCTCCCTCACCTCAGTCCAATTCATGGTGGCTCTCCTACACTAAGGCGAGTGCTACAAAGATACCACAAATTTCTGATCTCTAAAGAAGCCCCTCAAACCTGCTGCATTGCTAAGGGAAAGAAGTGGCCCATGTGCAAGTTCAATGGAAGGGAATTTTGTTTTAAGCATGAGATAGTTATGAGTTCCTGAAAATAATCTTGCTGCTTCCCTGATCAGTGAAGTTCCATGGACAGAACTTAGGAGAGACTTTTGTTACATTAGAGTTCATTTGTAAACATAATATAGGTTGAGGTAAACATGCTACACACTACTTAGCAAGGTGCTAAAGTCACTCATCCAAGAGAAACCTGAATCCTCAACCCCCCAAAAGTATTTTCCAGACTTCTGCTCACACCGTCTGCTACTCTCTGCCTGCCTCTCAACTGTTGCTTCTACTCCCTATTCCAAAAGTATTTTTCCCTCCGTTAAAAACAAACACCATATGAAGTGATCTTTCACACTGAGAGACCTGCACTAGCTGAGGCAGAGAAAGGTATGCATCTCCATTTCTGAGTGCTCCTAGGTTTTTCCAGTCAAAACATCCCAAAGAAATCTCTTACATTGTTCTAATGTCCTTTTTTCTTCACCCTGTTAAGAAGCCATCAACTAGCTATTAACCTTATTTTTGCTTTTCAAAAGATATGGACAATCAAATATTGATAACCATTTTAGGTAGTGGGAGAAAGTTATAATAGAAGACATTGTAGGAGACATATTCGACACTGCCGTCCAGAGGGACAAAGAAGCAGGCTTGGGAGTCCAGGTACATCAAAGCCTCCCCTCCCCTGTGAGACCAGAAGGGTGCTACCATCCAGAAGGACAAAGAAGCAGGCTTGGGAGCCCAGGTACATCAAAGCTTCCCCTCCCCCCCCCAAAAATACCCAGAAGGGTGACAGAAAAGAAGACTTCAATGCTGCAGCCCAGGAATATCAGAGCCCTTCCCAACATGACCAGAATACCACTGATGCCTATGGGGACAAAGTGGGAGGTGAGGAGAAGGAGGGGAGGGTGGGGAAAACATCTAGGAGTGTAGAAAGGAAAGGGAAAAGAGAATTGAGGGAGGGAAGAAGGGAATAACAGGCATAAAATATAGGAACAGCTACTGGGCTGCAGCAGAAGTGGTGAGTGACACTGAAGTCAACTCTCACAGAGAGAACAGCAGTGTCACCATAGCTGACACTTGTCAGCACTTTGTGAAATGAGGCAAAAGGTGTCCCTCCTTGCAAGATCATTTCACCAAGATATCTCTTTATGTGAGATAGCTCAAAAACGGGAGGCCAGACAGAAAACATATCCAATAAAACAAGCATAGTTAGAAGCATCACAGCACATGTAATTGAAACATGGACCATGAGAAGCATGAGCCAGGGAAAAGTAGACATAGTAAAGAAGGGAATGGAATGCATGAATATAGCAATACTAGGAGTGAGTGAGTTAAAATGGACAGGAATGGGTCACTTTGATTCAGACAACTATACAGTAATCGATTCAGGAAATGAAAAAACTTGATGAAATGGGGTGGCTTTCATACTAAGGAAAGATATAGCTAAAGCACTCAAAGTCTACAACTCAAAGTCAGACTGTATATTATCAATACGGCTTCAGAGTAAATCTATAAACATCACAATAATCCAGGTAAATGCACCAACCACAGATGCAAATGAAGAGGAAATTGAGAGATTCTATGATGCAGTCCAGGAAGAAATTGACAACACACCATCACAAGATTTCAAATTCAAATGAATCATTGGAGACTTGGATGTTAAAGTTGGCAACAAAGAAGAATCAAAACAGTAGGAAGATTTGGATTAGGAACAAGAAATAAAGCAGGAGAGTGTCTGATAGAATTCTGTGAGGCCAATAATCTATTCATTGCAAATACCTGATTCATACAACCAGACAGGAGACTATACACCAGATGGTAGAAACAAAAACCAGACCGACTACATAATTGGAAGTAGAAGATGGAGAAACTCTATCTTTGTGGTAAAAACCAGACCATAACAAAATAAAAATAAAAATAAAATAAAATAAATCTGAGTTAAGCTGAAGAAGAAAGCAAAAACCATCATTATACCAAAATATGACCTGAATAACATTTCAGATGAATTCAATGACAATGTAAGAAATAGAATTGAACTATTGAGTAAAATCAACTTGGAGCTGAAGAACTGTGGAGAGAAGTCAAAGACATAATTAAGGACGGACACAAGAAAACACTAACAATGGCCAAAGAGAAAGATAAGAAACAATGGATGACAGATGAAACACTTCATGCAGTAAAAGAAAGAAGAAAAGCAAAAGCAAGGGGAGATAGGAACAAAGCCAGAAGTTGAACACAACTGTCCAGTGTCTGACACACAGGGATAAGGACAAACACTGCAATGACCAATGCAGAGAAATAGAAGACATCAACAAAAAGGGAAGAATGAGAGACCTCTATCAAAAAATCTGAGAAATTAAAGCCAAGTTCAAAATGAGGGCAAGGATGCTCTATGGAGAAAAAAAGAACATAATACAGGAGCAAGAAGAAATAAAAAGACACTGGAGGCAATACACAGAAGAGTTATACAAAAGAGATGAAAGAATGAATGATATTTGGAATGAGGAGCCATATGAAGATAAAACCCAAATTCTAAGAAGTGAAGTGAAATCTGCAAGAAAGGAAATGGGAAAAAATAAATCACTGGGAACAGATGATATCCCAATTGAACTGTTACAATGCCTACAGACAGATGCAAATTTAGTGCTAACTGAATTATGCCAACAAATATGGAAAACAAAGTGGTGGCCAACAGATTGAAAATGCTCGATATACATATCAATCCACAAGAGATACAAAAGACTGCAGCAACAGAGGACAATAGCACTAATCTAACATACAAGCAAAATAATGCTCAAAATAGTGCTAGAGGACAATAGCACTAATCTAACATACAAGCAAAATAATGCTCAAAATTCTGCAGCATAGACTCCAACCATACATGGAGAGGGAAATTCCAGAGGTGCAAGAGGGATTCAGAAAAGGAAGGGGCACTAAAAACCACATTGCAAATATATTATGGCTAATGGAGCACACCAAAGAATTCCAAAAAAAAAAAAAAAAAAAAGAATCAGCATTTCATAGACTATAGCAAAGCACTTGATTGTATAGATCAGTGGTCCCCAACCTTTTTATTGCCGTGGACCGGTCAACGTTTGATAATTTTTCCGCGGCCCACTGGGGGGGGGGGAGGTTGCGGCATCACGTTGATTATTAAATCAAAACAAGCAGTAGCAGGATGGCCCGGTACCATTTGTTCTACGGACCAGGACCGGGCCGCGGACCGGGGGTTGGGGACCACTGGTATAGATCACAAAAAAATATAGAATGCATAAAGATGTGGGGGTGCCACTACATCTGATAGTCCCGATGAGGAATCTGTGCCAAGGACAAGAGGCCACTGTCAAAACAGAATTCGGGAAAACAGAGTGGTTCCCAATAGGCAAAGGAGTCAGGCAAGGCTGCATCCTATCACCCTACTAGTTTATCTAGGATCAAACATTGACCAGAATGGAGACTGCAGCCAAGAAATAAGAAGAAAACTAGGAATGGGAAAGGCAGCTATGAAAGAACTGGAAAAGATACTGAACAGTAAAGACATACAACTGAGCACTAAAGTCAGAATTGTTCAGCCATTGCATTCCTAATTACCATGTACAGATGCAAGAGCTAGACAGTGAAGGAAGCAGACAGAAAGAAAATCAATTCATTTGAAATGTGATGCTGGAGAAGAATACTTAGGATACCATGGACAGCCAATAAGACAAACAAATGGGTTCTTGAACAGAGCAGACCAGAGTTCTCCTTGGAAGCAAAGATGATCAAGTTGAGACTATCATACTTTGGCCACATAATGAGAAGGCATGGATCACTAGAAAGAACAATAATGCTAGGAAAGGTAGAAGGTAGAAGAAAGAGAGGCAAACCATGAACCAGATGGATAGACTCAGTCAGGGGAGTTATGGGGAAGGGCTTGCAGGATTTGGGCAAGGCAGTGGAAGATAGGGATTCTTGGAGATGTCTCATCCACAGGGTCACCATGAGTTGGAACCAACTCAAGGGCAGCTAGTAACAACAACAACAGACAAGGATCCAGTGGTGCAAGGAAGATTTGTAAGAGGCCTGCATATACATTGCTATGAATGTATCTCTTTCAGAGAAGGGAAGAAAAGGATGAAGTTATCAAAAAACAAACATCAACTCAACCTGTGACAGGAAAAATGTCTTGACTTCTCTTTATGAAATGCGCTCATCTAGATCATCTCTCAACTTGTATTTACAAAGAAAATAAGGGGATTGGAAATAATTACGTGGCCCTTCATATTTCAACATCCCATATTATTCAGTTATAAAAAACAACAAAAGAAGAGCAAAGTTGCATCAGAATGAGATCACATTCTCAAATCTGTTTGTCAAGGAGAAAAATACATATTATATGGACAACTGTGGCTCATACATGCACTGACTAATGATTAGCCACTGATCAGTCACCTTCTTTGGAGGTCTTTAAGCAGAGGCTGGATGGCCATCTGTCAGGGGTGCTTTGATTGTGTGTTCCTGCATGGCAGAAAGGGTTGGATTGGATAGCCCTTGTGGTCTCTTCCAACTCTATGCTTCTATGATTCTGTGATAACTCTAAGTCAATTCAGAGATTGTGATAGGTACTTTTGTGATGCTGCTGTTTGAGTGCATGGGTAGGCTGTCAAGCTTAAGAGCAAACTGACAACAACATTTTAAAAATTTAAAGGTGTCATGCTGGTTACATTAGAGATGTAATGAGCTTGAGCAAACTATCCTGATATTCTCAACAAAACCATGCAAAATGTTTTTTTTTTCTTTCAAAAATGAGGCAAGACCTCAGGCTTGTGCTAAAAATGGCATGTAATATGACTGATGCATTTGACATTAATCTTTTAAGAACATGATAAAATATTTTTACAGATGTGTCAGACTACTACATTTAGATGTTATTAAAAAATAATATTTAAATAATGAAATGTAATAAAATAAATATGTAAGTTTCATAGAGGCATACATCTCACCAGCAGATTTCATTTATATATTATTAAACTTTATGTCCTACAAAACTTGAAAGCATTATTGTCATGACAAAAAGGAAACAAAATCAATAACAAAAAAATCAGTTCAAGCTACTTATATTAATATTGGTAGAATAACTGCACTAAAATAATATAAATAGCAAGAACAATAGGCTATGATCAACCAACCAATCAGGGAATGGTTTTCCTTCTTTTAAAACCTGGAAGAACAAAAATGATAATTATCTGACACTACACAGGTAAAACATGGAATTCTGCACCTGGGGGGAGAGGTCAAAGGGTTGGATACCACAACTAAAAAGGTGCTCTCTTCAGATGCCATTCATTTTATATTGGAAAGTAGGGACACTCCCTACTGCTAATCTGTGTGTATCGTGCACAACCAGTAGCTTTATTCCTTTGCATTAGTGAATCTATGAAAGTGGGGATCAGGAAAGGAAAAGGCACAAGGCTCCACATTACATACATACAATGGCTAATGGAGCACACCAAAGAATTCCAGAAGAACATCACCATGTGCTTTATAGGCTGGATCTGCACTGTAGAAATAATTCAGTTTGACACCACTTTGGCCATAGCTTAAAGCTATGAAATTTGGGGATTTGTATTTTGTGAGCTACTTAGCCTTCTCTGTCAGGGAGCTCTGGTGCCACAAGTAGTTACCTTTCCTAGAATTCTATAGCACTGGGCCATGGGAGTTCAAATGGTGTCTAACTGGATTATTTATTCAGTGTGGATGCAGCCACAGATTTAATTGGTTGCTAGAGCACAGCTCATACATGGCCCTTCCCACAGCTCTGTTCCCAGTTTTTACAAGGTTTTGCTTGTTTTCCACATATGGTAAAGTCCAAATAAACAGAGTATTGGTTGTTTTTATGACCTATGCACCAATATACAGTTAAATACATTCTTCAGTAGTGACTTTCAAAATTACCAGCCTTTTTCATCAGTAGATTTACATAACAAGCTTCATTTGGCAGGCTTCTTTAATAAAAATAATATTTTAAAAGTTTGTTTTCATTGTTAGTATTTTGCATTAAAGTGCATAACGAGCTGAATCCTAGTTTAGTCCTCCTCGCTTGATTAGGGAGAGAGTGCACTCAAACCCAGTGTTTTGCTCCAGTTTATTCTTGCTCATGTCTGTAGTGTTAATCTAAGATTCATGGGATGGGGAACGGGAACCCTGGTCCATCACTCCAAATCCCAGATTATTACTCTTCTTCCTCAAATCCTCTCACCTTCTGGGGAAATAGTGAAGGCTAGGGAGATGAGGTGGAGCCAGGTTACCTTCTTGGCCAGGAAGTGACTTGATTCACCCATGCCTTCCCTTTGCAAGGAAACTGAGGCTGAAGGAAATTTCACCAAGTCTATGTCCTCAAAAATTGGAAAACAGGTTGCAAATAAAAGCCATCAATATCTCATGAAATTCTGTCAATGAGTTAGAGTAATTGTAGGATATAAGCCTCATCTGACAAACCTCTATGTTTTTAGACATACAGAAGTAGTTTGGCACATTTATTATGCCCAGAGGCATTTGTTTTGAGGGCAGGGAATATGGGTTGCACCTGGTCCCATCGTACTTAGAATATCTGTCTATCTTCATCCTATAGATCAAAATGCCTCAACACAAAGTTGACTGTATCTAGAATGTAAATCATGAAGTGAATTATTTAACAACATTCAACAAATCATGTCATAATACAAAATCTTGTGGATGGACAGATAGATAAATATTTATCAACAGTCTATATACATAACTTTTAGGAAAGAAGATAGGATGAACTTAATACAAGGGAAGTCTGAAATATTTTGATATTATGAAATAAGACATAGTTAATGACACACTTTTCTGTAATGGCCTCTATCACATTGGCTGGGTTGGCATTTCATGGTAAACCAGAAATCTTAAGAATTATGAACAAGGCAGGGTGCTGCCTACTGTGATTTATTTATTATGACATCAAAACCTGACCCTCTGGCTTATCAACAAATCAACGAAATAAGCCAAAAATAGTTAGGGTTATTTCTCTGGTTCCACTTGCAGAATTCCTTCTTAAAAATAATGTCCAAGACATACTCATTGTCTTAATACTATGGATAATCTTAAAATAAATAAATAAATAAATAAATAAATAACTTTTATTTGTATCCCATTTTTCTACTATAATAGGAATCAAAGCGGCTTACATATTAAGACAAACCAATACAAAACATAAGGAAAGGCCTGACACAGTATACAAGTAAATACATATTTGTATATTGTGTTCTTCAAGAATTTATTGAGCTGCAGTTAGCATCAGGGTATCATGGCTGGGTCATAAATGTAGGTTCTGCAGCTAGCACAAAGCCACACCATGATTTACTTTAAACTTAACAAGAAATACTTAGATATGTTCTTTAAATATTTATTCCTTCTTGTTGTTGTGTGCCTTCAAGTCATTTCTGACTTATGGCAACCCTAAGGTGAACCTGTTGTGGGGTTTTCTTGGCAAGTTTTGACACTGATATATATAAAACTTGTATAAAATATTTTATGTTCCTTTTATTCCAGATAATACATATGCTCCTTACATTGTCAGGATTAGCAGAAGATTTTGACTTGAATGACATTGTATGTTTGTTGATGGTGGCAAAGCAGAGAGAAAATTAAGACACTTGTGATTTGATCATTATTAGAGCATTCCTGTGTGCCATTCTTTGTTTAAACAGTCACACTATCATCCCTAAGTAAAAAAATACAATTTGGTAAAATCACTAGAAGTAGGGGAGGGGGTTAAAAACTGTATAAAGAAGCAATACCATTCACTCTTTCTCTACAATGAGCTTGAGTAGAACCACCCCATTCTTCTTCTGGTTAGATATCTCTATATCACTATTGTCCCAAGGAAGTGTATGTCAGGTAGTCAGCCATACTTTCATGGCCTGAAAACAATCTTGGTAGTGAAACTATGTGAACATTTCAACTAACAGCCCAACATTATGTTCCAGCTAAAATTGGTGCCACTGAACTACTGCTTACCTCTGTGAAAATCTAGGGATATCTTACATTGGGAAAGTCTGTTTTAGGGAGCTGCCTGTGAGAAAGTGGGGCTGTTGTTTATACAGGTGTGTATTTGGTATTCTTTGTTTTCCTAACCCTTGTGTATGCATTCAAAATAGAGTATTTGTGGTGTTGGTGTTTTAGTGTGATAGTATAGCTTAATTTTTTCACAGTTATATCCCCCCCCCTTTTTTTTAAAGCCACTTGTAATAAATAGGGATTATTTTCATATATGGAATTGTGATAGTGTATGTGTGCAGACACTTTAAACATGGTATAAAACAAAATGGTGCATGCTCTTTTTAAAATAATGACAGCAGATTTATAACATTTGAGGATGAAGACAAAGTTTTAACTTTCATATGTGCTACAGTACACAAATAACCACTGTAAGCCAACTAAAATGATGCTTCTATTTAAGCATGGTACAATTCGTATAATAACAGCAACTTTTCTTTCATAAAAGTGCCAAATGTACCCCAGTGTAGATTAACAGCAACCATTTTCAGATATTGGGCATGTGGCATTGGGCATGTGGTGCACACATATGTGTAAATGAGTGCCCTGTCCTAATCCACTACAGGTATAAACCTGAGGCTTTTAAGAAAAAGGGCACAAACTGATTGGACATGTCATTTCACTGTTTAGTTATCAGTCATACTTCTGAAATGTGGCTTTGCAGAAGTACAAGGTGGGGAGTGACATTAATAAGAGCATGTGTTCCAGTGCTCATATCAAATATTTTCCATTCTGTTCAAGGCAGGAGTAGACAACATGGTCCTGTAGAACTTTATGGACCACAGCTCTCATGTTCCATCACCACTTTCAGAGATGACTAGGGGCCTCGGCAGATGGCTTATTGAGCCTTCTTGGAGGCCCGGAAGAGGAGGAGCCACTGCACGAGCGGCGCTCCTTCCTCCTCCTGAGGTCACCCTGGGAGCTGCCGGCCCTCCGCACGGCCAGCGCTTCCGGGGCAACCTCCCGCCGCAGCAACCAGACGCGCTGTGGCGGAAAAGGCAGGGAAAGTGCACCCTACGCTTTTAGGGCGCACTTTCCCTGTCTTGTGGAAGGAGCGCTGATTTAGCGCTCCTTCCAGGGACGCCGCAGGAGCGCCGCGGTCTGGCTTCCACGGTCCCGCAGCGCTCCGGACCAGGGCGTCCCCGACATCCTGGTCTGCATCCCCCACGGACTGATGGGAGTTGTAGGCCCAGAACACCTGGAGGGCCATAGTTGCCCTCCTGTGGTTCAAGGCCTTGAATTGAGGTACTCAGCCACCCCTGCAGCATAGTTGTGCAATCAAAAGGGATGAGAATGAGACATGAGCTTCATGTCTTTTATTCAGTACAGAACCAGTAATATTTGCTGAAGTGCCAGGTTAACTGATGAACACACCTTCCTCTGATAAGTGAGTGTTTACCTCATTCTAGCAGTATAATTGGTAATAGTCTTAGCAAGATCATTTGCATTTCTAATTAAAAACTAAAGGTTGCATTTCAGCTGGCTCAAGATCTGCTATTCAAGATCAATGTGTTTTACAGTTTGAACCTCTGAGGTTAGAAGTACGCACCACTGAATCCAACTGAGTTTATTCCCAGTTAACTATGCATGAAATTGCAGTCCTGCTGATATTCATATATAGTGTTTATGCTCTGTGCAACCCATGCATGTAACGATGATGCTCTCCTGTGATTCAAAATTTGTTGTTACACTGCCACTGTGTCACAGCTGCCATCTTTCACAATTAGGCTGCTCAAGTTCCTTGCAAGAGTGGAAGGAGTGGGACTTACTCAGTACTTTATCTAGCACACCCACTTCTTGATGTTAGATTTAGGGCCTAAGCAGACTGCCAGAAATAGTGCACATTAAATTGAGGCACTGCCCTGGCTCAGTGCTAGGGAATCATGGGAACTGTAATTTATTGTGGCACCAGAGCTCTCTGACAGAGAAGGCTTAATGTCCCAGAAAAAAATACAATTCCCATGACTCCCTAGCACTGAGCCAGGGCAGTGCCTCAATTTAATGTGCACTATTTCTGGCAGTCTGCAAAGGCCCATAGTTGTTGGAGGGAGAAAATATATTCAGCATACATCTCATAGATCCATCTGTGGCCTACTCCCCTTTATTTCCATATCCGTACACATGGAGATGGGAACCACCACATTAATATTAATCAAATTAAATTCCTTTTTTTTTTTTTTTTGAGTGGGATAGGAATTAAACAAGAATGTAAAGATGTTTCTCCCACTGAAACTTAGCATACTTTTGGTGACAAGATTGCAGGGGAGGGTTTTTTTAGCCACCTCTCCTGCTAATTTGGCTGGAGTTTTTCAGTCCATGGCAGGCAGTGGTCAGGATAATAAGTGAATAGGCAGCAAAGAACAAGAGGAACATAAAGAAGAAAAACTTAATTACAAAGGGCAGCTATTTCTGCCCAGTTCTAAAGGTAATCAGAAGCTTGGCATCCAGGGTGAAACAACATTTGAAGTTAAGCGTTGCTCAGGGAATAGGGAATGAGAATTGCCTAAGTACCACAAAAATGTGTCAGATTCTCAATGTGTTGTGAATGTGAAATACTTTTATTTGCAATTAGGTGTGAATGTTTATTTTATTTTATTTTCTTATAAGTTTTAGCTTTCAGAAAGCACACCCTAAAAAATTAAAATAAATTCTATTTTTTTTTTATTTATAAAAAATATTCAAATCAAATAAAACGGACAAGACAGAAACTAAGGGTAATAGTAAAGAATAAAATTATCAAGTACAGCAGCAAAAATGACAATAAAACTATTTTCATGGAATGTGAAAGGATTAAATTATAAATACAAAAGAAACATGATATTTCACTATTTGGAGAAAAGTAAAAACGACATTATATGCCTGCAAGAGACAAAAATAAAGGAAGAAAATACTAAATATTTAAGAAATCCCAAACTAGGACAATGTTATGTTTCGGCAATAGATAAAAGAAAGAAGGGAATAGTAATGTACATCAACAAGAAATTCACATCCAAAGAGATATTTAGGGATAAAAAGGGAGAATGCATCGTAACTGAAGTAAAATCAAAAGAACTTACATTACTGATAATAGGAGTTTATGCCCCTTTAACGGGAAGAAAGAAATATTTTTGAAAGGCTCAAGAAAGATGTAAGGACAGAAGGTTATGATAATATAATAATGCTTGGTGACTTCAACGCGGTAGTAGAACCAAAGTATGATAGAGAATCACTCAGGAAAAAGAAAATAAGTGGAAATCAGGGAAAACTACCAAATTCATTTTTTGAATTAATAGAAGATCTTTCTCTAGTAGATGTATGAAGAAACAAATATGGAGAAGCTAAGGGTTTAACCTTCAATTCAGAAGCACATAAGTCACGATCAAGAATCGACATGTTCTTGGTATCTAGAAATATCCAACCAAAGGTACAAAAAATGGACATTCTAGAAAAGATAACATCAGATCATTATCCAATTTCAATGGAGATAAAAGAAAGAACGAACGAATATTGCTGGAGACTAAAAGAATACTTACTAAAAAAATTAGAGTAATGTGGACAGATTAAATAAAGAACTAAAATTATATTTTAAGGAAAATACAACACAGGAAGTTACAAATAAAGTGATAAGGGACACCAACAAGGCGGTAGTAAGAGTAATATTGACCAAAATTAATGTGGAAGAATGTAAGAAAGAAAGAGAAAAAGAAAACAAAATATTAAATGAATTAAAGAACAAAAAATTAGAATGGGAAAAAAGAAAAGATGAAAAGACAAAGTTGGAGATAGATCTATTAGAACAGGACTTGAGAATGCTCACAGTAAAAGAAATGGAGAAGAAACTACAAGAGAACCAACAAAGATATTTTGAAATGGGAAATAAACCCAGTAAATTGTTAGCAAATATGATAAGAAAGAAGAAGAATAGCAAAATAATTACTGAAATTAGAGAAAATGGATCTAGTATAACAGATCAAGACAGCATAAAAAAAGCTTTAAAAATTACTATGAGAACATATATAAGAACACAAGGAATCATAAAAAAACAGAAGAGAAGATAAAGAAATATCTGGAGAGACAGAATATACCAGAAATAAAAGAAGAACAACTAAAAGAACTAAATAAAAATATAACAGAAAGACACTCCCCGACGAGTCGGGAGGGGTTTCTTGTTGTGCTGGCCAAATAAGGACATGAGATGCCTGGTTGGTCAAGGCGAGCAGGGGAATGGGAACACCTGCGCGCCTTGTCCAATCGGGTTGTTTGGTTGCTACGTCAAGTCTCCCAGTGCTACTGGTCTCACGAGACTTGGGACAAGAGTTTGTTCTTTATAGCTCTGTGCTGCCACGTGAAGGCAGCCATTTTCGAACTTGAACTGAGAGAGTAACATCGCTCCGCTCTTTGCTCTAGCTTTGCTTGCCTTTTGGCCTAGTGCTTCCTTTGGCTTCAGCTGTTTTTGGCTTTTGCCTACTTTTATTCTCACCTTTGTATCAGGGGCTCAGGTATCGGTCCTTGAGCAACCCGTGGGGCGAGTGAGCCCTTCGGGCCGGTCCTCTGCGGCCTGTTGTGCCTCCGCATCCCCAATTCTCGGGGGTGTACACCTGAGGAAGGCCCTGAGGGAGGCATCTTTCACCGGGTGCATGGACCCGGTACAGGATTTGAGGCCCAGAGACGCCCCGGTAACCCCGGTCTGGTAAGGTTGGGACCACATCGCTTGTTCGGGAGGGTTGGTTACACTTCTCCCCAGCGGTGAGTGTGTTGAAGATGGCAGTCTTCGGGTGAGGGCTCCGCAAGGACCCTCGGTGGACACCTTTCCCCTTGGTGGTTGCCAGTGATGCTTCCTGGCTGTTTGCATCTCCTGTGAGACTTGGGAAAGGGCGGCCTGCTGGCCTGGTGGTAATCATCCACAGTTGGATGATTTGGCTTGGGCCTGTGTTCCATTTACTGAGGTTAAGATGCCACGTAGTAAGGTCCAATCCAAGAAGCGCGCAGCTTCAGCCATGCCTAGCTTGGGTCACTCTGCTTCGAAGAGGCCTTCCCAGTCTAACAGCAGAGATGATGAGATTTCTGCCCAGGTGGCACAACTGGGCAAAATTGTTCAGGCTTGTGTGGCGCTTTGCAATCAACTTGCACAGAAGGAGCTACAGGCTACAGCCACCAGCTTGATTGCCAGCCCTTCGAGTACCAGTAACACCGAAGTGTTGCTTCATCTCATTCTCAGGTGGCGGATGCTACACTGGGTCCATCGGTGGTTTCAGCTATGGAGGCTGGGCACGCCACTATTGCTGATGTGTGGGATCTCTTGAAAAGAATCCCGGGTGTGAAGGCGCAGGGTGCAGCTGCCCCTGTGTCTGAGCAGCCTACTTTGGCTGATTTATATAACCTCTTACGAGGGGTGGTTCTTCCAGGTGGTGCAATGGAGCAGAAACGTGGTGAACAGAGAGGTGATCAAGCTGCTGCTGCCTCTGCTGTGTTTGACACTCGAGCTGTTGCGGGGCCACACTTCGGAGGATCAGTGCAGTCAGTTGGCGAAGCTTCCCAGCAAGCTTCAGTTTCAGGTTTGTTTCATAATATTGCACATGCTAATTGGCCTACCTCGGTGGTAATAATAATAATAATAATAATAATAATAATAATAATAATAATATTTTTTATTTATATCCCGCCCCTCTGCAGAGCAATCGGGGCGGCTTACAACATTACAATTTCCATACATTAAACAGAACATAAAATCCTGAATCCCACCCATCCTTTAAGAAGTAAGGGTTCCTCTTATTCTAGGCCGGGTGGTGCTGGGCTTAGTGTATCTCCCCCAGATGACATCGGATGGTAATGGTATGGACTCCAGGTGGCCAGGTGGGTCAGGGTGTGGCTTTGGAATGGCCCAACCCTGTGGTTTTGGATGCACCCATGCAGGTGCCTGCAATTTCACAGGTCCCTGACACTTGGGCGCAAGGTGGTCAGCCTACGGCTGTAGTTAACAACACCTCTGTGGTGTCTCTTTCAAGTTCTCCTTTGTTATCTGGAGTGGTTGGGAATGTGGAATCTACACCTTATGCTGGAATGTCTACACCCCTTGGTTCACACCTTCCCCTTTCCACTAAGTAAAGGATTTGGAAGGCTGACTATATTGATTTATTTACTCTGACTTTTAGGGATCCCGAGCCGAGGATCATGGTAAAAGATGGGATTATTTTTAGTTTGCCAAAAGAGTTTCAAGCGCTCAAATGCCCTAAGCTAGAGAGCAATTTCGTTAATTGGATTATGGGCTTCACTATTTACAGAGGTGTTATAGAGGAAAAAGAGCCACTCAGATCTCCTGACTTTTCTAAATATCAGGAGATTATGATAAAAGCGTACACTAACTGCCATCACAACTCAAGGGGTGCAGCATGGTTTCAATATGATGTGCAATTTAGGATGAGAGCTGCACAGGATCGCTCCTTGTCTTGGAGACATGTTCAGTCCGATCTTTGGGCTGATGTTATGGTGGGGGCCTCCCCCTCGGGCAGGTGTGACAATGGGTATGTCCCGATGATTACCATGCCAAGAGGGCCAAATGCAAGGCCTGCCACTGGAGAGAGAAGGCAATTTGGCTTATGCTGGGACTTTAATGCTGGCAAGCGTAAAAGACAACCCTGCAGTTTGAGCACAAATGTAATACCTGTGAGGGTGGCCACCCTGGAACTTCCTGTGCTAGAGGAAAAAGAACAGGAGTAGGTACTGCCCCCCAGCCAGCTTCACCTGGCAGAAAAGGCCCCGTCACCAATTAAGTTAGACACTATGGTGGCATGGCTAAAGGTTTACCTTAATAAGGAGGCTGCTATCTATTTATTTCAGGGTTTTTCCTTAGGCTTTCGTATTCCCTATACAGGCCCTAGGATTCCTCACTATGCACCCAATGCTCATTCTGTGAGGGAGTTGCCGAGCATTGTGAGGGAGAAATTAGCTAAGGAAATAGCTGCAGGAAGGATTTCGGAACCGCATGATCAGCTACCTATCCCCACGCTTCACTTATCTCCTTTGGGTGTAGTTCCTAAAAAAGCCCCTGGGGAATTTAGGTTGATTCATAATTTATCATACCCAAAGGGTGAGTCAGTGAACGATGCTATTGATCCTGGGCTTACCTCTGTTAAGTACACATCGTTCAACTCAGCAGTTAAGATGATTAGGAATTTGGGCATAGGAGTCCTTTTAGCTAAGTGCGATATTAAGTCTGCATTTAGACTCCTTCCTGTACACCCAGATGATTTTGACTTACTGGGTTTTTCAGTTTGAGGGAAAATATTGACAAAGCCATGCCAATGGGATGCTCAATTTCTTGTTCAGCTTTCGAGACATTCAGTACCTTTCTCCATTGGTGTGCAGTTAAGCGGACTGGTAATAGAGCCATAGCACATTATTTAGATGATTTTTTTTAATTGCTGGGAATCCCAATTTTTCACAGTGTAAGGATTCCTTAGCTCAATTTCAGGAATTAATGTATGAGCTAGGTGTACCCTTAGCGGATGAAAAGACCGAGGGTCCACATACTCGACTTACCTTTTTGGATATTGAGATTGACACCATAGCTGGAATTTCTCGTTTACCTAATGAAAAACTAGTGGCTATGAGCCAGCAAGTTGGGGCCATGTTTGGGAAACAAAAAGCTACCTTTCATGAATTTAAATCACTTACAGGTCTTTTGAATTTTGCCTGTAGGGTTGTAGTTCCGGGATGAGCATTCTGTGCGAGATTGTATAGGGCTACTGCAGGAATAGTGGCCCAGCATCATCGCATTAGAATCACAAGGGGCATTCGTGAGGATTTGAAGGTCTGGGACTCCTTTTTGGAGCAATTCAATGGCATATTGTTTTGGAGATCTGAAATGCTGCTGAGGGCAGACTTTCAGGTGCATTTTGATGCTGCTGGTGCCCATGGCTTCGGTGTTTATTGGAATGGCCAGTGGGCTGCAAAGGCATGGCCTTCTGCATGGGTCAAAAGTGGTCTGACTAGAGACATTACGTTTTTAGAACTGTTTCCTATAGTGGTGGCTGTGCACTTGTGGGCAAGATAGTTTGCTAACAGGACCGTCTGGTTTTGGTGTGACAACCAGGTGGTCGTGCATGTGGTAAATTCTTAGTCCACCAAGTCTCCTAAAGTTATGGGCTTGGTAAGGGCGATGGTGATGCAATGCTTGAATTATAATGTGTTGTTTAAAGCTCAACATGTTCCTGGTGTGCTTAACCCTTTGGTGGACGCCCTTTCTCATTTTCAGCTCTCCAGGTTCCGGCAGCTGGCTCCCAAGGTGTTGACACACCCGTTGGAGGTACCGGAGTCACTCTGGAGCCTTGGAGATTAGAAGTTCATAGGACAATTTTGAACTCCATTGCCCTGTCTACACGCAAGTCCTATCAAACAGCTTTGAATTCGTTTAATCAATTCTTACTGGAAATTGGGGAGGATCAAAAGTGACCAATTGAAGTTGACCTGGTCCTTTATTTTATAGTTTATCTTAAGCACGCAGGACTTTCACCTGTCACTATCCGGGGCAGGTTGGCCGCCCTGGCATTTTACTCTAGGGCAAAGGGCTGTTTTG
Organism: Phrynosoma blainvillii; assembly: GCA_026167975.1. Taxonomy (NCBI): domain Eukaryota; kingdom Metazoa; phylum Chordata; class Lepidosauria; order Squamata; family Phrynosomatidae; genus Phrynosoma; species Phrynosoma blainvillii. Next base: position 197,439,198 of record JANUYF010000001.1, on the reverse strand, counting down.
ATCCTACTATGGACTTTAGGGTCAAAAGAGCAGTGGAGGGTTGGTCCAGAGAATCCCCTGTCACAAAAGACTCACGATGGCCGATAACTGGCCCTGTCCTGGCTAAGTTATCGGATCAATTAGCCCATACATGTTATTCCCCTGGGGAAGAGGCTTTATTCAAAGCGGTATTTGCTACAGCCTTTTTTTGCTGCTTTAAGAATCAGTGAGATTGTGCCTGCATACCGTAATGATAAATCTGGCAGGGCTCTATCAATTTCTGATATTATTTTAACAGAACAGGGGATTAAAATCCACCTTAGCCGCTCTATGACTGACCAGTTGGCAAAGGGTCAGTCTATTTCCTTGGCTAAAGTGCCACAAGGTCAAATTTGCCCAGTGATAGCGATGATTAACTACTTGAACATTAGGCCTAATTTGGCTGGCTACCTATTTATTTCACTTGTCTGGTTTGCCCTTAACGCAATTTCAATTTAGGGCTGTGTTAAAGGAGACTGTAAGGAGGGCTGAGTTGCCTCAGGAATGTTTCTCCTCGCACTCCTTCCGTATTGGAGCAGCAGCCACTCATGGTTTGAGTGAAGCCGATATTTGCAGAATTGGCATTTACGTCCTATGTCAGGCAATAAGGTAACTGGACTCCTGATAAGCCACATTAACTTATTTTGTTTTGTTTCAGCTGGCTTTTACCACAGCAATATATGGATCACAGGCCACAGCCTGGTCTTCTGGGCGGAACGCCACCTTTTGGACAATCGTCGTGATAATACATTGGGCCTTTCACACATTGGACTCACTGAGTGGTTCAGGCAAAGGGGCATGATGTGGGGATCTCTCCTTTCTTTTATCATGGAGTTGGCATGTTCGTGCTCACAACTCCAGGTTTTGGTAGTAAACCTGGGGGAAATGACTTGGTTTGGATTCCGTGCTTACAGCTGGCTAAACAGATAGTCAAGGACATGCAAGAATTCCAAAAGATTTTATCGGGCACTGTGATCCTTTGGACCAAACTTTTGCCAAGGCATTGCTGGCCTGGAGTGCAGAAGGACATGGCAATTAATAATGCTCGGCTCTGGCTTAACTGTTATGTGGCTAAGCAGCTCTCTAAAATGGGCATCTTTTTAGTTGAGCATGGTTTTAAACTTGACCAGCTGCAGCTGTACAGGGGGGATGGGGTCCAGCTCTCTCCAGAGGGATCGGAGATGTATGTCACAGCACTCTCTGATCAAATTGTAAAAATGGTCTGGGGGGGAAGAGGGGATGCCTAGGTAGGCTGGCCCCCTCTTGTGGTGGGTAATGACCCCCACCCACAGGAAAATTAATCTGGCTATTTAAATTAATTGGGGTAAAATTGGCATAAGACAAATTTAAAGGAAATGATGTATGCAGTTAAATGCATGACATTATTAATTTGCATGACATCATATGATGTAATATGATGTCATTTCTGGGGGGAGGGGTTTGTAAATTTGTTGATATTATTGTTTACTTATTTTGTCACGTGCGGTGAAGGACCACCCATTTGGGGGGTTACACCTTCACTTTCATACGTGACAAATTTGTTAATATTTATTGGTTTATAAATAGACCCTGTACAGCTAAATAAAAGTTGTGGCCTGTTTTAAACCCCAAAAGAGGCGTCTCGTGTCCTTTGTGCCAGTGCAAGAGGAGATATCTAAAGTTATAAAAAGAATGAAAACAGGAAAGGCACCAGGGCCAGACGGCCTCTCTACTATATATTACAAGAAATTGGAAGGAAGCTTAGTAACACAACTATGTAAAATGATAAATGACATATTTCTAAAAGGAATTCCGGAATCATGGAGGGACACTTTTATAATGCTAATCCTAAAAGAAAAGAAAGAACCATGGAATGTCAAAAACTACAGACTTATATCATTGATTAATATAGATTATAAAATATTCACCTCAATCATAGCAGACATGTTGGAGAAGATTTTGAATGAGATAATAACAGAAGATCAAAACAGATTTCTTCCGAGAAGACATATAAAAAATAACATCAGAGAAGTTATTAATATTATAGAACATTTCAAAATACATAATGAAAAGAAATTGGCCCTGATCTGCATAGATGCGGAAAAAGCTTTTGACCAGGTGAACTGGATATTCATGAAAGAGGTGACAAAAAAATGAATATGGGAGAGAGATTCAACAACTGGATAAAGACAATATATAAGGAACAAAAAGCTCAATTGATAATAAACGGAGAAAAGACAGATAACATAAAAATAGAGAAGGGAACTCGACAAGGCTGTCTTCTCTCACCTCTCTTGTTTCTAATGATGTTAGAAATATTGATTATAAAAATCAGAGAGGATCAGAAGTTATATGGAGTTAAGATAAAGGGCCAGGAGCACAGAATAAAAGCTTTTGTGGATGACATCATCTGCTTTTTGGAAGATCCACTTAAGAGCTTGGACAGATTATTACAAATTATGAAAGAGTTTGGAGAAGTATCAGGTTTTAAAATAAATCAAAATAAATCAGCAATACTAACTAAGAATATTTGTAAAGAAGAGGAAGAACAAATAAAGGAAATATCAAAGTTCAATATAGAGAAAATGATAAAATACCTAGGACTGATTATTACTAAAAGAAATGTGGATCTCTATGAAAATAATTATAAAAAGATATGGGAAGAGATCAAAAAAGATTTAACTAAATGGACTAAATATCAAATATCCTTTCTAGGTAGAATATCCATAGTAAAAATAACTATACTACCAAGGATGATCTACCTATTCCAAACATTACTGATAATACACAATGATGAATGATTTAACATCTGGAGAAAAGAAATTTCTAAATTTATATGGAAGGGTAGGAAGCTGAGAATTAGGTGGACGAGTTTAGTAGAAACAACCTCCTGGATTTGAAATTGTATTACTATGTGTGCTATATGGAGTGGATAGAGGACTGGATCAGATTGAAGAACACAAAAACATTAAATTTTGAAAGTAGTAACATGCGATTTGGCTGGCACGCGTATTTATGGTACGACAAGGCGTCAGTAAACAAAGACTTCGAACACCATTATATTAGGCGAGGATTACTGAGAGTATGGGCAAAAATAAGAAAGAAACACTATAGAAACTTCCCCCTCTGGTTATCTCCACAGGAAGCCATCTTTGGTAGAAGTAAAAAAAAAAAAAAAAAAACCATACGGAAAATGGATAAGATATCAAGATATCACAATGAAAAAAGGAAAAGGAACACACGTAATGAAAACTAAAGAACAGCTAGACATGGAAGGTATTGACAACAACTGGTTTTTATATTTGCAATTAAAAGAAAGATTCAAATTGGATATGAAAATAAATGGATTTGAGGAACAAAACACAGAACTGGATAAGATAATTATAGATAAAGAAGGCAATCATATAAAGAAATACTATAAATTACTTACAGCAAGAGATCTAAAAAGAGAAACAATCAAGCAAGTAATGATAGACTGGGCAAAAGATATAAAGAAAACTATTACATTGAAAACTGGGGAAAAGAATGGTTACACACAAATAAGTTCACACTTTGTCAAGATCTAAAGGAAATTTTTATAAAAAATTATGCATAGATGGTACCTTTCACCAAACAAATTAAATGCAATATACAGTACAGGGAAAAGGAACTGTTGGAAATGTGAAAAAAGAAAAGGAACATTCTATCACATGTGGTGGAGGTGCTCAAAATCAAGAAAGTACTGGGGAAAAATAAGTAAAACGATAAACGAAATATTAGATTTAAACATACCTAAATGCCCGAAACTTTTTTTACTGAATATGTTAAATGAACTAGATAAAGAAACAGAAAAAAAAAATATGGACGTATCCTTCTATATATGATCTCAATCGCTAGGATAATCTATGCAAGGTATTGGAAATGCAACAAAATTCCCAGTATAGAAGAATGGATACTAAAGATAAAGGAGGCTAAGAGAATGGATGTGCTTACAACGCTATTACACGATAAGTCAACAGATAAAGTAAAAAAACAATGGGAACCAATAGAAATATATATAAGAAAAAGAATAATTAGAAAAAAGGGCAATCAATGAAAAAATGTTTAAGGGAACGTAATAAAAATTAAGGACTAAAAGGGCCTATAGAGATCAAGAAGAATAAAAGTGGACGAACAAATCAGAAGAGAAAGGAATTATACAAATGGACAATAAGAAAATGTATTAATATACGAGCATAATTGTAAATAAGTAAAATATTTGATTGACCAATGAATTTAAATGCAATAGATAAGAGCTATTAAATTAGACAATAAGAATATAAGATATAGCTAACCACTTTTAATTGCATAAGGATGAGAGATATGAAATAAATCAGCAATTTGAAGTAAAGGTTACTCAAACTGGGAAGAAAGGAGATTCAAAGGACAGTAATTAATACTAATACTAGAAATTGTTTGGTTATGAATGAGTAGATACGGTAAGCAATAGAATTATATCTCAGCAAGTAGAGAATGTAAGAAAGAATGAATTTATATTTGAATTGATTGTATGTTGAATTGATTGTTTATTTGTTTGCACATTTTAATTTAATAAAATTTAATTAAAAATAAAAATAAAAAAATTCTAGATATCACTGGAGGAAGAAGGGAAAGATACACAGCCGTGGATACCTGCAGAGTGATGATGGACCACCAAAGAAGCAAAAATCAATTTCAAGAGTTGGGGAATTGTTGGTGAGGTCAAGCATGACAAAAGAATTGCTAAATTTGTTGTGATGGAGACACTGGCTCTTCAGCTCATGGGAAAAATTGATTTTGTGAATTTTGTTCAGTTATCTTGTTTCAGGAAATATATTCATCATGTATTTCAAGACTCGGTGAAGCAGAAATTAACATAACACAGTCAGCACATGGGAAACACTAATAGAGTGGATGTGTGATAGCAACCTCTGCAGATTGCTGGACTAAGGGAAAGAAGAATTTTATAGGAGGTAGCAACTCACACCAACCCAAATGCAATCAAGTGTGGGTTTGTGGTGCTAGATTTCAAGCATTTTAAGATGACCACACATATGACATCCTTTTAAAGGCATTAAATGATTATATGATCAGTTTCAAATTTACAGAGTTTGGAATTAATAGAAAAGTCATATGTAGCACAAGTAATAATGGGTCAATTTTTGTCAAAATATTTCAAGTTTCCCAGGTCCAAAAAACAGTTCTTGTGGACTTTGGTAATGAGAACAATGAAGAGGATGAAGTAAAATTTGTGATTGTGTCTGATATCCTGCACAAAGGAACAAGGAAAGGGAAGAAGTAGCAGAAACTGAACACTCCTTCTTTTTGCTGTTACAATGGAGATGTGCCAAAGAAACTCTCAGCCTGGTAGCTATGCAAAACATCCAAACCTTGATTTCTAATTCCTTGATTGAAAAGAATTGTGGACCAAACAGTTAGTGTAAACTGCAGAGATTGTGCACAACATCTGTGGTGTGTATTTGAAAATTCCTAACAAAACCAAGAGGAATTCCACATCTGATACACTGAGGCAACTATTGTATATGGGTTCCTTTCTACAATGCCTGAAAAGGTGGAGAGCACTGTGGATTATTGTTTCTGAGGGAAAATTTCAGATGTTTATTGTCTGGCCATACAGGAGTACAAAGGTCATAGGGCCATTAGCTTACTCCTGAGACATTTTGCAGAGGAAGGAGGCCATGTTCATGGGCAAACATAAGATAAGGAAAAAGGAGTGCTTTAGGGCCATCAGACCAGGGTGTGTGCAATCCAGCATTATGTTTTCTGTCCAGCAATAGGTTGCCTAGATACAACAGGAAATAATTAGCTAACCCTTTGTTTCTCTAAAAGCCTGAGGCTGCCAGCTGAAATCACTACAAGTACAGTTTAACACATTCCAACCAGTAAGGGCCTATGCAGACCGGCACTATAGGCCAGCCTGGGGGTGGAGTTGGGGTGGGACAACTGCATGCTGGCCGCCCCGACTCCGCTCTGACACTGTGTGCCTATCCACAAGGCGCATGGTATCAGGGCACAAAAGAGCACAAAAGAACCACGGCAGCAGCTCTAAGGGTGGCTTTTTGCTGCCCCAAATAGGAGCGGCATTTTGCTGCTCTTTTGGGGGCAGTAAAAGAAAGTCCAGAGCCACGGCGTTTGGTTGCCACGGCCCCGATCCACTGCTCCCAGGGACAGCCCACAGTCACCCCTTCTTGGCCGTGTGCATTGGCCCTAAGTGATACCTTTCCTTTTCTTAGCTTCCATTTTTTCTCTCGCCTATACACACTAGAAACCAAACTGAAGGCTAAATTTAAAAATACCAGCCAGAGGGAGGACAACTGCAGCAATGGGTCTCAAGAAATAAAATAGCTGAGAGAGACAAAAGAGAAGACTGTCACCAAAGCTGCACCAATTATAAGGGAAGGGGGATTCAGTTGAGAGGAACTCTTCAGATATCTGAATACATGCAGTACAAAAAATATCCTCTTCTCTGTGTGAGTTTCCATGCCCTTTTCAAACACACCCCACTGACATGTCATCTACTGTAGCAGTTAACTGCTGCTTCAGTAACCAAACTCAAAATTGGAACAAAGTGCAAAGTGAAATCGAAATGGGATTTTTCACCTACATTCCGGTAAGGTTTTAGTGCAGTAGTGTAACGTATACTTAAAGACTAGTTTAGAACCAACACAATTGAAGTCAATACCTCCCCCTTTCAAGATAAACATAATAAGTGCAGTTCTTTCAGTGTAAATCTAACACAGTGGCACCTTTGTACTAACTTTCCTCTTCCTGCCTATACATGACCTCATTGTCACTACACTTAAAATCTTCCCTTATCTGAACACTATGAACTGCATTGAACACCTCCTTGGAAGAATTCTGAGGGAAAGATGGACACATATGTGCATATGCGCACATTGTAGACAGGCAAAATAATTTAATTACCCAGGTTTCCTAAGCTTGTGTATTGGGGAAAAAATGGTTTAGTGAGGCCTTATTCCTTGTGTTTTCCATGTAAGCACTATAGTGCCATTGGAAACATCCAAATGGTGAAGGGTCTGGAAACCATGACCTATTAGGAACGACTTAGGGAACTGGGTATGTTTAGCCTGGAGAAGAGGCAGCTAAGATGGGATATGATAGCCCTGTTTGAATATTTGAAGGGATGTCATATTGAGGAGGGTGCTAGCTTGTTTTCTGCTGCTTCAGAGAATAGGACTCGGAACAACGGATGCAAACTACAAGAAAAGAGATTCCACCTCACCATTAGGAGGAACCTCCTGACAGTGAGAGCTGTTCAACAGTGGATCACACTCCCTCAGAGTGTGATGGAGTCTCCTTTTTTGGAGGTCTTTAAACAGAGGCTGGATGGCCATCTGTTGGGGATGATTTGATTTTGAGTTCTTGCATGGCAGGGGGTTGGACTGGATGGCCCTTGTGGTCTCTTCCAACTCTATGATCGATGATTTTATGATTCTACGATTCTATGATCCCTCTGGTCACTCTGTCCCACACTACACACACATTCAAAAATAGTACAAGCTAAATATGTACCCAAGCACACACAATCAGTTTATTTTGTAAATCTATCCTCACATAATAATGTAACAGACCCCTGGCAAGTGTACCTTAAAGGAGATTTCAGTTGTCATGGTGAATCCATGTGTAATGACTGGCTCTTCTTCAGCTGTTCGGCCTTTCCAGCAGTCCAGCTCAACACAGCGGCAGCCAGACAAAAGTACTTGGCGATACATCTCAACAGAAGAGTTACCAGCCAGCTGCCCAGCTGCAACAACATAACAAGGAACATGAGACAAGGGGACCCATTATGGTTTATGGACTAAATGCACATAATACAAGAATAATGAAAGCTTTTATTATCTGTCTCCCCCAGTGGTAAGAAACAAGATGACAAATCCCTTTAAGATGCATATAATCAAAGGAAAATCATGTCCTAGTCACTACTGTAGAGTGCTGCTTTCTCCCTCAGATTCAGTGCTATAAATAATCCCTGACCTGACTCTAGAAAATTATACTGATACATGGCAGTGGGAGAAAATCATAAAGCAAGAGGGAATAGTAAATACAAATGTATTTAATTTATCTTATCTTGGTGTTAAATATTTCTGTATTATTAAAGGACTAAAAGAGTTCCTCTGACAGCTATGGCATTTCTTGCAACAGCTCCAAAGGAGTAATAAAAAAGCCAAGAGATCTGGGCACATCAGATGATGGATTTGACTACAGTCTCTCATATTGCAATTAACTGCCTCTAAAAAGACTAACTTCTGGAAAATATAGTAAGGCTCATGCCATTTAAAGACCATGCAAGACAGCTGGGGAATATTTTTTTTTCTGACAAGCATATATATTTTAGCACAGGGCCATCTTCCTTTTTTGTTTTGTTTTTTGTTAAGTCTGCAGTTTCTAGTACTTTGGAGAGCACCACGGAACTGAGTGATCAGTACTGACAATTCACTAAGGTTATTACAGTTCCTGGAATATTACATGATACTCTTCACTTTGATTTAGCCATTTTAAAATTATTCATTACGCACTCAATGGACCCTGGCCAGTTGAATGGATGCCCTTGTAAGTGTCATCAGCTTCAGTGTGAAACACTACCATGTGTTCAGTTCTTTCAACTGAAGTCAGTGTCACTATGTAGTACAATTCTATGTATGGCTATTCAAAACTAAATCCCTTCAGTGGGGCTTATTTCTAAGTGAGTGAGATATAATTGAACCACGAGATGGCTTGACTTTAGCTAGACTTGATGTGGTGGTGGTGATTATGATACCCTTACAACATCAATACAATCTGCCCTCCATATCTGTGGACTTGCCATCTGCGGATTTGAGCATCCATGTATTTAAGTATCTGTGGATTTGAGCATCCATGGATGGCAAGTCCGCTTGGGGCTGGAGGGGGGGGGGGCAGGAGCAGCGGCAGCAGAGGAGGAGAAGGGAGGAAAAGGAGGAGGGAAAAGGAGGATGAGTGGTGGCAGTGGTGATATGGGGATTAAGAGGAGGTGGAGAAAGAAGGGGAAGGAAGAGCAGAGATGGGTTGAAGAGGAGGAGGAAGGAAAGGGGGAGGAAAGGGAAAAGAATGATGGTAGCAGTGGCAGGAGGGGGCTAAGAGGAGGAGGAGGAAGGAAAAGGCAGAGGAAAAGGAGGAAGAGTGTAACTGGGTTAAGAGAGGGAGGAGAAGAAGAGGAGGAGGAAGAAGAGGTAGCCCCCTGCCACCCGCCAAGGTGAGAGCGGCGAGGCTGGCTTGGGGGGGGGGCAGGGGCAAAGTGCCATTGCCCTCAATGGTAGTGTGGTCACATGGTTGCACTCCCATTAAGTACTATAGGACTTGAGCATCCATGGATTTTAATATTCACCGGGGTGTGTGTGTCTGGAATTGATCCCCCATGGATACCAAGGGTCCACTGTATATTTAGGGGGCCAAATGGGCCAAAACATATCACAACCTATTTCTTGGTTATATTTGATTCTGTGTTTCATTTTCCAATTAGATTCTGTTTTAGGGTTGTTATTTCAACAATAAAAATGAATTTTGGGCCGATGCAGATGGCCCGTTTGGGGCAGCTCTGGGCCACCCCAGGAGTGGTGGATTGGGGCCATGGAAACCATGCACTGAGGCCCCGATCCTCCTTTATGCCATGCCAAAAAGAGCGGCAAAATGCCACTCCTTTTTGGGGTGGCAAAAGGCTGTCCTTAGAACCGCTGCTGCGGCTCTTTTGTGCCCTTTTGGTGCAGCATATGCACACACTATGCCAAGAGGGCACCCTGATGACACACGCCATGCGGACAGGCACATGGCATCGGGGCGGAGTTGGGGCAGTCGGTGTGTGGCTGCCCCACCCCAACTCCACCCCCAGGCTGTCCCTTTTGCCCAGTCTGCATCAGCCCTAAGTTAGTCTGAGGAGAGGAAGGGGCAATTCATATTGACATCCTGGTGGCCTGGAGATGAAGCCAGGAATGGGTTTACTTATCCGTTTAGGTAAAGAGAGCTGCAACCAGGAATGTCATTCATTAATGTTGTTCTTGAAAGAAACAGTGACTAATTTTAGCACTTTTCCTCCCACTAATGGAAAATATCTTGGAACTGCACAGTTTTTCACTGACTATTCATAGTTTGGGACTTATTTTGTGTAAGATTCTCATCTTTCTTTACACAGAAAACTCTATTTTCTGTACAGGAAACAAGATTTTCTAAACAGAAAGTATGTATTTTGTACAGAAGTTGTTCTGTTCTGGGAGGGGGGTCATGTGTGAATTTTGTGCAGAATAAATCCCAAGTTGCACAGATTCTTTTCAGTCCAGAATTCTTCTCATCAAGGTTTCTAAACACTCAAAAAACACATTTTTAACAATTATTTCAAATATTCTTTCCATTCCTAGCTGTAGCCTACTACTTTCTTCTTTTCTCCTGGTATCTGCTTCATTCACTGTCTACTTTATTCCACTCTTTTCCTTCCAGCCTCTTGTTCTTTTCCCATGAAAGAAATTGTAAACCCTTATCCAGTGGATGCAAAAAATGCCCTTCCCAGCCACCAAAATGCCAGCAGCAGCAAAACTCCCCATAGGGGGCTACTCTAATGAAACATATGGGGCTCTGAAAGAGATTTGCTTTGGATTAAGCTCAACAGTCAGAAGTCAAGAGTAGGGATGATGACCCTTTGTCTCTCCAGGTGTTCTGGAATTCAAATCTAATAATCCTCTACTTATTTCATATGCAGAGTGGGTTGATGGGAGCTGAAGTCCAAAACAACCGAAGGGCCAAATGTTCTGCAACCTATTTTAGATACAGGCATCATCTCACATCCTCTTTCCAATTTTAGATGATGATAATGATAAATCTTCACACATAGATCTGAATCCAGCTGCTAGACTCAACTAGAGTAAATATGTTGTTTCAATGGAACTTACATAGATGTTGTTAATGTACTAATTTCCCACTGGTTCCATGTGTCTACTCTAGTAGCAGCCAGGACTTGATTCAAGTCATGGTCAGATTTGCTGGGAAACTATTATCTCATATTGCAGATATTTTGTAACTGAAACTTTTTACCTTCACAGTCCTTTTCATAAATCACTGCATGTATTAGTTCTGGTAAGAGATAGACCCAGTTTTAGTTTATGTTGAATTAACTGAACTCTCTTCAGAAGGATTTCCAGAAAAGGTGAGAATGTCAATAATTTCTTTCAATATGTAATCCCCTGCCCTCTCAAGTGGGTACAGTCTTTCCAGATGCAAAATAAACAACAAGTAGGTGTTGGCTTTTATAAGTGATTACTTCTCAAGAAACATAAAAGAGGATATGTTCAGTCGCATGCTCCTAACAGTCTATGGTACAGACTCAATTCAATACAGGTGATGTCCCTAAACAAACTCTGTCAGATACTGTGCAATGTAGGGCATGGGTAGAAGGGCCAGAGAAGAAAAGATGCCAATATTTGCTAGGAAATGGTCTAAAATGTAAAACTAAGGGGGGAAGCAGACGGCGCAAAGTGCCATCTTCAGGGCAAGGAAGGGGAGGGGTAGCCACACGCTGGGCGCCCCAACCCCTTCCCGAAGACGTCATTGGAGTGCTCCGACGATGCCTTTCCGCTGCAGCATCCACACACGCTGCAGTGGAAAAGCCGCCGAAGGTGCGCCGGCAGCCTTTTGCAGAGCACCTTCGGTGATTTTTTTTTCCACTTGAATTTATTCGGTCCTTGACCAGTACAAAAATGTTAAAATACATAAAAATATATAAAATATATAAAATGTCTAAAATATTATATATATATATATATATATATTAGACCAACAGAGCAATGGACAAACTAAAAATAAACTATAAATACAATGACCAACCAAATCTTCCTGCACAATTGTGAGATGTTCATTTATCAATTTATCAATTTATCAACTGAGGTCGCAATTTACAAACAATGTAACAAAATTTGGCCACCATATGAGATACTGTAAGGTCATTGTTGTCTAGAAGAAGACGTAAATAAAAAGTGTCAGATTTACCTGGGAATTTACTCAATAGTGGACTGATCAATTGATGTCGAGCGTCCCTATAAAACTAACAGTAAAGGAGAACATGCTCATTGGTTTCAACATTGCCCGAACCACATGGACAGAAACGAAAATCAAAGGGTATTTTTTTAAATCTGCCTTCGAGCATGGCCGTAGGCATCACATTAAAGCAAGCCAGCGTTAGGGCCCTCCTAAACTTCAGAAGAGTAACATAGAATAGATAAGGAGCCGGGGAAGGGACCAAAGCTAAAGGACTAAACAATACATATTTTGACAGGGAAACAGAGTCCATGCCTCTTTCTGCTTCTATAATTTTTTGTTTGATCATAGATTTGGCTCTGTCAGTATCAAGTTTTAGAATTTCATCGTTATTGAGGCCTAGTTCATACAGTTTCTTGAGAATAGAACTTCCCCAGGAAGATTTGAATGGATCTGAAAATATTAATTTTGTCAGGCCTCCATGGATCTTATGCAGTTTCTGCCAATAGGTAAGTATGCTAATCCATAGACTAGATTCTATTTTGATGGTCCCAGCCTCCCTTCTGAGGAGAGCATTTGGAACACAATGAGCAACCTGAAAAATTCTTCTAAGAAACTTTGTTTGCACCCGTTCCATTAAATTGATGTTACTGTATGGTCCCAGTTGGGCTCCATATAGAAGTTGAGGGCGAACCTTGGCATTAAACAATTTGATTGCGGCCGGAATGAACTGAGCACCTTTACTGAAAAAAAATCTTAGTATTGCCACTACGGTTCTTTGGGCATTGCTGATCACATATTCTGAATGGGCAGATCTCCTACCCGTGTTCTGGAACACAATTCCCAGGTATTTAAAAGTCTTAACCTGATCTATATGTTGTCTATCAAGAGTCCATTGCATCAATTTGGGGCGATGAGCAAAAGTAAGAATCTTGGTCTTCGAAGAGTTAAGTCAAAAGCGGACTTAAAGTCAACCTTCGGTGATTTGTGGAAGGAGCGCTATTTTAGCGCTCCTTCCTGGGGCGGTGAAGCTGTGCTGCGGGGCTGAGGAATGTGGATGCCTCAGCCCTGCGGCGCAGCTTCCCGGGGCGGCCCCGTGCCACCTGTCTGCTTAGCCCCTAAACCCTTCTCTTGGGGGAGTGCTCTTTGTATATACTTCTTTTATTAAAATATTTCTTTACTATTTTTCTATCCCAAACAATATTCCAGGTAGCCTGCATAACTCATTACAACAAAAGATCCACCTTGGAAAATGTTCATCTGCTGTTTGTTTAGAAGTGTAGCATCTCTAGCTTTCCCCAATAAATCAGTGGAGTCTTTGCATTGCTACTGATCTGAATAGGCCCTGATCTGAAAATTCTGTGGCAGGTAATGTAGGGTAAAATAATCACTTTGCTCTTGAAACTAATGTTGACCCAAGGCCCTTCAGGGGTGATTTGATTTCTACTCCACCATTGCAGATTGAGGTGAAGATTTAGCAGCCTGTAGTCACTGGCACTGAGAACATTTTTAATGCCAATGATATCTCAGTTAGCCTTGGAGATAGGGATCAGGTAACTGGTCAAGGGTGGCATGCAAGCTGGATTGAGGCAGTGAGCTTGCTTGAGATAGGCTTGTGCCTCCCTTGATTTAGTTCATTCCCATTTCAGCCAGGGTGCTACCATATTCAAACACCTCATTCTGCATGTTCACCTCATGCCTACTTGGAAGTAATCAAGTTCAGACAGAGGCTATCTACTTCAATGAAACCCAGGCTGTATTTATTGGCGTACACTCCAGTTCGCCAAAAGGGCCAAAGAACTACACCTCTACTGGTCCAGTTTGTGGAATGCCCACTTGTCAACAGCTTCTTTTTAAAAACAAACAAAACACTTGCCCATCTAGTCCCTGGGAAAGCATATCATCCATTGCCAAAATGATGTGTAACAAACAGAAGCCCCCATGTCTCTCTAGGTAAGTTGGCTCTATATATTGAAATGGCGGCACAGGGATGAATGGGAATGGCATGCGGATCCTCATTTCATATATAGGTAATTTCTGATGACCTGAAGCCTGAAGATTTGAAAGTAAAAGAGAAGTGGGCTCCTGTTGTTAACCTACAGCTCTGATGGAACTGAAGAAAAGAGAGAAGCAAATGTGCTGTTTTCCATCACTGCTGAGGGGGGAAAAGGCAAGATAACAAAATTACAAGAATCCTGTCTTTAATATCAGGGTAGTTAAACACAAGAGCCCTCAGGATCAATTTCATGTTGTCGCTAAAAGAATTCAACAAAGGGTTGATGGGTAATTGGGTGTGACAACAAGAAAATATCACCAAGTTGGTGCCCCATGTGTTGATGTTACGTGCTATCAAGTCAGCACAAATGCTCTCAGGGCAAGATACAGAACCAGGTCTGAACTGCACACAAAATTAAATATGCAACATGCAGTTTTAAATCATTATCTTTTCCTCCTTTGCTCTGCAGCAAGCAAGCATGGACACCCTCAGTCATGACTGGAACCATTGTATTTGGGTGGGCAAGGCTCCTCATCTGATTTTGATTTGAAAATTTCATGCCCTGCATGGGACCTAAAAAGGACGGGGGGAATAACACACCTTCCATTGGCACAAATGGAGCAGGGAAGGACTGGCAAACTACTGGTCCAGGAGAAATACCTATCAGCTTTGTCAGTGGTATCACAAGCTAGGGTGTCACCTGTGCAGAGGGTGTCACCTGGAAAGGGGGCACATTCTCCCCTCCTGCTGTTGTCTCTAAACTTCTTCTCCAGGGAGAAAGCCCAGTGATAGAACAGCTGGGAAGGGAGTGCATTTGCCCCTCCTGTCCTAAAGGTGGAGGAGGGCCTGACCAGGTGTCACTCCTTCTCTGAGGTGCTATGTGAAAAGAGGGAAAGAACCTCCCCAGCTTTATCAGCAACAAAGACTGTGTGTATTAATGCACAATTGTATGATTTTTTTTTCTTTCTTTTTAAAAGAAGGCTCTCTCTTTGTCTCACACAGACAAACATCTATGGAAGTTTAGGCAATAGTGTGCCTTGTTAATCACAACAGATAAATGATTATTGTTCCTTGGCTTTGTGTGCTGTACAATGAGGTGCTACAAAGCTCGTCCTTCACTGTGACAACAGTAATAAACTAAAGCCATAGCCAGCAGAAATCTAGTGCAAACCTGAGCTCCAAATGAAAGGCTGGAGGCTACTGAAGGGGTAGGTGTGGAGACAAGCCACAGAAAAATATTATTATTATTTTAGCCACCAGGATGATACTTCTTCAAATTTAGGACAGAATCTCTTGAAATTGCATTTGTTCTTCCCCTTGACAGAAAATAAACTTGGATTATAAATGTACATCGCCCTAAAGGAGAAGAAAGAGCTATGAGGTCTAAATAAATAAACAGTACTTGATGTACTGCCAAATGTGTTTTTTTCCCCAAAAGCTAGGGAAGTGGTCATTATTATGATGAATAAATCCATGCCATCTGTATTTTTCTCTTTTTGCAAAATGATACTGTTTCTTTGGGAATACCAGTTGGTTACACTTGTTACGGAATTGTATGCTTACTCCGTATCTCTTACCTTTTCATTTCACATCACCCCCCCCCCCTTCATGGTGCACTTTTATGTCAGCCGCAGGTTTGATACAAAGAATTTCTCTCCCACCATCTTCAGTGGAAAGAGGGGTGTGTGATAAAAGAGGTACTGAGGAATCAGAGGAAACTACTCATTTCTAGAACTCAGGGCCTTTGCAGACTGCCAGAAATAGTGTGCATTAAATTGAGGCACTGCCCTGGCTCAGTGCTAGGGAGTCATGGGAGTTGTATTTTTTTTCTGGGACATTGAGCCTTCTCTGTGAGAGAGCTCTGGTGCCACAATAAATTACAGTTCCCATGATTCCCTAGCACTGAGCCAGGGCAGTGCCTCAATTTAATGTGCACTATTTCTGGCAGTCTGCAAAGGCCCTCAGTCTTTATTGAATTTTGGTTTTTCTTGGTTGCAGTTTATACAACACTACTTTGTATTCCCCACCCAGAGTTCCATGGAGTCCAACTGGGCCTTTGTCTGCTCTCTAAGAGAAAGGATTATTCACTTGGAACAATAATGTCTCCTTTCCAAAACCCATTAAGGTTCCTATATACTCTCCTCCCCATTTCCTTCCTTTCCTTCTATTTTTTAAAATTTTCTTGTGTGGCACAGGCTAGTTAGCTGGTTAGACAAAATAGCTTTTAATGATGTGTGTTGCACATTTATTCTTCTTGTTATTTTAAAATGTTTTATACTGTTTTAAATTATAGTGTTTTAATAGGATAGCTTACTTACTTTTTTTTTTAAAAAAAACTTTTTTAACTACCAGGATTTTAGCTATTATTATTATTATTATTATTATTATTATTATTACATCTTATGTTGGGTGAAAGGTGGGAATGGAATGGAATAGAAAAGAATAGGGTTTCCCTGGACCCTATATACTGGCTGCTGGATTAGTTCCCCCCCCCCCCCCCCAACTTCCATCTCAATCCTCAGGATCTTCTCTCTTGGACCTCTGTTTTGATTTTCTTTTCTCTCTTTCTCACACTTCTTAACCTTTTGGCAAAAGTGCTATAACAGTTGGTGATTTTGTATGCTTTAACTCTTTTGGATTGATGGGACTTTTAGGTAATGGGAAAAATAGAAATTAAATAAAACTGTTACTAGTTCTGTTGGCTCTAGATATTGTAGGAAAGTAGTATAGTGTAATGCCAGAACAAATGTTCTAACAGGACTTGGTTTAGTAAGATTTTCTTTTCTAGTTTATATTTTTGTGTCACGGTTGTTGCACATAATAATTGCTACAACTTGCTATTGTGTAATTGCTCTAACATACAAGGCAATGGATCCACAAATGCAATTATTAAATTCTATTCCAAACCAGATGTTTCTGCTTTATACAAAACACACACACATCACTCAAAGTCAGGGCATGTCTTTCGTCTCCACTATTTCTATGTATCCTCTGTAACCCAGAGTGAGGTATTTTTCTAGTTAATAATCTACCAGGTAAATACTATACTGTTTCACTAAGCCAGAAAGTATATGTTAAAGCAGTATTTAGGGCCATCTGTTCTAGAGCCAATGTCTAAAACTGAATCACTATTCAAACAATATCTAAACATGCAGTCACCACATGACAATGACCTGTCATGACAATGACCTGTCATTTTTGAATGTGGGTGGGTTTCTTTCCATGTTTGACTTAAGCCAACGGACAGCTGGTTGTTCAAATTTCAGCTTGGCCCACCATGAAAATATATTCAGAACAATAATCAGTAATACCCTAGGACACTGCTCATCTAAAAGATTCTCCAATACTCAGATAGTAATTCTCCAATGAAGAGAAAGTTCACACATGTCAAGATACTCAATTACTGTTATGTGGATATCTCAAAACTTCTCAGTTCTGATAGATACTCTGCTGTTAAGTATCACAACTTAAGTATAAAAATCTGTTGGAAGAAATATGTGTTGCATTTTCCTTTCCCTCCTTAGTTAGGCGGGGACTCCCCCTCCTCCCATTCTATCTGGCAGTTTAACTGACTCTCGGTCCTCCTCTGAGTGAGGTTAACAGCTTTCTTCCTGCTATATTAACTCCAATTAGATTAGGTTTTAGTTCTTTTATGTAAATATTTATTAAAGCCATTATTGTTTGCTTTTAAATCCCAAACTACAAAATATTAAGAGATTGGCAAATCAAGAGCTCGCAAGAGACTTTAAATTCAACGCATGCTCTAATAATGAAAAATGTGTAGAATGCTTGAAAGCAAAAGCCACAAGAGCTTCACATCCACCAGTTACTGTGATACAATCCAAGAAAGCCTTGGATCATTTACATACTGATCTTTCTGGACCAAAAGTCTGCAGGAGGTAACTCTTATTTTATGATGGTTATTGATGATTTCAGCAGGTACATATATACTTACCTTCCCAGGGAGCAGACTCAACCATTTCAGAAATTCAAAGAGTACTTTAATTGAGTCTCTAACAAATTTGGCTACAAACCAAAGAGCCTGGCACTGAATTTGTCAATGCTGAATTTGATGAATTTTTTAAAAGAACATGGCACTGAGCAACAGACTATGCAGGCTTATTCTCCAGAACAAAATGGTGTGGCAGAGAGAATGAACAGAACTCTCAAGGAGATGGCAGTCACTATGCTTTTAGAAACTAATATGCCTAAACACTATTGGTCTGAAGCCATCATGACTGCAACATACCTGTGTAACAGATTGCCAACTACATCCAAAGATGTAACCCCATTCCAATAATGGCATGAAGTTAAGCCTAAATTAAACCACCTGAAGGTTTTGTTTTATTTTTTATTATTATTTCATAAAAAGAATAAAATAAACATTTCCATCTGTTATTTACAATAAGGTGATTATATTACATATAATTCCAACATCCAGCATTTTCATTGAACATTGACTTCCTCAGTTCTTCCAATATCTAGTCTCATATCACCTCATTATCTTAATAACTTTATCTATAGTATGATTACATAAAATTTTTAATATAGTTTTCATAGTCTATTCAAAATCCTATGATTCCTCTCTTATAATCTCTTTGTATTCTAGTCAAACTTTTGTTCTTCCTGCATGTTTCTCTATCTTAATTTGCAATATGTCATAATTGGGACCATTCCTCCTCTACTACCCCCATATCTTTGTAGTTTATGCAATAGATTAGTTTGTCTATTTGCCACCAAACATGCAACCACCAGCCAGCAGCTGCTCAACACCTTCAACATCTATCTGAATTAGTCTTATAGATCTTGGCAATTTTATTTGGGATTAAATATCACCTCTATTTTCCAGAAATTTTCCCTTAAATTTTGGGATTTGGTGAATTTGTTTTGTTTCTGGCATACTTCCAGCTCTTTGTATCGATAATTTGGCCACAATCTGAAGACCACTTAATAGTAACATCAGATATCAGTTCATCTTCCAGTTCAAAATTTCTTAGGAATGTATATAATGTAGCTGTTATCTTACTTTCATTATCAAATAAAATTTTATCTAATTCCAATGTGTCTTTGCCAAATTCTTCCTTTTTCTGGTCCATTTTAAATCTTTCTTTTAATTGTCTATGTAAAAACCAATGCATTTTAGGATCTAATTGAGTTAGTACTTTGATGGTTTTCAATTCATATCTACTTGGTTCTGCTTTGTATAAGATATCTCTGCATGTTAGCCATGTCATGTAATGATTTCCATTGACCGATGAATGCTTTCTGTGGTAAAATCCAAAGGGGAATTTTTCTATAGATTTTTCTTAATTTTTTCCCATATGTGTAATAAAGATCTCTTTATAATATGATGTTGAAGTTCACTATGTATTGCTGCTCTCCCATACCAGATATAGGCATGTCATCTGAACCTATTATTAAAACCTTCTAGATTCAATAGTTTGTCAATTTCAAGTATAATCCAATCTACAATCCCATTTAACCCATTAGCTTGATAATATAGGCTCAGATCTGGCAGTCTGCCTTCTCCTCCTTCCCTCTGATATGTCATTGTTTTCCATTTTACCCATGGCTTTTTATTGTTCCATACAATTTTTTAAATATATTTTTGCCATTCTTTCAGAAGCTTGTCATTGTTCAAATTTGGTATGGTTTGAAATAAAAAAATAATAATCTTAGGCAAAACCATCATTTTGATGCCTTCAATTCATCCAAATGATGATAGTAGAAATTTAGACCATGTATTTACTCTTTTTTTATTTCCTTCCGTTTGCTTTGTAATTATTATCAAAGAGTCCATTTTTTGTGAAGTCGTAGGCTTTCATGGCTGGCATCCATAGTTATTGTGGGGTTTTTTCGGGCTGTGTGACCATGTTCTAGAAGAGTTTCTTTCTGACATTTCACCAGCATCTGTGGCTAGCATCTTCAGAGAAATCTTCAGTCCATTTTTTTTTTGTCATCCAAATTCCCAGATACTTGAATTTCTTTTTAATCTGACATTGTGTTATATTTCCAATAATTTGTTCTTCTTTTGGGGTAGTTTTTTGTTTGTTTGTTAACAATGCTGTCTTGTTCCTGTTAATTTTGAAACCAGAAACATTTCCAAAATCTTCTATAATATTAAACAACTTTTCTATTTAATTAGTTGGTTCTTCCAAAATTATAACCAAATCATCCGCAAGGACTTTCAATTTGCATTCACATACCCTTGATTTTTATACCACAGATATCTTTTTCCTCCCTTATTTTATTAGCCAGAGTTTCCAGAACCATAATAAAATGCAATGGGGATAAAAGGCAACCCTAATGGGTTCACTTATGTATCTCATTTTTTTATTTGTTCCCATTAACAATTATTTGCTCATTTTGATTTTCATAATTTTTTCTTATCCAAGTCACAAAGTTATCTCCAACTCCCATTCTAGTCAGTATTTCAGTAAGTAAGTATTTCAAACATGCAATTCCAGTTGACATTATCAAATGTCTTCGCTGCATCCATGAAGATTAAGGCTAGTTTTTTAAATCATTGTTTCTTTCATAATATTCTAATATATCTAATATATATTTAATATTTACCGTTAACTGTCTTGTTGCCAAAAAACAAAACAAAAAACATTTGATCTTTATCAATATACTCCATCAAAACTTGTTTAAACCTTTCTGCCAAGACAATTGCAAAAATCTTATAGTGAATTTAATAGTGAGATAGGTGTATAATTTGTAATATCTGTAAAATCTTTTTCTTCTTTTGGAATTACAACTATATCTGCATTCTTCCATGACTCAAGTACTCCATTAGTCTTTATGTCATTGAACATTCTTTGTAATAGAATCTTTATCTCATCTTGGAATTTCTTATAATACCATACTGTAAAACCATCTTGGCCAGATGCTTTATCTATTTTTAGTTTCCTAATTGCTTCAGAAATTTCCTTAACAATGAATGCCACATTCAATATTTTCTGTCGATTTTCAGGATTTTTAAAAATTTCTTTATTATCTAAATATGATATAATTGATTCTACAGACACTTCATCTTTCTTATATAAATTGGTACAGTATTTCTAAAAAGCATTTTCCATTTCTTCTTGCTTATTAACTATTTCCTCTTCTACTTTAATCTGTAATATAGTCTTTTTTTGTCTTTCTTTCCTTAGTCTTAGTCAAAGTGTCTTTGTTTAGTATATTTCACTTTCTTCTCCATTTCCAATGTAATTTTTTCTCTAATTGTTTTTTCAGCCATTTCAAATGTTTATCTTTCCTGTCATTTGTAGGATCTTTATTCAAATCTGTCTCTGCCTTCAACACCTCCTTTTCCAGTTGTAATTCCTGTTCATATTTGTGTTTAATTTTAGTGCCTCTTTGTATCAAAAGGCCTCAAATCATTGCTTTACTTGTATCCCACACAATCTTACTTGATGTTTCCCCTGTAAAGTTCTCTATGAAAAAATTCCTCAATGTAATTTTTGCTTTTTCCAAACAAAGAATCATTCAATTCCCATGCAATTTTTTTTTCCGAAGTCCAAAGAAAGAGTAATCAAATTGTGATTTGAAGTAAATTTAGGTAAAATGTTCATGTTCTTAATTCTAGAAAGGAATGTTCTTGAGATCAAAAACATATATATTCTAGATGTAGATTTGTGAGTTTCCGGAAAAAAAGGGTGTCCCTTCTCAAGCGGGTGCTGTTTTCTTCACATGTCATATAATCCAATCTCTTCTTGTAAATAAAAAAAATTGTTGAGAGTTTCCCTTGGTTTTGTTTTTTTTTAATTTACTCACAGCTCTGTCTATGGATGGGTCAAGTACCCCATTCTAATCTCCTAGTAGTATAGTATTCTCATAGTCCAAGTTCCGCAATAGATTAGTAAATTTCAGAAAAAAATGTTTTGCCATCAATAAGTGCATATACACCCAAAATAAAATATTTTAAATCTCCCATTCATATCTCGACACCAATGTAATGACATTCTTCATCTTTGCAAATTTCAGTTGCTGTATACTTGTTGCTGTATACTTGTTATGAACATATAATATCACTCCACTCATTCCTTTAACATTGGCTGCTTCAAAAAAAAATGTCCAAATTTTGGGTTTCTCAAGTAATTTAAATCTTTTAGTTTTATTTTATCCTCTTGAAGACAGATTATATCCAGGTTCATCTTTGCCAAATAATGAAAGGTTTTATCTTAAATTCCTGCTCCTTTTACCTCTTCTCTGGAGCTCTTTTGTATTTGTTTCTCTTCTACTATCTGAAAGTTTTTGGAAGCAAAGCATTTACCTATATCCCCAAGCAGAAAAGAGGTAAACTTTGCTGAAATGAAGAAGGATTTTTTGTTGATTATGCTAGAAATGGTTACAAAATTCTAAATCCAGATGTACACATAATAAAAATTAACAAGTGCTGTTTGTATTGATGAAAGACCACAGCCCAAATCTAATCAAAACCAAGATGTCTATCAAGATTTATTTGCAGCAGAAGAAATCCCAACCAGCAACCAGAGCACATGGAGTTCTTTCATCCTCCAGAGGCCTTGCATCCAGAAGGAGCTGCACCTGCAGTGGACTACCACGATGAGGAACTGGGCAGCATGCAAGAAGTGGAGCCAGGTATCCAAGTTCAGATGATAAGGTCAATACACTCCAATAAAGGCACACCACCTGACAGTTTCTCTTATCAAACCACAGAGGAATTAATTCCAAAGCCCTCTGATTGGAAAAAAATAAAGGGAATTCCAAAGACAGATTCTAAGAAGTGGGTGCATGCTGCTAGTAAGGAAATACAATCTTTATATAAAAATAAGACATGGACTTTGTCAGAATTGTCAGAATGAAAAAGGGCAATTGGCTGTATATGGGTCTTTACCACAATGCTAGATGCCAAAGGAGAGATTCAAAGATACAAAGCAAAATTTGTTGGCAATGGCTACACTCAAAAGTATGGTGAGAACTATAATGAAACTTTTGTTGGAGTGGTCACTCATACTACCCTCAGAACTCTCTTAGCTGTTGCAGCTTACAAGAAAATGAATGTTCAACATCTGGACATTCACACAGTTTTTCTGTATGGTGATCCCACTGAATAACTTTATATGGAACAGCTGCCAGGCTTCCAGGTATCTTGCAAGGAACATCTTGTATGCAAATTAAAAAAGAGCATTTATGGTTTAAAGCAAGCCATCAAAGCATGGAGTGAGAAACTGAATCAGCTTCTTGCCAAAGAGAGGTTCACTCCAGGCACTGTTGACAAATATGTATACAATAGATTTAGAAACAATAAATGGACTTACATCACAAGTTATGTTGATAATTTGATCCTGTGTAGTGAGGACAAAGCAGAAAGTGAAGAGATAATCCAACATCTCAAGAAAGAGATTGATATAAAAAAATTGGGAGATATCTCACACTATCTTGGAGTGCAAATACAAAGAGACAGTGATGGAAGTTTCTTTCTCAATCAAAAGCAGAAGATACTGGATATTCTGAACTGTCTTCATCTGAAAGACGCAAATGCTAAGACAATTCCAATGGAAGTAGGATTCTTAAAGGACATTAAGTAATCCAAACCTTTGCAAAATGGAGCCAAGTATAGCACTGTAGTTGGAAAACTCCTATACATAGCCAACTTCACCAGAGTTGCCAGATGCTTAAAAGGAACAGTAGATTACAAACTCATGCTGCCAGCATATTACCAATCACAGATGATCAGTTATGCAGATACAGACTGGGTTGCAGATCTGGCAGACAGATAGTCAACCACCAGAAACCTGATTTTCTATGGTGGAGGAGCTGTAAATTGGACAAGTAAGAAACAACCTACAATTACAGATTCTTCTACAGGTGTTGAGTGTGTTCAGCAAAAGCAGCATGTAATGAAATCAAATGGCTGCACAACTTACTCATAGACTTTGGGATTACAGAACTCAAACCATCCATTCTAATGCAAGATATCCAGAGCTGCATCAAGATTTCTGAAAGTGAAAAGCCACTTAAGAAAAACATTGACATCACCTTCCACAAAGTGCAAGAGATGTGTAAACATGGACTTGTCCAAATGGAATAATGCAACATTGAGGTGATGATTGCAGATATCCTCACTAAACCTCTGCCAAAAGATCGATTCCAGAGACTGCGTGAAGGAATGAAAATCCTCAACATCAGTCCAGGAGATTGAGAAGGGTATTGTTGGAAGAAATAAATATGTGTTGCATTCTCCTTTCCCTCCTTAGTTAGGCAGGGACTCCCCCCCCCCCCATTCTATCTGGCAGTTTAACTGACTCTCTGAACATTCTAAACTGTTACCTCTCAGTCTCCAGTCAGTAACAGTCCTTCTCGGAGTGAGGTTAACAGCTTTCTTCCTGCTATATTAACTATGGTTAGATCAGGTTTTAGTTATTTTATATAAATATTTATTAAAGCTATTCTTATTTGTTTTTAAACCACAAACTACATGTTTGTCATTTTTTGAGTTTTGCTTTATTCTTTAGGAAGACAGATTTAAAATAATAGTCTGACCCACATTTTTTGCTGCTCTGCTGATGAAGGTTGAACTCTAAAAAGTTAACTTTGATTAAACTGAAGGTATTCCCCATTGATAAGGTTGTCAAGTCGTGTCTGACTATAGGAGGTGGTGCTCATCTCTGTTACTAAGCCAAATAGCCATTGTCAGAGACTACTCTGTGATCATGTGGCCAGCATGACTGCACAGAACACTGTTTACCTTCCCACCAAAGTGGTACCTATTTATCCACCATCACTGAGGGAGAGAAGATTTGCTGGACTTATTCCCCTTCCCCACCACCATTCCCTTCTCCTTTTGTGTCTTGTCTTTTTAGATTGTAGGGCAGGGAAATGTCTAATTAACTATTTGTAAGCCGCTCTGATAGCCTTTTGGCTGAAGAGCGGGGTATAAATACATAATAATAATAATAATAATAATAATAATCTACTTGCATTTGCATGCTTTCAAATTGCTACGTTGGCAGAAGCTGGGACTGGTGACAGGAGCTCACCCCATCATGCAGCACTCAGGCCTTGAAGTGCCAACCTACCAATCTTTCAATCAACAGATTTAGTGTCTTAACCACTTGAGCCACTATATCCCTGCAACTTTCATACCTGTATATTTTAATTTACCTTTAAAAGATTTAACACCCTAGGAAACTAAAATTGCACCCCAGAAAACCTAATATTAATGTATTCATGTCTGGAATGGTCATGCCCCTTCCAAAGTACACCTTCATTCAGTATAATAAGTGTGCACTCAGAATAATATTATGAAATTTCAAGGTAATATCTTTTCTCACTTTTTCTGCTGCTGTTGGCCCTGAGTGAATGCGAACACCTAGATAAATGGAAGTATAAACTTGTTTGTTACTGGAAGTCTTCCTAATTTTGGTGTGTAAATGTATGTGCCCCATCTATGGCCCTGAATGTACTCTGACTGCTAGCAGCCATGGGGCTTATCCTACCCAGTCACATAGGCAAGGTAGCCATGAGTTCAGAGGTGAGAGACCAGGTACAAGGGAAGAGAAAAATCAGATAAGTTTGGGAGCTGCAATCAAGGGAACATTAACACCTCTGAGACAGGAAGGCTAGGACAATATATGAGCAGGATGTTTTTGCTCCTAAG
Organism: Phrynosoma blainvillii; assembly: GCA_026167975.1. Classification (NCBI taxonomy): domain Eukaryota; kingdom Metazoa; phylum Chordata; class Lepidosauria; order Squamata; family Phrynosomatidae; genus Phrynosoma; species Phrynosoma blainvillii. The sequence continues at coordinate 197,413,561 of JANUYF010000001.1, read as the reverse complement.
CTAGAGAGGGCTAATTTACAACTCCATTCCCCATCTTTGAAATCCTATCTCGAGTGATCCTTTTCCATGCAGATTTGGCCTTTGTTGTACCTTTGCCTCAGAGTATTTTTGCCATATTTAATTAAGGACCTCAAATTTCTTCGTTCTCCAGGCCAGTTTGCAGTGCAGGGGAGCCTCATGTCTCTCTGAATTTTCTGCTGGTTCCGAATCACGCTGCCTTCCTGAAACTCCCAGCAGCTGAGTCCTACATTCAGCATGAGATCGCATCTTTAAGGAGCAACCATGTTTTGGTAATTTTCCCATTAGTGAAGTCTGTCCTATCATTCCATAGCTCGTGTGTGTGTGTGTGTTTCAAATGCTGTGTGTTTTCCCTTTAATAAAATGCAATTCTTAGAAAGAATTCTGCCTCTGCACTACTCTATTCCAGCAACCTCTGTATAAAAGTGGAAAACGATTCCAAAGCGGCTGCTTGTAGCATAGTTCATTAATTAATTGAGTTAATTAAAATTACCCTAGAAAGATCCATAGCTACAGTTTCTACATGTAAATATATGAAATACATAAATCATTACACAGAGAATGGATAATATGAAAAGCATCTTTCTAACTATAGAGCCTGGTATTAACATAGAAGGTTATCACATGAGGGTAAGAAACACTAGAGGAGTGCATTGCTCTCGTTGTTATTGCACGATCAGGAAAAAAAAATTTCATATGACATCATCCACCTACTGTTTTTGTGATGTTATGGAATCATCATGCTAGTGGAATACTTCATTGATGATTTTTTTTTAAAAAAAGGCATCAATGGCTTGCCGATAGCAACTCATTAGTGCTATTGCAAACATGTGAAAGTCAATCAAGTTTCAATAGCGCTATTGAGAATTTGTCATTAACCCTTCTGAAGAGTAGATTAGCATACTGTACTCATTAAAATGGGGCTACTCCACTTTAACTGCTCTGAGTGCCTCCTGTTGCATTTTGGGGTTTGTAGTTCAGTGAGGCCTACAAGCTCCCTGGCTGAATATTCTAAATTCCCCTTCCTAAACTGCAAGTTCCAGAATGCAACAGGAGAATAATTTCCGAAATTGAATCCCCCAGTCTCCCAATGTGCCTGTTCTGCAGAATCACTTCCTATGTCACACTTTGAATCACAGAAGAGTTCCTCAGTGGTGAGGGAAGACCCATTTTTCTCTCTACTAACACAATCCCTTCTGCCGACGTGTGGAATGTAAAAGTGCTTTTTTACTGCTCATGAATCATTAATGCCCCATTATTGCAATCAGTGTGAAAGTAAGTGCTTTAATATCACCATTGCATTGTTTTGCTTAATAACGTTAGAATAGCGCTATTAAACTGTAAATAGCCCTCATGTGATAATCTTCCCAAACAGCCTTTCCCCCGAATTACTGGTATTATACTGACTACAACAGCAAATCGTATTATTGTCATCTTCCATATATGGGCTGTTTACCAGCAATAGGTATTGCTTTTAATACCTATTATTCAACCCTTTGTATTTTTTAAAGCCAGCAAATGTCACTAATGTTAATTTTGCAATTTACGGCTTAACACTGCCTGCTAGAAATCCAGTGTGCTGGTTTATGTATTTTTACAACAGGCATTAAAGGTCAAAATAACTGACATACACATCCCTCCACAGAAATGGCAATCATTTGAATATTTTTTCAGTGACAAAGGAATAAATACCACAGTTGAAATAACAGGGGCTTCATAATAGGTTCTTCTGCTATGCACAGGGAGACGGTCAGTCTTGTGGGGAGCAATGAAATATAAAACATCACACATGCTGCCTGAAGTGATTCACCCAGGAAAAATGCTTTGACATTTGCATGCACTGGTTCTATAATAGGTACCAAAAGATTAATGTGTGATACACATCGAAATATCCAGGAATCACCTGCTTAAATACTTACAGATTTGAGCTACTTTTAAAAACCAATTGATTCCCAGTACGTTTCGTTGTTGCTTACTTGAAATTTGTTTTTGACTTATGGTGACTCTAAGCCAAACCTATCTATCTCAGGTTTTTCTTGGCAAGATTTGTTCAGAAGGGATTTGCTTTTGTCTTCCTCTGAGGCTGACAGAGTGTGACCTGCCCAAGGTCACCCATTGGGTTTCTATGGCTCTACAGGGATTTGTATGTTCCAACATTCAAACCACTACACCATGCTGACTCACCAATATTTCTATAATATTTCAATAAGTAATTGTAATTGTTTGCTGTCGTCTTTAAATAATCACACATTAAATTTCTGGTCGCTTTGCTATTACTTGTACAAACACACACATACACAACATTTAGATTCATATGGAAAATGTCATTCAATGTGAAACATTCTTGTCAAAATGCCTCTAAAAATGCCATTGAAAAAAGTAATTTTGAAAAGTAACTAGAAAACATTACTCATGGCATCAAAGAAATATCCTGCTCCTCACTTGTTATGTTACTTTTGAAATGTACTTCATTACACCTTCATTTAAAAAAAAAAGGGGGGGGTGTTGAATCAGCACACATTAAGTCCTTCCATTAAAACAAACAAACAAACAAACAAACAAACAAATCCCTGTGTTTTAAACTCAGAAGTGGTGGTGGAAGTTTGTGTGGCCCCCAGAGGGTCTCAATGGCAGAAAATTAGTCCCAGTCCTATCACAGTCAGATTGTACATCCCTGACTGACAATCCTGCAGAAATGAACTTTCTCTCTCTCTCTCTCTCTCTCTCTCTCTCTCTCACACACACACACAATCACATACCAATCAAACATGGCATTAATTTCATGTTCTCATCTCATGAAAATGACTCTGTCCAGCCTGAGTACCAGCTCCTGTTTCTTGAAATTTCTGGTAGAAGTTTGGAAAACTGACTTTTAAATAAATACCCCTTTGCCTCATATTCTGAATAATGATGTGCTGATCTTGTAACTCTGGGATTTTGAATAACAAACTCAATGCTCCTCACTGAGCCCATTACAAAATAGGCCCAAAGCCTTCTGAAGTTCAGATCTAATTCATAAATAATCAAGTAGGTGCCAGCCTGGAAGCATGGGACATGTACACCTAATGTGACCCAATTGAGCCCAGAAGTACTAATAATGATATTTAACATGCTTCCTGTACATTAAGGCTGAGACCTCCCTTACATTCTTGCTCCCTGCAAAAATAAGTTTTGGAAAAGAGGAACTGGCGGTAAGCAGGCTGAGTGGCAATTACCTGAGGCTTTTTCTGAAAATAGACCCCAAGCTTCAACCAATTAAACTGAGCCCCTTTTTTGTTGACCAAAGACCTATTGATGAATTTCAACTGGGCCACTTGTAAACCCTGTTCCGGGGTTACTTGCTTAGCAAGGAGAAGAAGCTGTTGACAACAATGAAGAAATGAAGAGCACAAGCAAAGTGGGAGATGGTTTCTTTATCCAGAAGGATTTGTGCAGCCCACAAGCTTATGTATTGCCTGGTCTTTCATAGATTTAACTACATTACCACAGTATATCTGTGTTAAGAGATAAAAATTAACAACTCCTTTTATACTGTACCTGTGAGGTAGGTGTTGTGCGAGGAATTGATAAAATAGTGAGACAGAGGCTGGGCCATATCTTCATTCAAATCCAGTTTTTCAGGTGGAACCACTCCATTTTCCTCTCCACTCAAATATCTCATAAATCCATCCACTGATATCTGCCCTGGGAGGATAGAGATCAAGACAGACTTTAGCTCCAAATACTCAACCTGCAGTCCATGAGCTCATTTGGATTCAGCTCACTCCTAGAGTTCAGCACACAATATATTACTCATCATATTAGCTGTCAGCCTGGATTCCATAGCTTCTTTGCCTTTTACCCATTAACTCATCTGGACCTTCAGTAGAATAAAAGAAGGAGGATAATGTGTGGGCATCCACATACTGTTTGTTTGTCTGTTTGGAGTATTTATATCCCACTCTTCAGCCACAAAGGCTCTCAGAGCAGCTTACAAATGGTTAATAAATGGGTTCCCTGCCCTCAGGTTTACAATCTAAAAAGACATGACACAAAAGGAGAAGGGAATGGCAGTGGGGAAGGGGATCAGGTCCAGTGGTTCTTCTCTCCCTCTGAGGCCTGGACCATGGCAGATGGACTGGAGGGAGGGCTCTCCTTCTTAATCTAGACTAGGCCTGATGGAGCTAGCCTGCCTCTCTCCCTCTGAGGCCGAGGAGGTAATGCAGGTAACAGACCCTTGTCTCTGAATTGTTGGACTACAACTCTTATTAATCTCAGCCAACATACCCAACAGTGAGGAATAATGGGAGCTAAAGTCCAATAAAATCTTGGCAACTATATGTTTTCCATATCCCTGGAATAAAGAGACACGTGAATGGATTGCTTCATTTGTCAGTCAACGTTTTTCAAGACCAATGAGATTGGCCAAGAACATGCCATATATTGGTCCTACTACAAAATTCAACCTGGCTGTATATATTCAAAAAGGAGAATACAGAGCACAGGAGGAAGATTGTTGTTGCTGCTTCTGCTGCTGCTGCTGTGTGTTTTCAATTCACTTCTGACTTATGGCAACCCTAAGGGCTCCGTAGGGTTTTATTGGCAGGATTTGTTCAGAGAAGGTTTACCATTGCCTTCCCTTGAGGCTAAGAGCATGTGACATGCCCAAGGTCTCCCAGTGGGTTTCATGGCCTAGTGGGGAATTTAACCCTGTAGATCACCACTCAAACCACTATGTCATATCCAATGTTAATAAATGTTAGGAAAGGGGGACCAATGCACCAATGCACTTGTTGTGTTGCATCATAAACTGAAAGCACAAACAGCATAAACACAAAGATAAAGAAGTAATAAAAAAACTAACAGTAACATACTGAATCTATGAGCTGACATTCAGATTAAGATTCCATTTGTAGTGCTTATAGTTTTACATCAGACAAGAAGGCTGGTAAATTGATAAGAATGCATGTATGAACAGCGTACAATAAAGGAAAGGGCATAATCATGGTGTGATTTACAACTGTCATGGGAAGAGGTGATCAAAGAGGGAGAAAGGGATGTGTGTGTACTTGAGTAAAAGCCATTAAGGATTATGTCAGCATTTATGACCATGAGAATGTACTGGACATATGGAAGTTAGGATGCATTTACACTGTAGAAATAATGCAATTTGACACACTTTAGGTGTTGCAGTTCTATCCTATGGAATGCTGGGATTTGTAGTTTTACAAGGTCTTTAGCCTTCTCTGCCAAAGAATGCCTCAAAAAAACTACCAATCTCAGGATTCCGTAGGATGAAGCTGTGACAGTTAAAGTGGTGTCAAACTGCATTATTTCTACAGTGTAGCTACATCCTTAGTTAAGTGTGGAAAGGATGTGTACACACAAGGATGCAAAGGATAACTGTGAAAGAAAGCAAGAAATGTGATTACATATTTTTTTACAAAGTAACAGCTAAACTCGCACCCAAACCTTTCTCTTAAGTGGTTTGCTTGCCATTAACAGGCTGTCATTATAAACTTCCCTCAAGTCTTGTGACTTCAGCTGAAAGTGGATTTAAGAAGAGGTGGTAGAATGGACGGCACTCCAAGCTATAAGTGTGTGTGCGGGTCTACTTCACAACATTAAACAGCTGTTAAAAGGAATGGGCTGAGACTTTCATCCTTGGTGTACCAAATTTCTACCTGCAGCAAGTATTATATGTGGGATCTTCCCACTTGTGGGATCAGAAATGGCACAGTTTATTCTACCAACTCAGTGTTTTATGTTACCTGCTGAAGAGAAGAGTGCCAAACTACAATAGCTACACACTGCTAGGTTACGGATTTCCATTGTCACTTTTTTTTTTTTTAGAGCAGGCTGTAATTTTTATGTAAGTCCATCATTCTAACTGGGGCGTATTTCCTCAATTACAATTAAGCAGCAAATTTCTCAGTGCTGCAAATGTCAGGAAAGGTGAGTGCTTGATTGCAGAACAGAAACACCCAATATATTCAAATGGTTTCTTTAATATCACCCACCCATCAAGGTTGAAAGGAAGTGAAGAAACATTGTATACATATGTATATGATGAAAAGATTGCTGATGCTCATATAAAATGGAAAAATGTCCCAAATATTCTCACCTGAATATAAATGAATAAGTATATTGGATAAGGACATAAACCTTTATGTTCCAACTGGCACAAATAATTCCCTCACTATTCTCCCCACTACATAATGTTGTACAGTGTTTGAGCACTATTTGGAAACCCTAAAATACACGCTGTTATCTGTACAGAAAATGTATTTTCTATGCACCCTCCTACATGTATTTTGTGCAGATGACTTTGCAGGGGACAGCAAAATGTGAAGAACTTTGTGGTTGCTGATATTCTATCCAGCAGGGTTTCTAGGACATAATGAAAAATTAATATACTGGTACTTCCTATCCCTAATACTGAAGCAACTTCTTCCCAGGTATTATAGTCATATTATCACCTTGCTTGTAATGTGTGATTACTACTGATGTTCTGGTTGGTTCGTAGCTTCCACCCAACTAACATAATATTTCAGCAGCCAAGCAGAGGACAGTCAACCTACTGGGAATTTTTTAAAAAACAGCTTTTTGTGTTTTTTAAATTGGAAGAGAAGTGTACCCAGATACATAAACCCTGTCAATTGTAGTGCATAATATTATGATTCCAGTGACGACCACAGATTATGACGTTCTGACTGACAACACTTCAATCCTAATGACCTCCACATGCTCATACTATTAATAGAATGGCTTCTGTCAGCTTCAATTGTTTTCTTTTGAGACAGTCAGTCAACAGAGCAATAAGCATATTGACTGATTATGCAAGGAAGTGGGAGAGGGAAGTTTTTAGATCATTTCCCCACAATTCTTTCTGCTTTCACTGAATCTGAGAGGTTTGTAGATATGCCCTTCTGAATGTACCTAGTACAGTACTAATAAAGAACACAAGCTATTAAGAGAGACAGTTCTCAAGGAATTCTCACTAATGACTTATTTTCTTCACATGCTGATACACAGTTGAACAGAACTTGTACGAAAATTTAATTTCACAAGGCATTTCAGGGGAAGGGGCATAAAATGGGTACAGTAAGGATATGTGGAGAGCTATGTCTTTGGTCCAAAACACGCTGCAGAAAAAATCCTGTTTGAGACTGCTTTCACTGCTCTGACTCAGTGTTAGAGAATCCTGGGAATTGTAGTTTATTGTGGCACCAGAGCTCTCTGACAGAGGAGGCTAAATAAAACTACAGCTCCTAGAATTTCCTAGTATTAAGCCAGGGCAGTTAAAACAGCCTCAAACTGGATTATTTCTGCAGTGTGTTTTGGACCTCAGTTGCCTGTCTGGAATTTCTTTTGCTGATTCTTTAAGTGGAATTTAGGGGGGTTGCAGACTGCCAGAAATAGTGCAAATTGAGTCCACTTTTAGGGTTAGGGTTAGGGAATCATGGGAACTGTATTTTATTGTGGCACCAGAGCTCTCTGACAGAGAGGGCTCAATGTCTCAGGGGGGAAAAAAAACAATTCCCATGATTCCCTAGCACTAACCCTAACCCTAAAAGTGGACTCAATTTGCACTATTTCTGGCAGTCTGCAACCCCCCTCACACTAGTTAAGTACGAGCACAACAACAAGGGAACAGCATAGCTAGGCCTTTTGTGAACAGGCGCTCTACCTGAGTAAAACTGCTGCAATTGAGAGATGCTCACTGCTTATTCTTAAGACAGCAGGGTAGATTCCTTTACTTCTAATACAACCTTGTAAAAGGAGGCAGATTATGGAATGGGAAAGGCTCCACACCTTTAAAGTAATGGGAAGGAACCTTTCTCAGTGTTCTGTTAAAACAAAAGTAAATACCCCCTCCCAAATATTGCTCCATTTGGCCATGCTCTCCACCCTAATGAATCACATCACTGTATGAAGAGAAAAGCAGAGATGAGTCTGTTGGCCTGACCCTTCCATTGCACCTTTCATTAACTTCATCACCTTTCAAATGGCACACAGGTAATGTCATGGAGGAGGAAGACTCCCCAGGCTGTGTACGATCTTGGACAATCTGAATTCTAAACCACATGTGGATCCTCTTCCTAACCTGTAGACACCAGCAGGAATCAGCATGGTGACATGTCCAACAGAGTGAAGTGGAGCTTGTGTGTTTATCCCCACTCTTCACGTCACTGCATAAGTGGCATAATATCTGAAGAAGGCTGTAGTCAGCACAACAAAACAAAACTGCACCAGTACATGGTCAACTAAAAGGGTGAATCTACAGTTTCAGTGTTGAGAAACATTTTGAACAGTGGGTGCCAAATATCTTTAAAAGACAATATCACACTATCATGGCAGAACTTGAGCAGCACCATAGAATATTTTTAAAGGAGATCAAGGGCCTTTACAGACTTCCAGAAATAATGCAGCTTGAGAACACTTTAACTGCCCTGGTTCAGTGCTAGGGAATCATGGGAACTGTAGTTTATTGTGGCACCAGAGCTCTCTGACAGAGAAGGCTCAATGTCCCAGAAAAAAAACTACAATTCCCATGATTCCCTAGCACTGAGCCAGGACAGTTAAAGTGGCCTCAAGCTGCATTATTTCTGGCAGTCTGTAAAGGCCCTGTGTTAATAAAAATGAGAATAAATTGAAAATTGTAAAGAGATTTACAAAAATAATGGTAAAAAACATGATGCTTTCACAAATATACATGTATAATCAAATGGAAAGAAATTATCACTAAAAAAAATTCTGCAACATCTCAAAATGTAATAGTCTTTTTAATTTAACAGTATAGATATTCTGGTTAAACAGCACTATTAATTTAACAGTTCTAAAAACCTAAATAGCCCATTACATTATATATATCCCTTACATCACATCCTGTCCATTACATTATATACATCCAGAGAACAGGATACTGTTATTAGAAAATAGATGATGGAACATGTAAATGTTTGTCATATCTTAATCTCCTCAAAAGAAACAAACTCTATAAAATAATCTTAATATGGGCTAGTTACAATCTGCATTGTGCATTTTACAAGATGCTGCAAGAATTTAAACAAAAATGAAACACATCCACACCCAATTTAACTGGATAACTGTATTAGAATTATTTAAAGGAAGTGTCAAAAGCTTTAATGCTGCCTGAATGCTATAACAGGCTGGATGAAGGCCAATATACTGAAGCTGAACCCCAACAAGATATTGGACGTTTTCACACGCGGGTCTCTAGCAACTAGCATCATTCCGGAATGAACGAAAGCAGCATCATTCCAGTATGCTTCTGGTTGCGCAAATGTAATTCCCAATGAAACCGGCATGCAAAAGAACGGGGATGATGCCGCAATGGGACGGGGAAGAGAGGGGGATGGGAGGGGGTTCTCTGTGACGTCGTGTGAACACAGGGGCAAAGGATCCGCAATGGGACGTGGATGGGACAGGGATGGGCGGGGTTCTGTGCAATGTCATGTGAACACGGGGGCAAAGGAACCGCAATGGGACGGGGATGGGACGGGGTTCTGTCTGCTTTAGACTCCATGTGATAACGTCCATAGTCTCTGTGGATTGGTGGTTTCTGGTTCTGAGAATAGAGTGTGCAATCTGCTCTACATGAGGGCTGCCACCCGTTTTAAATTTTAAGCCGGCTCAGGTAAGCCGGTTATATTTGTGCTGCGATAATCTCCATAGAGATGGAACTAGGAGTACTCCCAAGCTACACATCTCTCCTTTAGGGAAGGGTGCCCTCATGTAGAGCAGATACCACACTCTATGAGATAATCTCTTATCATTGCAGTTCCAAATGAATTGGATCTAAAATACCTGTGGCCAGTTTCAACTTGTCTCCCAGCTATGGCCCTTTTTGGACCAGGATACTGGATTAGGATTCTTAGACCAGGATACTACTGACCATAGTAGTTCATGCGCCAATGAACAACCTCCAGGTTAAGACTACTGCAATGTACTCTATGTATGACTGTCCTTGAAAGATGGCATGAAAGCTGTAGCTGTTGTAAAATGTAGCACTTAAACCACTGACAGGAACAGCTTACAGAAACCATACAGTTGGCCCTCTGTATCCATGGATTCTGCATCCAGGATTCAACCATCCACAGAGTGAAAATATTTCTTAAAAATCTAAAATGCAAACCTAGAATTTAACATTTCACACAATGGGACACCTTTTTACTACCTGTTGTATAGAATGGGGCTTGAGCATTTTGGGATTCACAGGAGGCCTTGGGAACAAACCCCAGCAGATACCAAGGGCCCAGTGCATAACAATAGTTCTAAAGGAACTGCACTGGCTTGCAGATGTTTTTGGTCTGGTGCCAAGTTAAAACATAGATTTTTATAATAACTTTATACAATGCATATAATACTTGCTTTCTTATTGTTTTAACTTCAGCTTTTTAAACTATGCAATTATTTAACATATCTTTATGTTACTTTTATTGTCATACTGTTCTACATTTTAAATTCAACTGATTTTATTGTAAGCCCCCCCCCCCCCCCGAAATCTTCTGCTATGGGGCAAGATGGAGATGGTGGAAATAAATAAAAAATAAATAAAACAAATTTACTATCTTTCAGAGAAGATATATAAATCAGTTTTTCACAAGGGTTCCTGGCCTATGTAAAGATAGCTGATCTTCATTTCCTTAGAAAAAGTTAAGTCTACAAATCTGATCAGGCCACTTCCAAGCTAAATTGTTGAGTAGATTAATGCTCCTCCTTCTACTGTTGTTACCAAACAGTCAAAACTATATTATTATTTTCTGATAAGAAATGTAGAAAATATTTTCAATTAGAATGGAAGAAAATGTGATTATATATTTTCCATATTTATAGAGCATTCAGAGTGAGTGCGTTCTTCCCTATGATGTACTGAGATAAAAAACTATGAGAATCTGATTATATGCTGTTATAATTTATGGTTTTACTTTTTAATGTTTGTAATTTTTTGCTTCTCCATATATAACATTTCCCTCTCTATATATGAGATAATGAGTTCTTAGATAACAAATAATAAAATTATTGCTACTTTAAAAATAAGACTACCTATTCTGCCTCATATAAATTAGTAGTATTGAAAATGTATGCTTTGAAAGAGCTTTCTGTTATCCATTTGATGTGGAAATGTTTACCAGAGCTAGAAGACATATTAGTCAGAATAAGAGAGCTGCCGCAGGCAATTGATTTTGGATGTAAAAGAATAAATAAATAAAAGGCAGAAACTGTTAATTATTTAATTCATGATCATTGCATTGTTTGCTGCCAGGGATGTTGAAAGTACTTGGCTGGCCTTGGGTACTATGAACTTTGACTGTGGGATAGAAGGAGGTGTGGGCTCCCTTTGCTGCTCTGCCTCAGGAAGCAAATCATCTCTATTTTTCTATTTTGGAAATCTGATGTAAAGTATACAGTTTTAGAATCAGGGTAATTTGCAATCATTAATGTAATGTCTGTTAAAGCCTATCCTTTACTGAAGAATGCCTTAGCTTGAAATATCTCATGAACTGTCATGTTCTAGTGAAGGTACTGGATACACCTTTTTTGAAACACTATTCTCAGACATTCAGTAATAGTACATCTCAGGAAAAACAAGCCCTTCTTTGATGAGGCCTCACCTTCCCAGAGCAAAGCCACCAAGTGGAACACTACTAATTAACTCCAGCAATGCAAATTCTGTCAAATGACACCCTCAAACTTTGTTATTTTACTCATGGAATCAGAAAACAATCTATTGTTATTTAAGGCCTCTAAGTTCTATAGTGAATGCCAATGGACCAACTCAGTCTCATTTGCTTTCATAGCAACCATTCCTTAGGACAAGGCTACAGGTGCTTAATCAAAGAAATGGAAATGAAACAAAATTGTATTGAACACCACTCAAAACTGTGTCAAAATTTATATGAATTTATAAGTTATATAATTAAATTAACACGAGCTATAAATCAGGGAAGAGTAATAAATATAAATACAGTAGAACTTTAAGAGAAAAAAATACTACCACACATGATTTATATAACTTTAAAGTAAATGATGAAGACATCAAAAGAGTGACAATGTTTTTTATACTTTGACTTAATCATAAATCAAAATGGACACAGTGGTCAAGTAATCAGAAGAAGACTAGGACATAAAAGGATAATATGAAGGAACTAGCTAAAATCCTTAAATGTAAAGATACATAATAGCATATCAATTTTAGGACTGCTCATGCTATAGTACAGTCAGCACTCCATATACATGGATTTTGTATACATGGATTCAAACATCCATGGCTTGAAAATATTCCCAAATATATATAAATTACAAAAGCAAACCTTGATTTTGCCATTTTATATAAGGGACACAATTTTAACATGCCATTACATTTAATGAGATTTGAGCAACCATAGATTTTGGTCCTGGAACCAAACCCGAGTGGATACCAAGGGTGGTCTGTAGTTTTTTTATTTCTGTGTATGATTATAAAGGCTGGACAGTGAAATAAGCTTCCAAGAAGAGAATCAGCTCATTTGAAATGTAGTGCTGGAGGGCAGAGTTCTACAGATACAACTGGCAAAACAGCAAATAAATGGATTCCAGAATACATCAAGCCTGAACTCTCTCTAGAAGCCAAAATTGAGGATATTGTACTTTGACTATACTGAGAGATGACATGACTCATTAGAATGATGATAATGATTGCCAAGGTAGAAAACCATATGCAAAGAGGAAGACAATATTACAAGTGGATAGATTCAAGGAAGCCATATCCCAATCTGCAAGTCCTCAGAAGAGCTGTTAATAAGAAGAGTATCTTGGAGGTTCCTCATTCATAGCTTCATCATAAGTCAAAGTCAACTGGATGACAATAATAATAAATATAAATACAGAAAAAAAATTCTTTTAGATCTAAGAATGTCCTGCTTTTTTGCTTTCCATTCCTGCAATTTATTTTTGGTTCATTTCTAATGCAGAAGAATGAATGGCATTCTGTGTTGTACAACATGGCTGATGACTGACTGCTCTGACATTCTCAGATAATATAATAATAATAATAATAATAGGTTTTATTTCTAACCCGCCCCTCTGCAACGCAATCGGGGCGGCTTACAACAGTTAAAATAGTACAATTAAAACAATTCAATATCCCAATCCCACCTCCCATATCCCACCCACCCCTTAAAACAAGATTAAACTAAGAATATATTAAAACACATAATATAACAATAAAATGCAACAATACAACAAACAACTAAACAGCAGCGGGAGGTTTGAGGGAAGGAGAGATAGTATTCGTCCTCTGAGGAGGGTTATTCCGGGAAGGCCTGCCGGAAGAGATCCGTCTTAACTGCTTTCTTAAAGGCAGTAACTGTTGTGATAAGACGGATCTCGTCCGACAGGCCATTCCATAATTTAGGGGCGATGGCCGAGAATGCTCTCTGCGAGGTATGTACAAACCTCGACTTTGGTTGATTTAATAGATTCTTTCCCGCTGACCGAAGGGCACGGGGGGGACTCATATGGGGAGAGGCGGTCCCTGAGATAAGCTGGACCCAAGCCATGTAGGGCTTTAAAGGTCAAAACCAACACCTTGTACTGTGCCCGGAAACTGATTGGCAGCCAGTGGAGGGACTTAAGCACTGGTGTTATATGCTCCCTCCTGGATGTTCCGGTGATTAATCTGGCTGCCATATTTTGCACCAATTGAAGTTTCCGGGTTGAGCACAAGGGTAGCCCCATGTAGAGTGCATTGCAGTAATCCAAACGTGAGGTTACCAGCGCGTGCACAACGGTTTCCAGGTCTTTCTTATCCAGGAATGGGCGCAGCTGGCGTATCAGCCGAAGCTGATAACAGGCACTCCTGACTGTCGCATTCACTTGGTTGGTCATGTGAAGCGACGAGTCAAGGAGTACCCCCAAGCTGCGCACACAGTCCTTGGAGGAGAGTGTGACCCCATCCAGGACAGGGGGCTGTAATCCCGGACCCGGCTTCGGACCGGTAACCGTGAGCACCTCCGTTTTGTCTGGATTCAATTTCAATTTATTTTTCCTCATCCAATCCATTACCGCTCCAAGGCAGTCATTGAGAGGAGAGATGCCATCAGCAGTCTGAGACGATGATTTGGTCATGGAGAAATAAATCTGGGTGTCATCAGCGTACTGAAGACACCGCCCTCCATGCCTCCGAATGATCTCTCCCAGCGGCTTCATATAAATGTTAAATAACATCGGAGACAGGATGGCGCCCTGAGGGACGCCACAATTAAGCTCTATTTTAGAAGAGCAACTGTCTCCGAGCCTCACCCTCTGGGATCTGCCCGAGAGGAAGGAGCGGAACCACTGGAAAGCAGTGCCTCCAATTCCTAGCTCTCTCAGCCGATCCAAGAGAATGGCATGATCTATAGTGTCAAAGGCCGCTGAGAGGTCCAAGAGCACCAGCAGGGTCACACTACCCCTGTTGATGCTCAAGCGGAGGTCATCGGTCAGAGCAACCAAGGCAGTCTCAACCCCAAATCCTGTCCTGAAGCCAGTTTGAAATGGATCGAGATAATCAGTTTCATCCAAGATAGCCTGGAGCTGGGAGGCAACTGCCCTCTCGATCACCTTGCTTAAAAATGGCAGCAAGGAGACTGGTCTATAGTTGTTTCTGTCCAGGGGATCCAGGGAAGGCTTTTTTAAGAGTGGCCTAACTGCCGCCTCTTTTAAACACGATGGTAAACTGCCTTCCCTGAGGGACGCGTTGATTGTGTCTTTGAGAAACACCCTCAACGCGCCCCCACCCTGGACGACCAGCCATGATGGACAAGGATCGAGAGGGCAAGTTGTCTTCCTCGTCCTACCAAGCAACTTGTCCACGTCCTCGGTACTCACAAATTGAAATTGATCCAGTAAAGTGCCATCAACGGAGTTACTGGACGCCTCATCCATAGATCCTGCTAAAACATTGGTGTCCAAGTCGGCTCTTATCCGAGAGATTTTATCTGCAAAGTGGATGTTAAACGCCTCACAGCAGGCTGTCGTCGGGTTAAGTAGAGGGTTCGGCGCAGGAGATATCCGCGTCAAATCCCCCACCACCCTAAACAGCTCTGCCGGGCGAGACTCTGCAGACGCAATACGTGCAGAGCAGAAAGATTTCTGCGCTGCATGTAAAGCCTCCCTATAGGAGTCAAGGTGCTTCCTAAGGCGAGTTCTGTCGGATAAGAGACGAGTCTTTCGCCATTCGCACTCTAGTCGTTGTCCAACCCGCTTCATCCTCCTAAGATCTTCTGTATACCATGGTTTACGGTTCGAAGCGGGCTGGAAAGGAGGCTTGGGAGCGATCGTGTCGATAGCCTTGGTAAGATCGATGTTCCACGTATTGACCAAAGCTTCGGCAGAATCACCGGCATTACTCACCATTAAACCCTCTAAGGCTTTCTGGAAACCAATTGGATCCATTAGCCTTCGAGGGCGGACCATTCTAATAGGTCCACCACCCCCGGGAGGGCAAGCAATAGCCTTCAGTTCCACCTTGATCAGAAAGTGGTCCGTCCATGACAATGCGGAGGTTTTTGTAACCTCCGCCCACGGATATTCCTGCTCCGTACTGAAGACCACATCAAGGGTATGACCAGCACAATGCGTGGGCCCATTGACCAATTGGGATAGGCCCATGTTTGTCATGGAATCCATGAACTCCCGAGCTGCGCCTGATAAATCCTGTAAACTGGTTTCGAGTGGAATGTTGAAGTCGCCCAGAACTAAAAGTCTGGGCGACTCCAACAGCAACTCAGAAACCAGGGCCGTCAGCTCGGTCAGGGAGTCTGTTAAGCAACGGGGTGGCCGGTATACCAACAGAATCCCCAAACTATCCCTGGTCTTCAGGCTGAGGTACATACACTCGATGTGGGCCGTTTTCCGGATAGGCTTTCTGATCAAGGTCAAGTTGTTCTTATGGACCACGGCTATGCCGCCCCCCCGCCCACTTTCTCTCACCTGCTCACAGACTGAGTACCCAGCCGGGAGAGCCTGCGCCCATGTTGCAGAGCTAGCCTCCCCCAGCCAGGTCTCAGTAAAACAAGCCAGGTCGGCCATCTCATCCACTAACAAATCATGGATTATATGGGTCTTATTCTTGACCGACCTGGCAATTCTAGAATATGGAGTTCTAGAATTAGCAAAAATGTAGCATTGCAGATAAGCTATATTAAGAATACACCTATATTTGGGGTGACATGAGCCACATTGCCTTATTTAATGATAGAGAACATGGCTTTTTAAAAAATGAAAATTGACAAGATAGATTGAAAAACTGAATTATGGCAGAGGTCTTTAGGCTCTCTAGCTCTTTACTAGGACAAATTAGTCCAAAACATTTTGAACACATATTTTAAAAATATCTTAGCTAAACTTAATTAATACCTAACTGTTTTAGAAACTTGCTCTTAGACAGTTTGTGGGTCTGGGATTGGATGTACTTATTTGTGTTTTTATTGTTGTAAGCTGCCCCGATTGCATTGCAGAGGGGAGGGATATAAATTATTATTATTATTATTATTATTATTATTATTATTCTAGAACCAGAACAGTATCATTTTGAAATTTCTTTCTTTCCTTTCCTTTCCTTTCCTTTTCTTGCATATGTGTGTGTGAAAACCATTCCATCACTAAAATCAGAACATATGAGAACATGCACATGAAAACAGAAGCAAATTCCACTGGCAGGATATACATTTCTTGATACCAAAAACCAGCATAAATATTTTGCTGGATTATCAAGATCTCAAGAAATTGAAGATGCAATTTTTGTTACTGCAGATTTCCTTCAGTAGGTAGAAACCTCCCTAGGCTTCTTAAATTAACTTTGGTGGGGTTTCTCAGATTAGCTCAAGAATTTATCATGAGAAACAGAAAATTATTACTTTCCCCATGGGCTCCAGCTCTCAGCCAAGTCAATCAAAGGTTGTTGTTCCCCTCTGCTCTGGCAAAACTAGATTTCCTTGTGAAATCCCACAAGGCATACTACAATCTTTTTTTTAGGGGCAGAGATCAAATAATGAAGACAGCATAAAAGAAGCACACTTACCAACAATGTGGAAGTTCAGTAGTTCTAGAATATAACAGAACAAAAAACTGGAAAGCACATATTCACAGTAGAAGTTAGAGGAAATGTGGTCCCATGTGCTGTTGATGGTCCACAAACTTAATTATCTTAAAAAGCCCAACACATTTCAGCTTTGCCACAAATTGGCCTTCTTCAGGGGCTATTATCAGAGATTTCTAGAGTTGCATTCTGCACTCTCAACAAGTAGACACTCTGAGTATTCCTTCTAATATTCAGTGTCCACTTTGTTGAGAGTGCAGACTGCAACTCTAGAAATCTCTAATAGCCTCTGAAGAAGGCCAGTTTGTGGTAAGGCAAAAACACGTTGGGCTTTTTAAGATAATAAAGTTTGTGGACCATCAACATCATGTGGGACCTCATTTCCTTTAGTTCTCCAGACATAACCAAAATCTATTTCACTAGCTGTAATGATAGCAAGCATCATTAGAGGCATGTATATTGGTCATATTACCTAACTCACTCAAAACCTAGTATGAAAGTCATAAATACAAAACTCATCTCTTGCACTGCAGAGTGTAGAGAGCACTTATATACATCATCCTGTCAAGAGTGCACAACTCATTACTATCCCCATATTGCAGGACAGTACTTTTCCTAAGGTAACCTAGAGAGTTGAAGGCACAAGATCCAAATGCAGGGAGATCTTGCAGTTTTCTAATTACTAGTCTACCTTACCCCTGCTATATTGTTGGAATAATGTTCCAGTGAAAATGCACAATGTGGTGAATGGCAGCAGCCATAATGACTAAGCATTTGGCCACTGCTGAGTCATGCAGCATCAAGGCTGATGAAACAGGAGGTGACATAATGACAGGGAGTCACCTGGTGCTGTAAAGCACAGTAAATGCTGAAAAAGAGCTGTAAACATGATGTGTCATACTGATGATTGACAGGTGTCCAAAAGGAAGAGGCAGGGCCAGAAAGCCATGTGGAGCACTGGCTATATAAGGGACAAGCCTCTGGACACAGATGTGGGTTGATTGTGGAAGGTGGAGATTGTTGGAGAGTGTGTGTTGGTGTATCGTTGTACATAGCCTTTGTACATAGAACATCTGAAGATTAAAAGTAGTGAGACATCTGCTGAGTCTCTCTGCTCTGTCTGGAGGGGAAAAGAGTTTTCCTATAGCTGACAACATTGCCTGCTTCATCGAAGACAGTCTGGATTCTGGTGCTTCAAGTTATATTATTTTATTAATAATATATTATTAATATTCAAAAATATATTTAACTATATATATCACTATATTAAAACTAAAATTAATATAGCTGACCTAGTGTTAGTTATTGTATTATCTAAAACTAATCTGAAAGCAAATGAAAATTTAGTTTTCATATAGCTTCATAACTGCCTGCCATGAATGTGAGATTCAAAAATATGTAGTGATTTCAGCAGTGTGTGTAGGAACAAGAGTCTTAATTATGAGCACTCCTGTTGCCCAACTGATATTACAAGTGTTTCAGACAGTACTGTGACATGAACATGGAAATCCTTTATGATGTCATTACAGTACTTTGATTGATTAATCCAACCCAGTCATCACTATTCCATTTCTGTGTTCCATTTATTCTTCCTAATTTTAACGACAACGAATTCCAGACATTTTCCCCCTGAGATAAGATGTTTCACATGTATGTCTATGTGTTTTTCTATATCAGGATTTTTTTTTAAAAAAATGTTTATTTAAAATTGTTTCATGCAAAGAATAATTTATTTTGTATAAGATACACTAGGGGGTATAAAAATCTTGTCTTTTTCTTTCAAAATGTGCTATTTCACAAATTTGTCACAAAAAAATCCCTAAATCAAAAGCAAGCCAAAAACCAAACAGATACCACATACCAAATGCATCTGAGAAGCTTATGCTGCCAACTTCTTTCCTTAGTCAGTCTCAAAGGTGCTACAAGATCTCTATATGTACCTCATAGTGGTTAACCAATCTTGACATAGGATGTCCCAGTATGTCAAAACACCCTACCTCAACATGGATGAGAAAAAATGCAAGTATTCTTTACACCCCTAATTTTCTCTATTTTACCCTTATCCCAACATTTATTTTTCATTTTTCTCTTCTTCATAGCTCTACACATACATACATGCATACATACACTATCCCTCCATTTTCATGGACTTGAAGTCCGCAGTCTTGATTCTTTACAGAGGGATGAGCTCCATAGGATAAAATGCCGTGCACAGCCATTCAAGCCAGTAGAGCTTGAATATTAGTGAGTTCCATTTTTTGGGGGGGGGGGGTCTAGAAGGGATCCCCTGCGAAAACAGAGGGGCAAGTGTACATTCATAACAAGGGCCATCATAAAATAATAATTATCACCTGGAAGTTATTATGGTATATTGATGAGATTGTCAATATCATCACTGATCCCTAAGTGCATGATGTTGAGAAAATCAGCTTATTCATGATGAGATGATGGTAGTTTCTGGAAATGATTGCCCATCTTATGACGCTCTTGTGAGGTGGAAAAGGAATTTCCAAACTGGTCACATGACTCACAGATGAGACAAAACATGGAAGACCATCACTGATGGACGATGCAGCCACAGTGAAGAAAGTGGAGTGTTTAATCTTGGAAGACAGACGAGCAACCATCCAAATGATCATGAATTATACTGGTCTCAGTTATGGTACTGTGAGGGAAATTATTTATGACAAACTGCATATGTCTAAGGTGTCTACACACTGGGTTCAATGTTTGCTAACCCCTTTCCCGAACAAAAACAGTGTGACCTTTCAAGACAGATGTTGTTGCTGTTGGAACAGGATGAAGAGGATTTTTTTGGTCATCTGGTAACCATGGATGAATCTTGGATCTATCAGTATAATCCAGAGACCAAAACCATGAGCATGGGGTGAAAGCATGCTGATTCCCCTCCCCACGAAAAGGCAAAAGTGCAAAAGTCAGCAAGGAAGGTCATGCTCTCAGTTTTTTGGGACTGCCGTGGAGTCATTCTCACAGATTACCTTGCAAAGGGACAAACCATCACTGACACATACTATAGCAATCTTCTGGACAAGTTGTGAAATGCTCTGAAAAAGAAACACCACAGTATGGTCTCCGGAGACATTCATCTCCTAGCTGACAATGCACCAGTGCACTCATCTCAAGTTGCAGTTAACAAAGCAAGGGCATGTGGCTTTGAGATCTTGCAGCATCCACCTTATTCTCCCAACCTCACACCAAGTGACTTTTTCTTGTTCCCAGAAATGAAAAATCTGTTGTGAGGTCACTGATTTGACAACACAAATGACCTCATTCATGAACTGGATATGAGTGGTTTAAGGCACAATCTGCAGACTTCTACAATAATGGTGTTTGGAGGGTAAAGAAATGCTGGGAAAAATGTGTAAATCTGGATGGTGACTATGCAGAGATAAGTTAACAACTACACATCAAAATAAACTTTGTCAAATTTTTAAAAAGGTGATAATATGTAGATAGGCAGGCAGGAAGGCAGTTTGAGTCTCCCTTATAGAAAATTTTGAAATCTGAAATACTCCAAAAACCAACACTTTCTTCATGGGTTGCTGAGACAGTGACGCCTTTGCTTTCTGATGGTTCAGAGTACACAAACTTTGTTCCATGCTCAAAATTATTTAAAATATTTGGATAAAATATGTGCATAAGGTGTATATGAAGCATAAATGAATTCTTTTGTGCATATGTGCTATGTGCATAAGGTGTACATGAAACATAAATGAATTCTTTGTTTAGACTTGAATCCCATATCCAAGATATCTCTTTATGTACATATATGCAAATACAGGTATTCCAATTCCCCCCCCCCCATCCAAAATGCAAAACATTTCTGGTCCCAAGCATTTTAGATAAAGGAGATTCCATATACACACACATATACTGTAAAAGTCTGTAAAGGCAGACAGTGGCAGATTCTCCACTCTCCCCTTCAACATAACCAAGTTGATTGGGAATATCTGCAAGGGCACCATAACTGCATTTGGATAGACATGGCTATACACATAATCAGGACTCCCAGGAAGGCAGTCTAACATTGGCCCGAAGCAGGCAAGTCAAATAAAGTAGCTTCTGACATGATGTTTAGATAACGCATGCCCCCAAAGCATCTAGAAGCTGTGCCAAGGCCAAGCCAAGCTGGCAAGTAGCGGCCATTTAGGAGCACAAGTACATATTTATTTCAGTCAATGACCAGTAAAAAGGGAGCAAAATAGGCCAATTAAAATGCAATGCTTACATCAAAATACAATATTAAATACAGAGCCAAAAACAGGATCAACTAGAAAACACTTGTGTTACAATAATCTTTATTAAAAATACAAAATGATAACTCCTTTTATATTAAGATAGCATCCTATGTCAACAAGTTATTGCTGCCATGCAAAAACTAGCTACCTTGGCTGTAATCTTCAGATTCTGGTCAGCCAAAAGGTAATCAATGTAAAACACATCAGATCTCCCTGGTATAGTTTGTAAGATTGGGCTAATAAAATGATGTCAAAGGCCACAATAAAAAGAACAATACAATAAAACATGACCCACAGTTTCTACTTTCTCTGCCTCACAAGGGCATAAGCATTCACAGTATGGTACTTTATTGTATCTTCCCTTCAATACTGCAGATGGAACCATATTAAATTTGGCTAGGGTGAATGTTTTCCTATATTTTGAATAGTTAAGTTGATCAAATGATTAGCAGGAAGGAGAGCCCTCCCTCTGTCTTTAAAAGCTGGAAAAATGGAAGCTGCACTTATGTGATTTTGCAACTCGATATCCCAAATACACTGACATATGTTTTCTGTAGCTTTTATATAACCCATAGCAAGAATGGCATTTTGTGAAAATCCTAAACTTAACACTTTCTCATCAACTGAAATTGACTGAAATTTATCACTGAGGGTCAGGGGAGGCAGGCCTTTAGGTATGAATAATATTTTAAGCCAAAAATGTAACTTGTATATCCAAATCTGAGACTCAATAGAAATTTGACCAGTCTCTAATCTTAAGAAAACATTTGGCACATAGCTTGGAAGACTGAGAATGCTTCTCAGAAATGTTGTTTGGATCGATTCTAGAGGTGCAAAATTGCTAAACACACACATTTGTACTCCATATAGCTTTTGCAGTATGATCTTAGCATTGAACACTTGAATTGCTGATGGTACATGCTGGCCTCCCTTATTATAGAAAAATGAGATGAGTGAATTATAACTCTGTTGTGCATTTGCTACAGCATAAGATACTTGAGAGCACCAGCAACCTGTAGCTTGAAAAATGACTCCCAAATATTTATAGACCTATTCAATTGGTTGTCCATTGATTTGCCAGCAATGTTTACACTGTTTCCAAAAGAAAACTACAACTTTAGATTTCTCATGATTAATTTCCAGCTGTTCAGTGCAGCAATAGGTATCCAGCCCTCTTAATAACTGTCTCAAACCTACACATGATAGTGACAGAAACACTGCATCATCTGCATAAAGTAAAATAGATATGGATCTCCCTGCCAATTTAGGTGGATAGGCATTTATTTCAGAAAGTGTCTTGACCAAGGAATTAATATAAATATTTAACAAAGTTAGGGCAAGAACACAGCATTGTTTTACTCCAATATGAGTTGGTATTAGTCTAGTCAAATGACCTTCATGATTACAACTTACTTGCGGGTACATTTTATCATAAAGACTATGAATAAGAATCAGTAGACACCTGTCAATGCTTGTGGCCTGAAGTTTAAGCCATAGTCTGTCTCTTGTGATCATTTCAAATGCAGACTTAAAGTCTATAAAAGCTGTGTAAAGTGGCTCCCAGCAGGGGAAGAATATATTTCTGATAAATGCTGTAACACTAATTCCTTATCAACTGATGAATGCCCAGGCCTAAAATCAGCTTGCTCTTCCTTCAAAAAACTTTCTTCCTCCATCCAACTTGATGGTTTATCTAGAAGATGACTATCATACAACTTACTGATGATACTTAAAAGACCAATTAGTCTGTAATTGGAATTATCTGATCTTGTACCTTTTTTGTAGATTGGGATGATTATTGCACAGTCCCAGTCAGTTGGAATAAATGCAGACTGATCAATGCAGAACAGCCAAAACTGGTGCCTACCAATTCAAATTTGACTTAATCAATTCAGGGGGAATGTAATCACTTCCTGGGGCTTTGCCCAATTTTAGTCCTGAAATGAGCCTGCCAATTTCAGATGATGAAGCAGGAAACCAATCAGAAAAACCTTCAAAGTCTTGTGGTGTTAATGGATCTGCAGCTTGAATGCCTGAATACAGTGTACTGAAGAATGTTTCCCAGATCTTAACAGGGATATGAAAATATAATCCATATAAGTTGCTTTGCCAACCCCTAGACACTATTTTCCAGAAAGTGTCTGAATCATGAGTCTGTGATGCAGCAATTAACTTCTGCCAATTCATTCTCAGCAGCTGTTTCTTTTTTACCCTGATTAGATTTTTATATTTTTTTTTTCCTTTAGCAACAGCCAACTTCCTGTATAATTTATATTTTTCAATAAGAGATTTCTTCATCTCTAAACATTATTGGTCAAACCAAGGTTTAGACATGAAAATGCATGTGTGTTGTCTGGACAGGTCATTCCACAACAAACAATTTTGCAGATGTACAATTAGATTGTAATATGAGAGCAAAGCATCTTCTGCTGATTTTACAGACAAAAGAGAGTCTCTTAATCTAAGGCTGCTTTCTGAGTGTAAGAAATTGGTTGAGGCCTACTCTAATTTAACAGTCCATTTAACACAAGAAAATTTTAAATCAGCCTCCAGTGTCAGCCCAGGATCAAACTCAGCATAGAGACAATGTGCCTCTAGATTTAAGATAGCAGTTAAAGGAAGATGATTGCTTTCAGTGAGTACAGCTACTCTGAAACTTGAGACCATGTGTAACAGATTGTAGCATACAATTAGGTAATCAATTGTTGATGCCCTGAGACCAGATGTGAATATAAATTCACCATAGTTATCTTCCGCAACCGCCCCATTCAGTATCACAAAGTCTAAGGACGTTATCCCACGGGGCCAAAAGCAGCAAGAATCCACCAAGAATCCGGCGCTATAGCGCTAAATGTTTCTGACTGATCCCACGACGTCGCTAAGAATCCACCAAGAATCCAGCGCTATAGCGCTAAATCTTTCCAGCTGATCCCACGACGTCGCAAAGAAACCGCTAAGAATCCGGCGCTATAGCGCTAAATTTTTTCGACTGATCCCACGACGCTGCTAAGAATCCGCTAAGAATCCACTCGGAATGCAGCAACATTCACGTTCTTTTGAATGCCTGGTCTCACCGGGCATTGCAATTGCGCGAGCTGATTCTTAGCGCTATGAAAGCGCTAGCGCCATGGGCTGGCCATTTCCATCTCTGGGGGTTGCTATCGCTATAATAGTGGAATCATGCTTATGTTGCTTTCTTGCCACTTTCTTGCCACTTTGAGAGCAGCGTGGGATAAGGTCCTAAGTTATTTATCATATGTAGAAGGCACAAACCAGAAAAATGCAAATCCTATCCTTGAATTACCTAGCAGGTATCAAATGTCCAGGTTCTACTTCAGGGGGATATTCACCAAAATGCTTATAGATCGCCTTGTCATTTGGGCCCAGTCTGGCATTAAAGTCACCTGCCAAAATCACATATGCTTCTGGGTGCATGGTCATAATTTTGTTAATAACTCCTTGTAGCCTATTCCATCTATCCTTAATTGGCTGTCTTTGCCACAATGGAGGAAAGTAAATATTTATTAACAGCAATGGAAATGAACACAGTTTGATAACCAGGGCAATCACCATATTAGGCAGGAAATCAATGCCAGAGAGGGTAACTTGGAGCTTGGTAGAGATCAATATGCCAAGACTACCCTTAAGGTGACCCCCCTTTAAACTGGGTTCTGCTTTCAAGAAGTGTGTTTCAAAACCATTTAACTATAAATCATCACACTCCCAAGTCTCTTGGAGAAAAATTATATCATGTCTTCCAATAAAGTCACAAAAGGAATGGTCAGCATTCTTAGTGCACCCATCCTCAATGTTCCAAGATAAAAAAAGGTAGCTAGAGAATCTGTAATAATTTAGGTCAGTCAGTGATGTGTGGAAATTGTCCAACAAGGGGTTTTAAAGGGCTTTTCTTCAAAACAGAGCCTTCCCATTGCCCCAAAGAACACAGGTCCAGTTTGCTGGAAGTAAATTTTTGACAAGCATTACCAGATCCTTGATTATTTACTGTGTTCTTTAATGTAATATTGCACTTTCTTTGACAGTTTTCAATTCCCTTGGGCCACTTTGTAGCTTCAACAGTTTCTGCTACACATTCAGTTATGTCCAGAGATGTATTCAATCTGCTTACATTGGAGATTAGCAGATTAATAGTATTACACAAAAATGCTCCTGTATCAACTGCTTTGTGTGGAGAATCCTGTTCCCACTCTTTTAGCTCTCTCATTTCAAGCCAGGCAGACGTTGTGGCCAAGCTTGCCTTAACAGAGGGTAGCATGGGGACAGAATCTTCAGAGATGCTTTTCATTTCATGTTTGTAAGAAAATCGATTCATTTCTGCAGAAACCTGGTGATGGTGGATTGGTGGCTTCTCAGCCCATAGTTGCAACTCATGATGGTATGCCTGATGAGCTGCATCAGGAGCCAAATAAACCAAATTTTGCCTACATGAATCTTTCTTCCCTTTCTTCATACTTTGACCACTCTTTTTGGGGTGGCAAAAAGGAGGATTGGGGCCATGGTATGTGGTTGCCTCAGCCCTGATCCACCACTCCCGGGGTAACCGTCTGCATCAGTCCTGAATTGACTACTTTGCCTTGAGGTCTTTTTGAGGGTGTTATTACACAGATCCTGAACTACTCATTTCAAAAATAAAAGTAAAACTCAAGCAGAAAACGAAACCAGTCATCATACCGAAATACAATTTAAACATTTCCACAGAATTCATTGACAATATAAGGAACAGGTTTGCAGTACTAACTATAATAGATCATGAACTGGAAGAGCTTTGGTCTGAAGCCAGGGACATAATAAAAGAATAACGCATAAAGACACTTCCAACAGACAAAAGGAAACTGAAGAAACCATGGATGACAGATAAAATGCTACAAGCAATAAGGAAAAGAAGAGAAGCAAAACAAAAAGGAGATAGAAATAAACTAAGAAACATGAATGTAACTGTACAATGGCTAGTGCGCAAGGATAAGGAAAATTACTCCAATGACAAATGTAGAGAAATAGAAGACAACAAAAAGGGAAAAATGAGAGACCTGTTCCACAAGATTCGAGAAATCAAGGGAAAGTTCAAACCAAGGACTGGGATACTCTATGACAATAAAAATAACATAATTCAAGACCAGGAAGTAATAAAAAGACGCTGGATGCAATACACAAGAACTATACAAAAGAAATGACAAAATGAAGGACACATGGAGCGAAGAACCATATGAAGATGAACCCCAAATTCTAAAAACGAATGTGGAAGCTGCAATAAAAGAAATGGCAAAAAACAAGACTCCAGGAACAGATGATATACCAATAGAATTGTTGCAAGCCACACTGACAGAGTCAACTCTAGTGCTAACTAACATATGTCAACAGATATGGAAAACAAAATGATAATCAATATACATCCCCACCCACAAAAATGGAGACACAACAGACTGCAGCAACTATAGGACCATAACACTAATCTCCCATGAAAGCAAAATTATGTTCAAAATACTGCAACACAGACTCCAACCACACATGGAGAGAGAAATCTCGGAGGTCCCAGCAGGGTTCAGGAGAGGAAGAGGCACCAGGGATCACATTGCAAACATATGATGGCTAATGGAGCATAGCAGGGAGTTCCAAGAGAAAATCATCATGTGCTTTATAGACTATAGCAAAGCTTTTGACTGCATAGATCATGAAAGACTAGGGAATGCCCTTAAAGACATGGGAGTGCCAACACATCTGATAGTCCTAATGAGGAATCTGTACTCAGGACAAGAGGCTACTGTCAGAACAGAACATGGAGAAACAGAATGGTTCCCAACTGGCAAAGGAGTCATACAAGGCTCCATTCTATCACCCTACCTATTCAAATTATATGCAGAACATATTGTAAGGAAAGCAAGCTTGGATATGGAAGAGGGAGGAGTGAAAACAGGAGGAAGAAATATCAACAATCTGAGATATGCTGATGACACCATAATACTAGCAGCTGGCCATATAAGGTCAAGCGCGCAGGGGTATTCAAGCACCTGCGCGCTTGGTCCAATCAAGTTGCTTGCCTGTGTCTGGGAAGTCTCGTGGTAATCGTAATCACGCGAGACTTACGATAAGAGTTTGTTTTTTATAGCTCTGAGCTGCCATGTGGCGGCAGCCATTTTAGAGCTTGAACTGAGCGACCCAACCCACCCACCCTTATTTAAAGTGCTTGGTTGGTTACTCTTGGGCTTTGGTTGGTCGCCTTCGGGGGCCGGGAGGGAATTTTTCCCCAGGATGCTCTCCTGGGTTTTTCGCCCTCTCTGAGATTAATGTGTAATTAATGTTGGGTATGGGTCTTAGGTAATAATTGATGTATTGTCTATGTTTTTATTAGCTTGTCACAACTTAAGGGTTTGGGTCTATAAGTTAGAATGTGCTTATTTGTATTTATGGGTGGGTAATGACCCCCACCCCACAGGAAAATTAATCTGGTTAAATAAATTAATTGGGGTAAATTGAATAATGTTAAATTAAAGGAAGTGACATATGCAGTTAAATGCATGACAATCACTAATTGAATGACGTCATATGAGGTAATATGACGTCATTTCCAGAGGGGAGGGGTTTGTAAATTTGTTGTTGTTATTTGTTTATATACTTTGTCACATGCGGTGAAAGGCCACCCACCTGGGGGTCACACCTTCACTTACACATGTGACAAAATTGTTTGAAGTTATTCTTGTAAATAGACCCTGTACAGTTAAATAAAAGTTGTGGCCTGTTTTAACCCAAAAGAGGCGTCTCGTGTCCTTTGTGCCAGTACAAAACCTCACAGACCTGGAACACCTACTAAGGAAGATCAAAGAAGAAAGTGCAAAATCAGGCTTACTGTTGAACATAAATAAAACAAAAATCATGACCACAGAGTACACATTCAAACTAGATAATGAGGAAATAGAAATAGTAAAAGAGTTCTCATATCTGGGATCAAACATAGATAGAAATGGGGACTGCAGTCAGGAAATCAGAATGAGACTAAGAATGGGGAGGACAGCTATGAAAGAACTAGAAAAAATCCTAAAATGCAAAGATATACAGCTCAGCACAAAAGTCAGACTCATACAAGCCATTGTATTCCCTATTACCATGGATGGATGTGAGAACTGGACAATCAAGAAAGAAGATAGGAGGAAAACCAACGCATTTGAGATGTGGTGCTGTAGAAGAGTGCTGAGGATCCCATGGATAGCCAAAAGGACAAACAAATGGGTCCTAGAACAGATCAAGCCAGAGATATCTCTATAAACCAAGATGACAAAACTTAGACTGTCATATTTTGGACACATCATGAGAAGTCATGAATCGTTAGAAAAGACATTAATGTTAGGAAAGGTGGAGGGAAGTAGAAAGAGAGGAAGGCTACATGCTAGATGAATGGACTTTATTAAAGAGACCACAAATATGAGTTTGTATGAGCTGAGCAGAGCAGTAGAGGACAGGGGGGCCTGGAGATGTCTCATCCATAGGATTGTCATGGGTTGAGACCGACGCGAAGGCAGTTAATAACAACAAATTACATGTGAAACCAATGGTGCTGGTGGTGCCACATTTTTAAAGACTCTTGAGACTAATAAGCCACTACCCTTTAGGTCTTTTCTCTGTTTATATACCCTCTTGGCAAATCTCCAGTCTTGAAATGTGGCCACCACCTGACCTGAAAGCCATCAAAATATAAATACTCCACATACACAGATCTGCAATGTTATTGAGGACACCCGGGATGAAAATCCTTAAAATGTTCCAAAGGTAAACTTTATGCTCCTCTTGTGACAATATTCCCAAGGCTTGGGGTAGTTTTATAAAACTAACTTATTTTGAATTAACATCAGTTTCCACTTTCCATTTGTAGAAGTCAACTCAATTGGCTTCTGACAAAACATAAGACCATGGGTCTCGAATTAGAGAATTTGCATACTGTTTGAAACTGATATAGGTCTCTGGACTGAGGGCTCCCGGATAATATAAGGGCACGATTTAAAAGGCTCTTCGTTTGTTTCCTTCCTCATTAATACCTTCTCAGAGTTCTGTTTGGGCTGTGAGTTTAATTGAAAAAGTTTTTTTTTAATCCATTTTTTTGGGGGGGGTAATGCACTGCCTTGAAATTTTTAACATTTTTATTTTCTTTGTACTTATGACCCTCCTTTATCTTTGTTTTGCCTTGTAAACTCTCTGAGGCATCTTTGTTGAACTGGTTTTACAAACTGAGAAGAGTCTACTGATGTTGTGTTCAGGTTCTGTAGCCTCTTTATCAGGTTTTCTGCAGATCATTGTGGAAATTTCTACCTGAATGGAAATAATTTTATTGCAATCCGTCATAAAGGATTTTATATATTCAATGTCCTTTGTTAGTAATATAAGCCACTCAACAACTGAGAGGCCCTCCTTGTTTGTCTCAAAGGGCTGACAAGAGGGCTCTTTTGTGCTTGTATTGCTATTATTACCATTATTTGAGGATAAATTTGCTTTAGCATTAACTCCTCCACTTGGTCAGCCAGGATTAAATGTTGACTTACTAGGCTCTTTGCAGGAGACAACTCAGCAGCTGGTCTGGCTAGTTTGGAGTCTTTGGGGCTCTTCAGATGGCCCCTAAGGGCCACAGCAATTGTATGCTGCAGCTCTGATCCGGCACTTTGCCGCTTCAAAAAGAGCTGGCAAATGACCTCCTTTTTGGAGTGGCAAAAAGCTGCTCTTGTCACCATGGCGGCAGCTTTTCTGCACTCCATTGGTACAGTGTGTTTGTACACTGTGCCAAGGGAGTGCCCTGATGCTGCCCACTATGTCAAGGTGGCCGGCGTGTGGTTGCCACACACTGACTCCATCCCCAGGCTGGCCCTTTTGGCTGGTCTGTATTCCCTGTTTGTGATCTTCGTTATAGCCACAGAGAGCTCCTTTAAGCTCAGTGTTAGTATCTGAAAGCTGCTGCTTCTCAGCCATCTCCTCACATTTATTGTTTGCATAAAATTGAGTAATTTTTGTTTGAGTTTTCATTTTCTTTACTGGAGGGATTATAACATACGAGGTAAGGCCAAGTGTTCTATAACCACTCCAAGTCATCACCATGGTTTTGTTTCCTTAAGTTTCCTTAAGTTTTCCTACTTGGTTGTTTTAGATCAGGGATAGGCAACCTTTCCCCTATAAGGGCCAAGGGACTTCAGCTCCCAGAATCCCAGGAGCTATTGGCCAACATGGGACTATTGGCCAACATGGCTGAGGCTTCTGGGAGCTGAAGTCCCTCGGCCCTTAAAGGGGAGAGGTTGCCTACCCCTGTTTTAGATTATCAGTCTGTAAACAGCAGCCAGCCATTGTACCTTCCTCTTCATCTAAACTCAGTCTACAAAATTCTCCATTTCATTCCCTCTCACTTAAAGTTCCGTAGCATGTTATATGTCTTTTATGACCTTGTACTTGAGATAATTAATTTCTTCCACTTATTCCTTTTGTTTTGTTTCCACTCATACATTATAAATCTTCACTCCTTTAATAAACTCACAAGCAGAGAAAGGGAGGAAATAAAAACAGAGATAAAAGGGAAAGAGAAGAGAAATGCGGGAGCGAAATTAAACGTCTGCCTTCTCAACCAAACAACCGCTCCTGCTGGCTGCTGGCTTGAGAATGCAGTGGCAGCTTGCTTCAGGATCAGGCTGTGTGGTCACTATGGTCCCAGTCTGAGCAACCAGAGGCTGCTCCTTCTGGGTCATCTGCTTCAACCCCTAGTTAAAACACCCTTGCTGAACTTCACCATCAACAAGAGGAGGCCAAGATGGAGAGGTGGAGCTACGTCATTCAAACCCTGATCTCCTGGTCTCCTGCTCCAACACTCAACCATTACAACGATGCTGGCTCTGCATAATACTCTAGCCCATCCTTGCCCCCATACGTTACCTTACATTTTAGTGCATGTTCATGATAGTTAACATTCCATTGCCAGGGTTCCCTGAATTGTGACTTGGGATGCATGGTGTATTTACAAAGTTATAGTATACAGTGGGCCCTTGGTATCCACTGGGGTTTGGTTCTATGGATATAAAATATGTGGATGTTACAGTTCCATTAAATAGAATGGGTTACTTTTTGGATATTATACACAAAACACACATACACACAAGCTGTGGATAGTTAAATCCATGGATAAAGAATCCATAGATATAGAGGCCATATTGTACATTTCCATTCCTGCCCAAATTCTGACTGTCCCCTACCATCTCCTCCTTTTTCCTTCTCCTTTCTCACATTCCATATTCTTTCTGTGTGCCCACCAGCCTCTACATTGTCTCCTTTCCTCTTCTCCTCATTTGCTTATTGTGGGGCATATACTGAAACTGAAACCCTTCTTGTATCTGATGTATCATGCTATTATCCTTTTTGCCTTCAGTTTGTCAATTTGCCAAACTCACACTATGCAACTCATGATCAATGTCATCTTATTACACTCAACCTGGTGCCCTCACAGATGCTTAGGATATCATCTCCCAGCACCCTCATTACTTGTCGTGTTGTCTAAAACTCATGGAAGCTGTAAACTATCTGAAGACCACTGAGATAGAGAAATTCCTTATCAGAATGCTGAAATGTCAAAATTGTTTTGTTGTTCTTCATTATCTCTATGTTTTCTGATACTCACTGACCTGCCATATTCAGTGTACAAATAACCCTCTAACATGTGGGGTACTTGCCTGCTAACTTCCTTCCTCTCCTTGATTATGAGACCTCTGCAACCATGCTGCCAATTATTTCACTGTTCATTGTTCACAACAGCCATTGATCACACTGCTGCTTTGAAACTGGCCTCTGTGATATCATGCTGATGCTGCCCACTTAAAGGAGAGAGGCTGACCATTGTGACCTAATACTGGTGCTGCATATTTGAAGGAGAGAGACTTGACACTGATGCTGCCTGTTTGAAGGTGAGAGACTGGCCATTTTGACATCATGCTGATGCTGCCTGCCTGAAGAAGAGAGATTTGCCATTGTGATTTCATGTTAATGCTGCCACCTTGAATGACAGAGGGAAAACTGGCTTCCACACTCATATGTTGCCAACCACTTCAAACTTCATAGGTATTATTCATAAGAGCAGACAGGAGTTTCTTAATGTTCTTTCTTACTCTACTATGCTCACAAATATACATTTCATTTCTCCCCCAATCCCCACCAATGCATTTGAGGACACAAGATGATGTCCTTCTACTTCTTACTGGCTGCCAGTGATTTAATCTTTCTGTGCTATACCACCTGCTTTCTGCCAGGCATTTCTCCTATGAATACAAGCCACTAAGTCCAAAATTAAATCCACACTTTTAAAATATTAAAAATCATAACTGAAACTAAAACAAACCTGAAATGCTACCTTCAAGAAATATATCAGGCCATATTATTAATGTTCTATAGAAACTGAGAGAGAAGGGAATGGTTGAGGCTTTATTAAAGCAATCAAACCAACTGTGAGTTATCTGAGTAGGTCTCCTTGCAACCACATGCAATGTTAAATTACCAACACCAGATTTTTGGTGGGTTTTCCCCCCAAAGCTGTGACCCATCTATTTCCTGAGAGAGGCAATTACAGTATATGTTTGAGAGGAATGCCCCAAACCTCTCAACATTTGTCAGCATCACAGTTACAAAATCTGCCCTTAATCCATGCCCCTTTTGAAGCACAACCAGCAGTAAAAGTGAACAAATCTCACTATCAAGTACTGCTATACTTGGCTATTGTGGTGCCTCACCCCCAACATCTTTTGCTCTCTCTTTTTTACCCATTTCAACTGCTGCTTCATTTTATATTTTGGGTTTATCTTCTTGATCCATTTAATTAACAAGGAGAAAGTGCTTCCTTCATCATCTAACTGTCTGCTGAAAAAGAATTGTTAGGTAGACCATTAGGATGATTTCCTCTTGTGCGGGGGGAGGGGGAACTCTTTGGTCAAACTCATAACCAAACCTCATTAACAGGGACACCTGCTGCAAATAAATAAATGCAAGGAAAAAGGGGGCAACTTTATCAAATGGAAACAAATACATTTTTAAATTTACTTTTACCTTATTTACACTGAGATGTTATTGTAAAGTGTTCCTAGATTAAATTTTCTGATATTATACAAAACTGAGCATTGCAGTGGACTTTGAAAGATTATATTTTTCCTCGTTTCATTCATAGTTAACATAAGAAATTGTTGTGTGGCACTTTCAAAAATTGCATACAATGGGCCCCTGTTATCCTCTGGGGTTTGGTTCCATGACACTCCATGGACACTAAATGCCATGGATGCTCAAGCACCTTTATATATAGCGTTAGGCCATACTTTCATATCGGGTTATATAGAATATAGAATATTCTCTTTTGCTACTAAATAAAATAAAATGAAACATGGTGTTATTGTTTTGCACTAGGCAATTCAATACAATATATATATATATATATATATATATGAGAGATACTTTAATACAGAATAAAGGAGAGGATGGAGTAAGCAAATGATCTCTTCAGAAAAACAGAAGAGCTCCTACTTTTCTCACTCACTGAAGGACTGTGTTGGGCCCTCTCGTGCCCAGCAGTGCAATTTGCCATGCTAAGCAGGCTGATGTAATTTAGAACTCATGCCCTCAAAAATCATAAATCAGATCTGAAAAATGCAGTCCTTTGTGTTTTCCTAGAAGCTGGCAACAACAATATACTCTGAATAATCTATAAAAGTTCAACAAAGGACAGCTATTCCAGAGGTTTAAATAAATTCTACTCTATTGTAGAAACAACACGTTGAAGAAAGAGGGACTGGGGACCATGATAAAATGAGGGATATTTGATTTTCATTGCATCTGCACCAATGTGTATGGTTGCTTGTATGGAAAATTCATCTGTAGTCCACATATGGCTTATGAGTGAACAACTGAGCATGTGGACATCATCATGGAAGTGCTTAGAACAGGGGTGGAGAACATGGTACACTCCAGGTGTTGCTGAACTGAAATTTCCAACAGCTCTAGCCAGCACAGAAAATGCTGAAGGCCAATGCGAGTTGCAGTCTAACAGCTAGAGAGCCACAAGTTCCTTACTTCGGGCTTACAGGGAGGGACTATCAACTTAGGTATGTCCTAAGGGCATTGCCCTTCCAGTAAAAACAAGGCCCCTAAAGAAATTTTCCTTCAGTTTACCAAATTTCTTGCACTGCAGAGACATTGAAAATCGTCCACAGCTAAAACTCTAATATTTGTTGTGATGGTTTTCCCTTCGTAACTTTGCCTACCCTTTTCCTTTAGATGCCTAAACTGTATTTCTAAAGGCTCAACTGACATTTTAAGTCACCATAATGCTAGAAATTTGAGGAGTGCATGAAAATTTCATGTGGAAAGGGGGACAGAACTCTTCTTTGGTGGGACAATCCCACCATTTTATCCCCCCCCCCCCCATACACATATAAAGCTGCCCTTTAAAAGCTACAACATCACAGAATCTTACAGTTGGAAGTTTACAAGGACCATCTAGTCCAGGGGTAGGCAACCTTTCCCCTTTAAGGGCCAAGGGACTTCAGCTCCCAGAAGCCTCAGCCATGTTGGCCAATAGTCCCATGTTGGCCAATTGCTCCTGGGTTTCTGGGAGCTGAAGTCCCTCGGCCCTTAAAGGGGAAAGGTTGCCTACCCCTGATCTAGTCTATTTTCTCCTTCTGCCTAGCTTTTATTGCTTTCTATCAAACTGTTCTGAGAAGATACCAAGTTTCCTTCCCAACGTTCTGTATCTAGCAAAAGGTACTCCCTTCTTTTAGTACCCTTATTAGAACAATGCTTGACTTATGAGGGATGTGGTTGATGTCAGATGCTATATTTAAAATAGTACTGCATTATTAAGGTGTCTTCAAAGTGAAAAAGCCGGGCCTTCCCTGCTTTGTGCTCCTTCTGCCAGTATGGTCTGTTGTCTAGGAGACAAACCCATCAAATTGTACAGAGCAACTTCTGACAAGCATTTTCAAGCTCTTTAGGAAACATAGACTTAAAACAGTGAGATCAAACTATGGAAAACCGTAGGAATTTAATGCAGGAGAAGATGCTGTTACATGAAGATTAAGATGCTATTTATGTGCAGAGGTAACTCTGATCCCACTATTTATAAAAAATAATGCCATGCTTAATGTTTCGAGGTGGAAGTTGTTACCCCAAAACCAAGCCCCCAATCACTCCTCATATTTGATATAAATTTAATATTACAGGGATGCTGAGGTGAGTGACCGGTGAGTGACCAGTGCTATTCAACATCTTTATCCAGGGGTAGGCAACCTTTCCCCTTTAAGGGCCAAGGGACTTCAGCTCCCAGAAGCCTCAGCCATGTTGGCCAATTGCTCCTGGGTTTCTGGGAGCTGAAGTCCCTCGGCCCTTAAAGGGGAAAGGTTGCCTACCCCTGTCTTTATCAATGACTTGAATGAAAAAATAGGAGCATGCTTATCAAATTTGCAGATGACACCAAATTAGGAGGAATAGCTAATACCCCAGAATCATAGAATCATAGAGTTGGAAGAGACCACAAGGGCCATCCAGTCCAACCCCCTGCAGGATGAAAATTCAAAATGATCTTAATAGATTAGAAAGCTCAGCCAAAGCTAATGATGAATTTCAACACAGTGAAATGTAAGGTACTACACTTAGGGCAAAAACATGAAATGCATAGATATAAGGTGGGGGACACCTGGCTTAACAAGACTATGTGTGAAAGGGATCTAGAAGTCCTAGTAGACCACAAGTTAAACATTAGTCAACAGTGTGATGCCACAGCTAAAAAGGCCACTGAGACTTTAGGCTACATCAATAGAAATATATTATCTAGATCAAAGAAAGTAATAGTGTCACTGTATTCTGCTTTGGTCAGGCCCCACCTGGTATACTGTGTCCAGTTCTGGGCACCACAATTCAAAAAGGATATTCGAGAAACTGGGGCATGTCCAGAAGAGGGCAACTAAAATGGTGAAATATCTGGAAATCATGCTCTATGAGGAAAGACTTAGGGAACTGGATATGTTTAGCCTGGAGAAGAGACGGTTAAGAGGTAATATGATAGCCCTGTTTAAATATTTGAAGGGATGTCATATTGAGGAGGGAGCTAGCTTGTTTTCTGCTGCTCCAGAGAACAGGACGTGGAACAATGGATGCAAGCTACATGAAAAGAGATTCCACCTCAACATTAGGAGGCACTTCCTGACAGTAAAAGCTGTTTGACAGTGGAACACACTCCCTTGGAGAATGGTGGAGTCTCCTTCTTTGGAGGTCTTTAAGCAGAGGCTGGATGGCCATCTGTCGGGGATAGTTTGATTTTGAGTTCCTGCATGGCAGGGGATTGGAGTGAATGGCCCTTGTGGTCTCTTCCAACTCTATGATTCTATGACCTGGAAAGGCAACCCCAAGGAAGAAATTTGGCCAAACCATATTTGGAAATCCAGTTGTCTCTAGCAAGGTAGTAAGCAAGGCATCCACCACAATGAGATCACCCAAGACATCAGCATAATCCCTTTTGTCTATAGAGGGTGATCATGGGATTCTGGCCAAAGAATGTGATTGTGCATACACAGACAAAGGCCACTTCTCTAAGAGCACAAACTTTCCTTTGTTTGAGATAGTCATGCCTATCACTCAAATGTTTCCCTCAGTCTTCTTGACCATTCTTCTCTCCTGAAAAAGCATCTAGCAGTGAGTTAATCCATTCATTCCTTGATTACTGCCACAAGACATGATTTTCGGTATATATACCACCACCTAGACAATAGCAATTTGGTGTAGTTTGGGACTGTGCAGACCTTTTTTTAACCTAAGGATTCTGTATGGTGTGGTATAGGAGGATGCCGGTGTGTGTGTGAGTGACACCATGAGTTACCCTACTTGGTGACTCCAATCCTAGTGACACCACTGAGATCAGCTCCCCCCTAAGATGGTATCCCAGGCAGGCCTATCATTAGGATGGGGGAATGGAACTCAGGGAGCACATGATTTGATTCAATGGATAAAATCAATTTACTTCTTTTGTTATTCTCAATGCCTCAACAAATTCAGGGTGGGAGCAGCAGCAGCAGTGATGGAAGAAGTGGAAATTGCCTTGGAATGGCATGTTTGGCTCTAGGTTGTCCATCTCTTCTTCAGATGTTTGACTTTCTTAGGAGATTATCACACCGAAAAATCCTGGCAGGATAAATGAGGGATTTAAAAGTCAAAAACGGGTGTTACTGCATTTACCTGTTCCCAGGCTGTGTGCAGCCTGTACCCATCTCGGGCAGCCTGTCTACAACCCAGATTTTTTTTCAGGAATAGGAAAATCCCAGCTGCAACAAAAGTCTGGGTTGCAGATGGGTTGCCCAGGATGGGTATGGGCTGCATACAGCCTGGGAATGGGTAAATGCGATAATAGCTGTTTTTGACTTTTAAATGCTGCATCTATCCCAGTGGGATTTCTGGGTGCAATAATCTCCTTAGTCTCAGCAGGGAAGTTCCAGTAGTTCTGGATCTGTCTCCACTGGTCCAGATACACAAGTGCTCCTGGAGTTGTTTCTCTGCCACCCATCATCATCATTATCATCATCATCCCACTTTTCCCCCACAATTGGGACTCAGAGTGGCTTACAATTTAAAAGCACAGTACAATTAAAAACATACTAAAGAGACCATTAAAATAAAATTAAACTATTACAATATTAAAACTGATCTATTGGTTAAAAAAAAGAATACATTTAAAAAGATTAAAGCATTTAAAAACCATACACATTAAAATAGTACAACACTCCCTTAACATTTTTTTAAAACTTCCTGTTTTAAAAGCCTGTCTGCATAAAAGTGTCTTAGCCTGTTGATGGAAGGCCAACAAGGCCACTCTGGCCTTTCTGCGAAGGGAGTTCCAAAGTCTGGAGGCAGCCACTGAGAAGGCCCTTTCTCATGTTCCCACTTATAATGGTAGTGGGACTGAGAGAAGAGTCTCGCCTAATCCTGGTAATTTCTTGTTTTCTGTCTCCTCTCTTGTGCTCTCTCTTACAGTTCATTTTCACCATCTTCTATCTCCTCCCTTATCCACTTTTCTTCAATACTTTCTCAACTTTCCTCTCCCCCCCCCCATCTCCCCTTCTCTCCTTTGCCTCTTTACTTTGCTATCTTGCTTCCCTTTTGCTGCTTTTAGTTCTTTTCTTGGCTCTTCTCTAAAGCATTTATATGGCATTAGGGGTATGTCCAAGAACCTTTCTGCTCCTGAATATCCAGTGCTACACTTCTAATATGCCTGCAAGCACAACAAAAAGGCCAGGATTCCTGCCAATGACATCAGAACTGGACATCCTGGCTAACCAGCTCTGATTTGGCAAGAATTCAGACATGGTGAGTCATGGTGGCCCAGGGGGAGTGCGCCGGCAGAAGCAGGACAGGGCGTTTGGCTGCAGGCACGCCCAAGGAGACCTTTCCCACTCCTCCCAAGAGCTGGGACTATAAAACTCCCCAGAAGAGATCCTGTCTTTGGGAGTGCGCTGGCAGAAGCAGGACCAGGTGTTTGGCTGTGGGCATGCCCAGGGAAACCTATCTTCTTCCAAAAATTTTATTTTATTGGTAAAAGAGAGTTAGATTGTTAGATGATAATCAACTGATTATTGGGGTTCTGTGATATAGCTTTTAATTAAGCCCTCCTCTCTGCTTCTAAATAGAAGGTGTGAAGAGGTGTGACTCATAGTCCAATCTTGGGGCTTAATTAACTCTATTTGAATTTTAACTTGTCAAAGTTTTTTTTTAATATAAAACTTTTTTTAATATAAAACTTTTTAAAGGGTGTATTAGGTATATTAATTTTACTGTCTATATTGCCAAATATATGATATTAAATCTATATAAATTTAAATCCTAGATAATCCCAAGAAAATCTTGATCACAATCGGGACCCTAATAAATACTGCCACAATTATTTAGAAATTATAAACCTGAATAGAAAAGATAATATAACTTCAGAATATCTCTCACCTCCAGATCTTACTCTTAAAGAAAAAACTGCAATCTAAAATAACTCAGTTTTTTACAGACTGTAGACATAATTCCTCCCATACATTTTCCGAATTTAACGCAGAGGTAAATGCCATGGAAGACAAGGAAGTAAGATTACTATCTCCAGTACCTATTCTGGACTGGTCTTTAGACAAAATAGGCTCTTTAAAGCCTCTAGATAGAAGCCTTTCTATACCAAATCTAGAAACTGAATTGGCTTTTGCCGAAGGAAAAATAACATCCAAACCTATTGTAAGTGATAAGGTTTTTGAAACTGAAATGGAAATAGATTCAAGAAAGGATGCCTTGAGAT
Source organism: Phrynosoma blainvillii (assembly GCA_026167975.1). Classification (NCBI taxonomy): domain Eukaryota; kingdom Metazoa; phylum Chordata; class Lepidosauria; order Squamata; family Phrynosomatidae; genus Phrynosoma; species Phrynosoma blainvillii. Next base: position 197,373,894 of record JANUYF010000001.1, on the reverse strand, counting down.
CTGATAGTGCCCTTAGAAAAATTTCTGGACTCAACAACTCTAAAGAGGACATGGAAAACCCAAAATGGATTTCCATAATCTTAGAAGAATTGACATCAGTCAAAAAAATTCTTACTGAATGTAACTCTCTTCTTACTACTTTAGTTGATTTACATCTTCAAACAACTTGTACTAATCAAAGAGAACAAAAGTTGGACAAGGAAAACAATCAAGACAAACACTCTTCGATAATAACTCCTATTTTAAAAACTGATAAGAGAGATTGTTTAATTGATTTACAGGTACCATTTGAGCATCTGGGATAGGAACATTAGACACAAAACTGTAAAAAGTCCAAAGAAGGGTCGTAAAAGAAAAAACTTAAAGTCAGAATTGTCTACAGTTCCAAAAAAAAACTTTGTAAAACGGGAAAGTACAATATTAGGAAACAATAGGACATTCGATGATGAAACCAAACTAAAAAAATCCGCTACAGCTCAAACATCTGAATTAATACAAACCTTATCAGACACTGAAAATTTTAATCCCGGAACTAACAGACAAATTGAGAATTTAATTACTTCTCAATCAAGAGAAAATCTCCCCAAAATACTATTCCAAGTTCTTTAATAGTTCGACCAGCAGAAAGGGATTCAACATCCATAAAGCATCCCATAAGTAAAGCATCCCATGTAACAAAAGATACAAATTTAAAAAAGAAAAAGGGACATCAGTTAACCCTTAGCCAGCACCAACTTGTCTTATCAAATTTTCCTAAACCCTATGGTATATTGCCACAGATTAGACGCAAATTCCATCTACTAGCTGTTTAAGAAAAAATCTGCCCAAATCAAATCACTGTAGATGATATCATACAGGTTACTTATTTGTACTACAATACTCGCTGTGCCCGTGCTTTAATTACATTTAGTGAATCTAAATTTGTCTCTTTAATTTGCAAATACAAACTTTTACTTCTACAGGAAGGCATTTATGTATCTAGATATTTTATTAATATAGCTTCTCCCCAACCATTAATAGTAAGTATACCATCTATAACTACTACCTCTCCAAGTAAAATACGAAATTTAACAGACAAAATAAATACTGAATCTGGGAATTGTGAACCAAATAAATTCAGCAGTGGAAAGGATTTCATACCCCCTAATGCTACTGAATCACTTCACCTCTCTAACATTCCAATCACTAGAGAGGAAGAGGGGCTAATTGACTCTTTTGTGACCTTATCTCCACCTGCACAAACTGAAATATTAAACAGACTAGAAAATTTAAAACAATATATTTCAAATGTACATTCAGCAAAGGAGCCCCTTCTAAAAGTGAGAAAAGATAATAGAAAGAAAATTGCAGCAGAAATAAATTCACCAACATGGACTGAAATGAGATATCTGGAAAACTATGAGAATGGCCTATTACATCATAACAGGGCTCCCAAAAAAGAAACATCAAAAATAAAAGGTCCGGTAAGGTCAAATGTAAGTTACAACCATCCAACACTTGAACTATTGAGGAAATTGATCTGGCCATCCCAGATGCTCAAATGGTACCTGTAAATCAATTAAACAATCTCTCTTATACCATGAGATTAAATACCTGACAACAAAAGGAAACAGAATTAAAAAGCTTAAAACTTCTGTCGTGGAATGTTATGGGTTGGGGAAGACACACTTGTGATCCTTCATTTGTAAACTATATATCCAAGTTTGATATAATATTAATTCAAGAAACATGGTTGAGAGAAAAGATAACATTGAATGGATTTATAACAAGCACAGTTGATGCCTCTGTATCTCGGAAAGGGGGTCGATCTAGTGGTGGATTATCTATTTTGACCTGTACAAGCATCAAGCAAGTTTCCTTTTCTATCCCACCATTAGCAAACTTGACTTCTTCTTTACTGGATAAATTTAATGATACTTGGCTGCTAATAATAAATGTCTATCTACCTCCCATACGCCAAAAAGAAAAATTAAAAAATATATGGTCAAAATTAGAAACCTATATTATTAATGCATTAGCTTTACATCCTGAAGTTCTCTTAATATTAGCTGGAGACTTCAATGTGGGAATTGGCTCCAATGAGGCAGACTTATATACACATTTTCACCTTATCCAGCCTGAAACAGATTTAGGTCTAATCCTCCCCCATAGACAGTCAAAAGATAAAGGATTTAACTGGGCTGGCCTTTATCTTACAGAGTTATCTCATAAATTAAATTTAGCTATAATGAATGGTTCAACAGAAGGAGATATTGAAGGAGAATATACATTTGTGTCCAATCGTGGAGCTTCCACCATAGATTATTTTTTAATATCATATGAACTGCTCTCTGCAGCACCTAGATGTACAATAGAACACCGAGTTGAAAGTGACCACTTACCTGTTACCCTGACCCTAGAATGTGTTTCACAAGGAGATTTTGCAGAGCAGACTGTACCATCTGAGGGAAATTTGGAATTGAGACCTAGCGGTCCCCAAGGTAGAAAGCAATTTAAAAACCATTCTAAATTCTGAAAAATGTCTTTCCTTACATAGTTTGATATTGAAAATGGAATCCCCAAATGATATATTTGAACCTTTTCAGCAGTTAAGATCAACTATTAAAAATCTCTTAACCCAACCAACATGTTCCAAGATTCCTTATCAGACTAAAAAAATCAAAGCCTGGTTCAATCAAGATTGCATCAATATGAAGTAGATCTTGGTTGAAATATATAAAATATATAGACAAGAAAACCTACAAAAAATTCCATCTGAATGGTTTGACTTAAAGAAAAAAAATAAGAAATTGATAAAAATAAAAAAGCGATAGCCCTTAAAAATTCATGGAATATTCTAATGTAAGGGAATTGGGCTTTCCCAAACATATCCCGGGGATTGGAGGACACAAGGAGGACGACCAACAGTTGATTCCAACCAAGTAGGTTTATTAACCAGCTGGGATGACAGGTGCCTCACGGCAAGAAACTGTCACACCCTCAAATATTTTCAGCATACATTTATACTAATTTTTAGCCAGCACAGCAATTCTAGCAGTTCAGCCCCTTTTTCCTGTTATTCTGTTTTCTGTTCCCTATTTGCGTAGACATATTTCCTTATCAGCCGTTGCAAAAGCATCTGCTAATGTTTCACTTCTTTATCTATACTGGGGTCTCCATGCCCTGGCCTTTGTCCTGGCCTTGTACATAACTTACACAAATCCTGTTATTCAAACACGTACACTTTTCCACCCAGGCCGTTTCCCTGTAACTTTCCACTGCCCTGAGCTAAGTGCCAAGTGGGATGCTGTTCTATTCCAGGGACCTCTCTGGATCAGTTAGACTGACCCTCTCATTTCTCCCTTTTTCTTGTAAGTTATGTACAAGGCATAGATGTTGTTCCCTTTTGGTAAGGCTGAACAAGTTCTATAAGCCAACATTATTTTTCTTTCTACATGAAGCATAGCTCTAACTCTATTTTGCAAAAACTTAAGCAAGCAGGGTAGACAAGTACATATAATAATTCCAATAAGCAAAATTAATATTATCATCAAGAATATTTCTTTTATACCTCTTAGGTTGGGCAACCATGAGGTTAGCCAATCTAGAGATGATCCATCACTTATTTTGATATGATCCAAAACCCCTCTTATTTCATCAATGTCTTCCTCTATACTACTAGCATTTATTCCAGTCATACACTTGTCTCCAATTACAGCACAGGCTCCCCCTTTTGCAGCTAATATATATAATCAAGTGCTACACGATTTTGTTGAGTAAAAAGACGCATGCTCTCCATTTCTACATTTAACTTATGTAAGGCATGTATGGTAGCATTTGATAAATAAGCCAGAGCGCATGCCACTCCTGCTTGAAAATGTCCATCTTGCACATGATTATATATGCCAAAAGAAATTATTCCCCAGCCTACCGATTCTCCCATTGTTGGGACCACAATTGACTTATCTTCACAGAACTCTTTAGATACCTGTGGGATGTTACGTGCATATCTTCTTTGACTGGGCTTTGCATATGTTTCAGTACATGGAACAGATCCCAACCTTATCTGTCCCAAACCAACCTCCTTGCATCCCTTATGCACATTGGAGAACTTGCCATCCTTTTTCAAAAAGAAAAACCCTTTATGTGCCCTGCACCCTATCTTACAGGGGCATATATGAGCTTGGCTCCTATATTGTACCCATTCTTGAGGTTGGGTGAGGCCATAAGGGTCTTCCCACGGGTATCCACTCATGTTTATATTTGCATAGCTCCAAGTCTGAGAACTCTCAGTATATTCTAACTCTGGAAATTCATCACAAAGATTTATAACCTCACTCTCATGTTTACACCATACTTCTTTATATCCCCATTCAGGATGACTCCTTCTGTGGACTAGTCTGGTTCCCCACTGTTGGCAAAATGTGGTGTTTGGACAATAGGAGGGCCTCCCTTCGGTTTTAACTATAAATCCCCAACCGGTGTATCGGGGACAACCTTCATATCCAGGCTCATTTCCTATACATGATCCTGGATATCCATACCCATACCATCCCGTCACTGGCCTCTCTTTGTCCCACTCTGTCTGATTTAGGATTGTATAAGCTAAGTGCCAAGTGGGATGCTGTTCTATTCCAGGGACCTCTCTGGATCAGTTAGACTGACCCTCTCACTAATAACAGCAGTAAATAACAATGATACAATTACTTTTTGGAAAATTGTAAATAGTGGCTGGCCAAGGACATTAAACTTGACTTACACTATCCCTGTTAGTTGTTGGGAACAGTTTTATAGCAGGTTATATGATCAATCCAAAGATAAACAAAAGTACTCCCCTATTGATATTAAAGAGCTTCCAATATGGTCACCTGTTTCTGAACAGGAAATAAAGAGTCTGATCACTAGAATTACCCCAGGTAAGGCACCAGGTAATGATAATATACCCTCAGAGGTGTTTAAAACTAGCATTGAATGGTGGACTCCTATTCTTGCATCGCTTTTCTCTGCTATAGATTATACTACACATATTCCTGAGGATTGAGGTCTTGCCATTATTGTGCCAATATACAAAAAAGGTGATAAAAGAGACCCCGCAAATTATCGACCCATCAGTCTTCTTAACATCATAAGCAAATTGTATGCATTACACCTATTGGATAAGCTCCAAGAATGGCTTGAGGATGAAAAAATTATTAGGGAAGAACAATCTGGCTTCAGAAAAAACTGTTCAGCTATTGATCAGTCCTTAGTACTCAAACACCTATCTGAAAAATATGTTGCGTCAGCTAAGGGAACATTGTTTACAGCCTTTGTCGACTTTAAATCTGTGTTTGATCTTATATCAAGAGATAGATTGTGGAAAAAACTTGAGATCACCAATATTGATAGACGATTGTTAATATTAATTCGTAAACTGCACGAGAATTTCCAAGTAGTAATACAATATAATAGTTGGGGCAATACAACAAGACCTATTTCCACACCAAATGGAGTTAGACAAGGTTGCATTCTAGCACCCACCCTTTTTAACATCTATATTAACTCCATGATATCAACCTTATCAGAAGTACATGTGCATCCCCCGACTTTGTCAAACAAGCCATTATCAATACTTGTCTATGCAGATGATGTTGTCTTAATGTTCATCACAAAAATAGGTTTAAATAGACTTTTGAGAGCCTTAACAACTTATCGTACAAAAGATGCGTTAAAAATCAACTATAACAAAACTAAAGTAATGGTTTTTTCTAGAAGCCACCTATGATACAATTGGACCCTTGATGGCAATATTATAGAACAGGTGTCCTCCTATAAATACTTGGGAATTATATTTCATGATAAGGGAACTACAAATTTACATCAGAAAAATACTGTAATAAGCATTCAAAGAAGTATCAAAGCCTTATGCACGTTCTACTATAATAAGGGAGGTCAATACACTCCTGCAGCCCTTCACATTTTTGTGAGTAAGATTCTAGCACAATTAATATATGGTTCTGAGATATGTATCTTCAATAAATTTACATCTTTTGAGGCAGTTCAAACAAAATTTCTAAGGACAATTTTAGGAATCCCAAATTGCGTTTCAAATTCTCCTCTTCATTTGGAAGTAGGATTATTATCTGTTGAGACGCGTGTATGGATACACAAACTAAATCTGTGGCTCAAAATGTTTTTTGTCCCGACTGGACTGGTACCCCTAATTCTAACAGCTCCTTCTTGTCCCCCTGGAAGAAATTGCTGACTATGAAACTCTCTTCTCTCGGACTTTCATCATCAGAAGTAAATGTATTGGGATACGATAAAGCAAAAGCTGTAATTTCCTGACGGCATTAAGGATATTGACTTTCAAACTCATATTGGTCAGTCAACTTTGTATCCTATTAAACAGGGGTAGGCAACCTTTTTGAGCCGGGGGCCGGGTTGGTGTCCCTCAGACAATTGGGGGAGCCGAAGCACCAAAAATAAATAAATAAATAAATAAATAAATAAATAAATATTTTTTTAAAAAATATATATGCATGCACACTCTCTCAGCCCCAGAAAAGCCATGGCAAACCCCCCTGTGGAGATTTTGCCAAGAAAACCCCAAGAACAAGTAATAACAACAATAATCAATATCATCATGGGGGGCGGTGGGGGGTGGCGGCAAGACCGGCCTGGGGCCAGTCCAAAGGCCTCAGGGGGCCATATCCAGTCCCCGGGCCTTAGGTTGCCTACCCCTGCTATTAAGAAAACTAGTAGATCTGGCAAATGTGCTAAATATCTAGAGAATTTGCATGTTCCAAAGTTCAAGAGAGCTTTTATGTTAGCAAGGTTTAACATTTTACCTTCGGCAGTCTTGGAGGGTAGATTTAAAGGGATCCCCTATCAACAAAGATTCTGTCCTTGTGGTTCGGAAGAAGTTGAAAGTATCAATCATGTACTTTTGGGTTGTTCCCTGTATACAGATATATGTGCCCTATATATAACACCAATTGTACTGCAGTATCCAGGCAGACAAATAGAATTTTATATAAACTACCTATTAGCAGATCAAAAGGAAGGTATAACACAAGCAGTTGCAAAAAATTTTGCAGCTGCTATCATAAATCGGAAAAGTATTTAAAACAGATGTAATAAGTTTATATAAAAATTAAATTTGTATATAACATTTGGCAAATTGGAATATCTGATAGTGAAGGGATATGACTGGAGTTCACTATCAAATTACTTGATTAGGGACCAATACAATATAATTTTGGCCAATGTACTCTGTTTATTAAATTGTATTTTTAGTTTGAGCTAATATATTTTAAATATAATTAAATAAATAGTACCATATTACGGAATGACTTAAGATGTAAAAATAATCTACTCATTATGGTATTTGGAAGTTTGTCTAGCTCCATTAAGCATTTCTATTTAAAGCAAGATTTGCTCTACTTATTAATTTATCTTTGGAAAATCCACTGTAGGCAACTGATGTGTTTTAAAATTTTGTATTTTGCTTTTTTTAACAGTGCTGGCCAATTGGCTGTAATAAAGTTGTTGTTGTTGGTGGCCCCAGTAGTCTGCCCCAGGAGGATTTAGCGTCTCATTCAATTCCTAGTAAATGAGCAATCAGAGTGTGTAATGGATGACTTCTATACATCTTCAACACTGTTTTCCTTCCTCCTTTTTTAAAGTATGGATCAGATTTCAAACAGTATACCTGGATTTCTTTCCAGAAGAAATCAACAAGTAAGACAGTAAATCAACAAGTAAAGCTGAATACATTGTATTATCCACATCTGCATCAGAGAAAACACCAGGACCTAGAGTTTTGTAGGATTTTTTTTCCAGTTGCTGAATGAGAAGTGACAGAGTCATAATAGTTTTTTCCTTAGCAGATGCATCACTGACTGTTTGAATTTATCTTAGTGGCTCGCATCTGTGATTCCGTCCAAAAACTACCCACTACAACAGATCAAAGACAACTCAATTTTAGTTAAATAAAGACCTAAACACACAAGAAAAAATGTTCACCTAACAAAATTGTAAACAAATTGCTGGAATACTCACAATTGTGCTGAATAACAGAAGGGGAGAAAAGAAGCAGTAAGCATATGTTCACACTAAGTCAGTTTCCTATAATCAGACCTATTACAACAGTCAGAGCTTGGGAAAGGTAATTTTCTGGGCTCCAGCTCTCAGAATCAACCTGCCAATATTTTGGGTTCTGGAAGCTATGTTTCAAACAGTAACTCTCCCAAGCTTTGCTGATGCTCTACTTCATACTAAGATGTCTTCCTCTCTGATCAATACTAAGTAAATAAAAGGGTGTTTTTTGGTAAGGCAGCTTTCTATTATAGAAGGTGATATAGTGATTCTAGACCAAGTTTGGCAGACATATTAATTAGAATGTCTGCAAGTGCCAGTGTGGTGTGGTGGTTTGAGTGCTGGAGTAGGATACTGAGAGACCAGGGTCTGAGGCTGCATGTACACTGCGGAAATAATCCAGTGTGACAACACTTTAACTGCCATGGTTCAATGCTATGGAATTTTGGGAATTGTAGTTTGTTGTGCCACCAGAGCTTTCTGACAGAAAGGACTAAATGTCTAAAAAACAACAACAAAAAACCCTACAGTTCCCAGAATTCCATAGCCTTGAGCCATGGCAGTTAGTGATGTCAAACTGGATTATTTCTGCAGTGCAGATGCAGCCTCAATCCCCACATAGCCATGGAAACCTATTGAGTGACCTTGAGCAGGTCACACTCTCTGAGCCTCAGAGGAAGGCAAAGCAAGCCACTTCTGAATAAATCTTGTCAAGAAAACCCTGTGATAGGTTCATCTTGGGTTTGTCATAAGTTGGAAAAGACTGATGGAACACAATAACATTTACCCTCCCATTTACCATCTGACACACACAACAATCCTGTGAGGTTGATTTATGCTAGGTTAAAAGAAAGAATTTATCCAAGGCTATCAAGTGAGCATCTCACCATTGGTGTCTTCCAGAGACAGCCAGTTTTGGCACACTGTATCCAATTCAAGTTAACACTTCAAGTTGCTCAATATCACTTGTCATTTTTCCCAGCGTAACTGTCAAGCTGCACTGGAAATGAAACTCAGTTACTACTATCTGCAATTTCACTCTTTCTTCACATTTTCTACACCCAAGCCCTGTTCCTTATACATACACACTTTATCAGTTCCATCCAGATACTATCTATCAGCTTCCTACTAGTGATATGTGAGCTATAGAGAATTTTAACACATTTTCCCATCTCAACTATAGGGAGTACCATACTTTTAACTGGCAGATCAAACCAGATATTGACATAGAGTGGAGCAGAGGAGCAGTGGCAGTAAAGATGTCCTGCACATTAGGCAAATGGAAGGGGCTATCTCAAGTGGCAGAGAGCCAGGAAAAATGGATTGTGCCATCTCTCCCCCAGGGAGCTTCTGCCACTACCACTTCATCCTCCTTTCTCTCTTTACCTGCATCACTCTCTGCCTTGCCTCACTTCACACTGCAGCTTTCCCTTTCTCCCTTTCAATGTGCACCTTGCTGCAACAGCTCTGCCATCTGCAAAGCAGCACTGGCAGCACAAAGTAGGTGGTGGTGCTTTAAAAAGACTGCAAGTTAGCAGTCAAGAAAGTGATTGTGACATTGCAGAATCATGGACACAGTGAAAAGGAGGTATGCCAACGTAGAAGGGCAGAGGGTGACAGGGAATCAGAAGCACCCTGAGCTTTCCCACTGTTTGAGAAGGGCAGGAAAGAGCTTCCATTGCTCCTTACTGAATGAACGCTCCTGTATCCAACCCACTTTGCCTCTGCACATCTGCCTTGCCTCTTGCATTCCCTTCCCTTATTGTGGTGATAGTGGCACCACTTAAGGAAAAATAGGAAAGTCTGGAACTGAACTATATTATAAACATGTATCTACATACAAAAAAACAAAAACAAACAAACAAAAAACCCCAGTATTTTCTTACTCTGATAAATAACCAACTACATAATAATGTCATAAACATGAAAATATGTCATACATTTCATAAGGAGAACCAATAATCTAATTGGAACAATATATTCTGTCAAGGAAAATAATCCTACAATTACAATAGTAACAACCAAAAATCAATCACAGTACAAGGCATAACATCCCTTAAATTTGAACTGATCTGTTATAACTAATGATTAAATAAAAGGAGCAATAATATATCTGTGTCAGTTGGAACACAGGCAAGCAGAGGGTAAAGAAGAAAGCGAAGGTGGGAGGCACAGTGACAGAGTGTGAGATGTAAGGGAAGGTGGTGCACTGGAAGGAGGGAAGAAAGGATATGGGGAAAGAGAAAAAGCCATGGGAAGGTGGTAATAACACAGTGAGGGAGAAGCACTGCCTCCACAAAGGCCTCCACAAAGGAGGACAATGCAGCATAAAATGTAGGACATTCAAGAACAATGTAGGACATTACAAAATAAAAGCTAAAACCACCCATATCAATATAAATCCATGCTTTCTAGTCATGCTCAAAATGGAGGGCATTGTGGAATTCCTCCTAGACAGAAGTCTGAAATGTAAGACATGTTCTGAAAAAAGAGGATGTCTGGCTACCTTGGGGAGAAGGAAGGAGTGGGGAGAGGCAGCAACTGTGGAGAACCTCCAGAAGGATAGACCAGGCAGCAGTGCAATTTGACATTTCAGCACCAGAGGCAGCCATCTGAGTATCTGTGGCAGTGGTCCCCAAACTTCTTCAGGCTACCATCCCCTTTCCTTTTGGTTGGCAACCCTAGTGCCTCCCCCAGTGCATTTTTTTTTTTTATATTAGGTCTGCTGTTCTCTGTGGAGTCATGCTGGCCACATGACCATGGAGTCGTCTTTGGCAACTCTGGCTCCCTCAGCTTAGTAACAGTGATGAGCACTGCTCCCTACAGTCGGACATGACTAGACAATTTTGTCAAGGGAAGACCTTTACTTTTACCTTTCTACTGCAAATTCAAAACAACCAATCTTGGTTGCTGCTCCCTTTGCACCCTGTCACCTTAGGAGCAGCAACCAAGCATCTGGCTATCAACGACCAAGAAGCCTCTTGTTTGTGTCAGCCTTGCAACTAAGGCTGGTGCAGGTGAGAGGCTTCTTGGTTGCTGTTGGACTGGCTGCTCAGTCGCTGCTCCCTTTGCACCCTGTCATCCTGGGAGTAGCAACTGGGCAGCTGGCTAAACAGTGACCAAGAAGCCTCTCACTGGTGCCCCCCTTGCAGTCAGTGCACACAAGAAGCTTTTGATTGCTACTCAGGTAGCTGCTCAGTTGCTGCTCCCAAGGTGACCAGGTGCAAGGAAGCTTCTCCATAGAGAGGAAGGACTCTCAATCCTCCATCAGGGCAGAGAGAGGTGCAGCCGGTGTGTGTGTAGAAAGTTTACAGAAGCCACATGCTCTGGACTGGAAATGGGTGTGGGCCAGAAAGGGAAAGAGTTTAACTACAAGAACCGCTCCAAGACAAAGGACTCTTTCCAAGAATCAAGCACAGATACTCCTTCCCCAGAGACATTTCACCCCCACAAAGCTTCAAGTGTCCATTCTCCCACAAAAAATTGTTTCTTCTGCTACCTCTTCTCGCAGCCTATTTGATGAAAGAAAGCAGGAGCAGCAGTGCAACTCCAACCTACTAGCCAAGTCCCAGCAAAGCTCACAAAGCTTAAGCAGGGCCCCAAATTTAAAAGCTCATTTTTGTTGCCACTTCTCCCCCATCACCATGTGCTAGATCAGTGATGGCAAATCTTTTAGGGGCTAAGTGCCCAAACTAAAAGGCCTACTGGCACCGGGTATTACCCAGTGCCAGGCGTGGCACTTCTGCCCTCTGGGGGTGGGGCTTCTGGGCAGGACTTACACCTCCCACCCTCCCAGGCCTTCAGACAACAGAAGGCCTGGGGGCAAGGGAGGAAGAAGAAGAACAGGCACAGACTTCTTCCTCCTCTTCCTCCTGTGCCATCCCCAGCCTTCAGCTACATCCAGAAAGGCAACTAAAGGCTGGGGAGAGTTGGGAAGGAGGAGGAACAGATGCACACCTCTTCCTCCTCCTCCCCCCCATGCTATCCCTCCGGAGAGGCAGCTGAAGGCTTGGGATGGCCAGGAAGGAGGAGGAACAGGCATATGCCTCTTCCTCCTCCCCCCACCCTCTGCGTGTCAAGGAAAATGGCTTCACATGCCATCTCTGGCACATGTGCCATAGGTTCACCATCATGGTGCTAGAATCTTTGCTCCAGTCTGTCTCAAAATGGTGCCACTCCAACCCACAGAAGTGATGCCCTATGCCCAAGCCTTGCACAAGTTTCCCAGTTACCACTACCAGCAAAAGATGCTGGTAAGGGAGTGAACTCACAAGGGCAGGCAAAAAGTGGGAGACACCACCACACATAATGATCAGTGAGCCTGTGTGGTGGTCTTCTGGAGACCCTGAAAATAAGTTTAATGTAATCTTCATCCCCACCATCGTCCAGACTGCTGGTTCTTCATGTCTTTCTTGCACACCAATACTTTGACTGAAGGCCCCTGGCCACTCCCTTTCCCCCTCACCACCCCCTACATCCCCTTTTCTACCTCACCACCCCCTGGCAACCTTCCACCGCCCCCAGGGGGAGTATCACCCACTTTGGGAATCACTGATCTATGGGATTGGGCAGCTTGGGGGGGGGTGGATGACAAGGTGACATAGAGTGGGTGGGGTGAAATTGGGAAGAATAGGGGCTGCAGAGTGGCTCCCCCCTCAAATAAGACAGCTTTGTGTTCCTTTACTTGGTAGCAAAATCTATTGAAGCATTTTCAAGCACTCTTTAACATGTGTGAAACTGAAGCTTTCATCTTCTGCATTTAAAAAAAACCCCAGAAAGGTGAGGGGGACAATGGAGTGGATTGTAGAAGCAACACTAAGTAGGGATGATAAACATCTTCTCTTCAAAACCTACAAGAGTCTCTCAATTTCCCCATGTAAGTAGGAAAGCAGCCAGTTGTCCCAATCATGCCCTTATTGTTATTGCTATAAATAAGTTCACAAATCTGTCAGCTACACCCCACTCTCATCCAATACACCAGGACTCTGGAAAACTCTGGACTCTGGTGCAGGTCTCTGTCAGCAGCAGCAGAATCACCACCATGTGAGAATAACAATATTGGACTCCTTTGCAGGGCTCACATAACCCTTCTTATTCCTCTGCCAGGCAGCTTTTTTTCACTATCACAATGAACATTTTTATTAATCAAAATGGCATTTTTTTAAAGTTTAGAAAGTCAAGATTGAAAATATCAGTCTTGGGGACATGAAATAAGGACTGACATAGAAAGAAGATGAACCTTTGCTTTTGCCATGATCTTTTGTTTGGAGGAAGATGAGCCAGCATGGTGTAGTGGTTTGACTGTTGGACTGTGACTCTGGAGATCAGGGTTTGAATCCTGGCTTGGCTGTGTAAACCCACAGGCTGACTTTGGGCAAGTCACACTCTCTCAGCTTCAGAGGACGGCAATGGCAACCCCCTTCTGAAGACGCTTGGCAAAACAACCCCATGACAAGCCTTAAGGTTGCCATAAGCAGGAAATGACTTGAAAGCACACAATAACAACAAAATTCTGGATACCTGTTTTGCCCGATCTAGCATTGGAACTTATAGCTCACCAAATTAATCTGGCTTACCTCTTCTGGCTTCAATCCTGGATCTAGGGTACCTCTGGATGTTATCAGACATAAACCACTGCCAATTTAGCCACAATTCCACTGGTCAAATCCATCCCGGGTCGAAGCCTCACTCAGCTGGTACTTTTTCAAAGTTGGGGAGCTTCTGACTTCAAAAATTGGCCAGCTCAGCGACGCTGTGACCCGAGATGGATTTGGTTGGTGGCATCGTGGCTAAATCTGCAACAATTTATGTCTGATAACATCCGGGGTATCCCAGGCCCAGGACTGAAGCTGGAAGAGGTAAACCAGCTTAATTTGATGAGCAATAAGCTCCATTTTCTATACTAATATTCATTAACATTCTACAGTTGTTTTCCATGGGCAGCACTCACTTCTTCACCACTTTTTTTTAAAAAAAATTGACAATAAACTATGCAGCTACCTTTCCAGATATATACGGTATGTTCTTTTTCTTTATTATCTGTAGCTGTGACTTTTCATTGGCTAAACTCATTTTGTCATGGGAATAAACTCATTTCTTCCAAAACAGCTTTGGAAAACAGTGCCTATGTATTTTGCCTCATGTTTTGGCTTCTAGATGTTCAGCTAGAAACTTGATTTGCTTTTCCTTTTTTTTTTTTTTTTTTACAAAAAGAAAAGAAAAGAAAATTGAAAATCTGGACAAGCTAATAGGATAAACAGGCATCTGGTGGCATAGCTAAAACCTGATAACATCTGATCACTCAGATACCATAGCAACCTTACATAAACCCTCTTTTAAACCATCCTCTGGCTTTAGAAACTAGTAAGTCCCATCATGTAGACTTAAAAAACAAAAGATAGGGCATATTCCAAATAGGTAGCCATGTTAATTTGCTTGAGAAACAATCAAATAAAAGGGGCTATGGAGGGAGGGGGGAGAGCAGAGCCCTTTTGATGCTTTCTGCATTTTTATTTTTTGTTAGATCACTGTTGTTTGGCTGGAGGGGTTCTGCAGGGTTTCACAAAGGCCCATCATTAGCATGTGACTAAAAAAACTGTCAGGATTTAAATTGGAAATAATTTTTAGAATAGGGTGACAGAAAAACATCAGAAAACAGAAGATTTGGAGAAAGAAAGCAAAGCTACATATTTAGTTTCCATTTGGCTCCAAAATAATGCCATTCAACTTTAATCAGTCTCAAAGTCTAAAGGCTTGAAATGGTGGATTAAATCTGTGTTCTTTCTTATATCACTAACTCAACATCAAAGTAGTTTTTTCACTATATACCAACCTTTTTGTCCCCTTTGCATTTAGAATATTACAGTGGCAGGACCAATTTAAAGGGCCGAGAAGCTGTTAGAATACATGAATTATATAATTTTGCACTTCAGAGAAAAGAGAGATGTAGTAGTGATGTGTGACTTCAACTATCCTGATATTTGCTGGAAGTCAAATTCAGCCAATACTTCAAGTTCTAGCAAATTCCTCACTTGCCTCGAAGACAATTTCTTTGTCCAAAAGATGGAAGAGGCAACAAGGGGGTCAGCTATTTTACATCTGATCCTAACCAACAGGGATGTCCTGATCAATGGGGTGCAAATGGTGGGATTCTTAGGTCGGAGTGATCATGTTCTCCTGGTGTTTCTTATACAGCGGAAAGGAGAAGCTAGGTATAGTCAAACACTCATTCTAGACTTTAGGAGAGCTGATTTCAACAAACTTAGGGCAGCACTGGGAGTGATCTCATGGTCAGGAATACTAAAGGAGAAGGGAGTTCAGGATGGATGGGAGTTTCTCAAAAGGGAGATACTAATGGCACAATCTCAGACTATTTCAATGAGAAGGAAAAATGGGAGATGTCTCAAGAAACTGGGTTGGATGACAAAAGAACTTTCAACTGAACTCAGTTTTAAAAAGGGAGGTGTATAAGAAATAGAAAAAGGGCAAAATCACTAAAGAGGAATTCAAACAAATAGTTATTACAAGTAGGGGTAAAGTCAGGAAAGCCAAAGCACAGAATGAGCTCAGGCTTGCTAGAGCGGTTAAGCACAATAAAAAGGGCTTCTTTGGGTATGTACGTAGCAAAAGAAAGAAGGAAATCATAGGGCCACTGCGCAGAGAAGGTGGAGAAATTCTTACAGGGGACAGAGAAAAGGAAGAACTACTCAACACCTTCTTTGCCTCAGTCTTCTCACAAAAGGAAAAGGGTGTTCAACCTGAAGAAAATGAAGCAGAGGACACAATAGGGGAAATGCAGCACAAAATAAGTAAAGAGGAAGTACAGGAATACCTTGTTAACCTAAATGAATTTAAGTCTCCAGGACCAGATGAACTACATCCAAGGATATTAAAAGAACTGGCAAATATAATCTCAGAACCACTGGCAATAATCTTTGAAAACTCCTGGAGAACAGGAGAAGTCCCAGCAGACTGGAGGAGGGCAAACATTGTCCCCATCATCAAAAAAGGGAAAAAAGAGGATCCCAACAACTATCGCCCAGTTAGTCTGACATCAATGTCGGGAAAGATTCTAGAACAATTCATTAAACAGAGAGTCTGTGAACATTTAGAAGGGAATGCCATAATCACTAAAAGTCAAAATGGGTTTCTAAAAAACAAGTCATCCTAGACTAATCTGATCTCTTTTTTTTAATATATATAAAATTACCAGCTTGCTAGATGAAGGGAATGCAGTAGACAGAGCATATATTGATTTCAGTAAGGCTTTTGACAAGGTCCCCCATGATATTCTTGCAAACAAGATAGTAAAATGTGGGCTAGACAATATATCTGTTAGGTGGATTAGTAACTGGTTGACTGACCGAACCCAAAGGGTGCTCAGCAATGGCTTCTCTTCATCCTAGAGAGAAGTGATCAGTGAGGTGCCATAGGGTTCTGTCCTGGGCCCAGTGCTATTCAACATCTTTATCAATGACTTGGATGAAAGAATAGGGGGCATGCTTCTCAAATTAGCAGATGACACCAAATTTGGAGGAATAGCTAATACCTCAGAAGACAGGATGAAAATTCAAAATGACCTTAATAGATTAGAAAGCTGGGCCAAAGCTAACAAAATGAATTTCAACACAGAGAAATGTAACATACTGCACTTAGAACAAAAAAATGAAATGCATAAATATAAGATGGGGGACATCACAACAGTGTGATGCCACAGCTAAAAAGGCCAATGCAATTTTAGTCTGCATTAATAAAAGTATAGTATCTAGATCAAGGGAGGTAATAGTGCCACTGTATTCTGCTTTGGTCAGGCCCCACCTGGAATACTGTGTCCAGTTCTGGGCACCACAATTTAAAAAGGATGTTGAAAAACTGGAGTGTGTCCAGAGGAGGGCGACTAAAATGGTGAAGGGTCTGGAAACCATGTCCTATGAGGAACGAAGTAGGGAACTGGGTATGTGTAGCCTGGAGAAAAGATGGTTAAGAGAGGATATGATAGCCCTTTTTAAATATCTGAAGGGATGTCAAATTGAGGAGGGTGCTAGCTTGTTTTCTACTGCTCCAGAGAACAGGACTCGGAACAACGGATGCAAGCTACAGGAAAAGAGATTCCACCTCAACATTAGGAGGAACTTCCTGAAGTGAGAGCTGTTTGACAATGGAACACACTCCCTCGTTAAATGGTGGAGTCTCCTTCTTTGGAGGTCTTTAAACAGAGGCTGGATGGCCATCTGTCATGGATGCTTTGATTTTGAGTTCCTGCATAGCAGGGGGTTGAACTGAATGGCCCTTGTGGTCTCTTCCAACTCTATGATTCTATGAATGAAAGAAGTTTTGGCTAAAGTCAACACTATGTGAAAACTCCAGGCTGTGCAATACTTATCTGAATGGAACTGAGAAGTACATTTTGGCAGAAAGCCCAGTCTTCTAGTAACATTTTTTAAAATCCCCAAAAGCATCTTTGCTGACTACAACAAAATGCACATTCACACATTCTGAAGTCCTCTTAGCATAAATAATTATCAGCAGATGGATGGCTGTGGTATTGTGGACATTATCAAGCCACAAAATTAGTGTGCTCCAGCTGAGCAACATGAGGTTATTCACAGATTTCAGTTTCAAGTAAAATAATTGTTCTACCAATGATCACATTTCCATGTTCCAAATTATCTATCTTATGAAGTGAAATGTAACAACAAAACTAACCCAGCTCCCTGCATGCAAATTCCAAAGAATATATTTAAATTTTCTTGGCTTCAAGGCTGTCAATTTTTAAGTCAGACAATTGGAAATGTGATTAAACTTGAACCAGTCTGTGCGCCATCGTGTATCTCTCCACAGTAATTTGCTCATTGTTTGAAATCAGAAACAGAATACTGAAGATAATGAAAATTACTGACCTTTCTTTGCCAAAACATTATTGGGTTCATATTTTTCAATCAATTGCTGAACTTGTTCCTGCTTCAGTGGTGGATAAAGAATTTCATTTAACCGGGGGTCTCGTTGCTTCAGATTTATAAATTCCATCATCTGGTCAACAGTAAGATATGGTCTGGTCTTGGCACCACTAGAAAACAAAATCAGACAGAGAGGAGAAAAGAAGGATGATCAAATGCACCACTCCCCCCCCCTCCCCATATCTGTTTCCCTATATTTCTTTTGAAATCAAAGTAGGGCTGAAATCTTTGGAAAGGAAAAGTCCAAATGAAGCCTGAGTTTTTACTTTCTTTTAAGACTTATGCACATAGTTTGAATAGAATTATGGAAGTTTGCTGCAATATGTTATCACTGTGGTGAGGTTGGCAGATGTATAGAAATGAAAAAAAAATTCAGCAATAACAACTATAGATAAGTTGATGGCAAAGTTAGAGGACTCAGCTGAGATGGACAAACTGTTTTAATTCTAGATTAAGATTTCTTGAAGAGTGGAAACCTCTCTTGGACTTTTTGAAAAAAGATAAAGATGATTGATTAAGATATTGATTAATATTAGTCTAGAAGATCTGCAATAATAGAAGGAACTGTGTGTTAGGAAAATTAAAGGGGTTAAGATAAGGTTGTTACATATTAATGAATGAATGAATGAATGAATAAATAAATAAAAATATATTTTTATCCCACCCCTCTGCAAATGCAACTGGGGTGGCTTACAACATTTAAAATTACAATAAAAATACAATATATGTCTCATAAACCCCCCACCCCTTAAAATGGTATTAAACAATAAAACAGTATAAAACATAGTTAAAATAAATTACAATAACAAAGAAACAAACAATAGTAGCTGCGGCAAGGATTGAAGAGGAGAAAATTAAGCTGACTCTTGAAGACCGGGATACCTATTCAGGAAAGGCCTGCCAGAAGAGATCTGTCTTAATAACCTTTTTAAAGCCATTTAAGGTAGTAATCTGATGGAACTCATCCAGTTGCAGAAAAGGCCCTCTGGGCGGTTGCAGACAGCCTAGTTTTCATCGGCTGTAGTAAATTCCTCCTAGAGGACCTGAGTGCATGGTGGATTGTATGGAAGGAGGTGGCCCGGAAGATAGGTTGGACCCAAGCCATTTAGGGCTTTAAAGGTCATAACCAACACCTTGTCCTGTGCCCAGAAACTAATGGGCAGCCAGTGAAGTGATCTTAGGACTGGAGTTAAACTCTTTATTTATACTCTTTTGTATTTAATAAAAATATTTTAAAAGGAAGATGTCTAATTATGGAGAGCCAGGGTTGTGTAGAGTTTTGAGTGTTGGATTAGGACTCTGGAAGAGCAGGGTTCAAATCCCTGCTCGGCCATGAAAACCCACCTGGTGACCTTGGGCAAGTCACACTATCTCAGCTTCAGAAGAAGGCAAGGGCAAGGGCCCTTCTGAACAAATTCTGCCAAGAAAACCCTGAGACAGCTTTGCTTTAGGGTCACCATAAGTCAGAAATTACTTGAAGGCACACAACAACAATGACCTATGTTCAATTACCCTTCCCACCATAGTCATTGGCATAATGCTCACAACTTAACCTGCAAAGCCTACACCTCCAGCACTTGCATGACTGGGGTAAAAATAAAAACACCACCAGAGTGCTTTGGTCCCAGATGAATTTCAGCAGCCAAGTGACTGGGTTTATTTATTTTTAACCACACATCAGCCATTTTAAGATTTGCAGCATCTGTAGCTTTGCTTCTTCAAAATAATTGTGGTGCAAAGTCTCTAATGATTTATGAGGCAAACTTAAAGATTTCACACTTTCAAAATAAAAACAACCAATCCAGGACAAACATTAGAACTTAGTAAGGGGAGGGGAGAGAGATTAACAAAAGCCCTTAAACATTTGTGAATGCTTTAAAGTATTTCTCCATTACGTTTGGGAGGTACAATTGGCAATAACAAATGTACAATTACATTACGATTGTGGCATAATTACAGATAACTTAATCCCTTTGCAACTTTTAAAGTTACTTCTATAGCTATGGGGGTATAGTCTCATTAAATAGTGATAGATGAATATTGCCAGTTCAAGTGCTGTATTATGTTGTAACTTATGCTCTGCTGGGGGTTATAAAGCGACAGTGACACAGATAGCAGAGTTTGCATTTTTATTTTTTGCAACACATCAGTAGCAGGAAGCTACTTTGTAAAGTAGCATAATTAACAGTTACTCCTGAGAAATGGGATAATGAAAATGTCACTGTTTAACAAAAACCTGTGGCTATAATGATAATACAGAGCTTAAATACCACAAAGGCACCAGATCCCATGTGATCTTGGAAGTTAAGCAGGTTCTGCTCTGGTTAGTTTTTGGATTGCCAACCAGTACCAGGTGTTGTATGCTATATTTCAAAGGAAGGAACTGGCAAAACTACTCCTGAGTATTCCTTGCTAAGAAAACCCTATGAAATTCATGGGGTCACCATAAGTTGACAGATGACTTCAAGGCATACACACGTAATGATAACTGTTTGGAGGATGGCTTTAGGATTATACTGTGTCTGGCAAGTGCTAACACACACCTGCTTTTAACTTTTGCACATTTTGTTGTGTTACAATCTGGAAGTGAAATGAAGTTAACTGGGAATTGGCACTGTTACCTCTTGATGTACATTCACTTGTGACTTGTCACTATTTGCTTTCCAGAAGTACTTTCCCAGGCTCTGTTGTTAAAGCAGCTGTTCTCATATTTGATTTCCTCCTGTCATCCACTTCACTGGCCCACAGAAGAGCCCAAAACAGTAATAAATCTCCATTTGTGCCCTCTTATCCCAATAGAAATAGACACGGGGCTGATTCCATTCTGCTGCTACTCTTGGTCTTGGGCAGGGGTAGGCAACCTTTTTAAGCTGAGGGCCGGGTTGCTGTCCCTCAGACAATTGGGGGGCCGAAGTACCAAAAATTAATAAATTAATTAATTAATTAAAATAAAAATAAAAATATGCATGCACACTCTCTCAGCCCCAGAAAAGTCATGGCAAAACACCTGTGGAGATTTTGCCAAGAAAACCCCAAGAACAAGTAATAACAACAATAATCAATATCATCATGGGGAGCGGTGGCGGTGGCGGCGGCAGGACCGGCCTGGGGCTGGTCCAAAGGCCTCGGGGGGCTGCATCCGGCCCCCGGGCCTTAGGTTGCCTACCCCTGGTCTTGGGCCTATGAATCTAAGAGAAAGGACACTGGAAAGATTTGGGACTTCCTAGGCATGCTTGAACTTTTCCTTTTTCTTTCAATCCTAGTACAGCCTAGGTCTTAAAAATGAACAGGGAACAGAAAACCACATGCCCAGAGAGACAGTGGACAGTGGGTTCTTATGTGGATCAAACATATAGAGGCAAAAGTATTAGAATAACTGTACAAGTCTAGTATTTTTCAAGTACCACTCCCATTGGTCATGCTCGATGGCTTAAAAAAATAACTTTTCCCCAGCTCTACACTAGAAAGCCACAGGAATAACTTGATTCAGCACAATCACCAGAAGCAGCACATCTGATCAAGTGGACTGAAGCCCACAGACAAGTATGCTAGAATAAACCAGTTAGTCTCAAAGGTGTTACTGGATCCATTTATATCTTTTGACTCAGTACAGTTTGTCAGTATTTTTTAAAAAAAACAAATTAGTTCAGATGCCTGTCTTCACATAATAACAATGATAGTCTATAGAAAACAATGCCAATTATAGTTGAGGGCATTTAAAATGCCCCAACTTGTACCTTATACAGTATAAGATACTGGTTACCTACATGCTCTGTCCCCATGATAAAATGAATGTTTATTGGAAGATAGCAAGGCTTTCCAGTCAGGGCCAACACCCACCAGTAGGCAGAGTGGGACAGTCACTTCAGGCAGCAAATGGCTAGTCATTTTGATAGTTATTCTTGTATTTTAACTCCCATGAATGGGGAGAAGTGTTTATGGCAGTTTTCTACCTCCTGTGCCAAAAATGACTTGGGTAGCTTTGAATACTATGCAAATCAACTTGGATGAATGGGACATCGTTTGCTGTTCCATTTCAGGTAGCATAATATCTTGGGACATCCCTGTCTCCTGTTGCCTGGTCCACACCAGTTTGCTGGAGAATTAAAGCCTCCCCATACTGACACCCACTTACTCTTTCTGAGCACCTTCTCCCAACACCAGTTCAGAACACATGGATATGAAGATATTCAGAACACATGGATATGAAGATATTCAGTGAATCATGTACAGGAGTCATTAACACAAGTTCTTGCCTTCAGGCTAAGTTCAAATTTGCATTAAAATGAGTGAATATCCCATTAGCTGCATCACTTCTGTTTATCCTATGGTTAAATGGTGAGAAGAAACAGTGTTGCAACAGCAGTATCAAGCAATGTCCTTTTGAAAAGAAAGAAGAAAACAAAGGAATGGCTAAAACATCAGAAACTCTGTAACTCTAGGCGGCTAACTACCTGTGATGTGCCAATGCCTGAAAGAAAGCCTAAGGGTCAGTTTTTGAAAATAAAAACAGCTTTTGGAGGAAGGATTTAGGATGGAGAAAGGGGCCTATGTTGGAAGAAGTGATGGTATTCAAGTTTAATCTTCACACATAGCTTCTCTACTCTAAATGACTCCCTCTCCAAATTTCTTTCCTCTCCAAAGGGTTTTTAATAGGTGTTAAGTGCTTTCTTACATGCGTTTGCAGTTAATGTGTCACTGGCCCTTGGATCTGGAAGAGTTCAGTATCAGAGATATGAAAATTAAAGCCATGGGAAACGGAAAAGATTAAATACTAAATTTAGGAGATTATCGCAGTACTGAGCTGGCTTAAAATTTAAAACACCACCTGGATCCATCCCAGGTCCATTCCCACTCCCAGGACTGCTCAGAGCACATCTTTTTGAAGCCAGGAGTTTTCTGGCTTAAGGAAATGGCTGCCAGAGCAGCCCTAGAATCAGGGGGGGGGGACCCGGGCTGGATCTGGGCAGTGATTTCGGTGGCTAAATCCTTCTGATAAGATCAGGATGTTGCCCGTTTTAAATTTTAAGCTGGCTCAGGTAAGCTGGTTTAATTAGTGTAGTCACCTTACAATTACACTGTTCCAGGTGTTTCATGGCATGAAATAACAAAAGCCCAGTTGTTTGCTAATTTAATTTGTGTTGGATACATGCACTGATAACATCATCTGTGAGTACTATACTCCACTATATTTTCTCTCCTTCATTTCTTTACCCTTTTGAGGTTGGGAAACCAGTTGTCTAATACACACTGCTCATGGCATCCTCTCCCTTGCCAGCTGCTTTTGCTGCCCAATTACTTTAACTGGAGTTTAAGCTAGCATATGCCACAAAGAGAAACAAGGTCTGGCAGTGACATTCCTCTAGGAATAATTCCCTGTTAAAGTTCAAGTGATATATATTAGCAGCAAAACTCAGAGAAAAGGACATGTGGAGCTACAACACAACTGATTGGTTAAATAATGGAACAAGAAGACCCAAAAATTGGTTCTTGGCTATCACAGCATGATGCAAGGGACTTGCATGAAAACATTTGTGATTCTGAGGGAATACAAACAACAAAGAAAGCAGCAAGCAACAAAAGCTGGGTTTCCAGAATTTCTTACAGTTCTAGGAAGATGTGGTCAATTTCAGGCCGTGGGCACAGGTTGCTCAAGAATTCTCTGTACGCCTCTGGGGTGAAGTCATCTTGAGGAATGGAATCATTCTGTAGAGGATAATCCAAATAAAATAGTTAAAGGCATGTTTCTCAGATCCTTTGACATCATAGCCCTTTCTAGACCAGCTTCTCCTCAATGCATCTCTACAACAGTGGACTACTTTTACAACTCTACCACTATTCTACTGTCCTTCAGCTACCTTGATCCCTATTTCTTCTGATGGTTTAGTGAGGGTTACTTTGTGTATGTGTAGTGGAAAAACCAATTGTTGCAAATTAACTCCCAGCATCCACAGTTCTTAGCAGAACTTGAAGCAAAGCAGAGGACCATTAACGTAGTTTAAAAACATAGATTTATTATGCTGGCAGTCCCAACGGAATTAGCATTCAGAACATTAGGCGAAAAACAAGCCCAGATGGCCGAAGTTTTATGCACTCACAGACAAAGAAAATCAAAGCTGACATTCTATTGGATATTTCAAACTCTAAACATATAGAATCCTGAGCAATGAGAATACAGATTTCAGAATACATTATTATATGCTTAAGATACCATGTTGCCATGCCAATGACATACCAAAATCTCTTATCAGTAAATGAACTGGTGTGTACCAGGCAGAAGGCCCCTTTGCACACACAGAGTAGCTGCCAATGATTTATTATGGCTCTCTGACCCACTCTGGCTCCTAATGAAGGTCTTTAATGCATTAGGTTACCAGGCAGGAGGTCAGGCCATATCTAAACAACACTCTGGCATTCTTTGAGTTTAAACCTTCCAGCATCTTCCTTAGAGGCCCACTTCCCAGAGGCTGCTTGACCATTATTTTCTGCACATAGTAGCACACATCTCTAATTTAGGCATACAAAACATCAATTAAAGAAATCCCCTGCCTCATATGAAGGGCTAACTCTACTTCTACAGTCCAAGCCCTGTACCATTTTTCTCCTAGCTCCCTCATTCACTGATCCTCTAGCCCAGGAGTCGGCAACCTTTTTTTACCTGGGGCCGGTCCCTTCTGGTGGTCCCTTCCGGTGGGCCGGGGGGGGGCAATGGTGGCTCCATGCATGCCCCTGCCACCGCTGTGCATGCCGCCACCACTGCCTCCGCGCATGTCGCACCTGCCATTTTGGAAAACAAAATGGCAGCCGTGAGTGGTGGCCACCATTCTGTTTTCCAAAATGGCGGCCGTGACGCGTTTGCGCATGCACAGAACTACTGCGCATGCGCAAATGAGTCACGACCACCAAAACGCATGGCAGAGGTGGCGGGCGGCGGCGGGGGCTGGTAAGTGGCGGGCCACGGGCCAGTAAGCGGTCCACAGGCCATAGGTTGCCGACCCCTGCTCTAGCCTGTGAATTAACAGAGCCTGCAACAATCACTAATGTTCAATCACATTGGCCAGGATGCTAATCAATACTGGCAAAACATTTTATAGGAACACTGACTGCGAGAAGCATGAATCAGGGGATGCTACACATAGTAAACCAAGAAACAGAATGTATAAATATTGCAGTATGTGGGGTGAGTGAGCTGAAGTGGACAGGAATGAGACATTTGAGCCAGATAATTACACTGTTTTACTCCGTAAATGAAAATCTAAAAAGAAATGGGTGGCATTAATAGACAGAAAAGATGTAGCAAAAGAGGTCAAAGGGTATAATGTACGTTCTGACTAATATCAACAAGACTTCAGGAGGAAATTAGCAACAGAACCATACTCCAAATTTATGCTCCAACTGGAGAGGCAGAAGAAGAAAAAATTGCTTGAGTCCAGGAAGAACTGATCACACACCAAAATGTGGCTTGCTGGAAATGATAAGTGATTGGAATACAAAAGCAGGAAACAGAGCAGAATCAAAGATTGTAGGAAAATATATCCTAGGATCAAGAAATAAAGCAAGCGAGCGACTGATTGAATTTTATTCTTTTTAAAATTCTCTTTAAAAACATCACATTTTAGTCAAATCTTCACTATGTATATGTAGTTACATTTAAGTTGTAAATATGATACTGCAATTTGAAGGTATAATTTTAATTTTGCTAGTTCATGTCACAGCTCTTAGCATTGTATTCAGTGGTATATGGGAATTATGATTTACAAGTAACATTAGTGGGGGGAAACATTTCTAAGGATTCTGTATGGTGTGAAATGGGATGAGGTCAATGGGAGGGAGGTGACACCATGAGTTACCAGACTGGGTGACATCAGCCCTAGTGATGCCACTGCTATGGAATGCTAAAACACAAATAAATGAAATGGGTCCTAGAGCAAATCAAGTCTGAACTCTCCCTAGATGCCAAAATGACTAAATTGTGA
The DNA here is from genome assembly GCA_026167975.1 of Phrynosoma blainvillii. NCBI lineage: Eukaryota > Metazoa > Chordata > Lepidosauria > Squamata > Phrynosomatidae > Phrynosoma > Phrynosoma blainvillii. The sequence continues at coordinate 197,347,904 of JANUYF010000001.1, read as the reverse complement.
CTATTGTACTATGGGCATATCGTGTGATTACATGACTCACTTGAAAAGCCAATACTGCTTGGTAAGGTCTACATTTCAGATGGTTAAATTCAATCAATGAAACCATGGCCCCATGTCTGCAAGAGCTGAGCAGGGGCTGTTGATGACAGTGTGACTTTGAGGTCTTTCATTCACAGGGTTGCCATAAGTCAAAGTTGACTTGATGGCAGTTAAAAACAACAAATATGGATCTAATTAATTTGCTTTCTGGCACAATGTGATGTGGGAGAGCTGAAGCACCACAGGTAGAAGAAAGTGGTCTAATAAACCAAATCAAGAAAAAAACAACAGGTAAGTGAAAGAATAGATAAGCTTATATCAAACCTTCACTTTTTAGATATCCGTGAAGACTATAAAATCAAAAGAACAGAAGAAGCAGAAAATAATAATGCTAACTTCAAAAAAAGGAATGACAAAATTTTAATTAGTATTTCCCCTCAGCATTTTTTTTCTGAAAATACTGGAGATTTTTCTCTCTTTCTTTTACTACAATGTTGATTAGGGTTTTCTTCTGTCTTCTTTTCCCCTCTTTATTATTTGTACAAGTTTACATTCTGCTAATCAACATAGAGTTATATATCCACCCCAATACAATAATTATCTATCTTCTAAATTACCTTGAGTAAATTAATACAGTAACAAAAATTATTTTAAAATTTTAAAACTTGAATTTTCTTTCTTTTTCATTCTTCTTGAGCTGAAACAAATCTTATTTTACTTCTGTTCTGATGACTTCCTTTCCAACGTCATCGTTAAAGTACTCTCTGTATTTTCTTCCGCTTCTCCTCTAATTTGACTTTCTATTTTCAGGGTTACATCATTGTTCTTTTATCAGTATTTTTATAATTTCTCTGATTTCTCTAATTGAAACCTTCTTACTTTTATTTCTCAATAATGTTTAGACAATTAAGTATTTTCTTTTCACCTCATCTATTACAATCATATTCAATTTTCTTAAAATATTTTCCCATATATTACTTGTTATATTTTCCCATATAAATCAAACAAATGAATACTGTAATATACAAACTATACCAAATTTAAATTGACAATGAAATATAATCTTCCATCTATACACAGGTATCCATATATAAATCTGGCAACACCATATCTATCCCCTTCTATCCTAACATCTGTATCTATTTTATGGTTTAATAAATGTGATAATTTATCCATCTCTCTCATTTGTTGTTGTTGTTAAATGCCTTCACATCAATCTCGACCCATAGTGACCCTATTATACTATTTCATTTTGATTATTTTCAGTATTTGCACACCTTTCAGTGGGGTATTGCTACCCTCTTTGAAATTATACTGGCTTTTCTGCTCCTGAGTTTGGTTATTTGTTTATTTGTCTTTTTATATTGGGAAGTGGGACAGAATTAATCCTGTTTATTTACATTTTTTGGCAGAACCCTCTTGTTTGGTTTTTTGGTTATATATCTTGGGTTCTTTAGTTGTAGGGACTTGAGTTGGTTTGCTTTGACCCTATGGATGAGACATCTCCAGGCCCCTCTGTCCTCTACTGCTCTGCCCAGCTCCTGCAAACTCTTATTCGGGTCTCTTTAATAAAGTCCATCCATTTAGCATGTGGTCTTCCTCTCTTTCTACTTCCCTCCACCTTTCCTAACATTATTGTCTTTTCCAACAATTCCTGCCTTCTCGTGATGTGTCCAAAGTATGACAGCCTAAGTCTTGTCATCTTGGCTTCTAGGGATATCTCTGGCTTGATCTGCTCTAGGACTCATTTGTTTGTCCTTTTGGCTGTCCATGGGATCTTCAGCACTCTTCTCCAGCACCACATCTCAGATGAGTTGATTTTCCTCTTGTCTTCTTTCTTGACTGTCTAGCTCTCACATCCATACATGGTAATAGGGAATACAATGGCTTGTATGATTCTGACTCTAGTGCTGACTTTGTATGTCTTTGCATTTTAAGATCTTTTCCAGATCTTTCATAGCTGCCCTCCCCTTTCTTAATCTTCTTCCAATTTCCTGGCTGCAGTCCCCATTCCAATCAGTGTTTGATCCCAGATGAGAGAACTAGTGATGTAAACAATTCCCATCAAAGTTCAATGAACACATAATTCTCATCAAAGTTCAATGAACACATAAAATATCTGTTATTTGAAGATTTTGTAAGCTTTTTAAAGAGAAGAAATTATTAGAACTTCTCAATCGAGTAAGAATTCATTTGTAAATGAAGTGAAGGAACGGGATTCAGCTGAAAATTTGATGGCCAGGATTTGCGTATTTTCCATAAGCAAAACTATCATTCACACTGGGTTTTACCAGAGGCTAATTCCTTTGTTAGGATGATATTCTCCCCCATCTTTGCCCACAGCTTTGCTGTGAAAAACAAATGAGAACAAAAGGAGAGTAGGTGGTGGTGGATACCTTCAGACCTTTTCCCCTTTCTTGTCATGCTCTCCCATTCAAATTCTCACAGAAGCACCAGATATTACTCTGCCTCTGCTGTCTGCATTTCTCCCAGGTGTCTTGTGTGCATCCAGCTCCAAGTAATTAACTTCTGGTGAGCTAAGTGAACTTTATTTTCTTTGATTTAATTGTTATCAAGAGAAGATCACTGCAAACCAGAATCAGAGATGCTGAAGGAAGTTGTAAAGGTATTTCTGCTAAATTCTTCTTATTTGTTTTTCAAAGCAAAGGGGAAAGGTGCTTTGTCCCCTTTCATCCTGTTGTTTTGTCATGATCATGAATGATTATTGTTCTGCCCCTTGCAAAGGAGAGAATTATTGATTTTGTTTCTTTCTTTGAGGCTTTCTTTAAATGTTACTCCTTTAAATTAAATTAGCACCAATGCATGTAATTAGCATAAATGTTTGCCTTGTCTTTCATTGTCATTTGGGAAATCTGTGAAAAAAATTCTTCTCTCGCTCCTGACAGGGAGAGACAAAATAACCTTTTGAAAGTGGGACTTTTGAAATCTATTTCTCAATGGATGAGGAAAAAAAACCTGATTTGTCACAACACTAATGAGAACTGTTGTACTATTTCTATTTCCTCTAGTTTGAATGTGTGTTAGTTCTCTGTGGTCATTATTTTTGTTTTCTTTATGTTCAACAATAAGCCTGCCTTTGCACTTTCTTTTTTGATCTTTCTAAGTAGTTGCTCCAGGTCTGTGAGGTTCTCTGCTCGTATTATGGTGTCGTCAGCATATCTCAAATTGTTGATATTTCTTCTTCCTATTTTCACTCCTCCCTCTTCCATATCCAAGCCTGCTTTCCTTATATCTTGGATTTTTTCTATCCAATCTTTTATAAGTGGTGGTTCCCTCATTTTCCATTGCTTTGCTATAAGAATCATTGCTGCCGTACCTAAATATAGAATCACCCTGCAATATTTCCTTTCCTCCTCTGCCCTTAAAAAAGATGTTTTATTAAGTAGATATAATTCAGGTGAGAAAGGATATTGTGTCTCTAAAATCTTTTGAATTCTAATGTGTATTTTAGACCAGAATTTTTTATTATTATTGGGCAGTTCCACCACATATGATACATTGACCCCATTTCTTTTGAACGCTTCAACGTTTTTTGCTTCCAACCTTGTAAATTTTCTTTAGTTTAAGCTGAATATAATACCATCTGTTTGGTACTTTGGCATAATTTTCTTTTAAGTTCCGTGATGGTGTGAATTTGTTAGTTTTCTTTCTGGCATTTTCCCATTTCTCAAGTTCTATATCATTGGCCCATTTTATCATGTTGTCTTTTACTTCTTCTGTTCCTAGATTCCTATGCAATAATGTTTTGTATATTTTAGTAATTTTATTTTACCCTTTGCCCATATTAATTTTTCAAATTCATTTTCCTTATCCTTAAAATCATTCTTTAGGTCCTTGTTAAATTTCCTCTTAATTTGCCAGTAATTAATCCATTGCATTTTGTGGGTACTAATCTCTAAATCCTCTTTCGGGCTTATATCTATCTTCCCATCTCCTGTTCTGAGAATCAGATCCCTGTAGGTAAGCCATTTTTGATCTTTTTTCCATCTGCTGAAAAAAGCTTCTTGCACCGATACTCATAAGGGGATTTTAACATAAAATTTATTTTTTAAAAAAAATCTCAGACCACATTCTTAACAATGTTTTTCTAATAACATGATTATTAAAGTCTCTAATTGTTTTAGTTTTACCATACCATACATAGGCATGCCACCTGAACCATAGATTCTGAATTTATAGATTCAAAGATTTGGTGTTAGCCAGCTTAATCCAATCTTGCAACCATAATACACATGTTTCTATGTAATACAGTTTAAGGTCTGGCAATGCACAAACCCCCCACCTCAATTTTGTGTCTTTTAATGTGTCCCATTTTGATCCCCTGCATGAAACAATTAACAAAATGAATTTGGAGGATAAACTAACATCTTAAGAAAAATTCAGAAATAGTAATTTCAAATGTTTTATGAAATATCGTTGTGTATCCATCAATTTTTGGAGCTTTGTTTGTTTTTAGACTTTGGATGCATTAGCAATTTCTTCTTTGGTTATATCTGCATTTAACATTTCCTTTTTTTCTATTGGAGTCTTCATGAATTGCTTCTTTTCTTGCATTTCTTATATTTTTCCTTCAGAGTCCTTTGATTTTTCTTTCTCTTTCCCTCGACATAAAACTTGTGGAAAATCTTCTTTATTTCTTCATGGATTGTTATTATTTCTCCTTTATGTTTTAATTCTGTTATCAGTTTCTTTTCAGTTTTTCTTAAGTTTATATTCCAACAATCTACTCATTTTATTCACTTGTTCAAAACTTTAATGTCTTATTTTCTTTAGCTTTTTTGCTATCTCCTCTGTTAACTGAACTTGATGTTTTTTCTGCAATAATTTAACTTCTTTAGAGATGTTTTCTTTAGCTTTTTTGATATCTCCTCTGTTAACTGAGCTTGATGTTTTTTCTTTAATTCCTCTTTAAGTTTTAGTTGTTGAGATATCCTTTGGTTTCATTTAGCTTTTATTTATTAGAAGGCTCCTTATTACTGCTTTGGAAGTATCCAAAATTGTTTTCATGGGCATTCCTGTTTTGTTCATTTTGAAAAAAAATGTTTAATCTTGATTTTTAGCTATTGGGTGAATTGTTCTTCTTATATGATATCATTTAGTTTCTAACAGTAGCCTTTTTTTCTTGAAATAAAGATGCAATTCTATCATATTATGATCTGGGGGATAATTTGGTAAAATTTTCATCTTTGATATCTTGATTGTTAACATATCAAGTTCAAGGAGGATTGTTGAGCTGAAGAGAAAAAAGTAAAACCTTCCTTATTCCCATATTTATATACCCAAGTGTCCACTAAAGAAAATTCATCCATTAAATTAAAACAAGCTTTTGGTAACCTGTGTTAGTTCTTTTTTTATTTTTTGATATTCTATCTCTTTGGGGTGATAATACTCCACTGAAGTCTCCAACCAAGATTATTTTGCTTGTAATTATTTCCAGTAAATCATTATTAAGTTTTTTTGAAGAAATATTCTTTGTTCTCTAGATGACCATATATGTTAACCACTACAATTTTTTCCTCTCATAACTGAATTTCTACCACCACATATCTTCCTTCGTTATCTTGGAGCAATTCTTTGGTGGAGTATTTTTGTTGACATATATTGCAGCACCTCTTTTACATTTTTCTGTTAAGGAGTAGAATAGTTAGCCTAATTTGGAGTTTATTATGAATTTAACTTTTCTTTTTATTTATTTTTCTTGCAAGCATAGGATATTGTAGTTGGTTGTTTTTTTTTCTATAGTGAAAATTTTGTCTTCTTTTATATCCGTTATTTAGCCCTCTTACATTCCAAGATCCTATCTTACAAGTCATCTCTCTACTATCCTTCCACTTTCTTTCTTCACTACCCTGATCTTTTCAATTTATTATGTCTTCTTCTAAGTCTTCATCTGATGTTTCTGATCCTATCTTACAAGTCATCTCTCTACTATCCTTCCACTTTCTTTCTTCACTACTCTGATCTTTCAATTTATTATGTCTTCTTCTAAGTCTTCATCTGATGTTTCTCCAATTGATGTTCCTCCTTCTTCTTGAGTTTCCTGTATCTCTTCTTCTTCTTCCTGTGATATCTGTTCTTCTAAAACTTCCTCCTCCTCTGGTTCCACATTTATTGGTGAATTGCTAGAGCTTGTTTGAGCTTGTTCTGTTCTTTCTTTCTTTCTTATGTTTAAGCTTCTGTAAAATTCTTTCACTTTGTCCACCGTATTTATATTGAATCTTTTTTGCTTGTAGATAAAGGACAATCCTTCCAGTTTTCCCCAACAATATTGAATGTTGTGTTTTTCAGAACTTGAGTTAGAAAATTATAGTCTTCTCTTTTCCTTAAAATCTGTGGGGGTATATGCTGGAATATTTCAATACAATTTCCACCAATATTCAGTATTCAAGTCTTTAAAGTTTGTTGAATAATTCTATTTTTAAATCTTGGAAAAGAAGGCTATCTCTTTGTAGTTTTCCCCTCGCAACTGTTGAAATAACTCTAAAGATTTTATCTATATGTGAATCTACAAATTCTTCTGAGATTTCTAAGAATTTGGCTAACTCTGGTATGATCCTTTCCCATAAATTTTGTGACTCCCCCCCACCATACTCTTCTTAGTTTATTACACCTCTCTCTGTATCATAACTCCTGGATCAATAGATTTTGTGACTCCTGCAGTTTTTCTCTATTTGATTTTTCTGCTTTCAGTTCCAATTCTTTTGTTTTTATCTTTAAACTATCAATTTCCTTTTTCATTTGTGTCATATCTTTCATCACATGCTCTTTTTTTGACTAAAGCATTAGTTTCTTTTTGTAGATCTTGTTTAATTTCATTTCTGAATTCTTTCTTAAATTCCTTCAACTCATCCCTGATTTCTTTCTTGATGTTTGTTTTAAATTCTATTAACTCATGAAGGATGGTTGAATTTATATCTGCTTCTTTGTCAGGTAATTCTATAGATCCTCTTCTTGGAATTGTTGTTGTCTGTGTTTGAGTTATTGTTTTGAATCTTAGCCCTGATGCCATCTCTTCAAAAAGTGTTAAGGATACTTCAACCAGATGCTTTCTCTCTCCTTAAGTAGAGAGAAAAACATTATCTCTTCCTCTTTCTTTAATATACAGAGATAATGAGGAAATTATACTAATAGTAAGAGACAGAAAAGGATAAAAAGAGGGGGGAAGGAAAAAGGAGAGAGAGTAAAGAAGAAAAGGAAATTAGGAAAAAGAAAAAAGAAGGAAAGAAAGGAAAGAAAGAAAGAAAGAAAGAGAAATTACAGAAAGAAGAAGAAGAAATATTGCTTCTCCTTAGGGATGCAGTGGCTCAAGTGGTTAAGACACTGGCTCTGTTGATTGCAAGATTGGCAGGTTGGCAGTTTGAGGCCTGGGTGCAGCATGATGGGGTGAGTTCCTGTCACTAGTCCCACTTTCTGCCAACCTAGCAGTTTGAAAGCTTGCAAATGCAAGTAGATAAATAGGTACCACTTCTCAGTGGGAAGGTAAACAGCGTTCTGTGCAATCATGCTGACCACATGATCACAGAGTAGCCTCTGACAATGCTGGCTGTTTGGCTTAGTAACAGAGATGAACACTGCCCCCTATGGTCAGATATGATTTGACAACCTTGTCAATGGGGAATACCTTTACCTACCTTTTTTCATTTATGAGATCAAGAGGGTTAGGGGCTTGACAGATGGACACAACAGACTGGCATGTGGCTGCACCTTTCTTTGCCAGATTAGGGCTGTGGCATCTGCACACCACAGCCCCAATCTGGCAGTTTGCTGCTCTAAAAGGAACTGGAAAAATACCACTCCTTTTTACAGCGGTAAAAGGGTGCCTTTACTCCCACAGTGACAACTTTTTGCTGATTCTTTGGCACAGCATGTCTAAATGCTGCACCAAAGACCTAAGATTATGCTGCCCCCATCTGGTCAGGTGAGTAATATGACGCTGGCATCAGGGCAGCATTTGGGTGTGCATCATGCAGTCATCAAGCCCCCACTCTGCCCCAAAGCCAGCACAAAGTGCTAGTTTGTACAGCCCCTCAGAGAGCCTTACTTTGAGGAGTTACGGGAAATAGCTTCACTTCAACTTGTTTCAACTTAATCAGCTACTGGGGTTTAAATTCTGTTATTATCCAAAAGAAATATAACTTCAGTTCAGCTTATTTCAGGAAAAGGAGGAAGAAAGAAGACTTCAGCTTCAATTTAATTAGTTTCAGGAGTTTACGTCCTATTATTGATTTTCCCCTCAGCATAGTTCCCCCACCCCCCCAAAAAAAACACCCAGCTTCACTTCAACTTATTTCAGCAAAGGGAGAAAAAAAGACTTCGATTTCAGCTTTATCAGCTAGAAATATTTAAGTTCTGTTATTATTATTTTTCCCCTCACAGCATAGTTCCCAAATTCAAGATAGTTTCACTTCAGCTTGTTTCAGTAAAAAGGAGGAAGAATGAGGACTTCAACTTCAGTTTTATCAGCTAGGGGTATTTAAGTCCTATGGTTATTTCCCCCTCAGCACAACCTCCCCCCCCCCAAAAAAATAGCTTCACTGCAGCTTATTTCAGAATAGAGAGAAAAAAGAAAACTTCAACTTCAGCTTTATTAGCTAGAGGTATTTGTGTCTTTTTATTCCCCCCCCCCCCATCAGCATAATTCCCCCCCAAAAAACCAGCTTCACTTCAGCTTATTTCAGAAAAGGGGGGGGACATCAACTTCAGCTTTATCAGCTAGAGGCATTTGCATCCTTTTATTGTTCTTTCCCCTCAGCACAGTTCCCAAAGCAAAAATGACTACACTTCAGTTTATTTCAGAAAAATGAGGGAGACAAAAAAAGAAGGGAAGCTTCAGCTTCAGCTTCAGCTTGATCAGCTAGAAATATTTATATTCTATTATTATATTCTGATGTTATTAGCAATTCCAGAAAGAAAAAAATATCTTCTCTTCAGCTTTTTTCATAAAAAAGTGGGAAAAGAAAGGGAAGACTTCAACTTCAGAGTGCCAAAATGCCACCAATAATGACATTGGCCATCCTTCCTTCCTTCCTTCCTTCCTTCCTTCCTTCCTTCCTTCCTTCTCAACTTTAATAGTTTAATTAGGTACCAGTTATCCTTATATTTTATATTTTAATATTATCTCCGTACCTTCCTTGTTGTTTGCCATTATCCAGGAGAACAGCCAAATGCTGATAGCCACAGTTTAAATAATAGATAAAGAAACTGCTCATGGAGCTTGTTAAGTTTAAAGCAAGGCAAAGTCCTGTACCAAGAGCCTGTAATAACAAGCCAAGAGGAGCAAGATGATTAGGCAGTCCAAAGTCAAGAGTTTCAGAGAGGCAAGATGATTAGGAAGTCCAAGAGTCAAAAGTCAGAGCCGAGAAGACAAAGGAAGGCCAGGAACAAGTGTGATTTCATCAGTAAACTCAGATAGCATCTGACAACCAGTCTGGCATCCTTGCCATGTTTATATAATCAGCCCTCATTAGCTCAGCTGTTTTCAAATGTGTTGGCATTTCTCATAAAGCCTCCTTGAGTTTTGGAGGCATGCTCTTTCATCTTTCTCTGGTTGAAGGTATGTCCGTGTCCTCCTCCTCCTCCATGTCTCCTGTGCCTGAAGGCTCTGCTGCCTGAAGTCTCCTCTGAGGTCACAAGACTCTGCTAGAGCTCTCAGGGCAGAACTAGAGCCAGATTCAGGTTCACACTGAGGCTCCAGTTCAACTTCCAAGTCCTCCCCTGAGTCCTCAGCCAGGCTGGGCATGACAACCATCCAGGCTCACATTGATAAAGTCCAGAAAAGAAAACAAATTCTCCACATGTCTACAATTCAGGGGGAGAAAAAAAGTTTGTTGTTTTTCCTTTGTTTCCTTCACAAAGGAGAAAATGAAAGTAAGAAAGTTGTGGAGTTCCAAAGTTGGGGGGCTCCAAAGGTGGCATCAACTGTAAGTGCACATCCTTCCAAGCACCCCTCTACAAGCCCCCATTGAACCCCAAGTCTCCTGATTCAATTCCAGTCTTGGAGACTCTGTAGAATATGGAGGTTTCTACAGATTACCACAGGAGGAGTGGAGAGCGAGACGAACTCTCACCCCACACTGCCGATTGCCTCACCACCCCTACCAAAAGCCCCCTTAGAATTCAATTGAATTAGTGCATTTGTAATTATTTTCTGAATAAGCCATAGTTTCAATTATCCCACACTATAATTTTATGAGCAAACCAAATTATATATAAAACATTTTATGTTGCTAAATTGACAAGTTGGCCTCAGATCTGTAAAGAGCACCCAAAAAAAATAAAAAATAAGTACTGTGAATTTCTCAGTTTCTCCTCAGATTTCCACATCCCCTGGAAAATAGATCTCCTATGGCTTTAAAATTCCCATATCTTACATAGTTTAATTTGTTACACAAGAGGTTGCCACAATCCTCAGAGGCAGTAATTAACATTATCACATACCCTAAATGATACTGTTGGATAAGCAAAGTCTGTGAAGAGATGAAACTTGCATCAGAGAAGTTGAGAGAAGAAGAAGGAAAACCAGAACCCTATTCTCTTTTAGGTGGACGGTATAAACATGAGGTCAGAACACCCAGTCTCTTCCCTTCAGATGGGTAATACGGGCATGAAATCACAGCAGTCAATGTTTTCCTTTCAGGCAAACATCAGTGTGATGGAACCTCCTTATATGCCTTAAGGTTTCTGCTACCTCTTCCTTACAGATGCCTTTGGTCATTGAAACCACCCTGCTTTCTCCCTTTATACACTCCCTCTAAGGGTACAAGGGCTATGGTCCCAAGTGTCTTCCTCTTATTAATTCAATAGGTAGTGTTTTTCTCTTTGCCTATAATGTCTAGAATTCACTCAAATAGAGACTTGTTATAACAAATAAAAAGTAACTCTAGGTAGTTTTTCTCTTTGCCTATAATGTCTAGAATTCACTCAAATAGAGACTTGTTATAACAAATAAAAAGTAACTCTATTGAATAACATTTAGTAATAAAGTAGCTTAGGTAAAATAGTTCAACTTAATGTGATTACTTTTAAAATAACAGTTGTATGCTTCTCACAGTTTCCTCTTTACTGACTCAAGTACACTTCCTCATCCAGTCATAATCCTTATCTGACCATACTGAAACCCTTTGTCTCTCTTTCACCAGTTTCTCTGCTAGCTTGTTAGAATTCTTCTCTAAGGCCCAGTCCCAGATTCTCTATCTGACCATCTCTCAAGACCTTTCCTCAAGAACTCACTGAACTCAAACCAATTCTGAACAAAACTAAAAAGTCACTCACTCCTGCTTTTATATCCTCTCCTTTCCCTGCAGTTCCTCCCTCACAGCCTGCCTAAACTTTGATTGGCTGTCAGGAAACCAAGTCTGACCAGTGACTCTGTCACAATCAGCATGAAGTTACAATGGTCGGCTTCTCTCGCTCAGATAGATACCATCAACGTGAAGTCCCAACAACCATAATTTTTGTTATATACAGTTAAGAATCAGCATAAAGTCACAACAGCCCATCATTCTGCCTCAAGTTGGTGGTATCATCAGTAGCTCAAAATAGCCAGCCTCTTTCCTTCAGTTTGTTTCCTTCTGGAGTGAAGCATACAGTGCAAACTTGGTGGCACAGTCAGTCTCTTTCTCACAGGGGCAGGCAGAAGTATGTGGGCACAATGATCAATCTCTCTGAAGCAGATAGAAGCAAATGTGTGTAGGCACAAGCTGCCCTATTGTTATTAGGGTGGGCACTAGCAGTGTATGGGCACAATGGCCTTTGATACATCTTATACTGAAAGTGGTGGGAGGGTTTGGAGTAGGGATGGAAAAAATATTTGTTCGGTTTGGTGGAGCAGTGTGCTTGTAAATCCAGCAGAACCAGGGAGCAAAAAATCCAAGCTTCTAAAAGTTGAGTTTTATTGTTATTGTTGAAAGAATAATAACAACATGCAAAGCAAAATACAGTCCACTATAGGATCACATCTTGCAGATGTGGCTAAACAAGAACAAAACTACAGATCCAAGTTTCCAGATCTTAAGGCTACAACGTGAAGCAGTATAAACATATTATAGATCCATCGAGAAGTAAAGAGAAGAAAAAGTGTGATCCAAAGGAAGCAAATAATAATAATATCAATGCCAAACACAGTTTCTCAGTCCAGCCCCTCTCCACCTTTTTGGGTGTTAACCTTCAGGTTGACTGGATAATCTGTATGTGATGTATGCTAACCCAACCTCTTGTTGTTCATCTTCCACCATGTGATCTACTTTCCCATAACAACTTTGTCTTATTGTTTCCTTATGTAAACAAGGACGCTTTACCACCTCGTGGTTTTCTATTGTTTAGTCTCTCTAGCCATCTGGACTGAGTTGTTTGTGCTCTGCCTAGAAGCTGTACTCAAGTGGAAAAATACAGACACACACATCTCTACATTTCACCTTTGACTGCATAGCCCATCTATACTCTGACAATATTCACTGTCAACCATTTCTTAGCTGAAGAATGTGTTTTAAAACACTTGGGAAACCAGGTCAGGAAGAATAATAAAGTGACAAGAACTCTGCAGTTTTTGCCAGATATTCACACTGCCTGAAATGTTTGCGGAAAGTATTCTGCAAGAAATACACGATTTTGCATGTGAATTGTGGAGTTTTGGGCAAATAACACTGTTTCCAGACAGCTATGTGTGTTTGTGTGTGTGTGTGAAATACTGATATTTTCTACACAAAAATAGCAAACTTGCACCACAAAAATCTTTAAAAAATCTTTTACAAAAAACCCCACAATCTTGCACATAAAAAAATAGCCATGTGGTTTTGTTGTGCAAGATTGCTGTTTTCTGTACAAAACTTTTTGCTGTGCTAAGATTATTTGTATCTGCTTTGAAAACAGCAGTCTTGTACACACAAAAATCACATGTCACTGTCTGGAAACAGTGATTTGTGCAGAAAGCCACACACAAAAACACTTGTAATTCTCTGAAGAATAATTTCCTGAAACACTCCAGAATGTGTGAATAGTGGCCAAGAACTCAGTATGCAGCTGGCCCTCCACATTCATGGGTTTCTGTGGATTTGATTGTGCACATGTTTTTAGTTGCTGCTTAACTAACTGGAACTCCTTACCTCTTTTTGTTTCTCCTCCTCCTACTCTCTTGACTTTATCACATGGGAGGCAAGCATCCCCCTCCCGTCATTAAATCATCATTAAATCCTGTTAATCACACAATCAGGTGGAAGATTATCACACCCCTGTGCAGTTATCCTGTTCTTGTCCCACCTGTAAACAGTAATGGACCTGTCATTTGATATTAACAGATATTGATATTAACATAAATGCCAACTGATGGATCCATTACTGTGAAGTCAAAGGCTTCATGACCAGCATCCATAGGTTTCCGTGGGGTTTTGGGGCTGCAAGGCCATGTTCTAGAAGAAGGTGAAGATGCCAGGCACAGATGCAGGCGAAATGTCAGGAATACATTCTTCTAGAACAGGGACAGGCAACCTTTTGGAGACCTGGGCCGGTCTCAATGGCGGCGCGCGCATGTGCGCACGCAACCCCTTGGCCGCTGCGCGCAACCTCCCCGCACATGCAGCCACCGCCATACCTTGCGCGGCCGCAGCCGTCACAACGCGTTTGCGCATGCACAAGAGTACTGCACATGCGCAAATGCGTCGCGGCCACCATTTTGACTTCCAAAATGGCGGCCGCAGCGAGCACGGCCGAAATGTGCCCCGACGGCGGCGAGCGGCAACCTTCCGCCTGGGCCGGTAAGTCCAGGGCCCGGGGCCTTAACCGGCCCCCGGGCCGTAGGTTGCCGGTCCCTGTGCTAGAACATGGCCTCACAGGCCAAAAAACCTATGGATCCATTACTGTTTACAGATGGGAAAAGAATGGGATAAGTGCACGGGGATGTGATAATCTTCCCCCCAATCGCACGATTAACAGGATTTAAAGATGATTTAATGACAGAAGGAGGATGCTTGCCTCATCTGTGTGATAATCTCCTCTGTCTCCTGTCCTTCCAACACCTCTACCTATCATTTGCTTTCTCAGCTTGCAACCACCATGCCTCATGCAGATTTAAAACCCTTCCTAGCCCATCAACCTCCTGCATCCCACTCATCTTTCTTCCACTCATCTTCCTCCTAATCTCCTGCCCTTCCAACACCTGTTGGAAAGATAGGAAGTGTTGGGGGGGAAAAGATTGAGAGGAGGAGGAGTGGGAGGAAGGGGTTAGGAGGCTGATGGGGTAGGAAAGAGTTTAATACCTGGATGAGGCATCATGGTAGCAAACTAGGAAAGTGAGTGATGGGCTGAAGGTGTTGGAAGGACAGGAGACTGAAATAGAGAGAGAATTATAGTTAACATTTGTAATTAAAATGCAGCCAGGGAAAAGTAAGGAAGGACTGAAATACAGAAAAGGGAAGCAGAAATGAGCATGGCAGTATCATTTTGGATCCAAATATAAGGGGGGAAATTCCTTCCAGAGGCTTTTCACATAGAATTAGCCAGAAAACAGGAACTCAGAAGCAACAGTTTTCCACTCTCTCCAGCATTCAGGAGGGAGCCATATGACAGCTTTTTCTGTGTATCTGTGAAACAGCCAGTCATGAGGATTTGTGCCCACCCATCCCTGCCACTTTTGCACTACGTTAAACTGCTACATACCTTTGCTTCCCAGCTTTCCAGCTGCCCAGCATGGGACTGTGGAGTAATCCTAATGCAATATTTGAAAGGACTAATTTCATTTGAGTTATCTATTAACGCTAAATACAGATTAGTGTTGTTAGCCAGCTTATATTTATAAATAAATAAATAAATAAAGGGAGACATAATTTTTTTAGAATCAACAAACAATAAATCCTGGTTTCAGCTATTTCCATGTTTATACCTTTTGCAATAGGAACCTCAAATTCTTTCTTTTTTTGAGAATGTCTTTATTAGTACTTTTCATTAAAACATAACACAACATGAATGCAATTTCCTTCAATAAGGGCCTCTGCAGATGGGCAGCTCTGGGCCACCCCAGGAAGCGGCGAATCGGGGCCATGGCAATGATCCTCCCTTTTGTCACTCTGAAAAGAGTGGCAAAATGCTGCCCTAAGAGCTGGCACTGTGGCTCTTCCTCGCCCTTTCAGCGCAGCGTGTTTAAACCCTGCACCAGGTGGCCGTCCTGACACCGTGCACCATGCATAACAGCGGGTGGCATCAGGATGGCATTAGGGTGGGGTTGGGGTGGCCAGCATGGGGCCACCCCGCCCCAACTCTACCTCCAGGCCGGCCCTTTGGGCCAGTCTGCAGAGGCCCTAAGTTTCATTTTCACTGCAAAATATTGTTAAGCAAAGAGTTTCACTTCCATTTGTTTGGTTCCAGTGCACTTTCTTTCCACCTCTGCTATTTGATTCCTCCCCCCCCCCTCCGTACCATCTCTCATCTGCTATCTCTGTAACTTAAGTCTGATTATCTATCAATATTATTTTTTTTTTTATATATATCATTGTGGCTTTGCAATGCCTATGATGCTTACTTCCCGTTCCCCTCCACTTACTGTAATATTAGCCTGTTGCATATCTTTGATTTCCTTTTATAGGAAATTCTGCCTCTTAATACATAATATTGTAAAACAGATTCTAGCTTTGTGTGTGTATTGGTGAGTGACCTCTTTTTAAATGTTACAATCCTTCCTTAAATAGCTCCTTTTGGATCCCCCATACTACTTTCCAGTAATCTACTATAGGGAGCCATTCGTCTTCAAATTTTGTTATCTCCTTATTTTTGATTTTGTGGGACAATCTATCCATTTATCTTACATTATGTAATTTCTGTAACCAGTTTTCAATATCTGGTGATTCTTCCTTTTTCCAATTTTTTTGCTATGAGCAATCTGGCTGCCGTTATTAACTGTAGTAGAACCCTCCATTCTCTTTTTTCTTCTGGACAATTCATCAAGGAAGTCATATTAAATAGATAATTTTTTGGCAGCATATGAAATTGAATCTTATACATTTTTTGAATTATTTTATATACTTCTTTTTTGTAGTTAATTTTGTAGAGATTTATATTTTTATTTGTAAGCCAAACTCCCAAGTATTTTCATTTTTTTCTACTTTGCATCCAAATCTTTCAATTAACAATTCTTGTTCTTTTTTGACATATTCTTGGTGAGTATCTTTGTTTTAAATGTGTTAACTTTAAAGCCTGAAAATTTGTCAAAGGAGTATAGTTCTTCTAACAGATGGTCTATACTACTTAGCAGGTCATCTAAGATCACCACCATGTCATCTGCAAAAGTTTTAATCTTATATTCGTCGCCTTTTACCTTCGTTCCTCTTACATTTGTATTGCTTCTAATTGCATTGTTTAACACTTCAAGCACCATTATAAACAAAAGTGGTGACAATTGTGCCTTGCCTTGTGCCTTTGTTGATTTCAATTTCTTCAGTTTTATTGTCATTTATCAACAAATGGATGTTTTGCTGTTTATATAGCTTTCTGATATTAAGAAATTTTCCCATGTTCATCCTGTAAAGCACTTCCAACATATATCTCCATTTGATATTACTGAAGGCCTTTTCGACATCTATGAACAACAGTACCATTTTTTGTTGTTGTTGGTATTATAATATTCAATAATGTTAAATATAATTCTTATGTTGTTTTTTGTCTCCCTGGTAAGAAGCCATTCTGGTCTTCCTTAATTATTTGCACTAGAATATTTTTAAGTCTATTCACCAACATTGTGGTGTAGATTTTGTAATCAGTGTTCAAGATGGAGATTGGTTGGAACTCCAAATTTTTTCACCCTGAATTGCTGCCAATGGTGAAATTGCCTGAATATCAAGGATGGAAAGAATATTCAAAACATGAAGAACATGTTTCTCAAGTGTCGTGACATGCTAACATGGAAAATTTTGGACATATGAGAATCTTTGCAGTTTGGGACTTCTTTTGTGGAAAAAAAAACTGTATGTGTTTTTTTAAATACTATTTTTGTTTTAAAATGCTGCTTTCTACACACAATAAACCCAGGTGCAAATTTTGTGCAAAGTATGTCCCAAATAACCTTTAAAAACTGCAGTGGGAAATTGTTAAAATTACTTGTTAAATTACTAATAAAACACTTAAATAATATTTTCTAAGAATTTTAAAATTACTAATTTCCCTCAAAATCACAGTTTAATGTGCTCAATTTTGTTCAAGAACAAAATTAGGGTAGAAGTGCTAAGAGTATGTAAAGTTTACTACAAACAAGTTATATTCCAAGTTCCATTCCAAACAACTTCTCTAAGCTTTCTATATGCATTTGAGGGCTCTAAGCTTAGCTCTAATTTCTAAAATAGAACTCTTTATCCTATGTTACCTCAAGCTAACTGTCCTGACAGGTGAGAAGGCTATGCCACTTCAGAAACAAATCAGTCTATTCCTTAAAATAGCTAATTAATTTAGGTACCATTATAGGGGAAGATGGATCAGCATATTTGCTCCCTCTTTCTGTTCATGTTCATGTTAATGTTCTGTTCATCTTTTCAGTAGTGGAGAATGAAAATGTTGCTTTCAATGTTTCTTATCTGGGCTGAAGTTCCAAAACACACTGCAGAAATAATCCAGTTTGAGATTGCTTTAACTGCTCTGGCTCAGTACTAGGGAATCCTGGAAATTGTAGTTCATTGCCGCACCAGAGCTCTCTGACAGAGAAGGCTACTTATATGAGAATTGTACTTAATTTTGAGAATTCCCAAGCATTGAGCCAAGGCAGTTAAAGCTGTCTCACAGTGGATTATTTCTTCAGTGTGTTTTGGATCAAAGACAACTAGGAAGCATAAAGCTTATGCTACAGAATACTCAGAAGGCAATACTGCTCAGTACCACTTCAAATCAAATGACGTGCATCAGCCTTCACTTTCCATCCTGCATGTCAGTTTTGCATGTGGTCATTCATAAGTCTGTTTTGTCCTGTGTCCACATTAATCTGAGATCTGCTATATTTAACAAGATTTGTTTCTGTGTATATATATATATATATATATATATATTCAAAACAGGTTATATCTATATCTGTATCTATATCTATATATATTCAAAATGAAAAGGCATTTTCACTATCATGTGGAACAATCTCCCTTTGTTTTCATGTACATTTCCCTGCAGTCTCCCTTTGTTTTCATGTACATTTCATGGGAAAGTGCTGAATTCTGTGACTTCCATATACATAATGGTTAATGCACTATCCATTAGAACAAAAACTGCAAAGAGAAAATGGCAAATACAAACAGTTAATTTGACTCACTTTACTGGGTTTATATTTAAAATATTCTCTAAATGGTACTTTATGGTATTTTTTGTTAATATTTGTAATTCACTATTTCAGATATTAATAATTTTACATGTGTGATTTTATGATTTGTGAAATTAAGTATTGTAGCTAATTTGTGACTTTAATTATGTCTTTATTTATTATATTATATTGTTCACTGCCCTGAACTCTGATGATAAAGGGCAAGGTACAAATCAAATAAATAAATAATACAATATTAAATACATAAAAATTCATATTGATAGCTTGATAATAACCACTATTAATTAGCACCTTAATAAAGTATTTAATTGCCTATTAAAGCCATTTCTACCTCAATTAAGCCATTTTAGATAGCATGCACTATATATATTTCCTAAAATACTTAAATAATATTTTCTAAGAATTGTTA
This sequence comes from Phrynosoma blainvillii, assembly GCA_026167975.1. Taxonomy (NCBI): domain Eukaryota; kingdom Metazoa; phylum Chordata; class Lepidosauria; order Squamata; family Phrynosomatidae; genus Phrynosoma; species Phrynosoma blainvillii. The sequence goes on along the minus strand of JANUYF010000001.1, from coordinate 197,329,158 downwards.
AATATCCCTAATAGTCTATTTAATACAGAACTAGGCAACCTATGTCCCATGAGCAACTTGTGTCCCTTGCTCACTGCAGTGGGGAAAAAATAGCATTTTACCTTCAAGATTGTCTTTCTGGGAAGCCTCAACAAATCATGGAGAATATATGATTGACATTTTTTGACAAAACCACCTCTGGGTTTTCCTTGCCTACAAAAACCCTATGAAATTCATGAGGTCACCACAGGTCAACAGGCCACTTGAAGGTAGATACACACAAACACACACACAAGATCATTGTAGCATAGTGAGATCTGTTTCTTAGGTAAACATGTGTAGGATCACGTTGTGAGATTTCCTGATTTGCATCACTCTGTATTGGAACAGTGACTATGTTCAATATTCCTAATTGAGATTACCTTCCTATTTCAAAACACTGATTTCTAAAGTAATTTGTGTACATATGCAAGGATACTGAACATGACCAGCAGACCAGTTCCTCAGATGTACTATAACTGTGCAGGCTGCTTCATGTTGTGTGCTTGTTACAGAGAATTATAATTTGTGAACTGAACTGAGCAGCTGAGATAACTACACGGTATGAAATAAGATCACTTCTACTCTGCTTGAGTTAACTTTGTCAAGGCATGTCCTCAGCTGTACAGCTTACCCTCTACATTTGGACTTTGGAGCATAAGGAATTGAAAAATGTATAAAAATACAGTCAATGTGTAAAAAGGGTGTAAAGCCATGAAAACCATGGAATTTTGCTGTCAATTCACTAGATCACTCTGTGAACCTTTCCCATCATAGACAAGTCAAGCAGAGCTAATAGGGTCACATTGCCCTTACCCTTTACAGGAAGTAAATATGAGCTGACATGTGAAGTAGGGATGGAAATAATATTCAAAAATATCTCTTCCCCACCCCCATTTGTCAAGTGTCAGATAACCCTCATCAAGAGAATGATGGGGATCTTTGCATTCAGGACTTATTATGCATGTAAAATATACATTTTGTGTGCAGGAAACCATTTTCTGTGCAGACAAAAACGTTTCTATGCAGAAAACATTTTCTGCACAAAAATAATATTTCTGTACAGAATGCAACATTTCTGGTTAAAAAACACTATAGGAAACTTCTGCACAGAAAAAAACAACAAAATAATTTTCTGGACGGAAAGGCCACATGCATTTTTTTGTAGAGAATAAGCCCTGAACTGAGAATAGTTTTTGAAAACTGCACTGTCTTTGATTACTTTCTTGCAGAAAAGAGAAACATGGTTAAAACAGTAATTCTTTCCTAAGGAGAAAAATATACAAAAACTTATATTCTCACTTTGACGAAAATCACCTTGGACCAAAATGCAACCATTATATTATATAGTCAAAAATAATCTGCCTTTTGAAAAAAAAGAACAAAATACTTCAGTGGTAGCAGCCCCATTCCAGGCATTTTTTGTTGCCATGAAATATTTAACCCAGTTGTTATTCACATGGGCAGATGCCACTGTGTGGCTATTTGAGAGCAGAACAAGGTCATTTTACCATACATACTCCTAACATCCCATAATGGGACCATCTTTTTCTTATTTTTTGTTGTTGTTAAAACATTTTTAATAAACTTAAAACAGAATCACACACAAATGTTATAAATATATCCAAAACACAGTCAACAATAACAAAATAAATGAAACTATACTAAACAAAAACTAAACATACACTACTGACTCTCCCCCCTCAACTACTATTATATATGCCACTATTTCTCTGTTTCTTTATACATAATAATATATTTATGCATCTACAACACACCCTTTTTTAACCAATTAAAGCCATTTATAAAGCTGATTCAAATCTCCAAATGAGACTGCAAAAAGGGACCATCTTTTGTGTGTGATGGGCATCCAGTTCCCATTCCCTTTTCTCCTGGATCTGGTTCCCATACTCAATCTGCCCACCAAAGTTGTGACAAAATACTGTTACATATCCTGCCTCAAGTCAAAATCAAGGAAGACAGAAAGAAGCTCTGAGACAACGGAGGCTAGAATGCCCAGAGAGACAATTTTATCCCTCCTTATCCAATTGGAGTGATATCTTTGCCTAGGCTCCTCTGTTACCACTCACCAGCTACTGGCTGGTGTTTCATGTCCTTTCCTCAAGCCCATGGAAACTGCACGGGCTACCAGGAAGATGACACTTTTGCCAGTGCTCAGAAGAACATGACATCCACCACTTCATCATTCCTTGGGATGCAAATGTATCGTTCTGTTAAGTTGTGTGGTGCCATTGTCTACGAGAAGGTGCCACATTAGATTTTAGGCAGGTGGCTAAAAATGAAAATTTTTTCACTCTGGTAGTGCCTAACTGCAGTGCTCTCTGTGATAGGGCTGAGAAACCACAGAAGATGCTACAACTATTTTGGTAGTAGACAACTTACAGCATTTTAGGTATTGCTACTCTCATCCTTCACCATTGGATATGCTGGACAGGCCTGTTGGGATTTGTAGCCCAACAATATCTGGAGGGTTATGAGTTGCCCACTTGATACAAGTCCCTCCATTTTCTCTTTGTGGAAATGCTGCAAGATCTGCTTCTTTTAAGTATATATTTTATTGGCATTTATATAGTGTTTCCTTCAATCATACTCTCAGGGCTTCTTAATTTTAAAATACAAGTAAACAAATTTGGCTAATTCAAAAAAAACACTGTCTCTGAAGTATGAGAGAGCAGATAGTGTCCACAGACTACTGTGAATAAAGTATTTTCATTCACCCTTTCTGCACTAACTAATATCCTTTGGCAGGGTGTGTGTCACCAGCTGTTACTCTTGATGGCATCTGTTGTTATCCTCAGGGATACTCTAAGAGTTTACTATTCTTTAGTTAGGAAAGATCACTCAAACAGGACACCAAAACCATTAAACACTGATGATAGAAAACCTTTGCTGATATACATTTGCTGATATACATATATACACCCTGAAATGTGAAGAAACATCTAGATAGAAACATATATAGAAATTATCAGGACATTCAAGGACAACACACTAAAAAAAATATTCGGCAAAAATAAATGAAAATCAATGGTGAGTAGCTGATAATGTACAAAAATATGCTTTTGCTAAGGGGAAGATGTAACCAAAATGTCATGCTGAATATAAATGATTAAATGTAGAAAAGTACATTTTAAAGTCAGATACAAGTTTACTTTCCCTAAATACTTCTGAGCCTGTGCAAATTCTATGAAAGAAGAAATTGTTAGTGTCATGTTTGGTAGCTGAAGATTGAAGAACCAGGTTAGCATTGTAGTGAAAATTAGTTATTGCTTTTATTCAGGATTCTAAGACGCACAAAACTACCCCATAATGGTTAGAATCAACTCTGAGTTTCCCCAAGATAAACAACACTTTAAAATCCTTTGTCTAGCCCCCACTTGTAGCCTGTACTATTTGTCCACTTCAAATATGTGCTTTGAAGTTTGCCGGTCTCAATTCCTATCTCCCTGTCATCACTCCAGAAAGGAAGGCACCATCGTAAATAGTCATAGACAATCCAGTTTTTCTGTTTCAGTCACTTGCACCCCAATCTACAATTTCCTTTGATTGCCCCTTCTACATCCATTACACTTTGTTGTCAGATTCCTGTGAAAATCATAGGAACATGACAGTCATTATTCATCCTGTTGTATTGCAAAGTTGCCAAGGAAACCAGAGATACCTATTTGTGGGGAAGTGGTGGTTCTTTTTCAGATTTACTTTCTCTTTACTTTTTTGACAGAATGATATTCCCCACATAGATGTCCAGTTTCTGGAATGGTGGCTGAGGGATCCCCAAGAGTAATCAGGAAACCACTTAGATCCACCTGTCTAACTGGACAAATTGCCAGGTTAGATTGATACAATGGGGGTCTGCTGAAGGAGTATGTTTCAGAAGCTTGTCTTGGATCAGAACATAGCTGTGACATCTTATCTGGGAGAAGCAGGAATGAAGACATATTGCAGAATGCCTGTTTTGACAAATAAAGTTTGACACTGCTTTAACTGCCATGGCTCAATGCTGTGGATTTCTGGGAACTGTAGTTTTGTGAGACATTTAGCCTTCTCTTTCAGAGAGTTCTGGTGGCACAACAAACTACAGTTCCCAGAATGCCATAGCATTGAGCCATGGCAGTTAAAGAGGTGTCAGATTATTTCTGCAGTTCAGATGCAGATGTAGCCTGTGAAAGACATCTCTGAAAGAATACTTCTTCTCCCATGTACATGCACGCCCATTAAAAGCTTAGTTACGATCCTGTGTGTTTGATGCCCCGACCTTCAGATCTGGAGTGAAAGGCTATCAGAGGCAGGGAGCTTTTTCATGGACAATGAATCACTTGCAGATCTCACCGCCTTCATAAATACATTCACCTACTGTCAAACTGTTATTTTTTAGAGTTTTTCTCCCAAGTGTTGAGAGGAATATGCTTTTCACAGCACTTTATTTTTCCTCCTCATCCATGTATCTTGCATTTAGCATGCTTTTTTTATGATCAGTCATTATGACATAAACATGGGCTCAGTTTGCAAATTTGGATTGTAAAACATTCATCTAGGAGGAAATCATGTTGGAGGAGAGAAAACAGATTACTCATAGAGAATATTCATTTCCTTTAACATCTAGTTTGTTACTTAGTTCCTAGTTTTGTGGCTTTAATACATATGGAAGAACAACAACCTGTTAACAGTATTTCTGCAGCTCATCAGTATGTCTTTGCTGTGGTTTTTAATCTGCTTTGATCATATGTAATCTCAGAGCCACTGGCAATAATCTTTGAGAACTCCTGGAGAACAAAAGAAGTCCCAGCACACTGGAGGAGGGCAAACATTGTCCCCATCTTCAAAAAGGGTAAAAAAGAGGATCCCAACAATTACCACCCAGTTAGTCTGACAATACCAGGAAAGATTCTAGAACAGTTCATTAAAGAGAGAGACTGTGAACATTTAGAAGGGAATGCCATAATCACTAAAAGTCAACATGGGTTTCTCAAAAACAAGTCATGCCAGACTAATCTGATCTCTTTTTTTGATAAAATTACCAGCTTGCTAGATGAAGGGAATGCAGTACACATGGCATATCTTGATTTCAGTAAGGCTTTTGACAAGGTCTCCCACGATATTCTTGCAAACAAGATAGTAAAATGTGGGCTAGACAATACAACTGTTAGGTGGATTAGTAATTGGTTGACTGACTGAATCCAAAGGTTACTCAGCAATGGCTCCCCTTCATCCTGGAGAGACGTGACCAGTGGGGTGCCACAGGGCTCTGTCCTGGGCCCAGTGCTATTCAACATCTTTATCAATGATTTGGATGAAAGAATAGGGGTCATGCTTCTCAAATTAGCAGATGACACCAAATTTGGAAGAATAGCTAATACCCCAGAGGACAGGATGAAAATTCAAAATGATCTTAATAGATTAGAAAGCTGGGCCAAAGCTAACAAAATGAATTTCAACACAGAGAAATGTAAGGTACTGCACTTAGGGCCAAAATATGAAATGCATAGATATAAGATGGGGGACATCTGGCTTAAGGAGACTACGTGTGAAAGGGATCTACGAGTCCTAGTAGACCACAAGTTAAACATGAGTCAACAGTGTGATGTGGTAGCTAAAAAAGCCAATGCAATTATAGGTTGCATTAATAGAAGTATAGTATCTAGATTAAGGGAAGTAATAGTGCCACTTTATTCTGCTTTGGTCAGGCCTCACCTGGAATACTGTGTCCAGTTCTGGGCACCACAATTCAAAAAGAATGTTGAAAAACTGGAGCATGTCCAAAGGACGGTGACTAACATGGTGAACGGTCTGGAAACAATGCCCTATGAGGAATAACTTAGGGAGCTGGATATGTTTAGCCTGGAGAAGAGATGGTTAAGAGGTGATATGATAGCCCTCTTTAAATATTTGAAAGGATGGCATACTGAGGATGGAGCAAGCTTGTTTTCTACTGCTCCAGAGAATAGGACCTGGAAGAACAGATGCAAGCTACAGGAAAAGAGATTCCATCTCAACATTAGGAGGAACTTCCTGACAGTGAAACTGTTCGACTGTGGAACACACTTCCTTGGAATGTGGTAGAGTCTCCTTCTTTGGAGGTCTTTAAACAGAGGCTGGATGGCCATCTGTTGGGGATGCTTTGATTTTGAGTTTCTGCATGGCAGGACTTGGACTGGATGGCCCTTGTGGTCTCTTCCAACTCTATGATTCTATAATTCTATGATTCTATATTGTATTTTATTATTTGATTGTTGATTTGGCAATATATATTTTCCCAAGTAACCTTGAGGAGGCTGGCCGAAAAGGGCAGGATTGGAATACAACAAAATGAAATGTTCAGAATTTCCCATCTTGTACTCCATTTCAGATTCTGAGCATGCTTTTCAGCTAACTGCCCATTGTTCATTTAGTGCTACTTATAATTCTAGGATCATGAGGGATATTCTGTAGCTAATGTCTTTTGGCCTTTTTAAAAAATCCATATTCCTTTCAGTAAACAACAAGAATGGAACACCCTAATTTTCTTGTTCTGCATCCAGACTTCTCTCAAACTATTAGACAAGAATTAGTAGCTGAAAAAAGGTTCTTTAGTGAGAACACAGTTTACGCATCAATTATATGTTGCTTATTTATTAGTCTGTACTCCCCAGAGGGTGATTCCAGTGTTGCAACTCTTTGTTTTCTTCATGAAGTTTATTAACTTTGCCCTCAGTTGCTACATAACTCATCCCATCTCATGATGGGGACCCAGATTTATTTTTAAGATAATAAAGTCTGTGGGCCATCAACAGCACATGGGGCTTTGTTTCCTTTATTTTTTCTTTCAATATGTGGTGGGAATCATGTGGCCCTCTAAATGTTGATGTACTACAACTCCCAGAAGTCCTAGACAAGATAGCCAATAGTAAGGAAAGGTGGGAACTGCATCCAAGAACATTTGGAGGACTACATGCTCACCTAATTCCTGCCTCTAATGTAATATAAACACAATGAAAACCACTTATTGAAATTCAGATGTCCCCTTCAACCCATCAGGTAGGGTATTTTGAGGTTAGATTTTTATTGTGCTATTGCCTTGCCTCATTGATGGAAGGAGACAAAATGACATCATCTTCCACTTTCTCATGTTTTCCCTATCACTTCTGCCTTTTTTCTTTCCATTAATATTCCATTAAGGAAAGGAGTGAATAGCTGTAGGGTGTCTTTTCAACAATAGTTCTAGGAGCCATCTGCCTGGAAGCATCCTTGAAAAAGCTCAGAGTAGTGATTTCTAATGGCTGACAGAAACTGAGACTGTGACTTGTGCATATATTCTGAACACATCTGACACTTCCAAGCTTCATGCCACAACATTTGAACTCTGCCACAGTGGCAGTTACAACACTGATTTTTATTTGCCTAACCAAACATTCAGGGTGCATCTATGCCAGGGGTAGGCAACCTTTCCCCTTTAAGGGCCGAGGGACTTCAGCTCCCAAAATCCCTGGAGCTATTGGCCAACATGGGACTATTGGCCAACATGGCTGAGGCTTCTGGGAGCTGAAGTCCCTCGGCCCTTAAAGGGGAAAGGTTGCCTACCCCTGATCTACGCTGTAGAAAAATGCAGTTTGACACCACTTTAAGTGTTGTAGCTCCATCTTATGGAATCCTGGGATTTGCAGTTTTACAAAGTCTTTAGCTTCTCTGCCAAAGCATGCTTGTTCCTCACAAAACTACAAATCCTAGGATTCTGTAGGATGAAATCATGGTAGGTAAAGTGGTGTCAAACTGCATTATTTCTACAGTGTAGATGCACCCTCACTCAACCAATTGCTTTGAGGAACCTTCTGATGGCTGACTGGATTCTTGTCAAATAAGAACTACTTACATAGACAAATTGCAAAAATTCTGAATAGCTTGGAGATTTGCTACTCCTCAAAGAATGTGTTACTGGTTGCATTACACGTTTCTCCCCCACCAACAAATATACAAATGATTTAAACTATCAAGGAGTCTTTCCTCAAGAACTCCACTTATGTTTACAAATTAAGTCAGTGTTATATAATTATATTTCTACCACCAGTAAATAGTAAACAGTTTTACAATGAGTGAGCTAACAAAGAACTTTTCTCTATTTTGAATGTTAATTCTGAAGTAAATTAAAGACAGAACCACCAAAGAGACATATTTCTCATTTTACATTAATCTAAGTTTCTCTGTTGAAAAGTCAGTCAAATGGACAAAACAGCCCATGACTTAAATAAGGCACTTTTTCACAATTATTTTCACCAATCTAGATACAATTTGTTTTCCTGAATGCTGCTTAGTTTTAATGTTTGTTTTTAAATAAGCATACAAATGTGAGAAGATGGTAATTTGTGAAGGGGGAAAAATTCAAAATTATCTTTGGTCTAATGGTCTTGCCTATCCAAACTTCCAATACATTAGCATTAGGAATTCAGTATTTTCTTTTCAAAGGTCTGATTTAAAACTGGAGGTTACTTCCAATCCATCCTCTCTTTTCTGTTCTCCACACTAATATGGGTTTTTAATAACCAGTCCCTCTGCAAAACTCTCACCATATTTAGTCTCAGGATTTTGTTGTTGTGTGACTTCAAGTCATTTCTGATTCATGGAGACTCTAAGGCAAACCTATCATGGAGTTTTGTTGGCAAGGTTTGTTCAGAGGGGCTTTGCTTTTGCCTTCCACTGAAGTTTAGGATACTTCCTCTCAAATCTACAACCCTAAACATACATTGGAAGAAGTTCCACTGAAAACCAAAGGGACTTCTTTCTTTCTTTCTTGTTGTTTTGAGTTCATTGCTAGAGCACCTCTCATATAGATGCCAAAATAATTATTTCATTGTTCTTGTGTTGTAGTGATTCTTTCTGGGAGCCACCTTTGGTCTCACTTTAGAAGAAAGGCAGCATACAAATGAAATAAATAAATAAATAAATAAATAAATAAATAAATAAATAAATAAATATTTTCTGCTGCTTTGGGGGAGTTCAGAGAAAGGAAGGCATCAGATCTTGAAGCAGTACATCTACTCTGGAATTTAATCTGCACTGTGCTATTCTTAGAATTGAACCATATTCCCCAAACAGGTACAACATCTTGAATAGCTTCTTTAAAGTTCAGACTTAATTCTCAGAGCAGATCCATTTACCCACTGACATGAGTTAAATGTACACTGTAGAAAGAATGTAGTTTCACACCATTTTAGCTGCCATGGCTCAAAGCTATGGAAATCTGGGGTTTGTAATTAGGTAAGTTATTTGTCTGTCAGAGAGCTCTGGTGTCATAACAAACTACAAATCCTAGGATCCCATAGGATGGAGCCATGATGGTTAAAGCAGTGTCAAACTGCACTAATTCTGCAGTGTGGCAGCAGCCATGAAAACCAATAGCCATGATTATAACATGATGGTTGAAGTTACTGACTATAGTGACTACCTACAGTCTTGTTGATATATTTCCATTTCCATACATGGCAGCTGCTCACTGAAATGGCAGCCAATACACACATGAGTCTGTTGTGTGGAGGCACAGCAAAATCTACCAAATCTTAGTCACACCTGAGTGTCTGATTATATACAAGGACAGCCAAATATACGCCTGTCAACATTTGAAAAGCAAGCAGAGAGCAGAATAGTCAGCTGACTGGTTAGATTATATGACCATAGGGTATAAGGCAACATTTCATATCAGGAGGGGAAGAAATATGTTTCATTGCTTACCCTGGCAGAGGGAAGATTACAAGCTTCCAATGCCGTCTCAACACGCTTTCTGTCTGAGGAGAACAAACGATAAATGCTGCAAAGTGAAAAAGAAACAAAAGTAATAAAAATCTATCTATATTTGGCACTTAATTTTTGGTGTCTGTGTGTGTGTATGTGTGTGCAAGGGATCTAACTGTTTACACTGACTTATAAAGCTCAGAATGGTCTTTTTGAATATCTGAAGGTCTGTCTTCTCCCATATGAATCTGTCCACCTGCTGAGGCATTTCTCAACATATTTTCTGTAGAACATGAAAATATTTTTTTTAAGTCTACAGCTTCCAGAATACATGGATCATGCTTGCTAGTGAACTATGGAATTTGTAATCCAAAGGGGTAACTTTTCCAAGCCCTGATCTCTATGGTATATGGCTTTAGTATCTGATATTATGTTTAATTCCTCAGTCTTCTTTCTTGGCAAATAATTTTTAGTAACACAGTTCATATTTTAGTTAGCAAGAAACCAATTCTGTCACCACATACATATTTGACAAGAAGCCACACCTAACTTAAGCTATGTGATTTGACTCTCTAGGATACATATTTCATGTCCTCACTTTACATTTTTAGATATGCATACACTGAACATGAAGAAATACTTACATTCTGGTAGGATTCATGTTGCCCTCTGAACAGTTTTAAATCCATTGCCTTACAGATGCTTAACTGTCAAAATAGAGGCTGGCTAATTTGGTTTCTACAGCTTTTGGAACTATGTGAGGTGTATGTTTGTTTTCCCCCATTTCTGTACTATTGACCTATTGGTTAAAATTTCATGTGAAACCCACATGCATTATTGTCTTTATTTCTCCTACTGTACACAAAATTACACACAGTAAGCAAGATCCTTGCAAAAATTCATGTTCAAAAATACATCCATATTTCAAAAGTGTGTAATTCTGTACCTAATTCACCTACTGTATTCACTTCTTCATCACAATTTCCCCTAATATGTGCATTTTTGTTGATGGGGCACTGCATCACACAATTCAGAAAAGTGAGAATGGAAGCTAATCATATTCTAGTTTGGGGTGGTCCATACTTAATTCTGACAAAGATGGCCATCCTAGGGCTATTGGGGGATTTTAGCATCTCCATGACATGCTATTTTTCTCTGTGTGTATTTATTTTACTGAGGAACATTCATTCATATGAGCCTGCCCATGAAGTGGTGTAGCACATACATGGCTGAACCACTGCAGTGAGAATTAGGCTCAATGTAAAATAAATATTCTATATGTGGAGAAGAAACATAACACTAGACTGTAAAATACAATGGTATGAAAGGCTTCTTTAAAAAACCCAAACATTATAATGGAAGACAACTTACTTTTTCAAAGGGATACGCCCTTCTGTAGTCACTTGCAGTTTAAGTTTTGTGTATCTAGAGAAAAGAAAAATGTACAAATAAAAAAAATCATTGCAACCACAATACTAGAACTTGTTTTCTTTTCCACAGTGTTGACCATAAAATAACCCTGAATTTTGTTCTTTTAAAGAAGAAAATTATAACCTCTCAAGTATTACCATTTTCCAAAGAAAAGCTTAATATCTTGAAGCCTCAAGCAAGTTATCTTTACTTGTAATGACATCTCCAAGTGCAGATTTTGAGAGATCACACATCCCCTCAAGGAGAGGCATTGAAGATGGAACTTTGCTAAAATGTTTTTTTTTTTTAACAGCAGTCTTTAAATGATACCTAATATGCATTGCAATGGAGTGAGAGTACACACATTGTTAGGGCCCATCCGAGTTGTCTGGGGTAAATATATGCTGCCGTGAGTCAATAGTATCAGTACTGCCTGATAGACTTTCTCTTAGCTGCATGGGACCCACTTCCGGGTGTAGCTGGGAGAATGTTTAGACAACTCAGCTATGCTGACAGAGGCCAATCACCTGGGTCTTTCCCATGGGACTCAGACTACTGTATATTTGCTGATTCTGTGGGAAAGTTTCACAGAATCAGCTTCTGCCCTCATGACCTGATTGTTGATGATAAGTAATTCCCACACAGCTCAGAGGACATCTAAAGGGTGCTATTGACAGGCTTGATAGGAAAGGTCAAAGTACAAGACATGGTTCCTGAAATGCAAGACACTTGTACACTTTCACCATGCACTCACATGACCAGCTACAGTGGCTTTAGGCCTTTCACACACCAGCTGTCCCCAGTAAATGGTTTCTACATAATCAAGGGATGGGCAACCTGTGGCCCTCCAGATGCTTTTGGACTGTCACTCCCATCCACCTCCACCATTGCTATGCTGATGGGAGGTGCAGTTCAGCAACATCTGGAGGGTCACAAGTTACCTATCTCTGACAAAATAAATGTGTTTTGGGCCTATGCCTCCAGGGTGAAGAGGGCCATTTTGGCCTACTCTGAGACCTCTGTGGGCCACACTGTACCATTGTAAGTGGAAGTGGCATCTTCTCAGTCCTAATCACTTTGAGGGGTGGGGTTAATTTTAATTTGTTTCTTTGTTCTTTTGTTGTGCTCCTTCAAAGCAGCCTTTAAAGCCAAAACTGGCCCTGGAGAATAATTTGTGACCCAATGCATGTTTTTTCCCCAAGCAAAAAATAATAGAAAGGGTACACAGCACCTTTCCTGTCTGCCTGCGGCCTATAGGATGCACCATTCCCACCCCCCTGCTTTATGTTATGCCCCAAATTGTCTTCATTTGGGAAAACTTTTAGGTGTGTGAAATGGAGAAATATGTTTTCAACAGCTCCCCTAATGCATCCACAAGCTATTTTAGAATTAAGGAGAGAGGTAGTCAATAAACCACAGATGTAGAAAGGACTTTTAAATTCTACACTTTTCCCAATTCTAATGATTCAGCTAGAACAATTCCTCTGTTATAGTGCCTTCCTAACAGTGGTGGCAGGTGTTTTGTAAGTGTCAGTGGAGCATTATTCCCCCCCCCCCCATGGGTTAGGAAGCTTAGATTTTACTTTAAAGTGCAAAGTAAAATCCAGGGTGGATCTACAACCTCACACCATGTGACCACTGCCTGCAGAGGAGAAATAGGCAGGAGACATTGGATCTTTGGCCAGGTAAAACAAGAAATCTGAAAATCACATGGAAAAAATTACATTTGCAGTTCTCTGGCAGAGAGCATTGTGACTAATCCAATCAAAGCATTAGGCTGCTTTTTAAACCTGGATACCAGCTCTCTTCACTCTTTATTTGGCCAAGATAATTTTTGTAACTATTACCCATGCCCAGTGGATTTTTTCCCCACAAAGGATTTATTGGGACTGTGGGAAATAATCATTTAGAGAGCTGCAAGGTGGTGCTGGTGCTTGGCAGGGTTCAGTGGAAAGGAGGAATGAGTAACATTCCAGATATCCATGCTACAATGTCTGAAACTCTTGCCATTGGTCATGCTGGATGGAGCTGAAGGAAGTTGTTATAGCACAAAATATCTAGAGAATGAAAGGTTTCATACTCCTGGTGCAAAAAAATGGTGGGCAGAACAAGGGTTCAGTAAGCACTGACACATATAGGCACAGGTTTAGTTAAATGCACTAAACTATTTGTCTAGAAGCTACTTTTCTTTCACATCAGGACTCTACTACACATATTTGCATGTAATGTTGTCAGTACACAGTTCAGTCTACCCTGATCATTAATCATCTGTTAAGCAAATCTGGATATCGGTAGGTGTTTCCTCTTTAAATCTGAAGAAGGAGGATGTATTTTTGATTCAGGATATTCTCATAAACACCCTCTGTACTTTTGTCCCAAAGAGCTCTGAATCAACATACTTTGCCTACAAACAACAGATTTTTCTCTAGAGAGTACAAGTCACAAGTGATGAAGAAGAAGGGGAAGTGGAAACCCTGATTCACTTTATTGTTTGACTAATAATAGATAGCACAGTGACAATGATGGAGATACCTTTGAGACTCACTGTCTGTAATGTTAAGCAACAGTGCCAAGATCTTGGGAATGGCTTCCGAACACACAGCAGGAAGACTAAGGGCTCATTTACACTTGGCAGAATACTCCAGGCTACTCCTTGTATTCTGGCCCCTGAATTCCGCCTATATTTGGCCTCTACCTTGGGCTCCCTTTTTCAGTAATGATGCACAGTTGCCTTCAAATAATAATAATAATAATAATAATAATAATAATAATAATAATAATAATAATTTTTTATTTATATTTCCCGCCTCTCCTTACGGATTGAAGCGGGATAACAGTTGATATAAAAATACAAAACATTATATAAAAACCAAAACAACAATACCCCCCCCCCCCACATAAAACCCCATAATCCCTCTGCTAAAACCAATACCCTATTCAGCGAACCGGTTATCATCATCTTCACACACCCTGGAGGTCGTATTAGTGAAACAATTAGTTTTTACAGATTAGGAAGGTCAGGTGGGTAAGCCCGCCGGAAGAGCTCCATCTTAAGTGCCTTCTTAAAGGCTTCTAGGGTATTAATAAGGTGGATCTCCTCCAGCATGCTATTCCAAAGCTTAGGAACTGCTGCTGTGAATGATCTCTGGGAAGTTACCTTTAGTCTAGTATTATGATATTCCAATAAGTACTTCCCTGATGTTCTGAGAGTGCGGGGCGGATTATGTAGGGAGAGGCGTTCCTTCAAGTAACTCGGACCCAAGTCATGTAGGGCTTTAAAGGTAGCGACCAACACTTTGTATTGCACCCGGAAACTAATCGGCAGCCAGTGAAGAGCTTTCAACACAGGTGTAATATGGTCCGCCCTAGTTGTACTGGCGACCAACCTGGCTGCCGCATTTTGAACCAATTGAAGTTTCCGGACTTGGTACAAAGGTAGCCCCAAGTAGAGCGCGTTACAGAAGTCCAAACGAGAGATTACCAGGGCAAGTACTACTGCTTCAAGGTCCTTCTGGTCCAGGTAGGGGCTCAGTTGGTGAATCAACCGAAGTTGATTCCAAGCACTCCTGGCCACCGCATTCACCTGGAATGACAACTGTAGAGATGAGTCCAGGAGTACTCCCAAACTGCGCACTTTGTCCTTCAGGGGAAGTGTGACCCCATCAAGGACCGGTTGACAAAGTTCTCTTCCCGGACCAGGGGTACCTATGGCAAGTACCTCTGTTTTCTCTGGATTCAGCCTGAGTTTGTTTTCCCTCATCTAGCTCATTACTGACCCAAGGCAGGCATCCAGAGGAGAGATGCCACCCTTAGTCACCACAGCAGTCGGAGACATAGAGAAATACAGTTGAGTGTCATCAGCATATTGATAACCCCGCGCCCCATATCTCCGGATGATCTCTCCCAGTGGCTTCATGTAAATGTTAAACAGCATGGGAGAAAGTATAGCGCCCTGTGGGACGCCAGATGTCAGCTCCCTCTTAGAGGAGCAACTGTCGCCCAGCCTCACCATCTGGGATCTGCCCGAGAGGTAGGACCGGAGACACTGGAGTGCAGTGCCCCCAATACCTAACTCCCTCAGGCGTCCCAGAAGGATACCATGGTCTATGGTATCGAATGCCGCTGAGATGTCCAAGAGGACCAACAGGGTCACACTTCCCCTGTCGATACCCAGACGGAGATCATCGACTAAGGCAACCATGGCAGTCTCAACCCCGTATCCCGCCCTGAAGCCAGTTTGAAATGGGTCCAGATAATCAGCTTCTTCCAAGACTGCCTGGAGCTGGAAGGCAACCACCCTCTCGATCACTTTGCCCAAAAATGGTAATAAAGAGACCGGTCTATAATTACATCTCATCAGGGGATCAAGGGAGGGGTTTTTCAAGAGCGGTTTCACTATCGCTAGTTTTAAGCTCGCTGGAAATTTACCCTCCCTGAAGGACGCATTAATTATAAGCTGTAATAGTAATTTTACAGCATCTCCTCCCTGAGCGGTCAGCCATGATGGGCAAGGATCAAGAGGGCAAGTTGTCCTCCTTACACATCCAAGAAGCTTGTCCACTTCATCGGTATTTACAAACTTGAATTGATCCAGTTTAATACAGTCCACAGAGTCCCTGGACATCCCTCTTTTTGGTTCTGTTATAATGCCCGCACCCAGATCGGCCCTTAGCTGAGAGATTTTATCTGCAAAAAAGTCATTAAATGTGTCACACCATGCTTTAGTTGGTTCCAGTAATGGGTTCAGGGCGGGAGCCAATTGAGTTAATTCTTTAACCACCCTGAACAGCTCTGCTGAATGAGACTTTGCAGATGCAATACGTGCAGCATAGAAAGCATTCTTTGCTGCATCTATTGCCACCCGATAGGAATCTAACATGTTCCTATGACGTGTCTTGTCAGCTAAACGTCAATGTTTCCGCCAGCAGCACTCTAGTCGTTGCACAGCACATGTGGTCCCTTCATCACCTGGAGCTGCTACTGAGGTGCTCAGCCACGCTATTGATGCTGGGTGCTTTGTTCTGTTCTTAGAGCAACTTGTACCCATAGTGGTAGCACCAGGAAATAAATGAGGACTGTGAGAAAAAGTGGCCACCCATTGTTATTGAAAACCCACCACAAAACCCACAACAAACGTGAGTTTTAAAATGTGGGTTAGGACGAGGAAGCCCCAAATCAAGTACAGGCATCATGAAGATAGTCAAGACCTGATTTGGGTTTTTGGTCCTATGTCATGCAAACAGGATGCAGTGAGCTGGGGGGGGGGGGACTTTGGGTAAAATACCTATGTACACAAGGACTGAAATGTTTCTCTGAGGCTACCATGTGCATGACTCTTAACTAGTTTTGCTATGTGAAAATGCATTTACCTAGAGCATTGTTGGGAGCCATGAAGCCCTCTAGATGCTGTTGGACTGCAACTCCCAGCATTCCTCACCATTGAGTATGCTGGCTAAGGTTGATGGAACTTTCATTTGGAGGGCTCCATGATTCCCACCCTGCCCTAGAGAACTGGGTACATGTTGTAGCGACGTCTGTTTTTGAATGGCCATACACTCTGCATGGGATTCCTTGGAAGATAGTTGGTGAACTTCAGAAGGGATAAAATGAGAGACTGAAGGCCCATTCACACTGCAGAATTATAGTGTTATAGTTCCACCTAAACTGTTATGGTTATTAGCTTGAACAAAATAAATCAGAAAGTACAACTGTGTACAGATTATGATGTGACTGGTAAAATCTACAAACTTCTGTTAAAGTTAGAAACAGAAGAACCAAATGAAAGACTCTATAATGAAATGGGTGAAATGTTTGGTTATACTATTCAGATGGATCAATGAGAAAGAATGTGTCAAAGGGTTTAAATTTTACATTATGTTATGACCTTAAAGATAATTTTTATTAAATGATGTATCATTGGTATATGACAACAAAAATGTCTAAAATGTATAAGGGAGCTTCACATGTGTGTTGGAAATGGGAACAAGAAGTCCCTTCACATATTTTACCATATGTGATGGACCTGTGAGAAAGCTAAAAAGTTCTCTACTTTGTCCAAACTTCCAATCCCAGGATTCCACAGAGTAGAACCACAGCACTTAATGTGGAATCCTAGTGCTGTAATTCTGTAGTGTGAAAGGGATTTGGGTCCAAGTCAATTTTCTTATAATATACCTGTTCAAAACAGTTGCACTGGCTACTCTTCTGTTTCTGGATCTGATTAAACTGGCTGGTTTAGATATTCAATAGTGCATGCTCAGATTTCTCAGGTTCTATCTCCAACAATGGTAAAATTTATTTTGGACTACAATCGTCTGGGATCTATAGTTAAGTAACATCTGGAAGGCCACACAATCCCCTGATATGAAAGCAAAATTTCTTGCCTCCTGCTCATGATTCCCTCAAGTAGCCATTCATAGAATAAGATGCCATGATAGATATGATACTGTAGTTATGTTTTGTGGATGGGCTGGGGATGTGTGTGGATGCTCATGAAGGATGAGAAACAGATTTTATCACATTCAAAACAGTCCCCATGTTGTCCCTATGCCATCGCCTGACCATCACCCATCCTGGTGCTGCACTGAACCGGCCAACTTTGCTCAGCCGGAAAGCTTCCGTCCTTGAAAAATCGTCCAGCTTAGTGTGGTGCCGAGACGGGTGGTGGTCAGGCAACGGGATGGGGACAGCATGGGGACTGTTTTGAGTGTGATAAAATCAGTTTCCCCTTCTTCATGTGCATTCCTGCACGTTCACAGCCCGTGCAGCAAAAGTGAGTGTGATAAACCCCTATGTATATATGAGCCATTATGACTGAACCGCTTAGCAATAATCCACAGAGACGACTTCAGTAGGGAAGAGGCCAGTGGGAAAGAGGGAAAAGTATGTTTAAAGAAGTGGTAATTCAACACTCTATAAACAATTAGGGGCAATTACTATAACCAAGAAAAAGAAAACTGACACACAACAAACAGAGGTAACATCATCAGCCATAAGAGCTTTGTCACTTACGCTTTTTCCAGAAAAGCATCCCTTGACATGTTCTGTGCCAGCAGGTTTGTTGCCAAACTGAAGATTTCCTCTGACCATTCCTAAATGGGGAGAAAGGAACTGCTGTTTATGTTCAGCCAAGTACAGGTCAGAGGCATAACCCTTCAGGACTTGACTTCCAAGAAACAGGCACTGTTGCATGCATACATACAGCCAACCACTAAGTTCCTTTTTAAAAATATACAAACCATTGCAATTAGCAGAAACGTGTTCAAAATAGACACAGTCCATTCACACCTGAAAGTGTGTGTGTGGAAGTGAAGGAAGAAAAAGATGGAGATCATGATCTGAGCTTACAAGTAAGGAGAAGGCACAGTTTGGAAATTTCAGGGAGAGTACAACTGGCAGAATGGCCATGGTGGTTGGAAGAATCTGGGAGCTGTAGTTTGTTTGTTTGTTTGTTTGTTTGAAATACTTTTTTCCATGCTCTGATGGAGGAACAAGACCAACCTACATTAGGGTGGCTCAGAAGAATGGGGAGAAAAGGAGGAACGTTTTTTGTTTTTTGTTATTTGTTTTCAAGTTAATTCCATTTAATGGACACCTTCCCATAGAGTTTTCTTCACAAGATTTCTTCTTAAGAGCTTTGCCATTGCCTTCTTCTTAGGCTGAGAGGCAAAAGGCTGAGACTTGTCCAAATTCAAAGTGTTTCAGATACATTTTATTTTAATCTTTACAAGAACCCCATGAAGCCAATATTTTTGCTCCCATATCACAGATGATGGATTACCTAGTGAGTCCATGGCACAAGTAAAATTTGAATCAGGGACTTTCTGATTCTAACTCCACCTCTCTTAGCCACTACCCTATGTCAGTTCTCCTTTAACTTGGTTCATAAAATGGAATGATCAAGTTCAAATATTCTGGCAACAGAGAAATAAACTAAATGATGGCTTTTTCAAGTGCATATGGTAGTGTCTGGTGGCTTCCATGTCAGTGTGGTAGTGAATCTAGATTTTAGTCTAAATTTAAAAAGAGCTATTCAAGAGTCCCACAGAGAGCTCTTTTAAAATCTGGGCTAAAACCCAGAATGAATTAACAGCATCACTGACATGCAAAGCACCAGACACCAATGCTGTACATATAACATACTAACTTCCATTTGAACATCATTGTCCTGAAAGTATTTGTCATATTTTGGTATGAATTTTAAAAATACATTGAGCAAGCATACACCTATTCTGAATCAAATGTGCATATAGTGCAGGCCTGTACAACATACGGCCCAGGGGCCTCATGCAGCCTGGCAAGGATATGAAGTGTCTTCAAGGGTCCTCCAAGGAAGAAGGCCAGGTGGTGGTGGAGAAGGGTGGGCAAACGCTTGCCCCTCAAGGCTCCTCTGTTGTCTAGCTTTCTTGCCAGGTGAAGGCCAGGCAAAGGAGGAGGACAGTCAAACACTTGCCCTGCAAGGCTCCTCCACTTTCTCCTGAGAGGAAGGCCAGCTGGCGGAGGAGGATGGTTGAACACTCAGCCTGCAAAGCTCCTCTGCTGATTCACTTTATCCTGAGGAGAATGGCGGGTGGAGGAGGTTCTCCACCCAGTTTTCTCCTGAGAAGTCTGGGTGGCGGAGGAGGAAGGGGTCAAACTCTTGCCCCTCCTTCACTCAGTCTTCTCCTGGGGGCAGAGGAGGAGAAGGACAGACAAAACTCCTTCACTACTTAGCTTTCTCCTGAGGAGAGGGCTGGGCAGGGAGAGGAGGAGGATGCAATAGTAATTAATAATATTTAATTAATAAATAATTAATTACAACCTATCTATGGCCCTAAGAAGTTTAGCTTATTTTAATGCTGGCCTCTGCCTACTTGCCTACTGCCAAGTTGTGCAGGCCTGATGTAGTGGAATTACTACTTCTGGCAAATTACTACTCTTAAAGTGCTACTCCTTCAACAGAAGTATAAATGTATTTTAATAATTATTTTCACCCTGTAATTTTATGGTGAGTGTTAATTATGTTTAACCCCCAAGGGAGTATACATGAGAAATCAGTGTGTTCAGGAAAGATTGTATTAATCTGATGATTTGAATTTGTTGTTGTGTGCTTCCAAGTAATTTTTGACTTATGAAGACCCTAGGCCTATCATATGGTTTTCTTGACAAGTTTCTTCAGAGTGGGTTTGCCATTGCCATCCAAACCATAACACCATGTTGCCCAAGGTCACCCAGTGAGTTTTTATGCTCAAGCAGGGATGTAAACCCTGGTCTCCAGAGTCTTAGTCCAGTGCCTAAACCAAGACACCATGGGTCTCGGCAGACAGCTAATTGAGCCGTCTTCCGGGCCCGGAAGAGGAGGGGCAGCCGCACGAGCGGCGCCCCTTCCTCTTCCTGAGGTTGCCCTCGGAGTCGCCGGCCTTCCGCACGGCCGGCACTCCGGGGATGACCTCACGCCGCGGCGACCGGACGCACCGCGGCGTTTGAGTCAGGGAAAGTCCGCCCGCCGCTTTTAGGGCGCACTTTCCCTGACATCTAAAAGGAGCGCCAATTTGGTGCTCCTTTTAGAGTCGCCGGAGGAGTGCCACGGTGTGGAGGCTGAGCTCTGCCGGCGCCCTGGACCAGGGCGTCCACGATGCCCTGGTCTGCAGAGGGGGCATGTTGGCCCTGATGATTTGAACACTTTAGAACAGGGGTAGGCAACCTTTCCCCTTTAAGGGCCGAGGGACTTCAGCTCCCAGAATCCCAGGAGCTATTCGCCAGCATGGGACTATTGGCCAACATGGCTGAGGCTTCTGGGAGCTGAAGTCCCTCGGCCCTTAAAGGGGAAAGGTTGCCTATCCCTGCTTTAGAAGAAAAACAATAAAACCCACTGATCAATTCAGCTAATTAGGATTTATTTATTTATTTATTTATTTATTTTAAACCTGTAATTAACTGAAGTTAAGATACATGATTTTCCTCTGTATAATTAATAGACCAGGGGTAGGCAACCTTTCCCCTTTAAGGGCCGAGGGACTTCAGCTCCCAGAAGCCTCAGCCATGTTGGCCAATAGTTCCATGTTGGCCAATAGCTCTTGGGATTCTGGGAGCTGAAGTCCCTCGGCCCTTAAAGGGGAAAGGTTGCCTACCCTTGTAATAGACTATCTACTTGAACATTACAGCTTAACAGTCATATGTCGAAGTCCCTTTGATATAATAGCAGTCACATGTTTTAACTGAAGCTTCCCACACTGTGAGAAACTGAACTGAACCCATCACTATTCTGAGTATGTAGCACTTTCTTCTTTTGAATCAATGCTGACTGCTTGGAAAACTTCCCTGTCATCCAACCTTGAAACCAAGTTATCTTTCATACCTCCTTACTTCTCTGCTCCCAAAACACATGGTCTTGCAAAACCCATCTGGCCAAGCTGTCACTTTCCCCTATGTGAAAGCCTCCTAACTCTGACTGAGAAACAAGTAGGCTCTTCCCTGGTCTCCTTGACACAGACTTTCTTTCTCCAGTGAACCAGTCATTTGGCATCTTCAGTACTGTCAGAAGTCCTTAACCTTCACTCATACATTCCTACGGTGCACAAGAACACAGATTTCATGTTTCAGGCCAAATGCGGCTTAACTAAATATTCTTACATTACTCTCTTTGCTCATTCCTCAGTCACCTGAAAACTTAAGACTATATTTTGGAAATTTAGAAATATTTTGAAAAAGGCCAAGATCTTATTTGCTAGAGATGCAACATTCTTCAGTGTTAATTTCCACTTATTGTAGTTTTTCCTTCCACATTCACCCCCACATTGCTGTCAGAGTTTCAGGACCATTTTGAACTATGTTTCCAAATACGGAAATGGTTTTCTGTTTGGATAAGTATAGGTTTTATTTATTTACTTATTACACAAACAGAGGGAAGATGTTTCACTTTGGCTAAAATGTAAATGAAAGCTGAACTGCTTTGCTGCTTCCAGGTGCAAATGTCATGCAGAGACAGCAGTTATCAAACTCTGAGGAATTATGGTTGAAACAAATAAATAAAAAGCAGATGCTATCTCATTAATCACTCATCCCATGCTATTCAGAACAACCTTCAACTCTGACAGCCTTTTCTCCTCACATCTTCTTTGCCATCTCTCTAGCTAAATCCCTGTTCCCACTCTTTCAAATGTCATACATTTTTTATTCAGTCAATGACCAACAAAATGTAAAAAGGGAAACAATACAATTGACAAGTGCAATAATAAACTACAAAGTAACACATAAAAATAAAATATTTACTCAATTGTTATTTTGTTAATATCTTTGTTACCTTGTTGGGTGAGCCTAGACTGTTTCAAATGATTTTCTTGGATTTTGAATGGCCAAGAAAGCCACCAAATGCATCTGAGGAAGTAGGCTTTAGTCTATGAAAGCTCATGCTGCCATTTTCTTTCTTTCAGTTAGTTTCAAAAGTGCTACAAGATCTCTACATATTGTTCCTAGAGACTAAGGGGGGAAGCAGACGGAGGCGACGGAGACACCGCCAGATGAAGCGCCGCGGGACCGCAGCCTCCACACCCCGGCGCTCCTGCGGCATCCCTGGAAGGAGCGCAAAAATAGCGCTCCTTCCACAAGACAGGGAAAGTGCGCCCTAAAAGCGTAGGGTGCACTTTCCCTGCCTTTTCCGCCACAGCGCGTGCAGTCGCTGCGGCGGGAGGTTGCCCCGGAAGCGCCAGCCGTGCGGAGGGCGGCAGCTCCCAGGGTGACCTCAGGAAGAGGAAGGAGCGCCGCGCGTGTGGTTGCTCCTCCTCTTCTGGGCCTCCAAGACGGCTCAATAAGCCGTCTGCTGAGGCCCAAACACAGCTATATCTTTGAATTCCAAGAAAGGTCATATCATTCTAAAGCCAAAATGAGGGCTACTGAGAAACAAAATGATGGAATCATTTCTTAGAACATTAAATTAAGTGGAACTATGTGTTTTGTTATTGTTTGTGAAATTATAAAGTAACCCACATCTGCATAGACAGAATAGCCTAATAAGAAATTAGCATGTTCAGTAGCCCTGGAATACTGGGTGTTAGCTGCAAAATGGAAATGGACAAACCAGAGCTGGGTAGAGCTCTTGGCATCTTACCAGCATCCTGGAGGAGGCAATGGCTGGCTTACAGGATGCATGGGTACATTTTGTTGCAGAGGCCTATGGCAACAAAAATACCAAAGGCAACTGTGAGATGCTAGGGTCAGGGGAGGAAAAGCAGGAAACAGCTTTTATTGGGGAGGGAGGAACTCTGTTGAAAGCAACCATCCACTTGAGATAAAAGAAAAGGTAAACATTACTGGTATAGCTATCATCACCGTCAGAGATTAAAATCTATCCTCTGAAGACCAGACTTCCTCAGTGTTGTGGCCTTCACAGAATCATCTGCCTTGACAAGGGCATAAAACTCACTGATGATGTCTGTGCAAAGAATCTATGCTAGAATCTTTTGAGTTGCTTGATAACTGTCTACATTTGGGTATCATAAGACTGTATATTGCCAATCTTTTGAAATGATATTATAACAACTGCCTGTTAGAGGTACCAACCTTAATATGCCTATACTCAGTAATGGAAAGTTTGCACACACTCCTAAGAATTTAGGCAATTAATGTATTTATTCATTTCCACTTTGTGGAATGCTTCCCTACTTTGGGCCTCGGCAGACGGCTAATTGCGCCGTCTCCGAGGCAGGGAAGAGGAGGGGCAGCCGCATGCTCGGCGCCCCTTCCTCCTCCCGAGGTCGTCCTCGGAGCCGCCGGCCCTCTGCATGGCCGGCGCTCTGAGGGCAACCTCCCGCCGCAGCGTCTGCACACGCTGCGGTGGAAGGGTCGCCGAAAGTGCGCCCCACGCTTTTGGGGCGCACTTTCAGCGACGTATAAAAGGAGCACTGATTTAGCGCTCCTTTCAGGGATGCCGTTGGTGCGCCGCGGTGAGGATGCCTCGGTCCCGCGGCGCACCGTCCCACAGCGTCCCAGAGCTTCTTGTCTGCTTCCCCCCTTTGTTTCTCTTCCCACATCAGTTAGCCATCAGTTCCTTTGAGTTTATTCCTCCTCCATTTTGAAGTCTGCAATTCTCTCTCTCTCTTCCATGTTTGAAGAACACTTGTTAAAGACAGTGGCATCACTGGGGGATGGGTACAGTGGTGACACCCCTGTAGAAGAGTGACACCCAGTCTGGGCCTCCCTCGCCCCATGTTGTGCTGTGCCTTGCCATGCCATCAATTTCCTCATGAGGAGAAGGACAGAGAAGCACTGAGGGATGCTGTGTGCATTGCCCCCAAAAGTCCCACCCCCCACACCGAGTAGCACCAGGTGTGGGGACACCACTGGTTACAGAGCCACTCAGCATATCATGAAACTTTTACTATTTATAAGTAAAATCACTACATATGGTTTAAAAAAAAGAAGACTAACGGCCTCGGCAGATGGCTTAAAAAACTGTCCTGGAGGCAGGGAAGAGGAGGGGCAGCCACACGCTCAGCACCCCTTCCTCCTCCCGAGGTTGCCCTCAGAGCCGCCAGCCCTCTGCACGGCTGGCGCTCCGAGGGCAACCTCCCGCCGCAGCATCCGGACACACTGCGGCGGAAAAGTCAGTGAAAGGAGCGCTATTTTAGCACTCCTTTCAGGGACGGGGAAGGTGCGCTGCTGGATCGAGGCGTGGGGATGCCTCGGTCCCGCGGCGCACCTTCCCACAGCGCCCCCGTGCCGCCAGTCTGCTTAGGCCCTAAAGGGCTATACACACGTCCAAAAAGGGGTGCTTTGAAGGTGGCTTGTAGGTGTGGTCTTTAGACAATGCACACCTAAAATCTCCAGGAAAGCATCCTCTAGCCATCGTATGCTGAGAAAAGCCACTCTAAAAAGGAGCCACTTTTTTCCGCTCCTTTGGTGAAGATGAGCACCTTCGCATGTGTGTATGTATGCAGTGACACTCATGCACCAGAAAATGGCCGTATAAATGCACCGCTGCATGTGTGGTGGAAATTGACTCGGCAATCCAGAGCATGCACCCTACGATGTAAGCTTTAATTTAAAGCACCCTATGCTTCCAAGTGTGGATGCACTGGCATAGGTGCACTTGAATATTGTAACCCGAACCTGAACCCTAATTGTAACCCTATGCATGCGCCCTAGCAACTGTCCTCTATTATAACAATAAATGCATTCTGTTGCATGTATACTTGCTTTCAGCATGCACAGCAGTTTGCATGAAAAAGGCTTTTGTGATCTCTTCTGTGCAGGTGTGCAGGTATGCATAAGACCTGCACACCACTTCCTGGCATGGTGGTGGTGGGGGGCTCCTGGAGTAATGTTTGTCTTTGTGTCCTGTTGACCATGTCCTTTGCATGACCACCAGCTGCATATATCAAGTCTGTCCACACAAACCTCCCTTGCATGTACCTCTCCCCTTCCCCCTGATCTGTGTGGGATGGGACATGCTTTGTGGAGGATGATGGAATGTCTTTTCAGTTGACAAACCTGTTCCTTCGCCCCACAGATGGCACAATCATGATATGTGGTTGTATGACAGGTCCTGTGCAGGTGCACAGGGATGCCGAACGTCAGTCACCTTTGTACACAGAGAGAGACACTGTATACCACCCTATAACAGCTCCTGTGCAGGTGCGCAGGAATGTTTTCCTGCACAGATGCACAGGTGTGTAGAAATAGTCCTGCCCACATGCACATGCATTTGAGAACAAAACAAAACAAAACAAAAAATTAAAGCAGCTGCTGACGGCCCATGTGGTTGCTCTGTCTCCCTTTGCAGCGTCCTTGGGGCTGGTGGTGTGGTTGCTGGGGCTTCAATACAGCCTTGGAAAAACTGCATTGACTCCCGCCAGTGTGGTTGCTCCATCTCCATTTAGGGCAACCTCAGGGCAGGCAGTGTGGGTGTTGCAGCTTAGGGAAAAGGCAACTTCAGGTCAACTTTTTCTGCTTGTCTGCATAGCCCCTAAGCTTGCTTTATTTCAGAGCCAGTGTGGTGAGGAGGTTTGAGTATTAGACTATGAGTGGAAAACAGGGTTTCAATCCCCACTTGATCATGGAAAATGACCTTGGCCAAGTCATATTCTCTCAGTCTCAGAGGGTGGCAATGGCAAACCACCTCTGAAGAAACTAGCCAAGAAAACCTTAATGTCACCATAACTCAGAAATGACTTAAAGGCACACAGCAACAACACGAAGCCTCTGTGTATGGGATGGAAGTGGTGATGGTAGTATGGGACTGGTTGTTGCTCACCTTCTGCTTGTGAACACTAATTACTCTGCTTGTGAGATACACTACTATTTCTCACATTCCTCAACACTGCCTATGTTATTTTCCATGTAAGTGAGGAAGAAGAACTTGCAGGTCAAACCATGTCCATGATGCATAGATTTTAATCTTACTTTGCCTATATTTATGTGATAGCAATCTCCATTAAACTTTTATTTTAAACATTACTATCATGCCAATTTTGAACCCAACTTTCCAAAAATCAAAAACAAAAAACCTATAAAATACAGATGTACAACCAAGACACTTGTAAGCAGCAATCATACAGAAATGAAAATAATTGGAGGAAAATAAATAAAGAAACTGTTATTATAAACAGCTGGAGCAGAAAACTGCTTAACTGTGGGGAAAGGCAACTGATACCTCTTCGCTCCATCACAACACATGGGACACTGGTATTTAATTTGTAAAGCACTTTATTACTAAAGGTCTTGTAGAGAGACAGGCACACAATGAAAGACAAAAAGGTGATACTTTCTAGTGTCAGATTCTTATCAATGTGTAGGAGCTCATTCAGCATTTCAGTCAATCCTGCCTACTTTTTCCAGCTTCCAAAAATAATCAACAATTTAATCAACACTGCTTTGTTCTAGAACTTCTTGCATCATTAAGTGCTATAGAGATTAATAAAATTAATTACAGACTTACAAAAAGAAAAGTAAGAACACAAACAACACATACAAACTTAACATATCATGCAATAAATGAATCATAATAATAACAGTAAGAGAAAAGAAAAAAAACAAAAAAAACACCTACCTACAAACATTTAGCAAAGCAAAAGCAGCTTATTTATATACCGCTTCATATCACGCTATGGGATGTCTAAGCGGTTTACAACTGTGAGCTGATTGCCCCCCAACAATCTGGGTACTCAGATTTACTCAGATTTACCCCTACATACTATGAAAGGTGTAATCTTATAATATCAAAAACAAAACATATTATTCAAACATTAAGAGAAACTGAAAAGCATGAGAAAAACTTCCTGAGTTTTGACTCAGTTGCTATTTCATTTTAGCATATGTACTTATCACCGAAGCTACAATACCGTGAGGTAAATACTTATAATTACCCTTCATTATATCATGTATAAGTATAAGCCTATAAATACCCACTTCCCTAAATAAAACAGCAAGGTTGTCCCTTCACCGCCTATTTGCACGAAGTGTATCAGCTAAGGCTAAAATTAATATTTAGTCCTTTCATATTTACTTCTTTATCCTAATCCCTTTTTTCCAAATTATCGCCAAATAAAAAGGAGACAACACAAATCTTAAATTCATACTGATAATGTCAACTTATCTCCATATTCATTAGTCTCTAGGAATTTCTTCACTGGTTCCCAAACTCTTTTTTGAATTGACCAGGATTCCCCTCTCAGACATGATGTTAGCTTATCTGTCGCAATCAAATCAATCAATTTTGCTAACCATTCTTCTACTGTAGGGATCCCTTCACATTTCCATTTGGCCGCGTAAACCATCCTTGCCGATGTTGTTATATAAAATATAAGCTTACCAAACTCCCTTTCCAACGTAACATCTTCTACCATTCCCAGTAAATAAAATTTGGGATCAATTCTGCCTCTTAATGGGATAATCTGGGTGGTTATCCTATGTATATTTTTCCAATATTTTTTTGCATCTTTGCAGTTCCACCATGCATGAATAAAGGTCCCTTTTTCTTCCTTACACTTCCAACAGAGACCACTAAGACCTTTCTGCATCCTGGCCAGTTTAGCCGGCGTCAGATACCATCTGAACTGCATCTTATGGAAGTTTTCTCTTAGGTTATAGCAAAGTGAATACTTAATTCTTTGGGCCCAAGATTTTTCCCACTGTTCCAATGGTATTATTTGTTTTATATCTATCGCCCATTTTATCATGTTCTCCTTTACTGTCTCGTCCTCTAATTCTAATTTTAATAACATCTCATAAAATTGTGATATTTTAACTTTCTTACCTCCTTCTATAATTCCTTCAAAGTCTTTATCCGCTTTTCCAATCCCAGTGGTGCTTATATCTGCTTTAAACCTCATTTTAAATTGTAAGTGCAAAAACCAAATTGTAAGTACAACTGAGACCTCTTTCAGCTAATTCTTCTCTCGTCAACAATTCCATTTCCTCTTCACCTTTCCGCAGTTTTATTAAATCTTGATAGGTGGCCCATCTATTCTCACTCAATCTTTCTCTCAGGAAAAGTGCTTCATTTGAAGAGGCCCATAGTGGGATTTTTCTACATATCCTATCTTTATATTTATTCCATACGTTTATGAGTGCTCTGCGAATGAAATGGTTTAGAAAATCTTTATTCACTTTAAGTTTATTATAAAAGAGGTAGGCATGCAAACCATATCTTAGTTCTGCACCTTCTAAAGCCATTATCTCTTTGTTATTTAAGAAGAACCAATCAGTTAACCACCAAAACCAGCAAGCCTCATAATAGATCTTTAGGTTAGGGACAGCTAAGCCGCCTCTTTCAATTTTATCATAGAGAACTTTCATTTTTACCCTAGGCTTTTTCCCGCTCCACAGAAATTTAGACAGATCCCGATGCCATTCTTTAAAAGGTGCCTCGTTATGAATTATTGGCAAGTTCTGGAAAAGGAATAAGATCTTTGGCAATACACACATCTTAATTACCGAAATCTTGCCTAGTAAGGATAAATGTAAGTTACTCCATTTGTTTAAATCATTCTTAATATCTTGCCATTTTTTTTGGTAATTTTTCCTATATAGGTCCACATTCTTCGATGTTAATGTTATACCTAAGTACTTAACTTCACTCTTTATCGAAAACCCTGTCATACTTACAATACTCTTTTTCTCTTCTTCAGAGAGATTTATGGGCAAAATACCAGTCTTATTCTTGTTAACCCTCAGCCCAGACATTTTGCGAAGGCCTCTAATTCTTTACAAGCCTCTTCAATTTTTTCTGGATTGGTCATAGTTAAAGCCAAATCATCAGCATAGGCTTTTAGTTTCATCTCCATGCCTTTTATTTTTACGCCCTTAATATCAAGATTTCCCCTGATCTTATAAGTCAATATTTCTAATACAACCAAAAATAAAAGAGGGGGTAAAGGGCAGCCTTGTCTGGTTCCCTTTTGGACCTCCAGGGGTCTGGATTTTTCCGTATTCACAATGACTCTAGCCGTCTGTGTGTCATATATTTTCCCAACCCAGTTAAGAAATCTATAGCCTACATTGATTTTATTTAAGCATTTTTTTAGAAAAAGCCAATCTACATTGTCAAATGCTTTTTTGAAATCTATCAAAATCAGCGCCAATTTACGATTGATATCTCTTTGTTGGTATTCAATTATATTAAGAATATGTCTAATATTGTCTTTAATGCTCCTTCCCGGCAGGAAACCATTTTGATCGTTTGAAATCCAATCTGGCAAGATC
Source organism: Phrynosoma blainvillii (assembly GCA_026167975.1). NCBI lineage: Eukaryota > Metazoa > Chordata > Lepidosauria > Squamata > Phrynosomatidae > Phrynosoma > Phrynosoma blainvillii. The sequence continues at coordinate 197,299,332 of JANUYF010000001.1, read as the reverse complement.
TTTTTTAGTCTTTCCGCTAATATTGTAGCAAAGATTTTATAGTCAGCGTTGAGCAGGGAGATTGGACGGTAATTTCTAATATCTGTGTTATCAGTACCTTCTTTATGTATAAGGCTAATATTTGCTTCGGCTAATATTTGCTTGTTAAGTTTGTATGTGTTGTTTGTGTTCTTACTTTTCTTTTTGTAAGTCTGTAATTAATTTTAAAAAAATTAATGCTTAATAAAAAGTTGTTAAAAATATTAAGTGCTATAGAGATTAATCACAGCAGAAGACAGTAACACAAAATATTTTAGTGTAATAAAACTCAGAGACATTCCTCTAGATGACAGGGGATTTGAATCTCAAGATAAGTTACTTTTCTGTTGCTAGTGGAGTTGAAATTGTATTACCTGTCTTTTAGTGCTCTTTGTCTCTAGTCTTCACATGACCAGTAGGAGGACTGTTTATCTATTTAATTCAAGGATTTATATCCCACCTTTCTCCCACAATGAGATTCCTGGTGGGATTGCCCTCTGCCTGCACAGAAATCCCTCAATATCATCTTAACTGACATCTCATACAGTGTGGGGGTTGTGTCATCATTTTTCTCCTTCATGATTTTTAACATCTTTGTCTGATGAAGAAGTCAGTGAAACTTCAAAAGCCCACATAGGGCCTTTGCAGACTGCCAGAAATAGTGCACATTAAATTGAGGCACTGCCCTGGCTCAGTGCTAGGGAGTCCTGAGAATTATATTTTTTTCTGAGACATTGAGCCTTCTCTGTCAGAGAGCTCTGGTGCCACAATAAATTACAGTTCCCATGATTCCCTAGCACTGAGCCAGAGCAGTGCCTCAATTTAATGTGCACTATTTCTGGCATTCTGCAAAGGCCCATAATGTATTTTATTCTTTAGAGTTGGTCCAATAAAATTATTGCTGCTTGTGGACATGCTAATGACATTAACTTCATGTGCTTCATGACCCCAAGCAGCATTTCACCTGTAATCTGAACCCCCTTTATATGATGGCCTATCCAGTTTGAAAAACTGGAAGATATTTTAAAACTTCCCTTTGTATAAGGTCCTTGTATATTTGGCAGTCTTATTTATATTTATAGCTTAGACAAGGCAGTAGAGCACAGATGCATATTAATTACACATAAACTAAAAAGTATCTTTGATACTATTTATCTATGCCACAGGTTTGCAATCCAACCTGATAGATTCCATCATCATGTCTATCTTGTGTGTCTGGTCAACTGCCTGTACTTTTCCCTTCATATGAAGATCTTTGCTGTTAAAGTGAACTTGGACTGGGCAGCCCTTCAGAAAATGCCTCCATAAAAAAAAACAAAAAAAAAAAAACAACAACAACAAAAAAAAAAAACTAGAATCTGTTATCTAGGACCCTAGGTGCCCCCTGATTATGATGTCCCTGTTGGGGGTCTTCTCCCTCCCCATTGTTGTCAGTCACCTGCAATCCCATTAACTTCTCTAATCTGTGCACAGAAAATGACAGAAAGAGCTCTGGGAGAGAACATGCCAAACCTTCCTGTTTCTCAAACAAAAAGGGTTCTTGTACACACCGCATAATTATCGCATTCTGATTTCTTTATAAGTGTCATGGCAAAATCCTATGAAATCCTGGGGTTTTGAGTTTAGGAAGCATTTGGAATCCTGACCCACAGAGCTCCACTGGTGCTTCTGACCAATAGCAAATCCCAAGATTCCATAGGATTTTGCCATGACAGTTAAAGTGAAATCACAGTGTTAACAATTGTCCATTATGAAAGGGTTCAAGTTCTATTTTTTTCTGCACAAGGTCCAGAAAAACTCTAGAGAAGTAAAGTTTTATACAGCAGGTTGTGGTTCAAAATGGTACTAACAATGCCTTTGATTGGCTATAGTAAAACTCCCAAGACCTAAGTACTCCAAATAGACACAGGGAAACATATTGATCTAATGTCCTGAGGACATTACTGGACAAAAGGCTTTTTTCAGGGTGTGCCCACTTGGAACTCAGAAAAGTGTATCCTTTGCTCCTGTATAGAAGAAATGTTATACATTGCTCTGTGTCATGTGGCACAACATTTTAGACCTGTAGATGTCAAAAATAATATTTGACCCACTATTCCAAACAGAAGCCTACTTAAAATTGTAACAGTATCTGTATGAAAAGTAATTTTTCTCTGCCTTCAATGTAGCCTTGGCTAGTTGTGAATATGTCACTCCTTCTTTAAGAGAAATGAGGTGGGGAGGAAGGGGGGAAATGGCCCCCAGAACAGAATGAGAATGCCAGACACTGTGCTGATAGTGTTTACTGTCAGTGGGAATTTGCCCAAGCTGTGTAAAAGGTCTCAGGTGAATGCAATGGGTTAAAGAGGAAATGCTGACTCAGGACCTCTGCAGACGGGCGGCCATGGGCCGCCCTGAGAAGCCGCGGATTGGGGCTAAGGTACCCGCACTCCTCGGCCCCAATGCACCTCTTTTCAGGCCCTGGAAGGAGCCCTAAAATAGTGCTCCTTCCGCAAGGTGCCAAAGGTGAGCTGCAAGAGGTGTCGGCCGCCTCTTCAGCGTTTCTTCCGTTGCAGCGTGTCTGGACGCTGCAGCGGAAGGACGTAATCGGAGTGCCCACCATGTGGAGCGACGGGCACTCTGATGACGTGTTCAGGAAGGGGTTGGGGCGCTCAGCGTGAGGCTGCCCCTCCCCTTCCTTATCTCCAAGGCGGCGCAAAGCACCATCTGCAAAGGGTGTCAGAGTATGAAGATGAGTCATAGCAGGTCCAAACTGCACTGTCACTGTGGACACATGACAGGATGCTGATGAAACACTAGCAGGGGGTTGGATCAGAATCCTACCTGTGTTTGTGTATATAAGGATGAATGCTCCAGTACACAGTGTGGTGGTGTGGATGTTGGTTGATGGTGCAGCATTATGTCAGTTGGTGTAAGTATTGCTTTATCGTGATTGTAAATACTTTGCTGCCACTAAGATTAAAAAGCCTCTTCAGAAGAAGTGGCATCTCATTCCTAGCTGGCAGCCTTCAGCGTATGGATTCAATTTTCCCTCTGCGCTAACATTTACAACACAGAGACACAGACTTCTGGTTTATGGTTCTCGCAAAGCATTTATATCAAGACTCTTGAGAGATAAACTTGAAGATGGATATGGGCTTATAAAGGAACTGCAGACCCTATGTTATTTTGATGGGATACAACTATTCTAGAGTTCGTGTTGCAATTAGCATTTAATTTCAGAAGCTTTTTGCCTTCAGCATTTTAACAGCAGCTAGGCCATTTGGGTATATTCATCTCATGCAGAATAATACTGCACTCATTTCTTACCATGTAAGTTCCAATGTATTCAGTAGCACTAACTCCCAGGCACATCTGCATAAGTTTGCAGCTACACATAAAACGATAAGGGGCCTGCTAAACTTCTCCTATTGCTCCAGAGTAGTGTTTGTTGTTGATGATGTGTGCCTTTTAGTCATTTGCGACATGGCAACCCTAAAGCAAACCTATCATGGGGTTTTCTTGGCAAGAGTTGTGACAGAACACAAAGAAAAGAGCAAGCATGACAATGTTAAGCAAGGAGGGGTTTAGTTCACATAGCCAAGAATATAGAAGAGAGATAATCCCCACTATGCACAGCAATTCTAACACTTAACATGAGAAGGACAAAGGCAGAAACCAAAGGAATAAGAGATGGCTTCAGTGGAGCAAAGAGCAGAAGCCCTAGTTCACAAGTGAGCAGGATGGCCCTGGGCCGTATGTGCCCTCACCTCATAGGCTACTGTTGTAACCAGACTCCCCCAGACTGTCAGACATTTCTGATACAAAAGGCTAAATATTCTCCCTTTTCTATTTTGCTTTGTTTCTAACAGAAAAAGGATGTTTATCCTCTCCTGGAAGTCTTCAGATGTGACAATTCACATTTTAAATAGGTTGCAGGTCCCCACTGCACTGTTAAAAGAAACATACAAACAAAACAACTGCCTTTCAATAGCAGAAGTAGATTTCTGGACGATTTCATCTCCCAACCCCAGTCATGTTGGGTGTTTTTGGAAGAAAATTGGCTGCCAGATATGTTAACTTACTCACCTTTGCTTTCAATGATCTCAAAACCCTCACTTTAAGCAGGGGTGCTATGAAAGATTTAGGTTACTGCAACCCAAATTGGATGGAGGAAGTGAAAAAGTAAAGAGATATGTGACACCTGTAGCATAGCACCTTTGGTATCAGCAAGTTGTATCAATACATATGTTACATGAGCCCAGTTAGAGGTGCAAAATCTGTCTATTTATGGTGTGTCTTTTGAATTGTTGAGTTCTTATCCACACATTGCTAATCAGCCAAAGAATTTCATATAGGAATTTACTGAAATTATATTTTTGGAAACATTTTCTGAAATGCATGTTACTGAAACTATATTTTCCAAGCATCTCTGCAATCAGTTGGTGATGAGAAGATTGCTTTTTCATCTTCCCTTTTCTTTCAAGGACTAATTAAAATTTTCAAGATTGAGTGGTTGAAAAGGCAAGCTTAAGAAATTTGTCAGGAAAAAATAAATACTCTTTCTCTAATGATAGTTAATTGTACACAGGGCAACATGTCAAGCCACTGAAAGATACTCTGGAAGATATTCAACCTTTTAAGTCAACATAAATGTAGTGAATGAATGACTATACAGAGCACATGGTTGTCACACAGCAGTTATCCCTCAGGAAAAACTACATTTATAGTTCATTTATAGGGAGGTCTGCATGGTTGTACACACCCAAACAACCAAGAAAATTATATCTAGCACCATCAGACAGTAAGAAATTACTACAATTGAAATCCAAGTGCTCCTACTTTTGTGCAGGTGAGGGCTGTTAACTAAGAAGAGAAAGACCCAGTCAAACACTAACACAAGTATTAAATATACTACATATTTATAAGAAATGTGTTCTCCCTGTTGTTCTTTCTGCATCTGGATCAATGGTTAGTCTACCATATAGTTTAGGGATGTGGAAAAGCGACTACAATTTGTGTTAATTTAGATTATATCTCTACACAATATATATATATATATATATATATATATATATATATATATATATAGTGTAGAGATAGATAGATAGATAGATAGATAGATATTAAAAAACCTAGTTATCACAAATACTCCCTCTGAAATGATTGTGTTAACTGCAGCTCTGGCAGAGCTCCCAAGGCTCCCCTCAACTACACTTTTGAGGTAGTGGATGATGATGATGATGATGATGATGATGATGATGATGATGAATCACCTCTCAGAAGACCAAGAGTGACACGTCAGCATTTAAATATACTGCAGGCTCTCCTGCACTATTTAATATCACAAAATACTGATTTTTCAAATATAGAATTATGTTTCCAAAATGTTTTCCACACAACTTTGAGAGGAAATTTTTGGCTGTCTGTCTGTGTCTTCCCAAGGGACACAAAGGCAGAGAAATGTACTCTTGACCTGCCAAAATTGTCTATACCTACTCTGTGGGCAGATAAAACTTGACCAAATTTGCTCTCTGATGCTGTCACATTCTCAAAGAATGGCTTCTAACTCTTCAGTGACTCCCTTGTGAGAAAAAAAATCTCACAGGGAGCAGTGGCACAGGCAATAGAAGTTTAATGACATTTCTACTGGAAAGAAATCAGCAAGTGTCAAAAGGTAGTCATCCCATATCTGAAGAAGACAGAATGAAATGCTTGTTGAGGGAAGTTTCCTTTCAAGAGGATGTGAAAGGAAGTAAAACACACACACACACACACACACATACACACTTCTGTTTGGTCTAAAATATACCCCTCTCATTAAAGAAGCTACCAGATTGTATTTGGAAAGATGCAAGGTGAAGTTCCAAACTTCTTTCAGGAAGGTAGAAAATGTGGGAAGACATACTGGCCAGTTACTCGCTCTTGAAGAACAGCATGATATTAAATGGACAGTCTCACTCTTCCAGGTATGAAGCATCAGCCCGAAGTTAAAATGGTAAGTCTTTGTTCTTCAGGCAGGTGGCTTCACCATGAGATGCCACCATGGCCAAACTCTTTCTCTTTCGGAAGGCAGCATCACTATGAGGCAATAATGGCTTGTCTTTCTCCTTCATGGAAGCGCCATCACCAGGAGATCATCATAGCCTGTCTTTCTCTCCCTCAGGAGAGGTAGCATCATTGTGAGATAACAATGACCAGTTTCCTGGTTACCATGGACTCTCTACTTCAAGGAGGCAGCATCATACACACAGAAGCCAGAGCACAGACTCTTTCATGGAGGCAGGAGGGACTATGCAAGAATATATAGATATAATTTCCCCCTCTTTTGTTTCAATGGGCAGCAATAGCATGTGGGCACAATAGAGACCAGCATATCTCTCACTGAAATGCAGCAGCATGACAGGATGAAAGTGGCAATTTGAACATCCCAACTATTACAGGGGATTGACTTAAAAATGGGAGGTATATCATGGTGGTCTGGCATGAAAGAAGCAGAATTAATGAGGCAAAAAAAAAAAAAAAACAACCATACTAGCAGCTCTATAGATATAACAACAGTTGGCCATGTCTGAAAGAGCTGGACATAGTTTAAGATACATTTTTAAAAATAACATCTATGGCAGTGATTCCCAAAGTGGGCATTATGCCCCCCCAGGGGGTGGTGGAAAGATCTAGGGGGCAGTGAGGGGGGAAGGAGCAGCAGGAGGCGGTGAGAGGGAAAAGAGGGTGGTAGGGGAAAGACAACAGGAACCAGCAGCCTTTAGGACCATGGTGGGGATGAGGGTTGCATGAAACCTCTTTTCAGAGTCCCTTAAAACCACCACATGGCCTCAATTATCACTTCATGTGGTGGTGTCCCCTGCTCTTCACCTTCCTACATGACCTCATTCCCTTAGCCACATCTTTCACTAGTAGTGATGATGGCAGTTGGGAAACTTGCAAGACAGGACCCAGGGCATTGCTTCCGTGGCCCACAGTGGTGTCATTTGGGAGAGACTGGTTGACAGGAGCAAGGAGTTCAAATTTGGTACCCTGCTTAATCTTTGTGAGCTTTGCTTGGACTTGGCTGTCAGGCTGAAGCTGCATTGCTGCTCCTGCTTTCCTTTATCAGACAGGCTGAGAGAAGAGGTAGCAGAAGAAACAATATTTGTGTATGTGGGAAACATTTGAAGTTGTGTGAAAAAGACATGTCTTTGGAGGAGGACTTTATGGAGTCAATCCTTGGAAAGAGTCCTTCACTTTGGAGTGGCTCCTGTAGTTAAAAATCTGTCCCTTTCCCCATCCATGCCAGTCTCCAGTCCAGAGTAATGTGGCTTCTGTAACCCCTCCAACACACACATCTGCTATTCCCCTCTCTGCTCCAACAAAGGACTGAGAGTCCTTCCTCTCCAGGGATAAATTTCCCCCCTTGTAACTGGTCACCTTGGGAACAGCAACTGCGCAGCTGGCTGAGCAGTAACCAAGAGGCCTTTTGGCCACACTAGCCTTTTCTGGAAGAGCAGCAAGGGCAAGAGGCTTCTCAGTTGCTAATCAGCCAGCTACTTGGTTAATGCAAAGGGAGCAGCAACTGAGCATCTGCATGAGCAGCAACTGAGAAACCTCTTCCTTGAGTCAGCCTTTGCTACAAAGCAGGCATAGGCAAGAGGTTTCTCAGTTGCTGCTCATGCAGAGATGCTCAGCTGTTGCTCCCAGGGCACTGGGTGCAAAGGGAGCATCTGCCTAGTTCTGTTGTTTTTAAGTGTAGTAGAACAGTATACCTAATATCACAAAATACATGGGGGGGCACTAAGATTGTCACCCAAGAGGAAAGGGGGCTGTAGCTGGAAAAAGTTTGGGTACCACTGATCTATGGGTTTTGAGTTGACGTCTCTCATCAAGACTGCTGACTGTTCAGAGGTAGTGTAAATTGTGAAATGATTTCCATAAAGATACAATTAGCTGTATTTAATAAACACAACTGTGTTCAAAAAGTATTGCCAAACTAAAAATGTTTAAAGAATGGAAAATAAGGGGAAAGACAATTTTCACGATGTCAGATTATCTTATTTTAACTTACAAGGGCTGTAGTTGGGAATCCAGGATGTGTGTCACATTTTGTCCACCACTGATCTAGCCATTGTTATGTCCATGTGCATGGTTCTGTCATGATATGATGATATGATATAATGATGATATTATTATAAGATGGTCTCCTTCCATAAATGTGATTTAATGATAATGCAGGAAAGGAAAGAGAAAACATGAAAGGTCACTTTGATCCAAATTAAAAGCTTGTCATTGTAACCGGGGAAGGGGGGCAAGATGATGGGAACTCTTAAATATGATCCAGGGGGTGAACTTTGCAGTTATGACACAAACCCTGGACAGAGGAACTTCTATCTCAAATTTCTGGAACAAAATATTTTGTTTTAATCACACTAAGATGTTCTGTTGGTTATTGGGAATCTTCTGATCCTGGCAGGCATTGCTTTTGTTGCATTATGAATCAACTGAGATTTATGCAAACATCACAGTAAGTTAAACCTCCAGATGTATGCTTAAAAATCAGGTGTATTTCTTAGACAGGCTAAAACGTGTTGTCAAGAAATCATAGCTAGGAAGCCCTAGCAGGGGAAACACAGCGAAAATGAAGAACAAACAGTTTCCACAACATTTTTAGGGGCTGGTGGAAGGGGAAAAAAGAAAAAGAAGCTGATTCTTCTATTTTCCTTTGTGTTTCTTTTTCTATTTGCTTTCACTACAAGTGACTACAGTGGAGCTATAACCACCTTAACATGATTTTTTTAAAAAAGACTTCTATTTAGACACAATATTCAAGATAAAGAAAAGACAGTGAGATTTCTAAAAGAGGGTACACTTGTAAACATGCTCAGTTTCTGTAAGTTACACATCCATATATGTTTCCATTTTGATAAGTCAGCATGATATTTATTTAAAATATTTTCAAAAGACCTTTCAGCCAATGCCTAGGTATGCTGATACACAAGAAACCTTATTTTAGTTCCATTTTTGTGTTTTATTAGGTATATAACAGATAAAATCTAATATTCTAATGATACAGCACATACCTAGTGATAGCTGAGTCATTCAATTTCCAGTTTATGTCACATTCATACATGAAATTTATGGCTTCACATGGTGTTCATTAATATATTCTGTCCCCTTTCCACATTAAACTGTGACTTTAAAAAAATCCTCCATCAAAAATGGATAATTTAATTAATTTAAAATATCCTTTATTTCTCAAAATGCATATTTCTAAATATATTGTCTCTTAAAATAAACATTTTATGAGATAAAAAGTGTGCCACAGTTTCCTGTAACCAGGTTAGCCAATGGATGGCTCTGTTATTATTTGCACATTAGTCTGAAAGGTATGAATTTCTTATCTACATGTCAGTGGGGTCTTGCTGGGAAGAGGTGTTACGTTGTGCCATGAAAGCCAGCCTGTGGGTCATTTCGGTGTTCAGAAGACCCTCTACCTACTGACCTGGGAATTCTGGTTTTGCTATGTCAGCTCATGAACTGTTCATCACTGGGCCAAGGACTAGCCTGTAAATCCCACCAGTCTCTTGCAGCCCCTGGAGACCCCATCAGGGTCCTGAAAAAGGGTTTCTAAGGACTTCATCACTGACCTGGCCCTCTCAGTGGGCTCCACCACCATCCTGGTCATGGTGGACATATTTTTGAAGATGTCTCTCTTCATCCCATGTGTAGGGGTTCCTACCACCAAAGACACCACTTGCCAGTTATTGCACCATGTGTTCCGGCTCCATGGCCTGTCAGAGAGGGAACATCTCCGATCATGGACCACAGTTTACAGTGTGGTTCAGGCACAGCTTGTTGCAATAATTGGGGATCCAGGCCCAGTTGTCCTCTGTGTACCAACCAGAAATAGATGGGCAGATGGAGCGGACCAATGCCAATCTGGAACAGTACCTCCAGTGCTACACTAACTACTAGCAGGATAACTGGGTGGAGTTGCTCTCCCTGGCTCAGTTTGCCTATAATAATGCCTTGCATCCCTCCACCCTCGTCTGTTTCCTGAAGTGACCTGTCCATCTCCGGTCCCCGCAGCAGATCAATGGATGCAGGAATTACATGCAGTGGAGGAACAGGTGAAGCAGGCCTACAAACAGAGGGCAGATTGGAAATGTCAGCCAGGTTCCCCCTCCCCCAAGAGTAGGTGATCATCTTTGGCTCTCCACATGCCACTTGTTGCTCCAAAATCCCTGCCAGCTAGATGCCCACTTTTTAAGCTCATACCTGATTATGGCGCAGATAAATCCTGTGGCATTCCGGTTATAACTTCCTCGGACCCTTTCAATCCATCCAGTGTTCCACCACTCCCTCCTGGTTCCTGGCACAGATGTCTGCCCCAATGCTGGCTTTACACCTCCTCTACCTCTGGTCTTGGTCGATGGGGAGGAGGAGTTTGAAGTTGCCCAGATCTTGGACTCCCAGAAATATTGAGGTAGACTGCAGTACCTGATTGACTGGGCAGGGTATGGGCCTGAGGAATGCTCTTGGGAAGACGCCTCCACAGTCCATGTTCCTGACCTAGTCTGAGACTTCCACCACTGCTATCCTAACAAGCTAGGTTCCCTGTCATCTGGGAGGGAGGAGGAGAATGATAGGAGGGGGAGTGGTGTCATGGCCTGCCCTGAGTCTGATGAGGAGAGGGACTTTGAGTCTGAGGCAGAGATAGACCTGGAGGACCCTGGGCTGGGGGATCCCTCTACAATCTCCCAGGACGAGCAGGACTCAGAGGTGGAAGAGACAGACCCTACCATGCCAGTACCAGGACCCTCTGAGAGACAACATGCCAAAGAATCATTAAGACACTTATCCCAGCTGGAAGTCAAGAGGAGAGCTAATCAGCAACAGCTGAGGCATGCTGAGGCTTTTTAAAAGGAGCCAGATGCTTCATTCCCTCGTGGCTGACAATCCATTCTCAAGGTTACGTCATTGCTCTGATACCCTGAATTGGACTCCAGTTTCTAGACCAGTTTTCAGACCACAACGGACTTTAGAGTATGTTTATGCTTAATACCTTTGTTGCTTGCTGTCCACAAAGGGCTGAAATCGCAGACAGCAAGTCCGCAAACAGCAAGGGATGAGTGTATATGCATTCATGGCTGGCTCTATCATTAAGTAGAGTCTGGTGGCTGTTTGAGACAGCTTGCTTTGACTGTTGTTAAAAGGCAGTACATTTCTACTTTGTTATTTTATCTGGAAGGATAGGGAGAGGAGCTTGCTGGATTTTCTGTTTGATGTGGCAAAGTAACTTGACATGGTTTTGGGTCTTAATATATACCTCAACTTTAGTAAATCATGGTGGGAGGCATCACTTCCTATTTTATCTCAGGTAGCAAAATACCTGGTCCCAGCCTTGCATCTACTTTTGAGTCACAACATTATCAGTATCTACCATGTAAATCAGGATGTGAATAATTCAGTTCAACTGATTAGATCTACATAGTACAGACCAAAGATAATATAAATATGTTATTCCCCAAAGAGACAGGCTATTCATTATGCACTGTAAGGGCTTCCTATCTTTTTAAGCTCTCTTTGTTTGTGGAAATAATCCGTTTTTGTTCCAGGCAAAGATCTGTCAATCAGAGATTGGTGAAAAAAAATACTAAAATAAAAAGGATACATTGTGGATTGTATTCTAACACAATAAGTGAATATGTTTGCATACAGGCTTCTTGAATTATAGTAGCAATTGTATGCTCTTTACTTCTACCACATTTCTTCCTTGTTTATGTTATCAGTCTTCTACTTGATTTACCATAACTCACACTGTACAATCCACTTCAACCATGCTCTCCATACATACAAAAGCTAAAGGAGCAACAACAGAAGGCCAGCTGCTGAGTAGATCTATCTCCCCCCCCCTCCCAAAAAAACCCCCTTGGTTTAAGAGTTTATACCAGGGATAGGCAACCTTTCCCCTTTAAGGGCCGAGGGACTTCAACTCCCAGAAGCCTCAGCCATGTTGGCCAATAGTCCCATGTTGGCCAATAGCTCCTGGGATTCTGGGAGCTGAAGTCCCTCGGCCCTTAAAGGGGAAAGGTTGCCTACCCCTGGTTTATACTGCTTGTTTCTGATAACAGTGTCACTGCCCATTATTCTGTAATTAACAACTCAGAGCAGATCATAAGAAAGTTACTCCCTCCCCAACTCAGTGGAGTTCCTGACCGGATGTCACCTGGGATGGGGGTGGGCCTTCTAGGGGCAGGGCCAAACAGACACACTCCCTCACATTGTTGCCATGTGCCAGCTTACTCATGATTAAACTGGTGCATAGAAGGGAGGGGGTGCCCTGGGCACTTTACCCTCCCTGCCAGTGGCATCCTTGCTCTGGGTGTCAGCTGGTGTGCATGTGGGGCTTCCAGGGGCAGCATGCACTCCCTCCCCACTTGCTGGCCTGCCCTGTTCCTAACAAGGAAAAGGACAGGACCATGTGGGGTGGAGTGGGAGTGCACACGAGTGATCATGAAGACAGCACGGGGGGTGAGAGCACCTGTGGGGATGGTGCATGGGGGTAGCATGGGGGGGGAGAGAGCCTGATCGGGTGTCACCCCCTTTCTGGGGTGTCACCTGGTGTGGACCACACCAATGTACCCCCTGTGACGCCACTGCCTCAACTCCCAGAATATCCAGATCAGAGGTAGGCAACCTTTTTGAGCCGGGGGCCGGGTTGCTGTCCCTCAGACAATTGGGGGGCTGAAGCATAAATAAATAAATAAATAAATAAATAAATAAATAAATATAAAAATAAAAATATTTTTTTAAATAAAAAATTAAAAAAATATGCATGCACACTCTCTCAGCCCCAGAAAAGCCATTGCAAAAGCCCTGTGAAGATTTTGCCAATAAAACCCCAACAAGTAATAACAACAATTATCAATATCATCATGGCGGGGGGCGGTGGCAGCCCCCGGGCCTTAGGTTGCCTACCCCTGATCCAGATGGTCTAACTTTAAATGTGAATAAGTTCCTAGTACAGAAATGGTGAAGTCTAGGCCCAAGGGTGCCAATTCAGACTTATGGGTTTTTCCAAGCACCCAGGTTCTCTTTGTTTGGATTTGACTGATCTTATTCCCACCACCCACCCCATTCTAAAAGGTTGAAATACTGCTCCTTGGGCTCAATTATCAGCAGAAAGTGCTTTATGCTGATACATCTGGGGTGCATCTACACTGTAGAAAGAATGCAGTTTAACACCACTTTAACTGACATGGCTCCATTTTACAGAATCCTGGAATTTGTAGTTTGGCTTCTTTGGCCAAAAAGGCTTCAGACCTTGTAAAACTACAAATCTCTGGATTCCATAGCCTGGAGCTACAACACATAAAAATGATGTCAAACTGCATTATTTCTACAGTGCCTATGCACCCTTGGTCTCACCCAATAGCCTTTGGTTCCATCCACCACCAGGACGCAGCTGTTGAGAAGTTATCCAAAACTGAAAGCAGCTCTTGGATTGAAAAAAGGTTCCTGTATCCTTGACCAAGGTCAACTGTACAAATGGGCAATCTTTACAAACTATGATGCTGCACTTTCTAATTTACCTAAATGCTAAGCCAAAGCTATTTTCTCACAAGACCTAAGGTACATTCTTAGTTTTCAAACATTTTTTGATGCAATAAAAGGTTATACCTTCATGGCTCACCACCTCATTAATTTTAACTCAAGCCTACAAAAAAGAAGAGAATATTTTCAAGCGAACAGGCAGCAAAAGGCTCAGAAACTGATTGTGCGCTGAAGTAAATTATTAACAGCCTGAATTCTAGATGTAAACCACAAGGAAATAAGGGCTAAAAGCTTGCCTTCAAAGTAATATTCAAGCTGCCCTGCCTAGGCAAGACTCATTATTTTCAGGGGAGCATATACTAATTGTAGTCGCTTGTTACAGCTTTTTAAAAAGTAGAAACACTATCGCTTTTGAAGAAGCTTAATTTATGACTCAAGTCAAACAGTCAAGACAGTAGGCCAGCTGTAGGGCACTCAGCTGACTGTTAAGCTGCTCCAAGAAACAAATCTCACTGATCAGGCCTCATACACATTAAGAGCTTCCACAGGAAAGAAAAGTAAAATAAACAGCTTTGTTAAACAGGCAAAGAGGAGATTCTTGACCACGACAGATGAAGGCTATACTACCTAGATGGTTTTTAAATTGGTTTCCAATCTATAGCTACAATCCCAAGAGTTCACATGCAGGGGAGCATACATGACTAAGCATTTAGCATTAATTAAATCCTTTTACTGTGTATCGGTGCATACTTTCTAAGTATCTCATGCCATTTGAGATTGCCACAGCTATCGATTGGGAATCCTGTTGAGAGAATTAGCCATTCCAGGAATCCCATGGGCAGCATCACACTCTCTTTCCATTCACACCCGAGCAACATAATCCAGCTAGCATTTCAATTGTGTCCTCATCATCAGAGCTTGAAAAAGTTAATATTGTGTTGAGATTTTGTTTTTATTGTCATACTGAGCGACACTCCAGAAATAGTTACAGACAGACACTCACCCATTCAGCTAGAGGAGTAATAGAAATGTCCTGTTGACTCCCCATAAATTAAAGATCTGGAATATGATACACCTAGGTAATCCAAGATCTTATTCGAGAAAACAGAGGTTTCCTTCCTCCCTCAAGAAGGGGAAACAAGAAAGCAACACTCCCAAATGTTTCAAATATTTTCACAATAAATTAACAAATAAGATTTGCCAATTGTTTGGAAATCAGTACTTCTATTTATCATCCTTTTATACACATTCTTTTACATCTAATCAATGGTTTGACTAAAAATATACACTAAATTACTGGAATTAAAAATGGGGGGGGAGGGAAGATATCTTGATTCTGTGACATTTATCCTTTACAGCTCTTTGTTGTATGGCTGAGTACCAAATGCATAAATCGCTATACACAGAGAAATGCAGCTTTGAAACTTGGTTTAATATTTCTGAAAATTAGCCTACAGTGCACTTTAAGATACTGATCACTTCCTTGGGATTATAACCAGACATTTCACTCAGGATAAAGTAAAAGTGTGTTTTACTGGGTGTCTTATGAACCCTTTAAAAATTAAAAGACCAGAAAATATTTATATAGCAAATATGCAGAAAAGGAACTTTCTCATCCCCATCTTTCCCTGAGTTTATACTATAAATGGCACCATTTTCCTGGAAATACTACTATATACCATATACCATATTATTGTTCTGCACATAAAGTTGTGGTGATGAACATTTGGCTCTCCAGATATTGAGGAGCAATCCCACACCACTAGCTAGTCCGGTTAGGGTTAATGGAAAACTGGAGCCCAAAAGCTTCTGGGAGCCTCAGGTTCTCTAGCCTTGTTACACAGCCTGCAGCAGTAGTACTAAAACAGATGTTTCCTCACTTCTCCATTACATATGTGGGATTTCTTACCTTTGCAATGTCTTCCTGAGCTGCTACTAAGTTCAAGTATGATATATTGACCAAATCAGGGCCATACACAATTGTAAGCATTCGGTTTTCCAGACGTCCTCCTATGTTCCCTCCATCCAGATGTTCACGTAGCTTTGGATCCTGTAAAAAAAAAAAGCAAGTAATTAAAAAGCCTGCCTGTACTTTCTGAAAAGCAGTTTAATACTTCAGCAGTATGTTAAGAGTTTTAAGTAGTTGTATTTCTGGTAAGATTCACTCTGAATTTGTCAAGGCAGTCATGACTGACTCAATGCCCTCACCCTACCTCCACACAGATGTAAATGAAGGTATGCTCTCAGATACAAACCTTTCTAGGGTTTTGAGTTGAAAGAAAGCTTGATGCAATTAATTGAAATATTTTGACAAGGTAACAGGGAGATCCCCAAAGTAATGTTTCTTGTCTCCATTTCCTCTTGCAGCCACTTCTCTGCACCTAAACCAGGGGTAGGCAACCTTTTTGAGCCGGGGGCCGGGTTGCTGTCCCTCAGACAATTGGGGGGGGCCAAAGCACCAAAAATAAATAAATAAATAAATAAAAATTTAAAAAAACTAAAAATTAAAAAAAATATGCATGCACACTCTCTCAGCCCCAGAAAAGCCATGGCAAAACCTCTGTGGAGATTTTGCCAAGAAAACCCCAAGAACAAGTAATAACAACAATAATCAATATCATCATGGCGGGTGGCAGTGGCAGTAAGACCGGCCTGGGGCCGGTCCAAAGGCCTCAGAGGGCCGCATCCAGCCCCCGGGCCTTAGGTTGCCTACCCCTGACCTAAACACTCCTGGGAGATCCCTGAACTATATAGGATGTGCTGTTGAATGTTGGGGAAATCAACAAATACTCTGGCAATTGTTTCTAAGGTATTTTTCTCATCCTTTCATAGGACGTTATCACACGGGGGAAATCCTGTGAGGAAATGGGGGTTTAAACTGAAAATAACCCGCAAAAGCGGGTATATTTTCAGACGACGTCGCATTTAAAAGCAGGTTAATCCGAACAGAAAGTAGTCAGAAACTGCTTCTTTTTATTTTCGGGGATCTTCCGAAAATAAAAAGAAGCAGTTTCTGCCTACTTTCCGTTCGGAGTAACCTCCTTTTAAATGCGCAGGAGGTTTTCACATGGGGAAATCCGGCTAATTAATTGCTTCCGCTTTTGCGGTAGTGTTTTCACTTTAAAGCCGGCATCTGTTCGGAGCTCCCCATGTGATAACGTCCATACTCTGTATTATAGACTAGTGTAATTCTAGAGACATCTTTGGCCTAATTCACACTATCATTTAAACTGATTTGCAAATCAGAGAAAACCATCTTATATGTGCCTCATTTACACTCGAGTCAATTTCAAACCCGATTGTGTTCAAACTGAATTGGGGTGAATCAGCACAAGTCCTCCTGAACTGGTTCTTTTGAAGATGGATCTTTTAGAGGTTCTTTTGAAAAGAACCAGTTTGCAACCATACTGAACTAATGTGAACACATTTCTGATCACATTCAGGTCACCCAGGGAGGGAGGGGTAATGGACAGAGGGTGGGCAGAGGGGTGGTACCCATTCCACCATAGTTCTTAGCAAATTGCCATTTTTCCCCATCTCAGCCACATGTGGTCCCTTTAAATCATACTGTGTTTCTGATCAAACTATGCAGCTGTTTTTCAGTCTTGCTGGAAAATTTTCAAGAGGTAGGGCAGGTAAAGGGGTTGTTCCTTGGGAAGGGGCATGGTGCAGCATAGTTTTTTTAAAAAAAAATTTGGGGTTTTTAAATTGTGGGATTTTCATGGGTTTACAAGAGGGAGTCATGGGTTCCATGACAGGAATTCTTCCCTGCCCTGGCATGCGTTAATCTGTGGGTGCCTCACCCAGATGTTGGGAAAATCAGGAGGGTACCTATGGATGCGTGTGTGTGATCAGCTGTTGCTCCTATAGAAATAAAAATTGTTTTGCACTCTCTTTGCTTCTAGCAGCCCATTTCCCCACACGGAGGGGAAAGTGGAGGAGGAAGGTGCATGTGTGTGATTGGCTGTTTCTCCCATAGAAAAGGAAATCATCCTGCACTCCTTCTGCTTCTAGCAGCCCATTTTCCTGTATTGAGGGGAAGGTGGAGGAGGAAAGTGTGTGTGTGAGCAGCTGTTACTCCCATAGAAAAAGAAATTGTCCTGCACTCTCTCTGATTCTAGCAGCCCATTTCTCCACATGGAGGGAAAGTAGAAGAGGAGTAGTAGGCATGTGTGCATCTTACACACATACACACACAGAGGACATAGCAACAGCTGATGTGCATGGCCACACCTCCAAGTGCTTGCATAACTGGAAACATGCACATGTGCATCATATGATTGACATTAAAAAAAAGACCCAGGATGGATCAAACACATCCGAGATTAAGAATCCATTTTTTCCAGTGTAAAAGTAAGTGTGAACGTGAACCACGTTAAATAGACACGGAGGCATTTGGTAATGAAAAATGTGTGCATTTTGTTTCAGTTCAAATCAATTCTTTGATCCTGGATCTATTTGACTCAAAAATCATTTTTTGTGTGTGAGTGTGAATGGTCCCTATGTTTGCCTGGATGAATAAATGGATTGGGGTTGAGAGAGGAGCACAGCACAGTTGATTCTCCTTTATCCCTTGGATGAATTTTGATACCATTATCTGTGGCATGAGCAGGTACCTCTGACAGGTTCAGGGGCCATTTCCCCCCATGCCCTGAAGCTACACTGACTACCCAAAATGCCAAAACAAACAGAAATGATTGCCACTCCACTCCTAGTTGTAATCACATTAAGTAGTTTGGTGGGTGAATTCCATTTATTTAAAACGTACATTGACACTCCTGGAGGATTCCGAGAGAGGCAACTTGTCACACACCAAAAAACACTGTCCTTACAAGGCTGGTTGATGAACAACCAAAATAGCCTTGGGCCCCATGTAGTCCCAGAACAACACTTTGCCCATCTTTGGTCTACAATAACTTGTTACAATAGATACCCCTCCCTCTTTGAGTTGGGGACCACAGAGATGAGCAGTCCCACTCATAGCTGTAGGATTGATTCCTGAATTATACCATGGGATTTTAGTGTGTTGCCATGGCATTTCAGCTGTACATTTCTGAACAGTTGCACCATATCTCCCATGCTGTTTAATGCTTATATGAAGCTGCCGGATGTAGACCACATAAGGTGACATATTTTAGTTTGTAAGTGGACTCAGGTGAGGCTGTGCATGTGGTGAACCACTGTCTGGATTCACCAAAGAGCTGGATGAGAGCCAATAAACAAAAGCTGAAATCTCAACAAGACTAGGGATGTGCAGATCTGTCAAATCCATTTCTCTTCTTCTTTTGCTCACCTCTGATTCCATTCCATGTGGCTTTTTCCCCCATGGAAAAAAAAATCTGTATATATTTTTATACACATTTGTCATGGATGCATGCTGTGAATGACTAAAGGTATCTTGTGTTTCTTTCAGACATGCACACATTGGTTCTGGCACACTTTTTACAAGCATGCTTGTTGTTGAGTATGTATGTATGTGTATATATGTATTTATGTGTGCGTGCGTGTGTCTATCTACCATTTATCAATCATCTATCTGTCTATCATCTCTCTCTTTCTCTCTCATTTTAGAGGTATGCATCAGAAGTCCAGAAAAGCTAAGATTTCCAATTGCAAACTGAACCCAATTGTCAATTCAGTCTTTCAATACATTTTGGAATGTCTTCTATACGGAGAAAAGGACCAACAGAAAGTTAATGAATTTAGGCAGGCATAAGCTGAACTCTGGGAGGATTTTAGTTAAGGACTTTTACTCTTACAGATAGGCACATTATGAAGCCATCTAAGCTCTTCTAATTTTTGTTGATCACTGATAACTTTATTGTCATTACACTAGATTAGTTTTACACCAAATTAACATTTTAATTAATATTACTGCTATCTCCTTGGTCATTTATAACTCAGGATTTTGTCTCCCTCTCCTTCATGGGAAGACAACTGCTAAACCTCAACTGGTAACCATCTGCAGCTATCCAGTTGCCTCTGGAGGCCAAGCAATTCAAACATATAATATTGATTTTATACCAACCATGTCAATTCCTAGTATGTTTCTGAGATAAATTCAAAGTATTGGCTGATAATTTCTGTGCAATCATGCTGGCCATATGATCATAGAGTAGTCTTTGGCAATGCTGGCTCTTCAGCTTAGTAACGGAGATGAGCACCACCCCCTGTGGCTGGACACAACTTGACAACCTTGTCAACGGGGAATACCTTTACCTTTTATTGGCTGCTAACTTATAGTCAGAAATAGCTTGGAACCAGGAAATTTGAAGGACTACATACATCCATACAAGCCTGGTCAGCCATTAAGATAACTCCTTGAGGTTATGCTTATAAATCCATCAGTGAGGTCAAGTTTGCAGACACAAGAAAAGGCCATTTTGTGAAGACCTCAGTATTGTGGAATCCTGTTTCACAGGAAGGACTTTAACCCCTCATTGTATATTTTAAGTTGTTATATCAGGGTTTGAAACTCCACTTGGCCATGGAAACCCCATGGGTGACTTTGACCAAGTCATATTCTTTCATCTTCACAGAATGTTGAAGAAAAGCAAGCCCCCTCTGAACAAATCTCTCCAAGAAAACCTCATGATAGGTTTACTTTAGGACTGTTGTAAGTCAGTAATGGTTAAAGGAACAAAGTAACAACAACAACAACAACAAGCTGGTTATTCCCATCTGCTTTTAATTACTTGCAGTTGGTTCTGGGTTTTGCATCATTTTTTAAAGAAAAACCTTCTTTTGCTTTTATTATTTTGTCTTGGTGTGTTTTTAGATGCGAATTGTTTTAATGCTGATTTTATTTATTGTTTTACAACAATTTTAGCATGAAAACCATTTTGGGAAGGCTTTATAAAAACATTTTTAAAAAAAAAAAAAATTCCAAACTTGACATCATCCTGCCCAACAATTTTGGGGGGGCTGCATATTTCAGAAGTTCATTTAAACTAACCTTTTCTCCAACAACAAGAGGACAACACGGTGTCTCCATCAATTCTGTGAGCCACAATTCCTTGGGGGAAACCAAGAATTTAATCATGGCTTACAAAATTGGTTTTCCTGACACTGAGCTGCCCTCAACACAGCCCATATGACCTTCTGAAACTCTGTAATGCCCAAATGCTGGCCAAGTCAGATTTGTTCTGTGTCAGACATAAAGATTAATAACTAAATTGTTTTTTTTTCTACAGAAATTGAGGGCTTTATTAAATGCTCAAGCAATGATCTATTTTTACATACGTTTGTTGTCAGCAAGCCAGGCAGAAGAGTTCTCTCAGATGCAATGCAATACCCTTTTCTATTAACCTTGCCAAAGATTCAGTACTAGCTTTGCAAAAGAACGGTGGGGAGAGATAAGTAAACACACCTATTTTCCACATAACTGTCCCAGTGGGATAATTATCCATTCTTCCCAATACCTCAGAGTAAACCAGCTTTCTGGGTTTTATGATCCTTTCTTCCCTTGGCTGCTGTTTGATTGCTTTAGTTAATAGCTTTCACTGAAAAATCCCAATCAAGAGAAACAACACCTTTCAATGTCATTTTACAGGTGTGTTACTAATACTCAAGCCTGAGGAATGTATATAGAACAAATTAAGCCAGAACCGTTGTGAATGTGTTGTGCATTTCCACATCAAGTAGCTTCTTGAGGAACACATGAAAAGCAACACTAATAGTTGAGAGAGAGAGAGAGAGATGTGAATGGCTGTGCAAATGTTTCAGTGCTGATTATAAAAGTGATCACAACCATGGAGAGAAAGTAACACATTACATTATCTCAAAGCTAAAGTCAAGCTGGCCATGATGTGGTAAGCCTCTGTCTAGACTGTGGCCGGCAACTTACGGCCCCCGGGCTGGTTCTGGCCCGGGGCCCCAGGCTTACCGGCCCAGGCGGACCCCTGCCGCCGCCTGCTACCACCACCGCCTGCCACCACCGATGCGTGTTTGGGGTGCCGCGCGGCCGTGCACGCCGCGGCCGCCATTTTGTTTTCCAAAATGGCATTCGCGACATGCGTGGAGGCAGCTGCGGCAGCGCGCGCAGCGGAAGTGCACGCAGGTGGTCACACGTGGCAGCGGGGGTTGCACACGCACGTGTGAGAGTGCATGCCACCATTCCCCCCCGGGCCCGCCGGAAGGGACGACTTCGGGGGATCGGCCCCTGGCTCAAAAAGGTTACCTACCCCTGGTCTAGACTGTTCAATTTTAAAGTGTAAGTGGGTCCTCAGAAGGGTGATGGTTTCTCAGTATACAAAAGTTTGCACAAACAGAAATAGACATGTCAGAAAGAAGAGTTCTGCCCCAGTGTGTTCACTGTCATTCATTTTATTTATTTATTTAATATCTTTACATCTGAGGAAGTAGACTTAAATCTATGAAAGCTCATGCTGCCAACTTCTTTCTTTAGTTAGTCTCAAGGGTGATACAAGATCTCTATATACTGATTCTACAGATTAACACAGCTATAGCTTTGAATTCTATTTAATATCTAGTCTTTCTCTCAAAATGGAACTCAAAGTAGTTTACAACATAAAATAAAACAAAACAGTTAAATCAATGTGTAATCCAAAAGTTTGAAAAGAATTAAACAATCAATCCCATTAAAACACTCCTTTCAAGACCTTTTTTTAAATAATAAAAACATGACACATATATCACATATTAAAAACTGCACATCTATTGCATGTGTGTCAAAGGGCCTAAGCAGACTGCCAGAAATAGTGCACATTAAATTGAGGCACTGCCCTGGCTCAGTACTAGGGAATCATGGGAACTGTAATTTATTGTGGCACCAGAGCTCTCTGACAGAGAAGGTTCAGTGTCTCAGAAAAAAATACAATTCCCATGATTCCCTAGCACTGAGCCAGGGCAGTGCCTCAATTTAATGTGCACTACTTCTGGCAGTCTGCTTAGGCCCTAAGGGGGGAAGCAGACGATGGCGTCGGGGACGCCATGGGACGGTGCGCCGCCGGAGCGACGCAGCCACACCGCAGCGCATCGTCGGCATCTCTGAAAGGAGCACTAAATCAGCACTCCTTTCAGAAGTCAGGGAAAGTGTGCCCTAAACGCGTAGGGCACACTTTCCCTGACTTTTCCGCCACAGTGTGTGCGGACGCTGCGGCGGGAGGTTGCCCTCGGAGCGCCGGCCGTGTGGAGGGCCAGCAGCTCAGAGGGCAACCTCGGGAGGAGGAAGGGGCGCCGCTCGTGCGGCTGCCCCTCCTCTTCCCTGCCTCGGAGACGACTCTATTAGTCGTTTGCCGAGGCCCTTTATCAATCACTTAGGGCTGAAGGCATGTTTAAATAGGAAAGTCTTCCTGCTGATGACAACAGAGCAGAGAGGGGAACAACAGAGACTCCTTCAGCCAACAAGAAGGCTTTGTCCTGTGCCCTCACCAGATAAGACTAGGAAGAGAGTGCTCTCCCCAAAGATTTGGGCAGACTCACAAGGGGAGATAATAGTTTTCAGATACTTTGACTGTAAGCTGTATAGGGCTTTATAGGTCATGACTAGCACTTTAACTTGTGCCCCCCAAATGGGCCAATAGCCAATGAAGCTGTCTTAACAAGATAGTTATATGCTCTCATAACCAGCCTTGGTCAGCAGTCAAGCCACAGCATTTTGGACCAGTTGAAGTTTCCAAAGTTTCCAGGGCAGCTCCAGGTGGAATGTGTTATAGTTATCCAAATGAGAAGTAATCAGGGCATATGTTACCACTGCAGGAATGGGCACAGGTGGCACACTGGTTTTAATTGTGCAAATGCATTCTTGGCCACTCTGACATCTAGGCTTCCATGTTCAGGGATGGCTCCAAGTGTATGCCCTAATTACAAACCTGAGATTTCAGGGAAAATGTAACCCCACCCAGCAATGGCTGAATCATTTTCCCCTGATCTTCCTTCTAACTGACCAGGAGCACCTCTGTCTTCTTTAGTTTAAGCTTCAATTTATTTGCCCTTATCCAGCTCATTACTGACAACATACACTAGTTCAGGGGTCGGCATACCTTTTGGGGGTGGGGCCAGTTCCGCGTCCCCTGATCGTCAGCAGGCCAAAAAAATGGTGCCGGAGGTGCGCACTTGCATGTGCACTACTCCCGCCATTGTGCACATGCGCACACAATGCAGGGTGCCATTTTGCATAAAAAAATAGCACCCGCACTTGTGCATGCATGCGCACAATGGTGGGTGCCATTTTGGAATGCACAATGGTGCTGCGCATCACAACCACATGCGCACAACGCCGGCGCCATTTTGCATTCCAAAATGGCACCCACCATCGTGCACATGCGTGCATGTCGCACACATGTGGCGGTGGTGGCAATGGCAGCAGGACCATATACAGAAATAGATGGAAATGAAAGATAGAGTTGAGTGTCTTCCTAGCAATATCAAACTCCAGATTTACAGACAGTTTTTCTCAGTGGTTTCATGTATATGTTAAACAGCATGAGGGACAAAACAGAAACCTGAGGAAACACAGATCAATGGCCAAGGAGTCAAACTGGAGTCCCCTAGCATTACCTTCTAGGGTTGCAAAGCAGTGCCCCCAAGTCCCAATACAGATAGGTGACTCAAAAGGATCCCATGGTTGATGCCACTGAGCTCCCCAGAACCAACAGGGACACAAACTCCCTGTCCAGTTCCCAGCATACATCATCCACCAAGGGAACCAAGAGTCCCATACTTAGGCCTGAAGCCATATGAAAGGGATCTAGACAATCTGTTTGATCCAGGAACACTTGGGTGTAGAGGGATTTTATTTTATTTTATTTTATTTTATTTTAAGGTGCCACACACAATTATATGAGAACTCAACTGGGTTCTGTAGAAATACATCCCAGTCTGTGCAGGGAAGGAAATAGATCCCCCTCTTCCCACTACACAGTTTGAAAACGAGTGATTATGTATTTACCTGATCTTCCCTCTCAGTATCCTATACTTGCCCTTAGTGACATCATCATACAGAAATATCTAATCATACAGTGATGCCATTTCCACTCTCTTGTGTGACTAAGAAAGATGAAAGAAACTAACTGAACTGCAAACTAGTGTTGAAAAAGGAAAAACCCAAGGGAACAGTGGGTGCTCAGATGGTACAATAAGTGAGCAAGCTGTATGTTGGTATGTTCTGCTTCTTTGCCATCTGTGAACAGATTCCATGCTGGTGTACATGGTCCATTTGCTCCCACTTTGGCAACTGCTAAGCTCAACAAAAGATGATGATGATGATGATGATAATAATAATAATAATAATAATAATAATAATAATAATATATTTCTAGCCCGCCCCTCTGCTCGGCAATCGGGGCGGGTTACAGCATAATTAAAACACAAAAAAGTTAAAACATCTTACTTCCCAATTCCTAACCCTCCCACCCCTTAAAACTGAATTAAACCAATGAATAATTAAAATACATTATATAATTAAAATCAAACAATTTGTGGGCAGCATACATCAGTTATTAGGGGGGCTCAGAGCAGGTAGCTCGACTCCTCTCGCCGGGAGGCTATTCCAGATAGGCTTGCCAGAAGAGATCCGTCTTTACTGCTTTCTTAAATGCAGCAAGAGTAGTGATAAGACGGATCTTGTCTGGCAGGCTGTTCCATAGCCTGGGAGCAGTCGCGGAGAAGGTCCTCTGGGAGGTCTGCGAGAGCCTGGTCTTCATAGGCTGCAGCAGATTCCTCCCAGAGGACCGAAGGGCATGGGGGGGGGGGCTCATAGGGGGAGAGGCGGTCCCTAAGATAAGATGGACCCAAGCCATGTAGGGCTTTAAAGGTTAAAACCAACACCTTGTACTGTGCTCAGAAACTAATCGGCAGCCAGTGGAGGGATTTAAGCACTGGTGTTATGTGCTCCCTCCTTTCTTAAGTGGGTGCCTGAACTAGTACAGTTGGCCCTCCTTCTCCACAGATTCTTTATCCATGGATTCAAGCATCCATGGCTTGAAAATGTTTAAAATATACATATATGAATTCTGAATAGCAAAGCTTGATTTTGCCATTTTATGTAAGTTACACAATTTTTATATCTATTGTATCTATTGTATTTAATAGGGCTTGAACATCCACTGATTTTGTTATCTACGGGCAGGGGCGGGGATGTTTGCTGGAATCAAACCTCAGTGGACATCAAGGGCCCATTTATTCCCAGGTTGTCTTTCCCTGAAAGACAGGATTTGTTCTTGGCTTAAGTAGCCTGGGTGGATTGAAATTTTCTACAGTTGGTCTCCAGCCTCGGACCACCAACATAAAGGGAAGGAGATAAAAAGAATGGTTTTGTCCATATCCAGAAGACCACACTGCATGTTTTGAGGATGACCTCCAGTGGATAGTGTTGAGTGGGGAGGGTTGGCTTCAATTCAGTGTCGTGTCCTACCTGAAAAGAGCAGTCCACCTGCAATTTGTTTGCCCAGTGGATCTGGAAAAGGAGTAGACCTTAGGTGGTCTGGGTCGTAGGGCCTGGACCTTGTTCTCTAGTCCTGAGGGTGGGGGACAGGAATCTCTGGGTGAAAGAATAGCCTTGAAAGGGATGTATGTACAGATTTCCCTCACTTGTTAAATGTGGTGTTTTTTCTTGAATGACATACTCTGTGCAACTATGTTTGATATCTAATTACATTACCAGGAGCTGCCTCTTATATCCTTACCAAAGCCTACCTTTTGGTCATCACAAGAGGTCATTCCTAGGGGTCAGGCCCTGACATCTGGCAACCCTAAGTAGATCAGTCTCATCATCACTTATACCTGATATACCTTACAGCTGAGGAGAGCCACTACTATCTTGAATTTTAGTTATTTTAGTTCCCATGTCTACATCCAAAATCCTCTGTGCCTGTTGAACACTCTTACTTATGCAGCAGCTATCAGACAAAGCCTTGCTACTATCACAACTGTATTCAGAAATCACAGTTACATCTAATTGCACTGCACATTTAGATTTTTTAAAAAATAAAATAAAAATAGTTTGCAAAATTGTACATGATGGTGAATTTTGTACAGAAAAATAACCAGTCTCATAGTCAGTGGGAAAAATTATGCATCTCTCTAGATAGAGCAAATTATAACATTTATCCATAAACAAAACAACTAGCCTGCAAAAAAGTTGTGGGAGGGAGGCAGAAAAGGAATTACTCACATTTGACTGGTAGCACAAAAGGTGAAATATAAGGCAGCACACATAGATCTGCCTACATGCCCTTAATATAGTGAACCAGTTGGCTGTCTCAGTGGGTTTTCAAGTGATCCTACTGATTTATCTTCTTCATGATTATTTACTATTTTGCAGTACTGCAGAATTATCTTCTCAAACTTTGCTACAAGGAACACATGGTGCAGGTATGGGAGAGGATTATGGTACTTTGGTAGTAATTTTGATGTAACATGTATCTGCCTTACCTTATGTGAATGAGTGACTCACTGAATATATTATCATTCCACCTGACAAAATTGAAATGCTAGTCCAGCTGGAGTCTTGACACAAAAAGGCACACTTGTGGAGTCAGAGCAAGGCAAATGCTGCAGGTTTTTTGAACTAAATTGATATTTTCAGCCAGGCAACATTCTGAAATAAGGTCGGCTGTATTTGATTTTAGCAGATGCAACTGTTTATAGTAAACTGCAGAGAGAACATTACTAACTCAAGATGTGTGTCCACAGCAATGCAGAAGGCCTACAGCTCTTGAGTTTTAAAAAACTATTTTGCTTATATATTTTAAAAAGCTCAATACAACAAATCAAACTAGAGAAAACAAGGTAGTATGACAATGTCACAACATTCATCTGGGCAAATCAGTCCATTAAAAACAGCTACAACAACATGCTGAGAAAACAAATAAGTCTTCATCTGCCATCAAAAAGGTGTTGCAGTTGGTTCTAGGGGAGGATATTCTATATATGAGTCACTACAACCAAGAAAATCCTCTCCTTGGTCACCATCCATCTAATTTTATAGGCTGACAGAACGCAGAGAAGGAACTCTAATGGTGAACTCAAAATGTATACACCATGAGAATTACAGTGCGTCCTTGGTATCTGCTGGGGTTTGGTTCCAAGACCAAAATCAATGAATGGCCAAGTACCATTAAATACAATGGTGTAGTAAAATGGCATCTCTTATATGAAATAGCAAAATCAAGGTTTGCTTCTTGAAATTTATATATTTTAAAAATATTTTCAAGCTGTCAATATTTGAATCTGTGGATAAAGAAACTGTGAATATGGAGAGCATGTTGAAGTACATGCTCCTTCAAGAGGCATAATCCCAATTGCTGAATAACAAGACAAGTGATGTCTACTGCCCTCATATTCTGCTTATGGGCATCCAAGAAACATTATGATCATTACTGGAAAGACAGGCTGCCTTGATTTGATCTAGCACAACATCTCTTGCGTTCTTATGTAACATTCAAGATATGTTTAGGTGATGGAAGATGATTTTAGATTCCCAGGGTCAAGCAGTTTAGGGTTTTGAATTCTTCCTATAGCTCAAACAGGGTCTGACAAATTTAAATTGGGTTGTTGTTGTTGATATTTTAATTTTTGTATCTCCACATACAGCAGTGGGCATTCTAAACAACAGCTCCTGTACAAATAGGTTACAAAATATTTTTGAAGACTTAAATCTGAGTATTTTGAAGATTAAAGAATACATACAGTGGGCCCTTTTTATATGCGGGGGATCTGTTCCAGACCCCCCACCCCGCCCCGCATATGGCAAAAACCACCTATGGCTGAGTCCATTGAAAACAATGAGCGTGTGCTCTTGCACACAAACCATTTTGTCCTCCTGAGCTTGCTGTCGTGATGCATCAAGTCTGCGTACAGGAAGCCTACATATAGCGCAGATGGACTATACTAATACAGAGAGAATGACAATATGCAAAGGAAGACCTAGCGTGTGTGATGGTAATAATAATAATAATAATAATAATAATAATATCCCGCTTAATGACAGCAATCCAAGCGGCTTACAGTAAAAATCCCCACATCATTTCAATCAAACCAACCCACCCCCTTAAAACAGCATTAAATAATATATGATTAAAAGTTACAATAAACATTATATATATATATATATATATATATATATATATATATATATTAAAAAAAAAACTAATAACATACTTAAGGAGGTTACGGTATCCTGGATAATTTCTACTGCATACCCCATCCATCATCATGATGGGGCCACGATAGGGATGCAGGAGTAACAAATCCTAGCCGGGATAATTAGTTTGGAAAGGCCTGCCGGAAGAGATCCGTCTTGACAGCTCTTTTGAAGCTGTAAGGTAAAGAATGGTACCTGTTCCTCTCAAATTTAGTTAATAATTTTCTTATTTTGATGCCAGGCTTTTATTCATTTGATTTTTTTATTATTATTATTTTAAAATTTTTATTGGCAAATAATAGTAACAATAATACACACACACACACACACACACACACAAAACAAATAAACAACACATCCAACCAAACTCAAATTACCTTACTTTCTTTCTCTCCTTTCACTCTCACTTTCTTTCTTCGTAGATTCCTTCCATAACTTTTTTGATCGTTCTCCTATCCTTTCTTTTCTTTCCTTATTCTTTTTCTTCTAGTTTTATTTTGTTTTATTAAATACTCTTCTTTTTCTCTGTTCTATTCAACTTACTCTTACCTTCTACCACCTACTTTAGTTTTTTATATTTTAACTTTATATTTATAACTTTATATTCATCTTTCTTTATCTGTACTTTTTTTTTTACCTCTTAAATAAAATTCCCTTATCTAAAACAAGAAAAAAGGGGAGGAAACCATCTACACAAATATACAAATTACCATAACATTATCATACATTTGACTTGTCATTTCCTTGTCTATTTAATTATCAATTATCTCTTTGACCTTCTTATATCTTCCATTTTTCTTGACTTTATTACTTCTGAGTTTGTTTAAATCCTTAATCACATTCTTTTTCCTTTCCTTTTGATCCTTTATATTTTCCCCTTTATTATACTTTTTACTTTATTCTTGAGCTCATGTAACCTTATACAATCTTATCTTTATATTCTTATACATTTGTACCATATCACATCTATTATCTCAAACTTATGACTACTGTTTCTCCCCATTTTTCTCTCATAAATTTAACCACCAATTCCCATTCTTTGTTAAATCCTTCTAGAGTTTTCTCTCTCAATATTTGTGTTAATTTATCCACTTTAATAACTTCAAATAGTTTCCACATCCAATCTTCTTTTGTCGATATTGTTTTCTTTTTCCAGTTCTATGCAAAAGCAATTCATGCAACAGTTAATAAATAATTTTTTCCCATTATTTCTCTCCATCTGTTCCTCCAATATTCCTAGAAAGAAGAATTTTGGTTTCATTTCAAAATTTCCTTCGTATTATCTCACTAATTGTTGAGCCAATCATTTTACAATATTCCCTAGCTAATTTGCAACCCCACCAATAATGATAAAATGTTCCAGGTGCTTCAGCACATTTCCAGCACTTATTATCACATTTTTAAATAAAATTTTGCCAATTTGTCTGGAGATAAGTACCATCTATGGTACATTTTATACCAATTTTCTTTTAATTTCTGGAATACCGTGTAGTTAATTGTTTTGTTTCATAATTTTTCCCATTGTGTCAATTGAATAGGATGCCCTATATAATTGGTCCATTTGATCATTGTTTCCTTAACTATTTCCTCTTCCATTTGAAACTCTAATAACTTCTTATATAGTAGTCCTATTATTTTCTTTTTCTTACTAAATAATATCTCTTCAATTTCAGTTTTTTTTAATCTGTTATTCCAAGATTTTTATGTCCATTCTCACTCTTTCATAAATGTGTTTATATTGAAACCAACTTCTTTTGTAAGGTCTTTTGCTTGCATATTACTATTTTCTCTCGTTGTCTTTCCACAATATATTTGTACAGACATCATTTCCCTTCTTTATACATTTCTTTTCTGTAAAAAGCCTCTTGCAGGGATAGCCACATTGGAATTTTATTCATTATTCTTTTTTTTTATAAGTTTTCCAAACTTTTAGAAGAGATCTTCTTATACAATGGCAATTCAAAAAATGATTTGTTTTTTCTTTATCATAAGCTAGATACACATGTATTCCAAAATTTAGTTCTTCACTTTCAAGTTCTAATAATCTTTCATCCTTAAGATTCATCCATTTTTTATCCAATCATGACTGCATGCTTCTGAATATAATTTGAAATCTGGTTGGTAATGCTAGCCCTCCTCTTTCATGAGCATCTTGTAATATTTTTAATCTTATTTTTTTTTTTTTTACTTTGCCATATGAATTTTGTGATATCTCTATTCCAATTCTCAAAGGGTTTTTTATTAATTATAATTGGCAGTGTTTGGAACAAGAATACAATTTTTGGTAGAATTACTGATATTCTTCCCAACAGTGACAGATATAACTTTCCCCAATTTATTAGATCTTTTAAAAAATTCTTTCCATAATTTTCCATAATTATTTTCAAAAAATTCATTTTTTTATAATATTATTCCATGATTTCTCTCCATCTTTTTTTTTCTTGATTTCTAGTCCTATTATTTTTGTGTCCTTTTCTTCTTTCTCATCTGTATTCTTTGTAATAATAGCTGATTTACTCATATTCATTCAACAACCTGTCATTTCCCCAAATTCCTTCATTAAATTCATTAAGATCTCTGTTCCCTCTATAGGATTTGCCAAATTCACAACCAAATCATCCGTGAATGCTTTTATTTTATATTTATATTTTTAATTTTTTGTTCCTTGTATTCTATCATCATTCTTAATTAATCTAATTAGCAGTTCTATCACCATTAGGAAGACCAGCGGTGATAGTGGGCAACTTTGATGAGTTCCTCTACCTATTAAAATTGTTTCAGTTTTGTCACCATTAATTATTATTTGTGTTTTTTGTTTTCTATAAATTTTTTACCCAATTTGAAAATTTTTCTCCAATATCCATTTTATTTATAATTTCCCTTAAAGTAGTCCAATTAACCAAATTAAAGGCTTTTTCAAGATCAAAGAAGAATGGTCCCGATTTTTGTCATTATGTCTTTAATAACATTCAATTATATCTATCATGAATCTTAAATTATCCCTTATCTGCCTAGCTCAGGGGTAGGCAACCTAAGGCCCGGGGGCTGGATGCGGCCCCCTGAGGCCTTTGGATCAGCCCCAGGCCGGTCCTGCCACCGCCGCCCACCATGATGATATTGATTATTGTTGTTATTACTTGTTCTTGGGGTTTTCTTGGCAAAATTTCCACAGGGGTTTTGCCATGGCTTTTCTGGGGCTGAGAGAGTGTGCATGCATATTTTTAATTTTTTAAATTAATTAATTAATTAATTTGTTTGTTTGTTTTTGGTGCTTTGGCCCCCAATTGTCTGAGGCACAGCAACTCGGCCCCTGGCTCAAAAAGGTTGCCTACTCCTGGCCTAGCTGGTAAAACTCTATTATTGTTTTTAGATATGTCTTCAATCTGTTTGCCAAAATTATTGAAAAAATATTTTATAATCTATATTTTACAAAGATACTGGCTGATAATTAGCAGGATCTTCTATATTTTTGTTTTCTTTGAGTATTACTACAGTGTTTGCCTCCTTTCATGTCTCAGGTATTCCTTCCATTTTTTTCTGTTGTTGCCTGCAAGGATATACTCAATTCATTTATAAATGTTTTATAATAGATTGACGGTAGCCCAATTGGACCTGGAGATTTCCCCACCTTGCATTGCGTTGCAGCCTCAACCACTTCTTCTCTTGTAATTTTTCTATTTAGGAATTGTCTTTTTGTGTTATATATTTTCAGTATTTCTCCATGGTTCAGATATTTACTAAGTTTGGTTTCATCTATCTGTTGTTCTTCATATAATTTATTGTAATATCTATGGAACTCTTCTTTAATTTTTTCTTGTTGTGTGTATATCTTCTCTCCATCTCTAATACTAATTATTTGATTTTTCTCTTTCTCTTTTCTCAATTTATTTACAAGCCATTTACCAATTTTATTTAAATGTTCAAAGTTGTATTGTTTCATCCATTTCAATTTCCTACTTCATTGACCATTTCTAAAGAAATTTGCTTTTTCAATATCTTTATTTCTTTAATAGTTTCTTTTTAATTTGGATTTTATTTTAACTTTTCTTCTTGTTCTTTTAATAGTTTAATCTATCCATTCTCTCTCTCTTTATATATATATATATATATATATATATATACACACACACACACACACATATATATATATATATATATATATATACTCTGTTGCATGAAGAATCCTCTAAGGACCACTTTCCCTGCATCCCAAACTACTCTCATTTTAGTATCTTTGTTTGTATTTTCTTTAAAATAATTTGTTATAGTTTCCTTTGCTTTTGTTACAATATTTGGGACTTTTAACAATTCTTCATTAGGTCTCCAATTTCTCTTTTTATTTAAGTCTTTAAGGGTCAAATCTGTGGGCTGTGATCTGAAATTGTTCTCGGCAATATTTCCAATTCTTGTATTTTCCCCAACATCATTTTAGTTGTTAATAGTTAAATCTATTCTTGCTAATGAATTATGTCTATCTGAATAAAACATGAAACCCATTGCTTGATTGTATAAATGTCTCCAAATGTCCACCAACATAAATTGTCTAATAAATTTTAAAAGGTTTGGGCCAATTTACCTTGTTTTTCTCTTATCTTTTTCACTGAACTTCTGTCTAATTTTGGTTCAATTGCCTCATTAAAGTCAGCTAATATACCAGGAATTATGTTATTGTATTCATATTCTAACAGGTTTTTTTTTTTTTTTTTGGTATACATTTTTGTAGAATTCTCTCTTATTTTCTTGTGGGCAATAGATCCCTACCAACTATACCTTCTCTCCTTTCCACATAATTTCTACTTCTAACCAATGTTTCTTTTTGTCATTGAATATCTCTTCTGAGTCTAGTTGTTCACTGACATAAATAATTATTCCTTTTTTCCTTTTATCTGCTGAAGTTATATATACTTTACCCAATTTCTTATTTCTAATCAATCTTACATCTTATAATTTAATATGTGATTCTTGTAAACATGTAACATCACATCTTTGATTTTCTACAATAAAAAAGTTGGGTTGTTGTTGTTTTGCATTTTTGCGGTAAGTATATTCATTTAATGTTCCAAGACAATATTTTCATTTTGCACCTTATTTGAATTTGGTTTATTTCAAAATATTGATTTTAATTCCACCAGCAAGTTACGAAAGTGAAAATTAACAAATAAGAGAAAATCAGGGAATATCAACAAATGAGGGAGCAATGGGGAGTCCCCTATTCTTTGCCTATTCTATAGTTACTTAATCCCCATCTCGACCCTCTTTATCTTCATTGTCATCTTCTTCTTGATCTTCCTTTTCTGTATTTTGAGTTCTTTCTTCTTCTTCTTTTTCTTTCTCCCTTTCTCTTCTATAGGTCTCTTGAAGTCTCATTCTGCCCAATATCCTCTTCCCAAGTCTTTCCTCTTTGGGACTACTCTCCTTGTCTCCTATTCCTTTTCTATTTTTGGTCCAAAATTCGGTTGCTTTTTCTATTGAGTTAAGTTTGAATCTTTTTTGTTTCCATGACAATGTAATCCCTTCTGTCTCTTCCCATGTGAAGAGTATTCCATAAATTTTAAGCTAGTCCATCAAGAAAGTGAAGTCTCTTCTCATTTTCAATACTTTTCCTGGCATATCTTTGAAAATCCTTATTTTTTCCCCTTCTATTATCAGATTTTTCTTATATCTTTGTTGGATTATCAAGTCTCTGGCTTGTTTTCTTACACAATAGACTACTATAGTCTGTGGAAGATTCTTAAGTCTGGCTGCTTCAGAGTTAATTCAATACAGTCTATTCAATTTCCAAGGGAATTGCTCCACTGACCCTTCAATGAACTCCACAAGTATTGGTGTTAGCAGTTTATACAGATTTTCATTACTCTGCTCTGGAAGTCCTCTTATTTTAAAACAGTTTTCTCTTTGTTTGACCTCCAGTTTAATCAGAACTTCTTAACTTTCTTGTTGTTGATAAGTTAAATTGTCTATTTTGTCTTTCATCTGTTTTTCTTGTTGTTGATAAGTTAAATTGTCTATTTTGTCTTTCATTCTCCAATTTACCAACTTTATTAGTGATTTCCCCCAAATCTCTGTTGATCCTTACCAAAGTCTATTTCAGTTCTGTCAGTTCATTCTTAATCTCCTGTTTCACCTCTGGTTTCATTTCTTGTTT
The DNA here is from genome assembly GCA_026167975.1 of Phrynosoma blainvillii. Taxonomy (NCBI): domain Eukaryota; kingdom Metazoa; phylum Chordata; class Lepidosauria; order Squamata; family Phrynosomatidae; genus Phrynosoma; species Phrynosoma blainvillii. The sequence goes on along the minus strand of JANUYF010000001.1, from coordinate 197,264,536 downwards.
CAGTCTTAAATTATCCTCTCGCATCTCCTCCCAAATCTTTCTTATCTGTTCTAGCATTAGTTCATTTTGTTCTGAAAGCTTCACTGTTGTTTCAATTGAGGACCTTCTTTGGTTTGTTGTGACTATTGATAATCCTACTTTTTTTTCGGGTTGCCATTTCTGAATTCTTGTGTGTGGAACTTATTCACTTATACAAATTTAATTCTTGCTCACTTATACACTTATAAAAGTATATATTTGCCTAACTAAACATTCATAAACTTGTATATTTTAATTATTGTTACAATTAAATTAGCTTAATTTAGCTTAACCATACAAAAAGGACAAATAGATATAATTATATAAATCACATCCCCACAAATTTCTTCTTGAATTCCTTCCTCTCCCCACTCTTTTTTGTAATATATACATTCTTTACTATGCTATTTCCATTTATTGCACAAGAGGTCTCCCTTCCCTTAAAAATAAAGCATCCTCAATATCCTAGACTAAACAAAGTATTTTGTGTATCCCTTATCTTTATGCTGGTGTTTTCAAGGTCAGCTTTCTGTCGTGCAGGTGTTCACTCAGTTGATTAATTCAGAACCTTGCTATATTATATATAAATTTTGTATATATTACTTATTTCAACTATGAATCAATTATTTTAACTAACCTTATACTAACTGACAGTTCATTCAAGTCTATAATCAATTCTATTAGTAAGCAATTCAATGTTAACACTCAGTGATTTAACCCTCAATGATCAAATAGTTTGTTAGCAATAATCAACAGGAAACAATTAATTCAATGATATTTCAAAATTCAATTGATATTTATTTGTTTAGTACTTTAAAACTTACAATTCATCCAACCTTTACTTGATTCCCTATTCCATTAATAAAATTAAATGTCAATTTTGCATTCAAATCAAATATCCTTCATTTAAACCTTTGGGATGACTGGTTTTCTTAGGGGGGGTTGCAGACTGCCAGAAATAGTGCAAATTGAGTCCACTTTTAGGGTTAGGGTTAGGGTTAGGGAATCATGGGAACTGTATTTTATTGTGGCACCAGAGCTCTCTGACAGAGAAGGCTCAATGTCTCAGAAAAAACCAAAAAACAAAAAAACAAAAACAAAAAACAATTCCCATTATTCCCTAGCACTAACCCTAACCCTAAAAGTGGACTCAATTTGCACTATTTCTGGCAGTGTGCAACCCCCCCTTAGTCTCTTCCAAATAGTTACTTCTTCAAAATAAGGCAAGGTAATTTAACTATTCTTATATTTTTCTTATATTCATATATTTATTCCACTTTGTTCTCTTAGGGCAGGGGTAGGCAACCTTTCCCCTTTAAGGGCCGAGGGACTTCAGCTCCCAGAATCCCAGGAGCTATTGGCCAACATGGGACTATTGGCCAACATGGTTGAGGCTTCTGGGAGCTGAAGTCCCTGGGCCCTTAAAGGGGAAAGGTTGTCTACCCCTGTCTTAGGGCCTTTGCAGACTGCCAAAAAGTGTCAATTGAGTTAACTTTAACTGCTCTGGCTCAGTGCTAGGAAATCATGGGAAGCCATCGAAATCCATAAACACTTAGACAACTTTAACAGGAAAGAAGAAACTCTTAAAGTAAACAAGATATGGCTACCAGTCCTACAAAATAAGAAAATCTGCACTCAGCAAATGCAAAGAGAAGACCAACCAGGGTCAGCAGACAACAGCAGACAATCTCCTTGATTACATTCCTCACCTGGAAGCCATGCCATTAACACCAGAACAACACCTATTCAACACAGAACAATACACAGTTTACATGGGAACAGCAGACATATCCTGGATTGCATAGCCTGAAGCGAAGCCATCAACACAGAACAATACCTATTCAACACAGAACAACACACAGTTCACCTGGGAACCACCCCTCCCTACCCAGGATCTCACAGTATATATACAACCAGGCTTTTCCATTTCAGTTTTCTCTGAAGATGCTAGCCACAGATGCTGGCGAAACGTCAGAAAGAAACTCTTTCAGAACATGGCCACACAGCCCGAAAAAACCCACAAAAAAAACTATGGATGCCGGCCATGAAAGCCTACGACTTCACTTTAGAGAGTCACTTTCCATCCCTTAAAATTCGGTCCATTTAATTCAATCCAAACAGTAACCAGTCCATTCAAAGTTTGATTTGTTCAGTCCATTTAAGTCATTCAAATTAATATTCAGTCCATTCACTATCTTTATGCCAATTCCACTGAAGTTACTACTATAGTTACAAGGTTACTTTCTTTTTTATATAAGTATTCTGGCACAATGTCACTTTCTCTCTTTCCTCCTATTCTCCACATATGCATGTGTAAAAGGAATTTCTAGGATAAAAAAAAAAACCCTTTTCAGGTGCTAACGATCAATTGAGTAATAAAGTTAATTGTAGAAGGTGCCTTTAGCAATGACTTCCCTTATTTTTGATGCTTCCTTCTCTTCTAAATGAATTAAAGTACCGGTGGTGCCTATGCCCAAAATAGAGTGGCTTATCACAGACATGGCTTGGCCCAGAGCTTGATCTCCCCTTGCAATGTCCTCCAATCTTCTCTCTTCATCTCAGACTCACAGGTTTGATCCCAAAGCTGATTTGTGGGCCCCTCTGGATCCCCTTCATTGGGGGGACAAATTCATCTGTCCTGCACACCTCCCAGACAGATCTAATCCCTGCGATTAGCTGTCACCATCAGGAGCAATACTAACTGGTGACAATGACACTCTGCAAGCCACCAGAAGTCCGTTATCAATTTGATTTCAAACAAATGATCAACAATAAGGAAAACCAAAGGGCCCTAGAGTTATACTTTAAAATCATGAGTCAAAAGAGATATATTTTGGGCAGAAGACACCCACCAAATTTAGAAATATATCAGCTTGAGCCAGTTTTCCCAAAACAAGTGGTTGTTATTAAGTAAGCTTTCACAAGCATTATTCAAGCTGTAACATGAAGGGTATTTTTAAAGAATATAATTCAACCTAATGGAACATAACATATTACCAGTGGGTATAATCTTGAAGAAACATGATTTGTCAGTAGTTCTCTTAATCCTCCAGTAGTTCATTTCAATGTATAAATGAACAGTCATAATGTGCAGTCATAATGAAAATGAAACAATAGTTTTCAGCCCCATCTCTTAGACTGACAGATTGAGAGTTCTTGCTACTTGTCAACTAATTCTGGATTCTGTCTGGGATCATTTTTATCAACCTCTAGTCATCCAACTTATGATAAGAATTAATTCAGACAGGCCAGGTTAACACCAGTTTTCCACTTAAACAATTTTAAGTCGGAGTTCTATGATATTTACATGGGACTGAACAGACTCTTTTTGTACTGTTTTAGGCTTTTTAGTATTAATACTTATAAAGATAGATGTACACATATATTTTCCTTAGGGGCACACACAGACATTGCAACATCTGGGCACTTCAGCATCTTTACATTCTGTACCATTATATGTAAGGTATCTTATATTAAATTATATAGCCATCATGTTCATCTAATTTTCATTTTAACACTAAAATAATTATCCATGACATAATACAATCTTATATTTTACAGAAAGAGTTAATCTCCTCAAGCAATTCTTGAATCATTCTTACTATTTGAGGAGGGATTGTAGCACCTTTGAGACTAACTGAAAGAGAGAAGCTGGTAGTAAGAACTTTCATAGCTTTTAGTCTACTTCCCCAGATGTATGGAAGTAGACTGAAGTCTACAAAAGCTAATGCTATCAGCTCAGTTAGTCTCAAAGGTGTTACAAGATCCTTTAACATACTGATTTTCCAAACTAACATGCATATGTCTGTTTTCTTGCTACAGAAATAGCATGTAGGCATGTATCTATCTTTAGACTATTCTTACCAGTGTCAGCATTTAGAGCAACATGCTAGGGCTTTCAGGTTATTAGAAACAAACCTACGTGAAAGATAAGTTCCTTGCCTTCTCTTCTCACATTGGAGGTATGCTGAACAGCAGCCTAATTTATAGCTCTGACTAATAGCTCTTTTATTCTCTTCTGATGTCCACCTGGTGCTTTGGTTATCCATTCAGAAGTCTAACTCTTATCTATGTGTGCAGTACATAATTTCTGTCTAGTATACATCACTCTTAAAATACTCCACACTACCTGGTCATCTGGTGTCATCTAAAGAACCAACTTGGAGGATTGCTGTCACTCATGCTTTGTGGGTTATATTTACATATCTTAAGAAAACATCTGACAGTATTCCCAACTTGAACAAGATTTTTCTTTTTTATTATTCTAAGACAGAAAGTGGAAGACATGGTCACAAACCTTATGCTCTGTATTCTACCATCCAAGCTGAGGAATTGCCAACTAAAATATGTATGGACTGTAACAGTCTCATTATAATTTGCATGCATAGTAATAACTCAGTTTGGGGTCATGCATTGAAAAACCATAATGCACACTGAAAATACATACAATTCTACTTTTTTCCAAATCCCTTCTTTAACTCAGCTATTCCCATGGTATTTCTGATATGATCTGAAAAGCTTTTCAATGTTTTAAAATGTAGCTTGAGTAAAATTAAGCATAACTGACCTACTGGTTGACACTGACTGAATGTGAGGGGTAGTTAGGATCATTTCTTTATTTCTGCAATTGCAAACAATCAGCTGCATTAAACTACAGCAACCAACTAGACAACTGTATAGCCAGTATGCAAAGAGATCTTGTAGTATGATTGAGAGTAACTGAAAGAGAGAAGTTGGTAGTATGAGCTTTCATAGAATTGAGCCTACTTCCTCAGATGATGAGTGGAGTGGAGAATCCAAGGACAAACCTATAGAGGTAGTCTCTGTGTGAGAATGTTCATAGGAATGCAAAATGTTGTGGGTATGCGGATGCAGTGTCAAGTTCAGTTTTAACAATGGTCATTAGGGGACAAGTCAAGAAGAAGGATGTTGCCCAAAGCCAAGGTGAGTAAATAACCATATATATGAACCATATGAATAAGTATTGGGATATAATGTGAGAAACAAAAAGAAAACATGATGAACTGACAAAGAAAGCCCCCATGAGGCTAGGGGGTTAGCTAGTGTTATGTGTGTTGTGTACCAGGAAACCACTGCCTCCTTTCAACCCACTGTTGATGGACTGCAGTTTATAGATATATTCCAATTCATCTGCTTCTCTTTCCAATCTTCTTTTGTAATTTTTGTTGTTGTTGTTCAAGGATCACTGCTCTGATATATAGCCACTCTTACTATTGTCGTCATAAACATAGTTGTACACATTAATGGGCTATAAATAAAATCAAAGGCACTGATTTCAGTACAGTTCTTAGTCTCAACCAGAATAGACCCATTAAATCAATGGGAACTTGACAAGAAAACATTTATAGTTTGCAGAACAGTGAATGTGTGTGTTTAACCCAGGGGCTGGCAACCTTTTTTGCCGGGGGGCCGGGAGGGGAATGGCGCGGGGGGGCGGGGGGGTGCGTGGCTTGCACTCACGTGCACTTGCCCCCCCCCCACGCGTGTGCAGGCGCACGATGCAGGCCCCATTTTGAAAGACCCCCACGCCTGTGGTGGGCGAATTAGCCCAGCACAGGCACGGGGGGCCTTCCCTGGGCCTTGGAAAGGCCCACCCGTGCCCGCGGCGGGTGAATTCGCCTGGCTCAGGAGTGGGGGGGGCTTCCATGGGCCTTGGAAAGGCTCCCTGGGCTGTGGTGGGTGAATTCGCCCAGCGCAGGCGTGGGGGGGGGCTTCCCAAGGCCCCACGGCGGCTGCACAGCTGCCGTGGGGCCTCCCAAAATGGCGCCCGGTGTTTTGGAATGTGAGGGAATGTGAGAAGCTGAGGGAATGTGAGAAGAGAAGGGCACATGCAGGCCATAAGTTGCCAACCCCTGGTTTAACCCATTTCTACCATATTTATCATGCACTGTACATATGCATTTACCCTAAAATTAATACAAATAATGCTAGGTTCTTCCTTCCTACCCTTACATGAATAAAAAATCCTGAAGATTATTAAAATTGCATGAAGGGGGACAACAAAGTTGTGCCCATTGGCTCCATTCACTCTATCTCTCAACCATGTTTTCTATAATGAATTGGAGGAATACCTTCTGCAGCAAGTTGTACTCATATAAGTCTCCATTGAATTTAAAACCTTGACTAAGTGCAGGCCCAGCAGATTCCTTACAGCAGCATTACCCTTCCAGTGCCTAGGAGGGCAATCTCAGTGCCAGGAATGAGGAGAGAGCAAGGTCAAAGAGCTCAGATCGTGCCCAAGTCTCACTCCACTGGCAGTGTGAACGAGAGGGAGAATGCCAGAACAGCCCTTCATAAGAGACTGGTGACTTTGTATGTGTATGCAATTGCATGTTTTTTATTTGCTTTAACTAGATTCTATTATTCTCCTCCAATAAAACAATTTAACAAGAAATAGTTTTAAAATACAGTATTAGACAGTACTGAGAAGGGAGTAATATGTATACAAACTATATCTTGTGGAAAACAGAATGTATTCATAAGGATACAGATGCATCAGCTGGCTGCTTTCACACAATATAATAAATATTTAAGAGTCAGCTACATAAATATTTACACCACTTATTTACAGCTGCCAATACGACTTGCACAAAGTCCAACTAATTAAAGCTTGAGTACTTCCATTCCTTAATTCATATTTCTAAAGGTATAAACTTGAAAAATCATTAATTACTGTTGGTACTAAAATGTGAGAGCCATTGTGGTATAATGGTTTGAGTGCTCAACCAGGATTCTGGGTGACCAAAATTAAAATCCCTACTCAGCCATCAAAACCCACCACATGATTTTGAGCAATTCACATTCTCTCACCAACAGAGGAAAGGAACAGTGGCAAATTTCCTTTGGGAAAAAAAACTTGACAAGAAAACACTGTGATAAGTTTGCCTTAGGGTCAACTATAAGTTGGAAATTACTTGAAGGCACACAAGAACAAAATAAAATCTAAAGATCCTCCCCCATTACAGAAAGACCTGTAACAAATAAAAGAACATAAGATAAAGAATTCAAAAGCCTTGTAAGGCAGTCCACAAATTGCAATTTTAATGCAGTTGGGATTGTGATTAACTTTTTTTATTCTATGTGTGCCTCAACAAAGGCTAGATGTATTTGCAAGGGCAGAAAAGAGCTATGATTGAAAAGTGAGAAACTTGATATCTTCTTTCATTTGTAATGGGATTGTGAAATAAAGACCTTTTTTATTCAATGATGCTAAAAAAAAAAAAAAAATTATGAATATTATCTCTGTAATTGTCCCTGAAAGCTTAGCCTTGATGCTTTTGGATAAGTTTTCTAATTATAATTTGCTCAGTATTTAAAGAATTGATCTTGGTATTAGAACTGCAAACTTGGGTTTGTTTGGGCTTTTTTAAAATGGAAATGTTTCTTATTATCCGCCCAAGTTCAATGTTTTATAATGGGGAGGTACTCAAAAGTCTATGAGTGAGTGGCAGATGCTTTCTTTTTCTAGTCAACAACCATTATTACAATATGACTATTACAGCAACTAGATCGAACAAAAGCTAGCAACACATTGTAAAACATTTATATAAGCATCAGGCAATTACCATAAGCAGAGGACATCAGTTTAGGATTTTCCAGCATCATCTTTCTTATTCAAAGACAAAGTCTGATGTTATTTTCTGTGCAACTACTGCAGAAACTGATGTTTGATTTGTCTGTCAAAACCTTTTATTGCATATGCAATGGGACCCCCCTAAAAAAAAAATGTAGATGAAGCAAGTCTATTCTATTTATGGAAATTAAAATGAAAACACACATTTAATTTCTCCAACAGCATGTGCAGAATTTGTCTATATAACTAGTGATAATTCAATCTTTTTTCTCTAAAGGTGTTACAAGCTTTTCCAGCACAGAGAACTATTAAATTTATTCAAGATAAAAATGGTGGATTAGTTTGTTTAAAATATATCAGCACACAGACATTATGCACTCAACATTAGATATTGGTTCAAAGATCAATTTCAAAGATACTTCAAAGCTCCATCTACTGCCAACATTCAGACACAGCAAAGCTGTAAGGGCAACCTATCAAAAGGTGATCTTCCCCACAAATCATGTTTCTTCTTATGTCTTCTTTGAGCCAAGTCCAAAAGCACAATTATGGTGTTTTCAGTTTTACCAATTCCCTTTTACTGATTAAAAACCTTCAGTGCAGAGAAATTAACCGAAGTAGCATATCTTAGAATAAGTGCCTTTGAAATGAAATAAATATGTGCCTTCATAGAAAGAAATATTCAAAAAATTTCCTCAGAGATTAAGGGGGGGATGCAGACGGGCGGCCCTGGGCCGCCCCAGTAAGCGGAGGATCAGGGCCGAGGCTTCTGGATGCCTCTGCCTCGATCTTCCCTTTTGCCAGTCCAGAAAAGAGCGGCAAAATGCCACTCCTTTCAGGCCAGCAAAAGGGAGCCCTAAGAGCTAGTGCACAGCTCTTTAGCACCCCTTCTGGCACAGCACATCAAAACACATCAACTTAAAAAAGAACTGTATACTGTTGTTGTGTATATTTTCTTAATAAACTGTAAACAATTTAAATTGTTTAGTTCAAGTACATCTGGTATAATATGAGCCACAACGTGGTAAAGTAATTTTATAAACAACCTCCTTCCTGAATCCCTCAGCCAACATGGCCAATTCTGGGAGCTGTAATCCATACCAAGCTCAGGTATGATCCAAAAGGATTCTAAACACCCTCTTTTATCTTGCCATGTATTCATGATCTAGGTCTCTTAGCCAAGCTACTATTAAGTCTTACTGTGAGTGTTGATACTTCTGAAGAATTCTAAAGATCTCAGAGTACCTGTAGGCAGCATTGCAAGAACCACTTGGGCAACCCAGGTAACCAATACGGCTGCTCTTGGCTCTGTAGAACCTCAGCTGGGGGACAGATTTGTTCTTCTGTCTGAGCAACTTGTAATTGGTTAGAAGATCATGTAAGGTTGCATGTCTCTCTGCAATGTTTCCTTACAATATCTGCTGACACTAGCAACAGATTATTTGCCTGGTTAAACTATGCTGCTTGTCTTGCTGCCTTGCTGTTTTTCACTTCTGGAACCTGACATTTGATTCTCTGAACTACAATATTTACTTCTCACTCATGCTTGGCTGCCACTTTGTGGTGCACATTCCTAATCTTATATGTCCATCCTGCTATCTTATGGGATGTGCATTCACAATGAATCCTGATGGAATGATCAAGACTGAACATAATAAATATTTAAGATTAAATAGTAGTGCTATAATAAATCAGATTCACATGCCATCCAGAACAACACATTTTACTTATTTCTCAGAACCCTGGTATCAAACAACTAGGTTTAGTCCAAGATATTTTGCTGCCTCAAGCAGAACAGTAAATGGTGTCTCCTATCACTGACCCAAGTTGAGGGATAAAACCAGCCAAGTTATTTAGCACAGGGGGGAGAAAAGCACACAAGCACACCTCCCCATCTTGGTGAGTAAAAAAGGAGATTTACTACTCATTCACATTATTTGAAATCAGATGTTTCAGGCAGCTGCCTCACTCTGCCTAATGGCAGGGCAGGTCCTGCAAATAATTCTGCCTTGTAAAAATCCTCAGTTCCTAGTGACTTCATCCCATGTTTGGTATCAGCTAAGGAACATTTGTACAGACACAAATCCCTATTTATGATAGCTAATGCTGATCATGCGCTCATTGGCATGTCTTCTTTAATGTTGTTATCCCATCCTGGTGAGTGTCATTCAATTTGCTACATGTCACTTAAAGACTGTGGTACAATTTTTAAAGTAATTGATGTCACAGTGATGCTTCTCATCAGGACATGTTCATCAGGAGAGATTTATTTTGGGAAGGCAAAATACTGAACAGATCCATCTTCAAACACAGCCACATTAGAGGAAGTAAGCATGGGATCATACCACTCAAGTTATGACTAACATTTAGAGGGGTAGTATCAAGAACCATATACTGAGGGCAAAGAGCAATGTAACAGAATCACTGCTAGGGATACAGGTCAAAGCCTTCAACTTTCTTTATGAAAAGGCACATTTAAATAGTTTGAAGTCAAAACCAGTTGGGTCACTGTCTAAGCAGGTTGCGATTAAAGAAAATATTCACGTGTCAAGCCTTTCTGATAGCATGACAAACATTGAACATACAGAAGAAATTGAATTGGAAATGCCACCATGTGAACTATCTGTTTATCAACATGAATCAATGAAGGTGTGACAATTCTCAATAGGTACATGACAGCGATGGGCAAAAACACTACACATTAAGACAAATAAAACTGCGAGTGGGTAGGTTATGAAGGAAATAAGCAGCAAAAACCTGCAGGCAGAAAAACAACATGGTAAATGGAGGGAGAAAACTGGAAAAGGTGATGGAAACTCCATATGGGAAGTTAATGATGGAAATTGTTCCCATGGAAATGAATTGTGCTATTAAAGACATGTAACAAAGATGGAATGCAAACCACAAGAGAACTGAAAATGAGAACAAACCAATGTGGCAGGGAAACTAAATTGGATATTGGGGACTGATTCAGTCTAAATGGTCACAAAGGAGTAGTTCTCAATGTGTTCTAATTATCATTTGTTACTCTTTGTTTTTAGAAAAAATAGATAATACAACTACTTATTTGGATAACATTACTTGCATTATGGCAGATCAATTCCACATATAAAAAGATACACACTGGTTCTTATGGTTCATTTTCCTACCTCCCACTAATAAATCCTTCTGGTGCTTTTATTATTTCTTAAATATATAGTTCATAAATATGAAAATGCAAAGGTTTCATTGACTTGATTGGAACTGATGGTACCTCAGCCCCTTCTGTTCCCTGCAACACATTTTTTGACAAACACTGTGCTTAGAAACACACTACCAAGATGTCAAGGCCTCCAGTGGGCTTTCACAGGCATTTTCCAGTTCCCAGATTGCATAAACTACATTTTCCGTTCAATGGGCAACATAGTGAAATTGATACAAACAGGAGAATGAATAACAAGAAGAATGCATTAGAGATTACTTGCTATCTTCTTCATCCCCCAAAAGAAATACATTAACTACTACTTCAAGACTAACATGTTAGCAATATATATTTTTCATTTAATTTTAAATAGAAAATGAAATCACCCATAATGGTGAGCTCCCAAAAAGACAACACAACAACTTCTTAGAAGTAAAAAAATAAATGTTGCTTGTTGTATTCAGCTGTCGCATTACTTTTTAAAAACAAATAGTGACATTGGCCCTACTAAAGCTCAACTTCTTTCACTCAGAATGGGCCTTATTGCATTATAAACAAACCCTGTAGACAGAGAGAAGCACGTTTCTCTTTCAGTCTCTGCATGATGTCAAAGCATTTTTGTTCTCCCTCGGTTGTAAAAGCATAGGAGAGAGTCATAAAAGCATCCCTTTTGCCAAATAGATTTTTTTTTCATCTTAGCAAAAGGACCATTTTTAAAACACTTTTATGACCCTTTCCCATTTCCAGTTTTATTACTGGAAGAGAACAAAGTGCTTTGACAGAGTGGTGTCACTAGAGTTGGTGTCACCCAGTGTGGTAACTCATGTTTTCACACACACACACACCACATTGACCTCCTCCCATTTCACACCATAGAGAATCTTTAGTAATGCTTTTTTGTACTAATGTTACTCAGACATCATAATTCCCACATACCACTGTATGTAATGCTAATAGTTGTAACATAAAAACCTAGTAAAATTAAAATTATACCTTTCAATTACAGTATCATATGCACAATCTAAATGTATTTACATACACATAGTGAAGATTTGGTTAAAATATGATGTTTTTAAAGAAAATTTAAAAAGAAAGTTTTAAAAAATATATCAATTTTTTTTAAAAAAATAAAATTTTTAATTTTTAATTTTAAAAAATTCTGGGGCCTTTCTGCTCTCCTCCCACTGAGCTTCACCCACTTCCACCATCGCTTAAAGCATTTTAATAGGAATCTGGGGAATCCCACAGCTCCTTTCTGTCAAAAGGTAGGTGTCTGAGGAGCAGTGGTGTCACAGTCCCTTAGGGTGTCACCTGGTGTGGTCCCCATTCCCTGCACCCACCTAGTGATGCCACTGCTTTAACATCATGCAGAGGCTGAAAGAGAAATATGATTCTATCAATTTACCTGCCACGTTTGTTTGTAATGTGGTAAGATTTTTAGTCTCAAAGGTGCTGCAAGATCCCTTTGCATATTGATATTCCAGACTAACATGGGTATGGAGATTATAACATTCTATTTAAAGTGACTTATCCCCGATGGGATACAGCTATCTTTAATTCCAAAATTGGGTGTTACTTCACTCAGCTGTGGCCAGACGAATGCAACTTGTATGCAGCCTGGATCTCAAGCGTGCTTATCCAGCAGCTTTTCAAAAACGGCAAGCTCTCATTTTTGAAAAGCTGCTGGATAAGCGTGGCTGGGATCTGTGCTGCATACAGGTTGTGCTCACCCAGCCATGGGTGTGTGTGATAACACCCACTTTTAAAATTAAATGTTACTGTATCTCATTGGGAATAAGGCACTTTAAATCAAATGCAATAATCTCCTATGCCTCTGATTTCTACCTTGTTGGCAATATTGTTACTCCACAAAGTAAAGTAACACTTATAATACATTTATGGGTCCTTTCACACTATACAATTATAGCTCTATGATTCCACTTTGACTGCCATGTCTGTATCCTACGGAATCCTGGTATTTGTAATTTGGCAAGAGGCACAGGAGGAATTATCTGTTTGATGATTCTAAAGGTCTCTCTTTAAACTGTTAATCTGAGGATTCCATAGGATGAAACCATGGCAGTTAAAGTAGAATTAAAGAGCAGTAATTGTGTAGTGTGAAAGGGCCTCAGATCCAATCTTTTAAAGTTCTCTTTGGTAACTGCTGGATACTGGTGCCAAGCCAAGAATCATCTGTATGCTAAGTGTGCCCTTGTCCATTAGGCTATCTCATACGTTCTTTGCAGTGTAATAATAAACAATGTGGCCATGAAACATAATTGTGCATGTAACACAAATGATTTAAACACTCAAAATTTGGCAAGTGAAAGAATCTCTTTCCACCATTTTGTGGTGGAGAGTCCTTGAATAAACCTTATCCCCTACAAAAGAGACTCATTCAAGCAATCCTTTAGCTTTATCACATTGTTGACCCGAGGTCTCCCAGAAGGTATTTAACAGAACTCTTTTAAAAAAAAAAATCTGACTCATTGAAAACTTTTAAGAAACCATTCTCTTCTATGATGACTCCTTTCATTCAGATTTGGAAATTGTCTTGCCCTACCGTCACCTCTGCTTAGCTTTCTAACACAAGGAAGCTTAGTGGGGTGTGATCTTCTCCCAATATAGCTGAGCTTGTTAAATTGTCTATTACCAAGAAAAAAATGATCCTGACAATACAACTTGTTCCAAATGCACAACAGTGTTTCATTTTGTCTTAGGCTAGTATCCTGTCTGTGCACTTACAAGAAAAAAAAAGGAACGAAGCGAAGCATGGGGAAATAGGCTTTTCAGAGCTGGTCGCTCTTGACTACCTTCCCTTGCCAGTCCTGGAAAAAGAACATCCACTAGTGTTGTACACCAGCAGGATATTGGCAAGAATCTCATCTTTCCCTTTAGTGGAAAGATATCCATGAACAAGTGCCAGAAGCAGCTATGGTGTGAAGCAGGCAAAAGTCTCCACTCCTCTCTGCTTTACAACAGTTGTCGCACTGCAACACACACACACACACACACACAGAGTCATGTTATTTAGGTTTGCAGCAGCAGACATTTCTACCAAAAACCATTCACATGAGGAGCTGCTTCTGGCATCACCCAGCCTGGACTGCTCTGCATTTTCTAGCCTTGTCTCTTCTGATCAGCCTACTTCAAGGAAACATAGCCTGAAGAGTATTGCTGGCCAGTGAGGCCATCTTTTATTACTAATGGTCGCCTCCTATTCTGAAGCCAGGCTCTGTTTCAGATGCTTCCCACAATGTAGCAGCTTCTCTTCATTGCCTACTTGAGTTATACAAGGTCAGCCATCTTTCAGCAGATAGTACAGGAATAACATGCAGCAATGCACAAAAGGCCCTGTGGCATAGGAACAGCAGGGATATACAGTTGTCCTTCCATTTTTGCGGACTTGAAGTCCGCGATCCTCGCTTATCCGCGAGGGACATACGGAGGGATATATCTCTCCTTGACAGCCACATCAACTGTGACAAATTACATTAGCTGTAGTTCTTCAGCACTTGGGATGTGGATTCCTCAGTCCTCAAGTATGGTCTAGTTCAGAGACATACCAAGGCAGTGATCCAGTCATGTGAGAAAAGAGCAGGTGCAATTGCTCCCCCTCCATTGAGCACTAAAGTCACCTGGGACATCCAGGGGTTCTCTGTGTTCTGAATAGCTATTGTTAAAGTGGATCAAGCTGACCCTTTTCAGGGGAGCAAGTACATCATTTTGGGAGCTTATCACACTAATTAAACTGCCTTACCTGATCCGGCTTAAATTTTAAATTGGATGGCATCCAGACCCTATCGCAAGGGTTTTGCCACTGAAATCGCTGCCCGGGTCCATCCCTGCTCCCAGGGCTGCTCTGGTGGCCATTTTCTCAAGCCAGAAAACTCCCACTTTGAAAAAAGCTGCGCTGAGCATCTCTGGGAGTGGGAATGGACCCGGGCTGCATTCAGGTGGCAAATTGGTGGCTAAATCCTTGTGATAATATCAGGATGCCATCTAATTTAAATTTTAAGCCAGATCAGGTAAGGCAATTTAATTAACAGTGCTATAAGCTTCTTATTTTAGGTTTGTGGTAGCTCACCTGGCTCATCTAAATGGGCTGTTGCCTAGGGATGTTGGCAGAACCAGACTGGTACTGAAATGATAGACACCTTCATAAGTGCAAAAGTGGGTGCTATTTTCATGTATGTGATTGTAGGGCATAATCATAAAAATAACCAGTGACTATCCTATGGTCTGTACAGATTATAACCAGCTTTATCAGTTACTCAAAGGAAAACCCAAAATCATGGCATGAGGATGAATTATACTGAGCTCGTGTAAGCCTTGGTATTAGTAACCTGGGAAACATCTGCATCATCTAAATAAGAAAGGCTAAAAAAATAAAATTCAAGAACATAGTTGTGTTTGTGTTTTTTTATATTTTAAAAAAATCTCTACTGAGAAGTGTTTGTGTGTGGGGGGGGGGCATGTCCTTTAAAGAAAATAAGAAACTTTTTCCTTTGTTCATACTATCCAGGACATATCTTCAAAATAATATCACACTGCCATTTTCAATAATTTTAATAGATTTGCTTACTTAAAAGTGATGCATCCTTATTCCACTACTAGCTATTAATGCAATCAATCAATGGTTATAATATTTACTAGAATGAGAAAAATTAAGAAATTATTTACGAAATTGATTTGAGCATACTTGCTATAACACTAGTGTTTCTGAGCTCTGTCTGCAGCATCTCCCCTTTAAAAGGAACTCACATAGAAGGTCTGGTGAAGACGATTTATGTCGGGGAACATAAACAGCTGCTATTAGCTGGTAACTATGGAGCTAGGCTTGAAGGACCAGAGTTGTGACTCAGTATGTCCTTTTTCAGTGTTTGCCTCTAGGTTAAATGTGTACATGTTCAATAGCTGCTAAAATGTACATTTTTACTTTTAAAGACTGGCCTTGTTTAGAAAGTGAACCTAGGAAGTGACAAAAGTTTCCCATTCTCAAGGAACATTCTCCCTGAACTGTGGTGGTACATCTTTAGCAAGCTAAATGCTTTGAAAGCTCAAGACAAATATTTCACTGCACCTCTATGTTGTACTGCCATCATTATCTTTTCTGTTTCTTCTGGTAATGGATTTCCAGATTTTGGCAGCAAAGGGATGGCTTCCACTTGATACCATACAGCTGAGAGTCATGCTATAGAAAGTAGCTTTCCCCATAGATTTGACAATTTCATGATCCTTGTAACTGGCCAATCAATGGAAAATCCAAACAACAAATAACTTGTCTTTCAAATCATTTGGAGTATATATTGTCACACAGCCATCAATTACGTTTCACTACCAAGGATCATACTTCATATAGGAGAGGTTTCTCCGGCCAGGATATATATAGTAGAAATTTTACACAGGGGAAAAAGACAGACTTTGATTATCAGAGTGGTAACCATGTTAGTTTGTTGCACCAAAATATACACACATGAGCACAGATGCTTACACAACATCTAAACACTGGAAGACTCACCTATGTATAATAGCATGAAACATCCATGAACGATCCAGTCTATGAAAGGTCATGCTGTAATAAATTTGTTAGTGTATAAGGAGCTATAAGACTCCCAATTATTCTAGTTTATCAAGGCATTTTGAATTACCTATCTATCTAATTTCAAAACACCTCTGCACCACTGCACAAAATGATGGTGGTTGTTATGTGATTTCAAATTACCTTTGACTTAAGACAACCACATCATAGGTTTTTCCTAATAGATTTATTCAGAGAGGATTTGCCATTCTCATGGATGAGCTGGAGTTCAAACCCTGGTCTCTTGGAGTCCTAATCTAACTATCCAACCACTAACCCATGCTGGCTCATGCAAGTGATATTTCAGTATAAACCAATGAAGCTGAGGCTATGGAGCCACAAGGTTGCATGGAGGAAAAAGAGTTTATTGTGCATAGAAAGAGCTGTTCTTTTTCACAAAGATAATGGCATAGTCACTTTCAACAGACTCTCATTCAGGCAAGGGCAACATCAACACTAATCAAACTGCATTTTGATCCACATTTGCACAGTTCCATTTGTGTGTGTCTTAATGCTGTGCACACTGCTACAGGGTGTCTTCATGTTTGTTCATGCATACATTTTCAAAGCTCAGGGACACAGAAACCTGTTTGCCCTTTCCAGATTAAAGTGTCAGCCCCACTAGAGAAAATAAACTGACCCTGGCTTACTTTCAGATCAGCTGCCAGATAATTTCTGTTTTGACCTTAAACAAAACTAAAACAAACCTTGAGCCAGACACATATGAGGAAATACTCTGAAGTGTTAAAAGAAAGAAAGATACATTACAGTGACTTAGGAAAAGGTTTCAGGCAGTCATTTCATAAGCAAGGAAAATGTTTGATTACAACTATGAGGTGTAAAACAAGGAAAGGTTTTCATTGTGTAGTCAAGAAGCAATGCAAAAGGAGATTGCAACCAGGCTGCTTGTGCTTCCTCATTTGAAGATAACACTGCAATTGAGTGTGGAAGCACATACATATCCATATAAAATGCATAAGATAAGAATATGTTCCATCTTAAGATTGTTATCTCCAGGACTGCAAGAAACCAACAAAAGTCCCAAAGGCAAAAAAACCAAGATATATACCAAAAGAAGAAGAAGAAGAAGAAGAAGAAGAAGAAGAAGAAGAAGAAGAAGAAGGGGGTTATGCCAAAGCAATAAAAACTACCGTGCCCCACCCAACTTCAAAAACAATGGTGTAAGATATATAGAAATATAGAAAGGATTAGCCAAACCCTGGAGCAGAAAAGCCCCTAAAATTACTAAAAGGGTAAAAGTACCCCACTAAATCTCATGCCAATAATGAAAATATGTTAAAAGGCATAAAAAATCAAGGGCCAAATTTATAAAAGAATAACAATGCCCGTAAAAAAAACACTTGTAGTTAAAAAAACAACAACAAATTACTAAAAGGGTACCATTTACCCCACTAAAGGATCTGCAGATGCAGAAAAAGGTAAAATGAAAATTCATAAACCAAGGCCAGACGCGTTTCGACTCTTGTCTTCCTCAGTGGCCTATGAACATTTAATTTATATATATGTCTATTACACAGCTCACACAATGTGACTCTGCACCATTCCAAAGAAATAATGTGCTTCTCCTGTTTCCAGAGCCTCTTATAAAGCCAACCAAGCTGGTGATGAATCTAATCCAGTCAAGACTTAATACAAAAGGAAAACCTTAGAATGTGGAAGGGCGGTTAACAATTCCAACCAAACAATAGGCCTTTATTTTATTATTATATATAAGCCCACCAGGGATTCAGATTTCTAACGGTAACTCCCTTGTTGTTTAACCATTCATAGATATTTCATCTTTAGATTTATATATTTGTAGATATTTCATCTACTCAATGTAGGACAATAGTTCAATTAGATTCTGCTACTACTCTTAGCTTCTCTAGTCCAGATCAGCCAGACTAGTGGTGGGAGATATCCTGTGAAGACTTAAGAAAAAACTAAGGGAAAACCTAGGGTGTGGAGAGATATTTGAAAAACTCAAATTAGCCAGTTCACATTTTCATTTAAACCAACTGGTGATTCAGATTTCAAACGATGAATCCACTTCAGTTCCAGTAATTGTAATTGTTTTATGTTTTTAATGTTTGGTATCCCGTCTATGCACCAAAATTTGAATGAATTGAAAGTATGTTGCTTATCCAAGAAGTGTTTAACCAATGGAGCCTCCATTTTATGATTTTTAATGCAACTTCTGTGTTCGACGATTCGGGTACGAATTTCCCGGCTGGTACAACCCACGTAAAGGAGTTTACAAGGGCATTCAATTATGTATATAACATTCTTACTTGCACATGTAAAGAACTTATATATATCATAACTCCTCCCGTCTGCAGTATTCATGAAACATTTTAAATTACTGCTATGTTTGCATACCAAGCAATGTCCACAGATGTAATGTCCCTTGACATTTGGATTATTTTGTATAGTTGGAAAATTAAAGTTTGCTCATACCAATATATTCTTAATGTTTTGAGTACGTCTATGGGCAAACATCGGTTTGTTTTTATATCCGGGTATATTCTCCAGCAAGTACCAATGTTTCAATATGCTTTCCTTGACCCTCTGTGTATGTGTGTTAAAAGTTAGTGGTATAACCACTCTTTCAGGTGCTTTCTTGGGTCTGGAATCAAACAGAAGTTTCTTTCTATCCAACTTTCGAACTTTATCTTGTGCCTCTTTTATAACCTTCAAGGGATATCCTTTCTTCAAAAACTGGATGCATGTAATATTCGATTCCCTTTCATATCCCTCCAGTGTTTTGCAATTACGTCTAATACATAAAAACTGTGAATATGGAAGGTTATTTTTAAGAGGTGTTGGATGATAGCTGTCATATCTTAAAAATGAATTGACATCCTTTGGTTTTCTATACAAGTTAGTTTCAAATGATCCCCTTTTTAGTTGAATGTTTATATCGAAAAAGTTCACTGTACTAGAGTTATAAACCATATCAAATTTGATGCTTCCATGGATTCCATTAAGGAAAACTAAAAATTGTTTCAGAGAAGATTCAGAACCCACTCATACACAAAATATATCATCTAAGAATCTTTTCCACGTGTTTATATGGGGGGAAATAACACATTGTTCAATATATGGGAACATTCGAAATGGTCCATGTACAAGTTACATGTCTAATTAATATTGAATTTTCATATTTTCTTGCAGCAAATCTAAGGAAATATTTGATATAGAACACAAAACAGCTAAATACAACATGGGGTCTCATACATCAGAGCATTTTGAGAGAACCTCTGTTTTCCTTGTTGAAATCCCCCTTTCAACTGGAAATTTAAAGAGCTACAGTCTGTGTCAAGTTGGATGGCATCAAGCACTGGTGAGATCCATAGAAAACCCTGGCAGATGTCCATATCAGCTTGGCACCACAACAGAGGCTTTGAAAAGGGATCTATGTAGTATTTTTGTAACTCAGTGCATTCAGGATGAGCTTTCACATCACTTAACATTCACTTTCATCCTTAATGAGCATGCAAAGCTTAATTAGGGAGTCAAACAAGTGGACTGAAAAATCTGACAGTGGCTTATAACTGTTAGGTGCTTCTGCATGTATATGCAAAACAAACAGCCCAAGATTCATTTAGTACTAAAAACATTAAGTGTTTTAGACATCATGACTCAATCTGTTGAGTGATCACTGCTAGTAAAAACAACAACAACAACAAAAAACAACAACTGTGAGACTTTAAAATACTTACAATGATTCTTCAGACTCTTCTTTACTGACACCTGAACTGAATGAATGCACATTTGAAAATGACAGTCAACATTTTTCCTTATGTGTATATTAGAAGTGGTGTAGTGTATTGGTTAAGGGAAGCAGTCAGGAAGTCCCTAGTTTGATTTTCATTTCTTCTGAGAACTCACTAGATAGAATCAAGCAAGCTTCCCTCTAACAGCTTTACCCCCACCTCTTCAGTAATGGGATGATAACAACACTGCCCCTTATGGGTTTTTTAATATAAGGATCACAGCTAGAAAACATATGAATTAAAGGGCCATCCCAGAGGTGGGACATGTGCAGGCTGTATGCTAGCCATAGGGGACTTTTAAACAGTACACCCAAATTATTGCTTAAAATAATTCATCCAATAATGGATACTTACACTTCAAGAGGCCTCCTGGGGGTGTAATTCTTCATCTAAACATTATTACCTCTCTCTCGCACACAAACACCTTAGCTAGATGCCAACTATCATTTTTACTATACTGAAAATGTTAAGTTGCTTCCAGTTTTGTAAAGATGTTGTGGCACACAAGCGTCTTGGGTGTGTGGGGAAAAGGGTTGGATGCCATCCCTAGAGTCTTTGAAGACACCTACTTCTGCACTTTACCATGGGCAAATAAACTTGAGTCACCAAGGCCTCCCTGCCCTGCCCTTGGCCTCCCCCATCAAGCTTATTATCCCACCTCCAATCTTGCAGGGATTAGGGGTTTTTTTGAGCAACCACACCATCATTAGTGACAATAAACTCTTCTAAAATCCTTCTTACTGCAGAAAAGTGTTTTCCCTCCACATGGTGGCACAGCTGAATGTTTTTTTATTCCCGTCACACATACACCATGCAAACAAATGGAAGAAAGAGGAAAACAGATGAAACACCACTCTTTCACCATGCTTGCATTCAGTCTAGAACTTTGCCAACTCTGCTTTTTCACACACTCCCATTAAGATTAATCAGAAATATAACTAAATTTGGTGGCTACTCTTGCCACATCATGAAGTTCCAGAAGTCCATGAATGGTTTTGTTCTAGAGATGAAGCAAGCAAAATTGCTACTAACTTCTGCAAAATTATTTCCACTCATTGCCTTTGCCTAAGAACTGGAATAGATGACAACTCTGTCTTTGTTTGTGTGAACAGGACATTAAGCCTGGATGTCTTTGGTTAGCAATCTCCTTTATGTTGTTACTAGACCACAATACCTTCTCTGTTATCTATGTATGGCAGGCTTTTAATTATTGTCTATTTTTCCCCCAGCTGAATTACGTGACAGCTGAGACCATGCATTATTTGAATGTCAATTGCTTTAAAATCAGCATTTTAATGATACCTAATAAATTAATACTCCCCCCCAGACGTTAGATGAAATGAGACGTGAGAGTTTTCAGCACCACTAATCAAACTAAGTAGCTGTTCCCTTATATAACCTGCCTTGCCTGTGCCTGCAATGCTTAGTACTGCAGTATGCAAAACTGTTTTTCTAGATAAGGGATAGGAACCTTGCTCTCACCTTAGTTGGGTCCTGAGCACAGTCCTTGGTGGAGCCCCTCCCAGTCCACAATGCTTTAAAGCAGGGGTAGGCAACCTTTCCCCTTTAAGGGCCGAGGGACTTCAGCTCCCAGAAGCCTCAGCCATGTTGGCCAATAGTCCCATGTTGGCCAATAGCTCCTGGGATTCTGGGAGCTGAAGTCCCTCGGCCCTTAAAGGGGAAAGGTTGCCTACCCCTGCTTTAAAGCATTTTTGAAGCCAGAAAAGCAGTATTGCATATCTAGAGAGCTCAAGGGGTGTAATTCTCTATTTAATTGTTATCCCATTCCCTCATGCACATGTATCTTTTTGTTGTGTGCTTTCAAGTCATTTCTGACTTATGGGGACCCTAAGATGAACCTATTACCATTTTCTGGGGCTAGAGCAGGGGTAGGCAACCTTTCTCCTTTAAGGGCCGAGGGACTTCAGCTCCCAGAAGCCTCAGCCATGTTTGCCAATAGTCCCATGTTGGCCAATAGCTCCTGGGATTCTGGGAGCTGAAGTCCCTCGGCCCTTAAAGGGGAAAGGTTGCCTATCCCTGGGCTAGAGTGTGTGACTCACTTAAGGTCACACAGTGGGATTTCCATGGATGGGTGGGGGATTGAGTCTTGGTCTCCAGGGTCTTAATCCAACATTCACACCACTACATCACAATGGCTCTCACATATTCTTATTTAGACTTTACAGTAATATTGGGAATTGGGCTAGGCTAGTGTAGTCTACGGAGGCCCAAGGGTGGGTGGGAAAGGGTCCTATTCCTCTTCTAGAATTTCCCAAGCAATTATTGGGTGCACATTGAGGGACTAGGAACAAGATTATTAGAGGAACTAAACAATTTTTTCCTCCAAATCAGTATGGTCTGCCACAAATTTTACATCCCATTTGTAATTTTTATCAGTTATAATGAATCAACATGATCCACAAGAAGCTGATTGGTTAGCAATGGCAATAATACCAAGTTCAGCATCCTAAATTAATAAGCAAGTGGAAATAAGTGGAAATAATTGTTAAAGGAAAAAGAGAGAGTACAACCTCTCATCTGGATTACTGCAACACACTCTACATGGGGCTACCCTTGTGCCTAACCCGGAAACTACAACTGGTACAAAACATGGCAGCCAGATTAATTACAGGAACATCTAGGAGGGAGCACATAACACCAGTGCTTAAATCCCTCCACTGGCTGCCGATTAGTTTCCGGGCACAGTACAAGGTGTTGGTTTTGACCTTTAAAGCCCTACATGGCTTGGGTCCATCTTATCTTAGGGACCGCCTCTCCCCGTATGATCCCCCACGTGCCCTGCGGTCCTCTGGCAGGAATATGTTACAGCCAATAAAAACCAGGCTGTCTCAGACCTCCCAGAGGACATTCTCTGCTACCGTCCCCAGACTCTGGAATGGCCTGCCGGATGAAATCCGTCTTGCTACTACTCTTGCTGCTTTCAAAAAAGCAGTAAAGACGGATCTCTTCTGACAAGGCCTTTCCAGAATGACAGCTGTTATAGGGAGATGAGTCTTTATCTTTACTTGGTTGACACAACTGATCCTTTGTTGTCATTTTATTGTTTTAATTGTACTGTCATGTTTTAATTATTCTTCAGTTTAATTCTGTTTTAAGGGGTGGGAGGGTGGATCATGGGAGAAGGGAAGTTTTTAACTTGGCTTGTTTTAAATGTTGTAACCCACCTCGATTGCCATGCAGAGGGGTGGGTTATAAATAAAATTATTTATTATTATTATTATTATTATTATTATTACAAGAAATGCAAAAGAAAGTTAATATTTTTTGTTTATGAGTATTACAGGGCCACTTTAATCTCTCCTTCAAATACTTCCAAAAACATGGTTATTCCAAATTGAATTCTATATTCAGAATTCCATGCCTGGTAAACACAATTCTTTTGTTCCCTGTTAGGTTTAACATGCTTTCTGTTTATTATTGTATCACTGAGGTCACTTGTGATTCCCAGTAATGTCATATTATTTGGTACAACTTTGAAACATTGGTAAATTCAAAGGCATATCAGGCTTTAAGAGGCTTCCTATCTCAATAATACAATCCAAATAAGATGGTTAATTATTAAATGCAGGCAAGCTGACAAAATAAAAAATGCATAGCACCTCTATACATGCCTGAATGTGGTGTGTGTGTCCATCTGTCTCCTTCAAAGTTCAAAAACCATGAAGCCTTGGATATTTGAGGGGAAAACTATTGCAGTTATTTGATTATTAAAATACAGGTTTGATGTTAAAGTGCATTAATTAATTGCAATCATTGTAAATATGTAGTCTATAGCACTGTTGAATCTATAGATGACATATGCCAGGTTTTTCAGGAGCAAAGGGATTCTTCTTTCAAAAAAAGAGAAAAGTCTCCAGAAGAGGAAGAAAACATGGTTTTCATCTAAATGCCTGTAGCTAGTTTTGGCTATTGCTCTAGAAAATTTTCGCTTCTTCCCTTTCCACTGCCTGGAAGTTCTGCAATTGTATAACCTAATTCCCCACGAATCTTCCCTTTGCCTGATTTCAAGATTGTATATATACTTGCATGTTTATGTGTGTATATATGTGTGTCTGTCTGCACATACATGAGAATTCCTGTTGTCTGGTATGTGGGGGGAAGAGAGTGTGGTGAGAGAAGTGTTGAATGGGCAGGAGGGGGTGATGGGAGAAAGAAAGAAAAGCCAGTAAACAATAGAGCAGAAGATATGGTTGCCATATTGTCTAAATGGCTAGGCTTTCCCTGAATTCAGACCATGCCCTCCAGTGTCTGTTTACACCATTATCTGGCCTTGATTCCCAGCTGAGGTCTCTGTCTCTAAGGGGCTTTGCAGATGGCACTTTGCACTGTCTTCAAGCCAAGGAAGGGGAGGGGCAGCCGGACGCTGGGTGCCCCATCCCCTTCCTGAGGATGTCATCGGAGTGCTCCACATGATGGGTGATCCGATGATGTCCTTCCAGCTCAGCGTCTGGACATGCTGAGCCTGAAGGAACGGAAAAGAGCCGCATGGCGGCTCTTCAGGCGCCCCTTTCGCAGCTTGTGGAAGGAGCACTATTTTAGCACTCCTTTCCCAGGCAGCGAAAGGGAGGATCGGGGCCGAGGCATGGGGCAGCCTTGGCCCCAATCCACCATTTCCCAGGGTGGCCCACGGCCGCCCATCTGCATCCCCCCTAAGATCCTTTTGCAATTCTGAAATGGCTCTTCTAATTCTTTTTTTATCACTGTTTGCTTGCTTACACACTGCACATGCTTTGGGCAGGCTTCACATGTCTGAGTCTGACATCTTTCACTGATCTGAAATTTCTGCTTTTAGCTCTTTCTTTGCTTAACCTCTGTTCCAAATTTTGCAAATGTTCATTGTGATGACTCAAGCAGGATCACAAACTCTGTGGAAATGCCTTCCTGGAAAAGCTGTACCTGTTTGAATATTTGACCCTCTTGCAGCTATCAAAGGCATAGGAACCCTATGAGGTGGGGGGAGGATCATTTTTAGAAAAGAAAAAAGAATAGTGACCACAAGAGTACTAAATATATCTGAAACTGCAGATTGTGAACTTGCTCAATACATTAAAAGAAAACTCAGATTTCCATCTATAAATGAGTGATTCTCAGTGAAAAATTAATCATGTGTGTATGTGATTGCTTTTGAAACCCACCACATGAACTGCATAATAAGGATATAAATTGCAGAATATACAGATGACTTTATTTGGGGACCTAGAACGTTGCAACTCTAGAAAAGAGAAAGATAGACATGGGTGGCAAGGAGATGTGGAAAGGCTGAATGAGTACTGGGCTGAAGGACAGAAAGATTAGCTGAAAAGAAAAAGGAAGAGGAATGCAGAGGAAAGGGGGTTCTAAGAAGGTTCCAGCTCATGAAAAGCTGTACAGGTTGGAGTCAAAGAAGAAAAAGTCGAGAAAGAGAGAAAACCTTTGTGTATGTAAATATGTATGTTCGTGCACATGCATGTGCACAATAGAACAGTGTACAACAAAACAGCATGAGAAGCAGGAGTTTCTAAGGTGAAGCTGGTGTAGGCTGAATGAGCACAAACATGACAGAAAGGGAAAAAAATAAGGGAGTATGAAGACAGAAGTACAAGGGTACTAGGGTAGAGCTGGGACTTGTGGTTTTCTGAGTGCTTTTGCTAGCCACTGTTAGAAATATATCAGTTGACCCATTGCACTGTAACTCTGCTTTCCTCAAGTATGATATAACTTTCCGTTCAATTCATCTTTATTACAGTCATAGATGAGCACTGGTAAAAAGGGGATACAGAATAAAAGAAGGTCAAAACAAAGTAAAAGCACAGATTAAAAATAGTATTTAAAATATCCTTTTAAAATCCCAGTGTGGCAGGGCAAGATTGGTACTAGCCTACTGTGGAGGTCATTGCCTGACAGATTTTAATTGAAGCTTCACAGAAACTGGCAACATTATATGTTATATCAGGGTTGGTGTTCAAAAGCAACAAAAAAGTGTAAAATTTACTGATGTGTCCTTGATGTTTATACAATAAAGGTGAAATAAGGCTGAGGCTGAGAAAGCATGAAAATGAGCACTGGAGTAATATGTGCTCTATTGTCTCTATTTGGCCAGAGACACAGTGGCATAATCTGTCTGAAAAGGGGATCTTCTTGTATCAGCCTTCAATGACAGCTGGGGAAGGGCATGGCATCATGCCAAAATAAAGGCTCTCTGGTATTTTTGTACTTCAAATACCAAAACACTTTAACTGTTGCTAAATATGCCAGAGGTGACGCCAAGTATCTGCTGGAGTCAATAACAATAAAATTTGGGGCTCTAGCTAGGTCTAGCTGTTGCTCTTTATCTATCACCCGTTGTTTGATGGTTGCTTTAGCCTTTTCATATCCCATGCTGAGCAAAAGATCTGAAGAGAAGCCCACTGAAGAAATTTGAGTCATCACCGTCTGTTTCCATGTACACTGGAATTCATCATTTAGGCTAAGTGGAGCAAGGGCAGTGGGGAAAAGGGATATGATTTTAAAAACAAAACAAAACTGAAAGTCAGCATTATGTTTCCACTATTCCTTGTGACTCACCACACCATCTGATGAAGGAGATTAGGGTTGGTCATTCATGAAGTGGAAGAGTGGTTTAAGGAGCAATCTACAGACTTCTACAATAATCGTATTTGGAGGGTCAAGAAATTCTGGGGGAAATGTGTAAAGCTGGATGGTGACTACGTAGAGATAAGTTAACAATTACAAATCAAAACAAACTTTCTGACAATTTTTTTAAAGGTGATTAATAAAACCTTATGGTAGCCCCTAGTATCTGATTATTATTATTTTTGCTCATAGTAGAGAAGACAGATAATGTGATGAAATGTGTATCAACCCATCCTTCTAAATATTTTTAAAATAATTTTAATCCTAAATATAATGATGGATAATTCAATTTCTCAAACTCAAACTGAAACAGCATAATTAACAGTTTAACCTCTGCATTTTATCCTGTACAAGCTGCGGAGAGAGTTACACAGATAACTGTTAGCTAAAATGCAAAATCCTGCATTATGAATGTTGTTTACCATTAATATTCCCATTTCCTGTTAATATGAGCAGAAACTTCAAGAATAAACAATATGTTATACTAGTTCCTAATGCTGTGGTCTTTTAAAAGATGAAAACTAATTTGCATGCTTCCCACTGAGATAGATCAGGATATTTAAAAATTAATTTGCTTTGAAGATTTAAAGATATTTGAGCCTTTGATGATTCCTTAAAATTTCAGATTGGTTTCATTTTGAATCAAAAGAGTTTGAAATCTTATCCAAGATTATCTTTTAGCACAAGAAGCGGGGACGACAGCTTAAAAATTATGTCTGTCGCCAAATGTTTCTGGAGTACAGCCATATGTACAATTTGTGAGCTATTGCAATGTTTCATTTTCATTACATGCAAATGCAGATGTAAAAATGCTACAATATAGGTAGTGAAGATTAATTTGATTCAGATAGTTGGCACTGACAAAACCAAAGTGTTTAAAAATACATGTTCAAATGCGAGAAAGAGAAATATGGATGTTAGCTAAATGCAAGTACAGCTTTGTGAAGCACATCCTTTGCAAGTGCATTATAACCTCTGTTGAGTCTTAGGGTAAGTACACACAACATCCATCAATATAAATGAAGGAAATGCTTCATGTTCTTAAGCCAAAGGAAGACTGCCAAGCCAAATTGTTGGAAGAATTATGCATTGCATTCTCCTGTCTCCCTCACTCTCTCTCATTCTAACTATCATATGACTTTGGTCATTGAATCTTGGAGGCAGTTTAACAGCTCTCTCTGAAGATTCTAAACTGCTAGTAACTGCAGTCAACAGTGCGTAAGCAGTAGCTTGTCCCATGTTCCTGCTATCTAAAGATAGTGAGATTTATCTCTCTTTACCCAAACCATCTCCAGTTATGTGAAGTCGTAGGCTTTCATGGCCAGCATCCATAGTTTTTTGTGGGTTTTTTGGGCTGTGTGGCCATGTTTGAGAAGAGTTTCTTTCTGATGTTTCACCAGCATCTGTGGCTGGCATTTTCAGAGAATGCTAGAATGGAAGAGAGTGAAGATGCCAGCCACAGATGCTGGCGAAACGTCAGAAAGAAACTCTTCTAGAACATGGCCACACGGCCCGAAAACCCGACAAAAAACATCTCCAGTTAGATTAGGTTTTAGTTATTTTATGTACATATTTATTAAAGTCATTATTGTTTGTTTTAAAACTGCAAACTATATGTTTGCCCTTTTTTGAGTTAGTCTTTATTCTTTACAAAGACAGGTTTAAAATAATAGTCTGACCCACACTTCTGTTGCTCTACTAATGAAAGCTGGACTCTTAACAAGTTTAACTTTCATATTTGTGTATTTTTGTTTCCCTTTAAAAGGGTTAACACCCTGGGGAACTAAAATTGCACCCCACACAAATGCATGCTGTGAAACAACTGGACCACATCGTTCTTCTTCTCATATGGCAGATAAACAAATCAACTGTTATTTTTGTTATCAAGGGGCTACAAAAATTGGCAATGTCACATCCAATCTGTCCAAAAGATTTACTTAGTCAGTCCCAGGACCTAATGCTCCACTAAAACCTTTTGGAGCAAACAATTTACAATTAATTTTTTTCTACTTATGAAAGCTTAGTTTAGACATCACATCACAATGTAATTTATGTTTACTTTCGCTGAAAGCCGAAACCATGGTTTGAGCTTATGAGCAGAACAATAGGTAGCATTCACTTATTTATAACAAAATATTATTCCTGCCTTACTCAAGAAATGTCCGGTCAATGTAGTTGACAACAGTTTAATGTAAAACTGTAACAAAAGTGTTTAAAATATAATAAAATATTTTTTAAAAAAAGAATAAAAGCAACAAAAATAAAAACAGTTTGTTTAAAATGCCCCAATTTGCCCATCAAAAATAAATCTGTCCTTGAGGCATGTTTAAAAGAGGAGTCAGACCCATCTATATGAAGAGGTTGTTCATACATATACCTGGGTTTTGTTGGTCAGTTCTTCCCATTACTAATCGCTGATCATGAAAGTATTTTTTTTCCTTGGAGCTTGTCCAACATCTAAGGACCCATGTTTCAGGGTTGGTGTTCTGTACCCATAATCAAAAAGGCCAGGTTTAGAGCTGTTTATATTTTTGCCCAATCTCTGATTGTTACATTTCATTTTAGGTCTACTGTTGCCTCCATGGTGTTGTGACTAGAGCATCTCAATTCAGAGATCAATATAAAACAAATTTTAAGCTTCCCTGGATATGGTGGGACATGTGATTTCTTAAATCAACTACTTTTAACAGGTGCTGTTACCTAACCACAGAATTCAGTGCTGCACTGTGGTATCCACACTACTGAGGGGTCATCCAGACATCCATTTTTTTAGCGTAATAATGCAAATAAGCCGTAATAATAATGTAAGGGCTAGCATCCTGCGTAATAATGCAAATAATTCTTGCATTCTGGGTTTGTTATTCACACTTTTTTTTTTTTTTTAGTGGAACCACATCTCTTCACATCTCCCCATGTTTTGTTGCTCAGACGTGCTCACCAGCCCTATGCCTCTCTTCCCAGGGTGCCAGCAACCCCTGTACCAAACTATCTCCAGCTGAGCATTTCAAGGCAGTACAATGTCTCCCACTGTTCCCTGGCTGCAGCAGCCAAGAGACAGTGTGTGTGTGAGGGGGGGAATGGTACCAATTATCCTGGGTTAAGTTTTTTTTTTTTTTTGGGCAGCCCCCACAACTGAATCAAGTGCATTCAGGATGCATGTGGACAACAGAGATTCAACCTGGATTCATCCTGGATTGTTTTTACTGTCTGAATGCCCCCTGAAAAACACATTGGCAATAATCCTGTATCAGAAGATAGGGGGCATAAAGTTTCACACAGACAGAACTGTGTTCTGTCTCCAGGCATTTATTTCTTAAAATCTACCTGCCTCTTGCTGTTCATGACCATGTAGTAGGTAGTGGAGGGGGAGCAGCATGTAACCACAACAATAATGTCATCCTCCAGGACTTCAGAAGACCACCAGGATGTCTTTATTGTTTCCAGCCTAGCTACAGAGATACAGCCTGATGCTTCTCAGTTGTAACTCCTCTACTGGCCACTGAATGGTCATGTTGAGCAGTGTCTACAGAAGATACATGGATTTTAAGGGGGTGGAAGTCATTACACAAAGGAGGTAAGTAGTTCCTTCCTCCACAACAAACCCCCCCCCCCCATGTAGCATAGCATCACTAACAGGATGCTAGCCCTTACTTTGATTTTATAGGATAGAGTGGGTGTTCCAACTGCCTTGAGGTCAACAAAAATGAAGAGATCATTGTAGCTATTGTGATTTTTGAAGTTTAATTGGGAAAAATCGAATAGCATAAGCCAGGAGAATGAAAACCCTAAAAACAAACCCCCTCCAACTCAATTTGTCATCATGATTATTTTATCATTGATGTTTGTTTTAGCAACTCCTTGCTTATCACACTTTCCCAGCTATAGTGGAAATTGATTATAAATGGAGAAAAAATATGCAACTGTCAATTTCCAAATTCTCCTCTGGACAAAAACAAATCTTTCCATGACAAACAAAATTTCCATTGGCAGCATAAATGGAACTGGGGTCTGTTCAGATCCCATGCATTCCAAACTCATCTTCACCTCTGACAGCCATGCCAGTAGTGTAAATCTATTCAAATGCTGTGCATGTTTACTCAGAAGTAAGTCTCACTTTTATCCGTGGTGCCCAGTAATGTGCATGGAATCACTGTTGAATTTGCTAATGAGTCTATGGTGCAGTCAAATTTAAATTCTTTAGTACTGTTAAATTCCCTATGTTCAACTGGCTACAATGTACAATCACACAGTCTTAAAGCACTGGGAGAACAAATCAGTAGTTTTTCTGAAAAGCATTCCAGATGTAATTTCTCACTGAAATCATTTTGGAAGAGGTATCAGTGTCAGCATGACAATGCTTTCCCCCATTTCAGCCATAACAACTCAGTGAAGGGGGAAAATATGCTTTTGACTAATTAGTAAAAGTCATGAGTAAGCAAACAATGGATTATTAAAGCTTCAGCCCATATTACTATGTTGTTCCTGTGGATTGTTTTAATTTCTGATGATGCCTTTCTAACTGAAATATTCTGTTGTTTAAAACATTTTAGCTAGTACTACTCAGGGGTTAAAAATCAAACAAATCCCATTTATTTTAGTGCAGGGGTAGGCAACCTTTCCCCTTTAAGGGCCGAGGGACTTCAGCTCCCAGAAGCCTCTTCCATGTTGGCCAAGAGTCCCATGTTGGCCAATAGCTCCTGGGATTCTGGGAGCTGAAGTCCCTCGGCCCTTAAAGGGGAAAGGTTGCCTACCCCTGTTTTAGTGCATCTACTCCAGGAAGGATTAACATTAAATTTAGCACAATAAAACAGCCAATGACAGTCACAAAACTATAAGATGAACAAACACTACAAAAGTGCCTGGATTTTTTTTTTTTAATGTACTGGCGTGGCATTAAAAACCATCATGATGATCACAGTCAATCGCCCATGCAGAGGACGTCATTCTGGATACAGTGATTCTTGCTTGTGTACCAGTTTTAGAGCTGAGCAAAATTTTGGTGAGCTTTAATTTTTGTGTGTAACTTTGTATATTAAGCAAAGAAAAGCAGCTCGATTGAGCAGCTAAACAAGCAGTACAGGAATGCCTCACAAATTCAGTCTTACCAGCACCCTTTCCTACTACACAAGTATAGGACTGTGATTCCACTCTAACTTGAATTTGCAGTTAAGGGAAGGGAATTCAGAATTGTCATGCTTCACCACATTACAAACTCCTAGAATTTGTAGGATGCAGACATGGCAGTCAATTTGGAATCATAACACTATCACTGTGTAGTGTGAAAGGGTCCCAGGTCATCTTACTCACTTCCTTCTCATGAATAAAAATTCTAAGTGGCACATCTATGCATAAGACAACAGGAAGTGCAACAACAACAACAACAACAACAAAAAGCACAAAATGAATTCTCTTGGCTCAACTCTCTCTTAAAGCTACTTCTGCCAACATGGAAAACAGAACACCCTCACTTGAACTCCTTGTACTCTTTTTCAGGTTGAATAGCTATTTTCACTTTCAGGCTGCTTAAATCTGAGTGTTCCTTCTAACCTTGGAAAGTGTCATACAGCTCAAAGAAGGAAATATATTCAGTTGCCATGGAATGTGCTGAATGACAACTAGGATTCTCCACCCCCCCATCAAGAAAACATTTAATGCATTAAGTTACCGTACATTTGTTAGATTCAATTATTCCCACCAGCAAGTTCTTAATCAACACAAAGTGCTAACATCTGCTGTCACAATTGTAACCAACTTGGAACAATGACAACAAAATCATGTTTATGCAATGCTTCATCCCTCCAAATAAACACACTCCAAAGTATACAGTGATGCTCTGAAGGAAAAATAGCCCCCGCCCCATCTTTCTCAACATAACCTTTGCTTAACTTGACAGGACTACATTAGTATCACATTTGTATACTCTTGACTGGGACTGTGTTGGCTTGTTCTGTCGACACACCCTCCTGACCCTCTTTGGATGAAAGACACTTCAATATACTGATAGATGTGGACATATTGCAGAAAAAACATCTTGTTTTATGGTATATTGTAGTTTGGATAATCAATATGCAAAGGGATCTTGTAAAAACTTTGAGGAATGTCATCTAAGGAAGCAGATTCAAGTTTACAAATGCTCATGCTACCATCTTCTTTCTTTCAATTAGTCTCAAAGGTGCTACAAGATCCCTTTGCATAAAGAGTGGTGAAATGAATTAAGCTGTGGCCCAACTTATCCAGCCAGCCATCTCTAGCAACAGCTAATTGTGTCTAAAATTTCCTTTTAATTATAAGCATTAGGAAACCTTAGGTGGATGGTTATTTTATTTAATTTTAAATTGAATTTTGTTCTTTAATAAAATCAATAAAATTTGAGTTTTGATAAAAGAGAGATTAGATGATAAGAATTCAGAACTGGTAAGTATATTGTTGAAAAATGAGAAGTTATTATCTAAGGTTTATAAATATTTGTTAAAAATATATACTGAAGATGAGACTATAAAGGAGAACATGGTAAAATGGGCTAAAAATTCAATTATAATCTAGATATAGAGCAATGGGAAAAGACATGGGGAAAAAAGATTAAGCCATACCAGAAGCCAAGATTTAAGAGAAAACTATTATAAAATATTCTATTGGTGATACTTGATACCTGAAAAAATAAATAAGATCTATGGTAATGTCAGTAACAAGTGTTGGAAGTGTCAAAGAGAAAAAGGTACATTATATCATCTATGGTGGACATGTGATAAAACAAAAGATAGGTCCCACAATTAACAATATATTAGGTATAAGTGTAATAATAATTTTTTTATTATTATTTAATACCCCGCCCCTCTGAGCGCAATCGGGGCGGCTTACATAATAAAATTGTCAACAGCAATTAAGAACAATTATCTCCCCCTCCCCATAACTAATGAATAACCAGAGATTTTTTTTTTGTTAAATATGATGGATGAACAAAATGAAAAAAAAAGAAAAAAAGAATAGAAGAATATTATTTTACATGAGAACAGCAGCCAGGATGGTCTTTGCTAAATACTAGAAAAAAGAGAACATTCCAGAGATAGGGAATTGGGAACTTAATTCAGTGGAATTAACTGAAATAGACAGATTATCTAGAAGTCTTAACTATGAAAATTCAAGAAAATACTTAGAAGAGTGGGAAAAAAATATAGAATATCTTAGTAATAAAAGAAGAGAGGCTATTAAATTAAAATATCAAAAAGAGTGAAATAATAGGTATATATATCTAGAGATACTTTATAATTTATAGTTGGAAAAAAGAAGGAGTCAGCACACCAGGAAATACAAATTTATTTGGAAAATTTATAAGTAAATACACTTATGTATATATTAGTTATATAACACCTGAACAAAATATATTTAATTGTTATATATTTCTGTATATGATAAATGATATCATAAAGAAATAAAGAATAATAAATGAGATATTACATAGAAATGTGGGATCAAAGAGAGAAATAAAGAAAAACGGGAATATGACAAGAGAAGACAACAGAAATATAGAAAGAATGTATCAGATTGTTGGAGAGTAGGAAGTCATTCTGTCTTTTATTTTGTCTGTATATATATTGAAAATTTTTGTATAGGATGGTGGATATTTATGTGGGTGTCTAGATTTGTAATTTTGTATTATTGTCATATTTTTGAGTATTTTATTAAAATTTTTGAAAATATAAAAAAAATGAGTTTTGATCTTTCTCTGTTTATTAACTATGTCCACATTTAGTTGGTTTGGTTACAAAAAAGTAACATGCACCCTTCCAGATATTATTGGACTAAAACTTCCCCAACATCTCACCACTGATTATGCTGATTACAACTAATGGGAGCTGCAGTCCAACCACATTTGTAGATCTACAAGTTGCCCACCATTACAGTATAGATTGAAATCCATCCCTAGTACTCAAGGTTCAGCTGACCAGAAGAATAAGCCATTTCTTAAATAATGCAGACAGAGGTGACTTTTGGCTGAAAATGTATGTATATCTAAGGCCATTATTCCTTATTCAGCCTGAAGTTAGACATTTCAATCTAGAACAGAGCACATCTCCCTCCCCCCACCCTGTCTCACAAACAGTAATTCCAGATCAAGGAGTGCTCACATTTGTGACCAATGTGACCCAGCCAGACATCTTTCCTTTGCGCTACAATTTTTGCAGACTCCCCCCTCCCCTGAAATCCTTTCCCCCCCCTCTCAGCATTAAGCCATAAAGAAAAGGATTAAAAAACTATGTGTCTACTCCAATAATTTCTGAGAGGTCTCACCACTATTTCAAACCCTAGGGTTGGAATCCTGCCTCACACTGGCATAGATAGCATTATATGAGTAGTTCACTTCCCAGCAGGTTGTGCAAGAATGATCTCCTAACCAGGACTGCATAAGAGGTATAACTATTATGTAGCAGGTGAATTTGTGGCATTGCCACCTGTTGCAGGACCAATGGTGTAATCCAGTTGACATAGTATAACTTTGATAGCTGCAATTTACACTGCACTATTGCTGAATAGAATCACATTCTAGTTCCTAGAGACAATAATACTCGTTAATACCAATGCCATATTCTAAGCAAAAGCATCTCACTATTCTAAGCAAAGGCAACCCATTATAGCCTTCCATCCTGGGTAACCTCTCTGCCAGACAGGTACTGCATGAAGAGATAAGTGTTTCAACTGAGGAATGATGAGATACATGCATAATGTACTGCACTGACTGCATGATATTTTAGAACAATCCTTAGAATTAACAACTTTAGATAAATCTGTTACTCTTATCAGTCACAAGTTTCCTGTGCATATCTTAAGCTCTTCCTCTCACCCATCTCCTAATGTTCTTGTGGTATAATGTAATATTTGTGCTTGCCTAAATTACAGATTGACATAATTATTAATCATACAAAGAGTAACAGAGACCAAGTATGCGACAGCACAATTCATCAGATTTATGACACCTTTTCTTAACACAGTTAAAGAGAAAGCAATTGAAACCTAATAGTTTTTCTGACATATAATTGGTTATTTCTGACTACATTATTACTAAAAGAACCAACAATATATGAA
This sequence comes from Phrynosoma blainvillii, assembly GCA_026167975.1. NCBI lineage: Eukaryota > Metazoa > Chordata > Lepidosauria > Squamata > Phrynosomatidae > Phrynosoma > Phrynosoma blainvillii. The sequence goes on along the minus strand of JANUYF010000001.1, from coordinate 197,228,672 downwards.
ACAACAATTTTCTTGAAGGGGAGCTCACCATGAGAAGTGATAAAATACTCAGCATTCAAATTAATTTCCCCATAAAACTCTCTTACTACAAAGACATTTATGTCTAGATGTGAGTCAACATTAGAGATGTAAAAAGTTATTTTCCCAAATATTTTTATTAAACAATCAAAAACAAAGAGACAAATACAGACATATTTTTCTATATCTAAAACACACACAAGTAAATGACACTTCTAATGTACACAAAACTTTAAAAGAAAAAGAAAACCTAAAATTGATGTTAAAAGTTCTGTGTTGATTTCACTAGATTTCTCCAAATCAGATACAAATTTTCTTTTCATCCTTGTTTTGTAATTCAAAACTTGGTGTGCTCTCTCCTCCCCCACAAAGACATCAGTGGATATTATGGCATGTACTTTGCCCCCATATGCACTTTTTGATGTACTTGAGTACACATACACAAAAACAAAGTTTCTTTTTAAAAGATACAGATTTTAAATTATTCATATTTGCATATACTGTATATACTCCTGTATAAGTCTAGAAATTTTAGTCAAAAACTCAACCCAAAAAAACAGGGTCAACTTATCCATGGGCCAATGTACTTTAACTCTTTTCAAAAAAGGATCCATCCCTTTCTCTGAGTAGAGTGGCAAAAGGTAAGAGCATCTAAGGAGAACCTAAAAGAAACATTGCAACTCCACTATTTCCTCCACTGTGAAGCTGCTTCTGTGCTTTTTGAATGTCTTGGTGGGAAAACAGCAGTCTGCTTTGGCAACACTCTTCTTTCCTTTATATCCTTTGTTACATGCCCCCAAAATTTACTTTTGACTTATTATATCAAAATATATCAATAATGCTTGTCGTGGCAGCAGCAGCAGCAACCACTATTCCTTGGAAAAGCTTGGAAAACTGAAAAGGAGGAGAAGGGAAAAGAAGAAAAGGAGACAGTATGTCTAATAACTCTGGGGTAGAGTTTACCATTCCAATCTGCCTCCACTCTGTGCTTCTTATCTTCATACATATAATCTAGATTCTGGCCTAAATTTTCTACTGACTAGAGTAGACCTACATGCTGACTTGTTGGCCTCCCTGTTGTTATTTCTTTCATGATGGATTGGCAGTTTACTTCCTATACAAGTATAGGAGTCATGTTGCCCTCCATATGGTGTTGGACTGCAGCTCCCAGCATTCTTCACCATTGCTTGTCCTTAATTGGGCTGCTAAGAGTTGCAGTCCAATGACATCGGGAGAGCTCCAAAATTCTCATCCTTGGCCTATACATAGCATTTAGGCAAACTGTTCCATGAAAAAATGTTGATGGCACTTATAGGCAGCCTGGGAAAGCTGAGCCCTATAAATTGTAGCCAGATGCAAGCAGGTTGTTTAAAAAATCTTGTAGTTGACAATGTCTCATTCAAGATTGACTTCCTCAGCACAGCAAAACAATCTGTCATAGAATCTCCTATTAATGTAACAGTTCTCATCTCAGTTGAGACAGAGGCATCAAGCATTTTTAAAAATCTTCATTTCTAAAGTCAGGACTCTGGGACTAAGCACATGCACATAGCAAGCACAAAAGGAGATTCTGATTGAGCAAAACCAGAAAAACAACCTGTCCAGTGCTATTATGTTTCAATAGTCCATCCAACAAAGTAACATTGACCACAGTTTTAAACTGGCACATTTAAAGCAATGGACAAATATCAGTTCTAATCTAGCACAAAACCTCTCCAACAATGACCAAGAAATGTTGCATTTTCACTGAGGAGATTTTTGCTGGTGTTTCTTCTTTTACTACATGAGAACAAACCAAGTCAGGATTTACATCTCTAGGTATGGTTATAAACTAGCAATCAAATTATGCCAGTTTGAAACCAGTGGTGTCACTAGGGAGGTGAAGGGGGTATAGATCACACCAGGTGACACCCGAAGGGATGTGTGACACCACTGCTCTCCAAACATCTGATTTTGGGCAAATGGTCTGTAAGATGCTGAAGAGATAGTGTGGGTGAGGCAAGGCTCAGTTGGAGGAAAAAGGAGAGCCTCCAGTGTTTTTTAAAAAATAATTTATTTTTTCCCCCCAAAAAAATATAATTTTGCAAATTCTTTTAAAATTTTCTTTAAAAACATCAAATCTTACCAAATTTTCACATTAACCATATGGAACTTTGCACAGGTAAATACATTTAGACTATGTGTATTATATTGTAATTTAAAAGTATAATTTTAATTTTTCTTGTTTTACATTAAGTGATATATGAAAATTGTGATTTATGACTAATTTTAGTACAAGAAACATTATTAAGGATTCTGTATGGTGTGGTATGGAGGAGGTCAATAGGCAGGGGGTAACACCCTGAGTTACTGCATCAAAGAACACCACCCCTAGTGACACCACTGTTTGAAACTATGGTAAAGAAAATTCCAGATGAAATTAATACACTCACCACATTCTTCATTCATGCAATCCTTAATGGAACCCAAGTAAAATTAAAGCACCCCCAGATAAGAATGCTGTTTTGAGAAACACTCTTTGTGGCTGAACCTGTTACTATCTGGTATGTGTAATAAAAACTGTGGTATTAGCAAGTGTAAGAACTCTTGGGTAGCTTTCTAAAATCAATTTTATTAAAATAGAGCTGGCAATTTGCCCATAATAAATAAATAAATAAATAATATCCAGGATTGTATTTCTGTTAATTATGCATAAGGCCAATAAAGGATCTGATCTTATTTTGGTGCAATAAAACATCCTGTTTTATGTAATTTGATTATAAGGATGGGCATCTAACAGGAAGCATTTTAAAGTATTAAAATTTTAATGCTTATTGATAAGATGCCTTGCCAATCCATTTTGTCTGTATAAGAAAGAATGATTCCAATCAAGTCATAATACTTTCACCATTAATGGGGTCAGATGCTTGACACCACCTTTCTCAGCTATCCTTAGCTTAATGTGGCAATCATACATCAGTCTCTTCCCAAAAGAGTATTTACTCTTGTTACTTCAAAACTCTGGAAACTATACCTGCCAGCTATTATTAGGAGGCAGGTGATAGCAACAGAAAGCTAAAAAGCTGATCTTCTTCCAAAGGAAACAAAATGTTGCATCTGAGAAAGCAGACATGTATATTTGTACCTGAAGCATGTAAATGGTCAGTTTGAGTCAACATCAGCCAATCTGATCAACATTTTATATTTAAGAAGACAGTGCAAGAAATCCATGCAATAGATTATACTCAGAGTGAGTCACAATAAGTGCACATAATTTTTGGATCAAGAATCTTTGGACTTACAAGAATTGATGGACAAATTTTCTCATGGAACAAAAAGCACAAGTAGTAAAAATTAAGGTGACGTAATCTGTAAAACATTTTCTATGATTTCATATATTATACTCACTTAGGCTGCATCTGCACTGCAGAAATTATGCAGTTTAATGCTGCTTTAACTGCCATGGCTCTAGCCCAGGGGTAGGCAACTTTTCCCCTTTAAGGGCCGAGGGACTTTGGCTCCCAGAATCCCAGGAGCTATTGGTCAACATGGGACTATTGGCCAACATGGCTGAGGCTTCTGGGAGCTGAAGTCCCTCGGCCCTTAAAGGGGAAAGGTTGCCTACCCCTGCTCTAGCCTATGGAATCCTGAGATTTATAATTTGTTGTGGCACCAAAAATCACTAATAGAGAAGGCTAAATATCTCACAAAAATACAAATTCTAGAATTCCATAGCAGTTAAAGTGCTATGAGCCCCAGCAGTTAAAGTGCGGTCAAACTGCATAATTTCTGCAGTGCAGATGCAGTCGTAAGTGTAAATTCCCCAATAAATATAGACTCATTAAATCAATGGAAACTTCATAAACAACATTTATGAAAAGTCCATGGATTTAATGGGTCTAGTCTAATGGGGACTAAGAACTGGTCTTAAGCCTTACAGCTGAGGTGGGATTCATCAGGTTCAGATGACGCAGGACTGCAATTGACACTTTTCCTTTACAGTTAGTTGTTCTTGCTAGGGGTGCTGAAACTTGCAGTACAACAAGGTCTAGAAGGCAGCATGGCTCCCACCCCACCTTACAAGCAAAGAAACATCCACCTGCATTTTTTTTCCTTGATCTTTCATAGCTGTATCTGCAAAGTGTACATACAATGAATTTTTCAGTACAGGCACACCCCAGTTAACAAAGCCTCTGACAAAGAAATTCTTTTTTGCACCTGCCCAGTCTCCCTTCTTCCCTAACATCTTTGATCTAGCTAAATGCTTTCTTGCAGAATTAGCATTGGGAGGATGGTGAAGGCTGGAAAAACACAGGCTTTTCATTGTGTCAAGTTGCACTAATGTACCTGCAGTAAACAATGAAGCAACACTTGAGCTGAGAAATAATGGGATTCTGCTCTAGCTGTGAAGGCCTGTGAGAGTTTCAACAAGGAAAAAGCCTCCCCCCAACATGTTGGAAGGGGCCGCTAGTTGCACTGGCCATTTGGGGAGGTCAGTGCCATGATTGGTTGAGGCCACAGGAGGTCCCATCCTTTCTGTGGCTCCTGACCAATCAATCCTCCAGCAGCCCCTATAATCTCACAGGACTTTGAAGTCTCATGAGATTCGGGCTAGGATTTAAGGCCTACGTAAAGGCCTCTCTCCATGTGGCTGCAGCCATTACAAGCCAGGCAGCTGAGAGAGGAGGACCTGTGGATCTGCCTCTCTTATTGGTGGCAGCTGGGAGTCCTTCATCCACTGTTTGCCTGGGCCTTGGAGGTAGGGTGATGGGGAGAGTGTGAACGGGGGACGGTTGGGCAGGCGTGGTGAGGCTTAGTCTCCCTAAGGAGTTTGAGTCCCACAAGCACCCTAAACTTGAAAGGAATTTTGTAAATTGGATGATGGGGTTTACGATTTATAGGGGTATGGTTGAGGAAAAGCAAGCCGAGCGCCCCCCTGATTTATCCAAATACCAAGAGATAATTATAAAGGCCTATACTAATTGTCATACCAATTCTCAGGGGTCTGCATGGCTACAATACGATGAACAGTTTCGGATGTGTACTGCCCTTGATCATTCTATCTCGTGGTGCCACTTACAAGCCAAGCTGTGGGCTGATGTGATGGTTGGTGCCTCCCCTTCAAGTCAACGTGACAACAGCTTTGTGCTGATGGTCACTCAGCCGAGAGGGCAATATGAGAGGCAAACCATGGGTGAGAAAAAAGTATCAGGAGTCTGTTCGGAGTTCAATGCAGATAAGTGCAGGAGCCAGACTTGCAAATTCGACCATCCTTGTGGTACCTGTGGTGGGAGTCACCCCAGTTCCTCAAGTTTCAAAGGTAAGTGGGCTGGGACTGGTGCCGCCTCTCAGGATGCCTCCACTGGAGGCCAAGACCCCAACTCCCATTAAGTTGGATGCTTTGGGTAAAACAATTTGTTCATAAAACCATCTCGTTTTTGTGTGACAACCAAGTGGTTGTGCATGTCATCAATTCCCAGAGCTCAAAATCCCCAAGGATAATGTATCTGGTCTGGTCCATGGTGCTCCAATGTTTAAGACACAATGTGCTATTTCAGGCATGACATGTTTCAGGATTACTGAATCCCTTGGCAGATCCTTCTCGCATTTTCAGTTCAACAGGTTTCAGGAGCTTACACTGGAAGCATCAGCCCAGCCCTTGATGGTACCAGCTCATCTGTGGAACCTTGGTGGATAGAGATTGACTGGGCTATTCTTTATTCCATTGCCCCTTCCATGCACAAGCCATACCAGTTGTCGATGTGTGCTTTTAGACAACTTCTTGAGTCTGTGGGTGAGATTGAGGTGTGGCCCCTGGGGCTGGAGATCATACTTCACTTTGAGGTTCATCTTAGATCGGGTGTCCTGTCACCAGTTACCATCAGGGGAAGGCTGGCAGCCCTGGCATTTTACTCCTAGTTGGGGGGAGGTGTTCCCTGACCCCATAGTAGATTTTCAGGTGAGGAGGGCCTTGGAAGGATGGACAAAGGAACTCCCTCCTTCACGTGATACCAATATGCCTGTTTCTGACTTAGTTCTTCCTCAGATTTTGCACTCCATCCAAGCAGTCTGCTGTTCACACAGTGAAATCACCCTCTTCTGGGTGGCCTTCACATTGGCCTTCTTTGCTGCAACCAGGATTAGCGAGCTCACCCCAGCTCCTGCTCAGATACTTTGGAGAGGGCCTTGCTGGTCTCCAATGCAGATTTCAGAGCAGGACCTTGAGATACAAGTCAGGTGTTCAAAGACAGACCAGATGGCCAAGGATCAAACCATAATCTTGTCAGGGGCCCCTATGAATCAGATTTGTCCTGTAAAATTTTTGATGGATTATCTAGGGTTGCGCCCACAGTCTCCCAGTTATTTGTTTCTGCATTCCTTGGGCCTCCCTCTAACACAATTCCAATTCAGGACGGTGCTGCAAGAGGCACTGAAGCATTCAGGCCTCCCAGTGGCACAATTTTCCACTCATTCCTTCCAGATCGGAGCCACCACAGTTGCTGCAGCTCATGGCCTGAGCAGTGATGTGGTGCGGCACATTGGGCATTGGTGCTCTGGGGCCTTTAAGTCATTATTATTATTATTATTATTATTATTATTATTAAGTATTTATACCCTGCTCTTCAGTCAGAAGGCTATCAGAGCGTCTTACAAATGGCTAATTAGACATTTCACCCTCAGGCCAGGGGGATCCTGGGTTCCTATACCAGGGATCTGGGGGCTGGTTCCCTGGTGCTTTAATGTGTTGTTTTTTGTTGAGCAGGTAGATATCATGGAGATGTCTGAATTGTGGGTCACAGCTTGTTTTTTTGGGCCGAACTGCATGCTGTGCAGTCAGGTAGAGGTTGGGATCTGGGTCTGGTGCAGTCTGTGCACATTTGTTGGTTTGGGCGGCGAGGGATGCTATGGGGAGCCCTCGTCCCACATATCATCAAGCTGGCTGCTACTCTTACACATCCTCATGTACTTCTAATTCATCTGGGCATGAATAATTTGGCCAAAGCCCCAGGACTACAGCTAGTCAAAAGGATCATCGCGGATCTCCATGAAGTACGACACCAGATACAGTGTTGCTATGGACTAAGCTCCTGTCACAACAAGCCTGGCCTGGAGCAATGAGTGAATCTGCCATCAAAACAGCTCATCGCTGGGTGAATAGGGGTGTTTTAAAGAGGTTGGACTGTGTGGGGGGCTGATCAATTAGGTTTGAATTGCCACATCTGTACAGGGGCGAGGGGTTCATCTCTCTCTCCCGCAGGCTGTGATCTATATTTGGACTCCATCATTTTTCACCTTAGGCAAGTCACTCGGGGGGTGGGGGTGGAGGGGATGCCAAGCTAGGCTGGCCCCCTCCTGTGGTAGGACAGGGACTCTCTCCCTGTGAATAAAGTATAGCTGATTTATCACTATATGGTGATTTATGATGGATGATTGATTTATGATAACATCTTGTGATTTATAGCCTTATTAATCATTATGGTTATTGTCAGGCATTGACTTGTGAATGATTTATGACATGATTTATAGCTTGATTTATTATCTGAATATTGACATATGATTGATTTATGGTTGGATTTATGACATGATTTATGGTTGGATTTACAGCATGAATTATGACATGGCTGTGTACACATGTGTCAAAGGGATAACAAGCAATATGATTATGGCTGTCAAACTGTGATTTATTACCTCAGTGCAGATAAATAAAATGGTATTTTATTACCCAGTAAAGGCAAACAGGCTCCTTTGTGCTGGTGCAACAGCAGCTGCCTCCAGAATCCCTTACTAGGCATACGTGGACAGTAAAACAGAGAGAAAGGAGGGAAGCAGTTAAAGCTGTCTCACCATCTTGCCCTAGAGCAGCGGTTCTCAAATAGTGGGGCGGGCCCCCCAGGGGGGGCACGAGGCTCCATAAAGGGGGGCCCGTTACGGCTGGAGAGAGGGAGATTGTCCCAGCACAGCCCCAGTAGCTCTATCCTGATTGGCCAAACCCGCGCATGTGATCGCGCGGGGGGGGGGGCGAAATGTTTTCTTCTTTCCTAGGGGGGGCGTGACAGAAAATAATGGAGAAACACTGCCCTAGAGCATGTTAAAAAGCATAAATCTATATCTGGCCCCATAAGTGGAAATCACAAGGAAAGCAGAGGTTGGTGAAAGAAAGGGAAAAAATCATCCTCGGAAGATTTTGGAATGAGTCTTCAAAAATCTCTGAAAGGTTCAAAATATTTTCAATTACTTGTACAAGAATAATTTGGCCTGGTCATTTCATTTCACATGTGAATATTGTTAACACTGAATAAATAATTTGTTAAAACATGTTGAATTGATTTTTTTTGTGGTGTAGAAACCTATTCCTATTCTTTCTGTGTTATTTCTCCCTCTGGTACCAAATGGTCTTTTAAAGAAGTAATGTCCAGGAACACAACTGTTTGCTTAACTGAGTTGCAACTGCAGTCACTGCCCCACAGTGCTCTCCAATCTGCATAGGAAAAGGATTAGAGCAGGGCTAGGCAACCTTTCCCCTTTAAGGGCCGAGGGACTTCAGCTCCCAGAATCCCAGGAGCTATTGGCCAACATGGGACTATTGGCCAACATGGCTGAGGCTTCTGGGAGCTGAAGTCCCTTGGCCCTTAAAGGGGAAAGGTTGCCTACCCCTGAATTAGAGCAAGACCAAAAGGTAAGGTGTAGCCCAGGGGTAGGCAACCTTTCTCCTTTAAGGGCCGAGGGACTTCAGCTCCCAGAATCCCAGGAGCTATTGGCCAACATGGGACTATTGGCCAACATGGCTGAGGCTTCTGGGAGCTGAAGTCCCTCGGCCCTTAAAGGGGAAAGGTTGCCTACCCGTGGTGTAGCCTTTTATTTACCATTTTCAAGCTTTTTAGAGCATAACGGAATTTGTAAGCACCTGAACTATTACTGTGGCTGTATCAAAATTGCTCAGTAAGTCCAACAATGTAGTGAAACTACTGGAGCTTCAGATATGATGGCTGCAGGTTCACCTTAGTGTTTAATAACAAATGGTAGATCACTCTTGAAACATCTCTCCTAACTATACAGTCAACCTCCTAGAATAAACACTACAAATGACTGTGTTGCAGAAGCAAGTTTTTTTACATAATTAAGTGTGTTTGTTTTATATGTACAAAATATGGGCCACCATATTATGGGCAGGGAAAATTAATTTCTGAGGGCTAATTTGGCTACAGCAAGCTTTGACCACATAGGTACAAGCATGGAAATGAGAGCCTAATATGCAAAACTAATCAGGCTAGCATGTGTTCAGTTCATTCTCCATTCAACTCATAAATGTCCAACAGGTCAAGCCCAAGACTACAGGTTACCATGGCTCTCAACATCCTGAGCCTGAAACATCATGAGCTACTCCAGTTACAAGGGCTGAAACATCTAAACATATACACTGAATAAATTACAAACTGGCTCCTATGCAGAGGGGATAGATAAGAAGCAGAGGAGTAGATATATTCCGATTTTGCTGACTTCTGCATCTACAATCATCCCTTCTGATTTGCGGGGATCTGTTCCAGCCCCCCCCCCCCCCATGAATTGGAAATATCACAAATATCTAAGCCCCATTGTTTTTAATGTCTGTGTGCCCACCAAACATGTGCACCATTTTAGCCCTCCTCGCATCCCGTCTGCGAAATAGGAGGGACACGAATGGGAAGTCCATGATATAGGAGAGAAAACTGTACATACATATGGTGAGACTACTGCAGTTTGGCAGAAATGTTGCCATCAAGGTTTCCAAGTGCATCCAAATGTGAAATCTATGTAGCAGAGACTGCTGGAGAAGTCCACTCTTAACCACACGCTTTTCCTCCTACTAGTGTTCTCCCTATGACTTGCAAGTACATACAAAGCATTTTCTCAGTTGTATCAATATATATCATTTACTTCCTCTGTTCCTCACCAGAGATTTAAACAGGTTGCATCCAATTTTGTTAGATCCCACAGATCATTCACAGAAACAATTCATTTCTCACCTTCATTTTACTTCACAAGGTTGCAATATTTTAACCAATTTAAAACTGAGGCAGTTACTTGATTTACGCATCACAAAGATTGATATAGTATATCCAAACAAGCTCCTAAAATGAAGCCAGCTCTTCCTCTGAAATTACTCCTGCCTTACCCACATGGCAAGGCTTCAGGGAGAGAGGAGCAAGCGACTATGGATTCCACATTTGAAAGACAATTCTAGCAAACTGTGCAAAACAGTAGCCAAAGCAGCTACCCCATTGACTTTCCTTTATTGTTAGTTAAGGAATTCTGTGGAATATAAATAAATTCATAACTGTTTCAGTTCTAATGCAATGCTATGCTGGCAAGACATACTTTAAAATTTTGGTTAGTTTCTTTTCATGAAATATATAGATTGGTATTTTATCAGCCTTCAGCATGTTGGAACAGAGAGCCCATTTCTTTGTTGCTAAAAATTGATAAACAGCTTGCATTTGGACCTCTCACTGTGCTATCCCAGTAAATTGTACTTACTTTTTGCAAGCACACGGGGGTGGGAGTGGAGAATGGCACAGAAAGCAAAAATCTAGAAAACCAAAAATTAAGAAAACCAAAACACTGAACTGCCATTTTGTGAAATGACAGCAATGAAGAAGCACAGCTGGTTTCAATATTTTAAGCAGAGGAATAAACTCTTTTCATCATTCCCTCCTCTTCTCTCTCTCTCAACTAACCAAGATAGGCCCTGGGAACGTATTGCAAATTCAAATGAGGGTAAATATGATAGCGACCAAAGAGAGTTGATTTTAAGTAGAGACAAGATGCTACTTGAAGATATGCAAATCAACAGCAGCAGATTGCCTTGAGTCCTGGAGCTGAAGCCCATGATTACTCCTGTCATATGATTTAAGTGTTTTGTCAAAATGCATAGTACTCTTCAATACTGATTTGGCATCAACTTCAGTCCTCATCTGGTTCATCTGTATCTCTGAGGTTTAACTCAGGTGCCACTTTTTGAATTTATACTTGCCAGAAGGGAACCAACACAAAACATTCATCCACACCTGAGCCTGGCCAGGGGATTAAATGAATTGCCAACCCTTCTTACACACAAGATGACATTAATGTGACATGGTTTGGGACCAATGGGAAACTAAGGGCCTATACAGACTGCCAGAAATAATGCAGCTTGAGCCGACTTTAACTGTCCTGGCTCAATGCTAGGGAATCATAAGAACTGTAGGTTTTTTTCCTGAGATATTGAGACTTCTCTGTCCAAGAGCTCTGGTGCCACAATAAACTACAGTTCCCATGATTCCCTAGCACAGCCAGGGCAGTTAAAGTCAGCTCAAGCTGCATCATTTCTGGCAGTCTGTATAGGCCCTAAGTTATACCCAAATGATGCTAAAAACCACCCTTCAGGAGAATGTTTGGTTTCTTTGTGGAGAAAAACAGAGCAAGTAGACAGAAGGATCACTTTCCTCCCAATGAATGTTGGTACCTCTCTCTAGCAGTGGGCCTGCTTCTGTGGCAGATGTCTAGTGCCTCCCCTTATCTTGCCCCACATATTTGTCCAGGTCTCAAAAGTTCAGTTGGGATCCATTTCAGATTTGATTCCACCAGATAATTTCACAGTGAAATTCTGGGTTTGGAAAGGAGCAACAGCCTTAGATCAACTCTATCCAGCTTGTTCACTCAAGACTCGATGACACAGCAGGTTGTCTCCTGAATCTACAGTTAAATTGTGGCTGAAACTAGTTATATTATAACAAATTATAAAGGCCAGTAAAAGAGTAGACAATGTCCTACAATACAAAATGTAGATTTAAAAAACCCACCCAAACTTCATGTCATCAAAGAATATCAAATTTAAATGGTTATATATCTAATAGATTATCAAGATTATTACATCATTTTACCTGGTGAGAAACTGAATGAAAATGAAAGATAATAGATCCTAGGAAAAACTATTGAAGGGAAGATTTCTATTAACAACTCCATCACATACAGCTGTCAAAATGGTTTTCAGTTCCCTACAGTATCTTCTAATTTTATGCTCATCATTAATGCCTTTCTACTGGGACACTACTGGTATGCATCATTGAACATATGAATAAAAAGGTTTTACAGAATTGGTAATTCATCAGTTCAGTTAAGAAAGGAAAATGAAGTATGGACAAATAAAAGGCTGGTGTACATTTAAAAGGACATTCCTCTGCAATCTCAAAGTGGCTGCTTTACAAGTTTCTCTGATAGCATCTTGCCTCATTGTCTCTCATTAACAGCCTCTCAGATAAAATGGATGTTATAGACTAGGCATCAGCCCCTCTATGAATTTGCCAATTTCAGATCATATATAAGAAACAATCCCAGTGACTTTCTGGGGGAAAAACTCAGCGGGCTTCAAAGGTAAATGTTCTGAATAGCAATAGATATCCAATTCAGATATAATAAAACCCTAGTTAATTGTTCACTCTAGCAGTTCAACAACCCCTAGCAATATAGCTCTAGGATGAACCTGAACAAGGATTATTCTCTGTCTGAAATCCTGAGTAGCTGCACTCCTCCTTCTCCTCACATTCAGAGGTAAGTACAAGAAATAAATGTCTAATTAACTATGCGCTGTTGCTGTTGTTGTTCTTGTTGTTGTTGTGTGCCTTCAAGTCATTCCCAATTTATGGCAAACCTATGGCAAACCTATAATAGTGTTTTCTTAGCAAGTTTCTTCAGAGGAGATTTGCCATTGACATCCACTGAGGCTGAGAGATTGTGACTTGACCAAGGTCACCAGTGGGTTTACATGGTTAAACCAGAATTTGAACCCTGGTCTCCAGAGTCGTAGTCCAATGCTCAGATTACTACACCACACTGGCTACTATGCACTGCCCCCAGGTTATTTAATGTTATGTCTATGACATGTGTATTTGTCAGTCTGGAGAATATTAGAATCCTAAAGCAGCTACCACTACTGCTCCACACACATTGTAATCTTTTGCATGTCTTCTCACATGCCATTCAGTGGGCTTTTCTCTCATGAAAATGTGCCCAGAATTGCAGCCTCAGCCACACATACAGAGACTTGCAGGAGATTAACATTGTAAGTGGGGAGACTGATGGAAATATGGACCAAGGCATAACAGAAGATAGATGCTTTCTTCTTAGAGGGTCCTACCTCCTTTGGAAAATTTGAGATGTTATCAGTTAACACTGAAAAACAAGGTTAAAGCCTGAACTGTGCCAGCTGAAAATCTGAAGTGGTCATCAAAGACAGGAGCCTTCTTGGTGCTCTGCCATGTCAATTCCTTTTAAAACCAGTTCCTAAGCCTAGAAGAATGTCTGGAGACTTTGTTTTTGAGTTACAACTGGCCATGCTGTCTGGGGGATTCTAGGAAAGTACCTTTTCTAATCATTGGTTGAACCAGACTGGATGACAATCATACATTTGAGCTAAAAATGGCAACCTTGATTTAAATTCTAATTGTAAATTTAAAGTGTACTTGCCTGTAGAGAGACCATGCTTGCATGTGGAGAGGCATTGGAAAATACATGCCCATAAGGAGAAATGGAGAAATACTTGCCCGTGGGGAAGCGTGGGAGAATCTGGGCCCATGAGGATACATGTGAGAGTATTTGGCCATGGGGAGGCATTGGATGATCCTTGGCCTTGGAGAAGTATGGGGGGGGGACTTGTTCATGGGGAAATATAGGGGGAAACCTGCCCATGGGAAACCTGGGAGAGTACTTGCCCATAGGGATTCATAGGTTAATACGTATTTGCCTTGGTCCAGGCTTTAGAGGGAGAGAAGATCTGCTGGACTTATTCCCTTACCCACCACCATTCCTTTCTCCTTTTGTGTCTTGTCTTTTTAGATTGTAAGCCTGAGGGCAGGGAAATGTCTAATTAACCATTTGTAAGCTGCTCTGATAGCCTTTTGGCTGAAGAACAGGGTATAAATACTCCTAATAAAATAAAATAAAATAAAATAAAATAAATATATAATAAATTCCTCTTACTGTAACATAAATAAGCAAACAGATGATGCAATGTTATCATATGATGTACTCCCCAGTCTCCACACACAAGAACAAATACTTTAGATTAGGGAAAGAAACATACATGTCCAATTCTTTAAGGATGTATTTTGCAGAGAGAAGAACCTGGCTACATGTTTGCTTTTAATGGCATATGCCAGGATTTGTCACACCTGGTTCCAGCCTAAGATATTTAGCCTGTCTCTCTTCCATGGGGAATGTATCACCACTATATAAGCAAAGGCTTATTATAGATACCTCTGCAGACTTAGCACCCCAGTAGATCAAATAAAATCAAAAGCTGCCATTTTGCAAAAGCAGTTCGATTAAGTAGTTTTCCTATAACTGCATGATTTAAGTCACAGCACAAATAGGAAAAATATTGACAATTTCAGAAATTAAAGAAACAGTCCCAAATGCCCAAGTGTTGACTACTCTGATACTTTTTATACCTTCTCTCTTCAAGGAACCTGTCCTGTATAAATTTGCTATCTGAAAATTCTCTCTGCTTACTGTACAGCAGATGTGGGAACCATGTGACCCATCAGATGTTGCTGAAATACATCTTTCCTCAATATTGCCCATGCTGGTGAGGACACCTGAGATTTCCTTTTTTTTCTTTTATTTTTTTACATTTTCAGCAAGGGTTGTCTATGGATTTCCCAACCTGTTTTTTAATGGTCTCCAAGGAGGAGATATATTTGATATAATTTTTATTAACCTTTTTAAGCATAAAAACATTTTTTTAAAAAATCATGTAAAATTACTTACAAACAAAAAACAGAACATATATCCCTACATACACTTTAAATCTGTCTTCTATAATATCTAGTTTATCTTCATATATAATCTTCTTATCTCATATCCATCTTCATGTATCTAACATCCTCTACTAGAAGAACTCCATGTTAAAAACTACTTTTCTTTTTTTTGCCAAACACCTTCCAAATTAATTCTACCTCATGCAAATGATTAACATTTATTATATCATTATATATGCATACCCACATATCCTATTCCCCCAGTAATCCTTTAAATCCATTTTTATCAATATATCCTATTGATCACTTATATATTTCATTATCTATTCCCATTCCTTTACGTATTTCCCTAAATTTTCACTTCTCATGAGACATGTCAATTTTTATCTAATAACTTTAATAATCATTCTTCTAATGTTGGTATTTGACACTCCTTCCATTATTGAGCTACTAGTAATCTAGCTGCTGCTGACATATAAACAAATCATTTTTATATTTTTATTTCCTATTTGTTCATCAATGATTCCTAATAAATAGACCTCTGGTTTCATTTGAAATTTTAGATTTAAAATTTTCTCAATTAATTGATGTATATGATTCCAGGTTTGTTTGTTTTTAACACATGTCCACCATTGACAATACAATGTTCCTATTTCCTTCTTACACTTCCAACACTAATTGCTGACTTGTTTAAACATCTTTGATAGTCTTTGTGGTGTAAGATACCATCTATAGTGCATCTTATATATGTTTTCTTTGATATTTTGTGATAATGAGATTTTCATTCCCCCCCCCCTGCCCACATACACACCTTTTCCCATTTACCCAATTCAATTGTATGTTCCACATTTGGGGCCCATTTTACCATTGATACTTTAACCACTTCTTCTTCCATTTCCATCTTAGTAACATTTTATATATTTTAGATAGTACGTTCTGATTCTCACCTAATAACACTTTTTCCACCTCTGCCATTTTTCCTCCATTCCATAATATATTTTTTTAATCTTTGTCTTTATTTTTCCCCTCAGTTGTCTATGAAGTACCCAATGGTATGGAATACCATTATTATTTATTAATTAACTCTTCTGTGTCTTTATTTTATATTCTTTACCTTCAAAAAGAATCCATTGATCCTTCATTATATTTTCTCTCTTATAAAAAGCCTCATGTGGTGATATCCAATGGGGTGTATGCAGGGAACACCTTTCCTTATATATGTTCTATACTTTTAACAAGGCCCTTCTAATATAATGATTATTAAAATCCTTGTTTACCTTTTATTTATTAAACCAAAGGTATACATGCCACCTGAATTACAGCTCTTCTCCTTCTAAATTGAGCAAACTAATGTTCTCTAATGTTGCCCATTCCTTAAACCACACTAAGCAAGCTGCTCAATAATACAATTTAAAATCATCTGAGATTTCCAATCCAATAATATCAGGTGGAGAGCCAAGTGATTTCCACCCCTTTTATAGTGGATACTGAGTGCTGACAATGAGGATTGGCAAGGTCAATAGACCTTGCTATGGCCCTTTGCCTCCTGAAAAGGCACACAAGATAATTGCTGGATGAGAATGGTGATAGCCAGTAAGCTGTAGTTTATGGCAGTTTGTTTTGTAAAATGGATTGTATCACTCAGGAATCTGTATTTAGAAATCCTGTATGGCAGATCCTCTATTTCTCAAGAAACATCTCGAAATCACTAGACTAAAGCCCTTGCTATACAGGTGGGGCATATATGCACAGAGTTTGCTTACTTTCCCTGCTTAGATGAACTCCACTTTGAAATAATAGTGGAACACTGTGAACTGATAATTTAATGATAAAATTGCCAGCATACTATGAGTTAGGCATAATGGGAATACCGGTAAAATGTTAAGAATATATACACTATTAGCTTCCCATATAGGGTGCAGTCACTCATTTTGATGGAGATGGTAACTGCTTAATTGGCTATTACTGCTGCAAAAGGACCATTAAGAACATTAAAAATAGAGAATTTCAACCCCAAAATAGGGACTATTAATGCTTCATTAAAGAAAAAAAAGCCAATAGCTTCTTCAAGCATGCCTGGTGGAAAGGAAGCAAAATGTGAATCTTTTTTTTTTCTACAGTGAACTTTTATTATCACAATCTTACATATATACATTCACATCCTATCCTATAAGATTCAATACAGCAAAAACCGTTTTACCCTACCACCCTATGTGAGTACATAATAGTCAACTTTATCCCCCCACTTTACTCCTAACATCATCACAATCCTAACATTTTTAACACATATAACACTTAAAACCACATATACACTTAAGACTTCCCTCCTCTCAAAATTATTTAGCCATGTCCTGTGTCCCTTATTTAAGTCCTTTAAATTTCCTGTATTATTCTGTAAACTTATTACAAACTATACATTACAATTAAATCCTCAAACTTGAATGTATACATACAATATTATCCCCCTTTGCAATTGCCTAATTTCACAAGTATTTGTACTCATCTAAATTAAATTAAATTAAATGTGAATCTTCAGATCCACCCCAACACATTTTGCTGATTGAGACACACCCCAAATGGAGCTCAGCCCCCACTTCCCCTCACCTCTACCTCCTCCCACTCCCAGTCAGTAGCCGCTGATGTTAATTGAGTGGTAAATCAACTCTGTGTTTTCACATAAATTTTAAATGAGCTATTCAAGATGCTAAACCCTATCCCTAAATAGGTCCAGCACCTTGGATAACTCACTTAAACTAAAATCAGACTAAACCCAGGAGCAGAATCACTGCTCCCTCCTTCTTCAGACATGGGAGAAAGCAGGATGTCCAATACCATGGCAACTAGCTTGGTGTAGCCATTTTGCTCCAACATGCCTCCCACAGAAGAAGGATATGCATGCCCTTCTCCAAAGCAAGGCATAATGAGATGAAATGTGAGATGATTCTGGTCTCTCTTAGACCAAGAGTGAACAGAGTGCTGCCTTCCAGATGTTGGACTATAGTTCCTATCATTCATACCCAGCATAGCCAATGCTGAGACATGATGGGAATAGTAGTGAAACCACATATGAAGGGCTGTACTTTACCCATGTATGCTTAGTCCTGGAGCTCATTCACAATCCAGAATTATACCACTATGATTCCACTTCAGCTGCCCTGGATTCATCCTTTGAAATGCTGGGATTGGCAATTTAGGGAAGGATATTTAGAATTATCAGTCAAATTGTTCCTCTGTAGTGCCTCTGATCAGACTACAAGCCACAGGATGCCAGAGGATGCTGCCATAAGATGACAAAATGGGAGAGTGTCATCCTTTGGCCATATCATGAGAAGTCATGACTCATTAGAAAAGAAAATAATGCTTGGTAAGGTAGAAGGTAGTAGGAAAAGAGGAACAGTGCAATACATATGGAGAAACTCAATCAAGGAAACCACATTCCTGAATCTGAAAGACCTGAGCAGGGCTCTTGATGACAAGGTTACCTCGAGATCTCTCATTCATGGGGTTGCTGTAAGTCGAAGTCGACTTGACAGCAATTAACAGCAACAAAATTTTATAGTGTGAATGGCCCCCTGATCCTGAATGCTGCAAAGAGCTCTTCAGTCCATGACACAGTTTTCTAGACGCTGATGCTTCTTCTATAGCTGGCAGGCACACTTGATTCTTTGGGAGGAGGAACTCTTGGGGTGTTGGGGGTATAGCAACAGGCAGTGGTGGGCAGGCAGGGCAACATGATCAGCCACCACTTCCAAACTGTAACCTGAGCCAAAAGTTACTTTGACCCAGTCAAACACACCATTACCACCATAGCTCTGAAGAAAAAAAAGGACATCACATTAGAAAGAATGATTTGCATATAGTCTACCACTTGCTGCCTATGTTTCCACAACAAATCTACCAGAAAGACTAGTACTGAAAACATCAAAATCCCAAATGTGAGCCAGGCTTCCTAGAGAGACAGGACAAGCCCTTGTATTGACTAAGCATGCACTATTATTTGTGTCAAAAGTTAAAAGGAAGCCAGAATGTCAGAATTGGGAGGGGGAGGCAATTACTGCTTTTCAAAAAGTGAGAATGACTCCTCTTTTGAAACAAAATTCTGCTGTTTTTAACTGCCCTTTTGTGGCAGGAATCTTCAATTAGACAGTTGCTTTGCTTCTTTCACTGAAACTGGTGGCCACACCCTAGACAGCAAACTAGCAGCAGAAATATTTTTCTTAAAAAGTATTCTGCTGACATTCCCATAGAGATTACAATATTCTATAAGTGCCAATTTCAAGGTAGTAGAGCCTGGGAGCTAATTAAGTTTCACAGACGGAAGCACAGAGCAGCTGCTTTATTGCTTCTGGAATAACTATGTGATTGAATGATAATGCAGAACTATGATCTAAAAAGACTCTATTGCAAGGGAAAACAGACAAAAGTGGTTTGTTCATTTGTTTTTTAAAAACTCGCTGAGAGAGGAATTCTCAAACATGATTCACTGTCTTCAGCTTTTACATTTGGCACTGTAAAGATCCCAAACCATAATACCACAAAACCAAAGAAGATACATGTTTTCAAGTGCCAAGTCAGAGATCTTTTACAAACTTATTGAACATGCTGTGCCCAATCCAACAGTGTATTTTGTTACTGTACATCAGTCCAAATGCAAATTCTCCCCTTTTAAATTCCTCCCTGGAACCAAAAAACAAAACCCTATTCCACAATGTTTCCCAACCATCCATTCAGATTTTTTTAGAGCACACAAGGAGCCGGGGCTGCAGAAGAAGTAGTTGACAATTCTGATAGATACTGTGGGAGAGAAAGTATACGACTGGATTTTCGCTGCTGTTTTAGCTATCCAAACCCATTTCTCTATTATTTATTCAAATACCTTGTCTAAGGAGTACAATGGCCCAAAGCCAACTGCTCATCCCAACTTGAATAAACCCACTGAATCAAAGCAATTTAGATAAGATAATCAGCAATTAATTTAAAGGGTCTGCTCTAGTTCAACTGTAATGGATTTAGGCCTGTGTTGGCGAACCAATGGCACGTGTGCCAGAGATGGCATGTGAAGCCATTTTCCCTGGCACACAGAGTGAGGAAGAGGAGGAAAGGGCATGCACCTGTTCCTCCTCCTCCCAGGCTTTCAGCTGCCTGGGAGGAGGCAAAGAGGCAGTTGAAGGCCCTAGAAGGTGCAGGGGAAAGAAGTCCTGTCCCCATAGTACAGAAATCCTGCCCCAGAAGTCCTATTCTCCCTGGAAGTCCCGCCTCCGGCACAGGGTAATACCCAGTGCCGGAAGACCATTTAGTTTGGGCACTTGGTGCCTAAAAGGTTTGCCATCACTTGGTGCCTAAAAGGTTTGCCACTGATTTAGGCCAAAGTATTTTGGATTTAGGCTGAAGTATTGTTAGGTATTATTAGATATGATACAGGCAAATGTAAGACAGATATTAGATAGATGGTCTGAAAATGCTGGCTCTTCAGCTTAGTAATGGAGATGAGCATCACCCCCTATGGTCAGACACGACTTGACAACCTTGTCAATGGGGAATACCTTTTAAAGGTATTGTTAGATGTTGTCAAGTATTGTCAGAAGCAGCATGGTGTAGTGGTTTCGGCTTTGGACTAGGACTCTGGAGACCAGTGTTCGATTACTCGCTTAGCCATGGAAACAGATTGGGTGACCTTGGATGAATCACACTCTGTAAGCCCCAGAAAACCCAGTGTGTTGCTTAGGGTTGGCATAAGTTGGAAACAACTTGAAGGCACAAACAACAAATTTTTAGGTACACTCCACTTCCCAGGAGTGAAAGATTCCATTGTCTGGTGCTGCTGAATTTGATTTTCTTTTGGTGAGAATACCTGGAGGACTTATGGTATCTATGTAATATGTGCTTCATTTATAATTATAAAAGCAGAGTATACAGGAAGCAAGCAAAACACTCTTACAAGCAAGCTACTTATCTCCAGAGAACATCTAATCAATTGTCATTTTATGGAAATCTCAAACATATAGCCACTGACAAATAAAAAAGGCTTTTGCTATGTAATTGGATGAAATCGAAAAATATTTTCTGTGCTGCAAACAAATGCAAGCTGGATAACTACAATTTGGCATGGAATACAATTTGGCATGGAATCAGTTCATTATTTTGAAAGGCCCATGGACAAAATGAGAAGGGTTTCTTAAAATGAGAAGAAGTATTTGTTTAACATGGCAGGTAACCTAACAGACTTCACATTGATTAGACAGACCCAAGGGATCACTGCTAAAAAGTAATAGAATGCAGCATCTAGGAAGCGGCTTATACTGTGGATGAATTAGGTAATAAGAAATAAAGCAGTAATGCTAGCCTTGGCCTTCAGGGATCACTTATCAGGGCTGACATACATATTAGGGGAAAATGAATAGTAACAGGAAGGCAGTGATATGCTGTTCCCTGTTCCCTACTAAGGTGATCAGGTGATAAAGCAGGACTTTTCCACCAACTCTAACATCTTGAGGCAGTAATACACACGCCACCTGGAACACCTATGCTATTTGTTATGCTGGTGCAGGGGAATTTTGACCCTCCTGATGTTTGGGACCACAGCTCCTATAATCCCATACCATTGGCCATGTTGACCAGAATTTCAGGGAGTTGAAATCCAAATCATCTGAAAAGCTAACGGCTTCTTGCATTACATGTATGTCGATTTTTCCAAACTTTATTTAATATTTTTTAAAAAGATCTATTATGCTATCTTTTTGGAGCCATTCCAAAGTATTTTTCTGCCTGAAGCTAAGCATAAAATGGCCCTATCACCCTCCATTTCATATACAGAAGCCAAATGGACTGGCAGTACAACATTGGCAATGGGATAGAGAGCTTCACTACATGCGAGGGGAGCACCCTAATTGAGGGTTGTTGACAAGCTGTGTGGTACATAGTGCTCTATAGAATGGCTCAAATATCACTATTACTAACAACATGATTAAAGACTAATAAAAACACCAAAACACTTAAAACATTGGTCCAAAACACACTGCTGAAATAATCCAGTTTGAGACCACTTTAACTGCTCTGGCTCAGTGCTAGGGAATCCTGGGAAATGTAATTTATTGTGGCACTAGAGCTCTCTGTCAGAGAAAGCTAAATGTCTCACAAAACTTCAGTTCCCAGGATTCCCTAGCATTGGGCCAGGACACTTAAAGTGGTCTAAAACTGGATTATTTCTGCAATGTGTTTTGAACCATAGTTTCAATAAAGGATATACACAGAGAAACAGACACACAGCATACCACTTTAAACATACTACATATTTATAATTAAAATTTTAAAGAACTGCTTAAATAAGGGCTGGAGAGAGAGGTACCACTGCTGGAGGTTTTTTTTTTTTTTTTTCATTTGCCTAATGGCAGAGAGCACTGCCTAGCACAGACTCCTCGGCAGTTGTTAAAAGGAAGTTTTAGTAACAGTGTCCATTTCCCAGGACACTATTTCAGAAAGGCTATAATATTGGCTGGGGTGGGGGAGAGATAGTGTCTCACAGCATACACCACAGTGTGTAAAGGAATAAAAGACAAGTATCTCCTTGATAATATCTAAGATATGTACTTAGTACATCTGCCAGGGAGCATCTGGGTGTCCATCTACTAAAAGTGTTTTCTTTAAGCTTTTGGTTCTGCTCAAATTCTTTGAAGATATTCTAGTGTTTCATCTTCACTGACACAATGAAATAGCATGAATTGTACAAAAGTGAAAGGAATCACATTTGCTTTCAGTAGGGAGAGAAAAATCTAGGTTGAATTCTGTTTGTTTGTTTTTTAAAAAAAATCTGAAACTGAAGATTCTATCTTTGAAGATTTCTGCGCTGCATGTATTGCCTCTTGATAGGACCAAAGAAAGTTCCTATGATGAGTCTTGTCAGATAAGAGTCGAGTTTTCTTCCAGATGCGTTCTAGTCGTTTTCCAGCCCACTTCATCTTCCTAAGTTCTTCCCTATACCATGGCTTATGGTTAGAAGCGGGTTGGAAAGGACGCTTGGGAGCGATTGTGTCAATAGCCTTGGCAAGATTGGTGTTCCAGGTATTAACCAAAGCTTCAACAGAATCACTGGTGTTACAACCATTTAAACCCTCTAAGGCTTTCTGGAATCCAATTGGTTCCATTAGCCTTTGAGGGCAGACCATTCTAATGGGTCCACCACCCCCAACGAGGCGGACAGTGATTCTTAGTTCAGTCTTGACCAGGAAATAATCCATCCATGACAATGCAGTGGTTTTAATAACCTCCGCCCATGGATATTCCTGTCCTGTACTGAAGACCGCACTGAGTATGACCCACACAATGAGTGGGCCCGACAACCAATTGGGATAGGCCCATGTTTGTCATGGATTCCATGAACTCCCAAGCCGAATCTGTTAAATTTGACAGACTGGTCTCGAGTGGAATGTTGAAGCTGCCCAAAACTAAAAGTCTAGGTGACTCCACCAGCAACTCTGAGACCAGCTGTGTCAGCTTGGTTAGGGAGTCTGTCAGACAACAGGGTGGTCGGTATACTAACAGAATCCCCAAACTATCCATAGTCCTCAGGCTCAGGTACATACACTCAAAGTGGACTGTGGTCCAGACAGGTATCCTGGTCAAGGTCAGGTTGTTCTTATGAATTAAAGCCACTCTGCGCCCCTGCCCACTTCTCCTTACCTGCTCACTAACTGAGTACCCAGCTGGGAGGGCCTGCGTCCAAGTCACAGCGCTACCTTCTCCCACCCAGGTCTCTGTAAAGCAAGCTAGGTCAGTGGCCTCATCTAAAAGGAGGTCATGGATGATATGAGTCTTGTTTTTAACCGACCTGGCACTGCAAAGGAGCAGAGTAAGGGTCTGTGGAATGATTGGTGCGCTCTCCAATCTATTCCGGGAAACAGAGTGAACTGAAGGCATGATAGCTTTCAAAGACTGATCCCACCTTCTTTTGCAACATCCCTTCACTCTGTTCCTGCCATATCTTCCTTTCCCCCGCACAACCTCAATTTTCACTCCCAGATAATTCCCGGCCATACAAGAGATGATGGTATTAAGGTAACTGGATGGCCTCCTTCCCAGTGTTCTCCCAACAGTGCTGCCACAGATGGTACTGGTATTGGGTGAGCTAACTGTCTCTCTCACCGACTCCCCCACTCCAACAATGCCACCACAAATGGTAGTGTAGTTGGGGGAGGGCTATAATACAGCTAGACATCCCTCCATGAGGAAAGTCAAAGACTGGTGGTGGTGGGCTAAATAGCCTCCACTGGGGCCTCTGAAGCCACGTCACTGTTGCCTTTGCTGATGTTAAACGGGCTGGTGGGGCGGGCTAGGTAGCCTCAGTCGGTTCTTCCAACTGCTGCTGATGTTAACGGATGGTAGAGGAAGGGCTAAATAGCCTCTGCTGGGACCTCTGAAGCCATGCCGCCACTGCCTCCACTGATGTTAAAGGGTCTGGAAATGGAAACAAATCTATCCTGCTTCTTCTGGTATAGCAATGAGGAACTTTTGGCCCTGCACATGTTGATGAATACTCCCATTATACTACATATTATTTCATACTTTGCATCATGCTGCTCCAGTCTTACTTCATCATAGGCCAGGCTGATTATGACTTTTAGGAACTGGTGTTCAACAACATCCAAAGGCCCACAGGTTCCTCAGTTATGTCTCTATAAAAATCAAGCATCTAATGTGAAATAAAAAAACAAAACACGTAACATCATCTGTGCAAGAAGGGAGTTAATTTGTTGTTCTGTGTCATTCATTGGAAGAAAAAGAATAATTTAGTTCAATGTCTTACCTAAAAACACAGTTACACACATTGAACTCAATGGAATTCAGAAGAGATATTAGTGGGATGACAAATACTCTCTCCGGATTTTAGTTCAAATTTTAAAAGAAATATCTAAAGTATTTCCAGAATAAGTTCACAATTGTGGATAACTCCTTTAAACTTTGGACTAATATTCAGAGTGGATTCACCAAGCCATTGACATCAGTGCTACACATCCATGGGATTTGCTCTGAGCAGATGTCATAGAATTGAACTGTTAAACTCTATTCCAAATATCTGCATGTTTAAATAGACACACAGCAACATTCAAGTGAATATACCTTATACATATCAAGACAGTATTCCAGTATACAGTTACCCCTCCCAATTCATGGGGGATCCATTCCAGAGCCCCCCCCCCATGCAAAAATGCCAGCTCGAAAATAACCAAGCCCCATTGAAACAAATAGTGTGTGCAGCCATTTTAAGTATAGCCACTTGTCCCTCCCCGCAAAAAGTGAGACTGCGGACTTGAAGTCCGCGAACGGGGAGGGACAACTGTACTACATATGTATATAATATCCAATGTAATAGTCTTTATTATTATTTTTTCAAAGAACAGCAGAAATCTGATGTTTCTTTCCCGGCCAAAGAGAGGCTTTAAATTTAATTTAATCATTAAGCATTCTGTTTTTGGGGTTTTGGTTTAAAAAAAAAAGTCTGAAAGAGATATAATGACTGGATATTGAGCCAGGAAAATGAAATTTGGTTCAAAAAATCAGAAGATAGCCCCCTGTTTGAAGCCTGAACAT
This sequence comes from Phrynosoma blainvillii, assembly GCA_026167975.1. Lineage (NCBI taxonomy): Eukaryota > Metazoa > Chordata > Lepidosauria > Squamata > Phrynosomatidae > Phrynosoma > Phrynosoma blainvillii. The sequence continues at coordinate 197,203,317 of JANUYF010000001.1, read as the reverse complement.
CAGCTTGTACTCTTACACCCATTTTCAAGGGTTCTGAAATCCAGTTCTGTCAAGGGGTCAGCAGTCCTCATATCCCAAACTAACCTGTCTAACCAATGTGAGTAACATATCCTGCAAAAGGTTAAAGAGAGGCAATTAAGTGCTCTGCACAACTTAAGCAATGGTGCAAAGCTGCAAAGGGTTACACATACACAGGAAACCTCTAGGAGAGGTTTCCTGAGTCGGGGGTGTGTGTTGGTGCTACCTAACTGTATCCCTCCTCATCACGTAATTTCAAGAAAGCCATTTCTGTATTGAGCCTATGTTTGGTGTCAGTAGTAGATTGGATGAAGGTGAACAAATAGAAGCTTAATACAAACAAGAGAGAAATGCTTCTGATCAGTTGAAACAGACCAGTCAATACAAATTCATGTCCTCAGAAGGACAGGGTTACACTTATGCTGAAATCTCAGTTTTGCAGCTTGGGCATTCTCCAAAAATCAACCCCATGCCTGAATGGCCAGGTTTGGGAGGTAGCCAGTAGTGCACAGTTAAAACTAATGCACCAGTTCCATCTGTTCCTGGAGGTGTCAGGTCAGGATATGACTATGATGCCACCCCCTTTTCATTACTGTAACATACTGTATTTGAGATTCCCTTTGGAAACTGTTCAGAAACTTCAGTGGATCCAAAGTGCTATAGCCAGATTTTTGACTGGGTTAGCTACAGAGTAAATATAACTCTTATTGAAACTGCTTCATTGGCTATCAGTCTTTTTCAGCATAATTCAAAACAGTAGTTATGATTGATAAAGCCATATATGGCTTGGTCCAGATTAGCTGAGATCCTACTCAGACACCTTCTTTGCCTCAGTCTTCTCACAAAAGGAAAAGAGTGTTCAACCTGAGGAAAATGGAGCAGAGGACACAATAGGGGAAATGCAGCACAGAATAAGTAAAGAGGTAGTATAGGAGCACCTGGTTAACATAAATGAATTTTAAGTCTCCAGGACCAGATGAACTACATCCAAGAATATTAAAAGAACCTGGCAAATGTAATCTCTGAGCCACTGGCAATAATCTTTGAGAGCTCCTGGAGAATAAGAGAAGTCTCAGCAGACTAGAGGAGGGCAAACATTGTCCCCATATTAAAAAAGTGGAAAAAAGAGGATCCCAACAACTATCATCCAGTTAGTCTGACATCAATACCAGGAAAGATTCTAGAGCAGATCATTAAACAGAGAGCCTGTGAACATTTAGAAAGGAATACCATAATCACAAAAAGTCAACATGGGTTTCTCAAAAACATGTCATAGCAGACTAATCTGATCTCTTTTTTTGATACAATTACCAGCTTGCTAGATGAAGGAAATGTTGTAACATAGCATATCTTGATTTCAGTAAGGCTTTTGACACAGTGCCCCATGATATTCTTGCAAACAAGATAATAAAATGTGGGCTAGACAATACAATTGTTAGGTGGATTAGTAACTGGTTGACTGACTAAACCCAAAGGATGCTCAGCAATGGCTCCTCTTCATCTTGGAGAGAAGTGACCAGTGGGGTGCCACAGGGTTCTGTCATGGCCCCAGTGCTATTCAACATTTTTATCAATGACTTGGATGAAATAATAGGAGGCATGCTTCTCAAATTTGCAGATGACACCAACTTAGGAAGAATTGTTAATACCCCAGAGGACAGGATGAAAATCCAAAATGACCTTAATAGATTAGAAAGCTGGGCCAAAGCTAACAAAATGAATTTCAACATGGTGAAATGTAAGGTACTGCACTTAGGGCAAAAAATAAAAATAAAAATGAAATGCATAGATATAAGATGGGGGACACTTGGCTTAATGATACTATGTGTGAAAGGGATCTAGGAGTCCTGGCAGACCACAAGTTGAACATGAGTCAACAGTGTGATGCGGTAGCTAAAAAAAAACAATGCGATTTTAGGCTGCATCAATAGAAGTACAGTACCTAGATCAAGGGAAGTAATAGTGCCACTGTATTCTGCTTTGGTCAGGCCCCACCTGGAATACTGTGTCCAGTTCTGGGCACCACAATTCAAAAAGGATGTTGAACAACTGGAGTGTGTCCAGAGGAGGGCGACTAAAATGGTGAAGGGTCTGGAAACCATGCCCTATGAGGAACGACTTAGGGAACTGGATATGTTTAGCCTGGAGAAGAGATGGTGAAGATATGATAGCCCTGTTTAAATATTTGAAGGGATGTCATGTTGAGGAGGGAGCTAGCTTGTTTTCTGCTGCTCCAGAGAATAGGACACAGAACAACGGATGCAAGCTACAGGAAAAGAGATTCCACCTCAACATTAAGAGGAACTTCCTGACAGTGAGAGCTGTTCGAAAGTGGAACACACTCCCTCAGAGTGTGGTGGATTCTCCTTCTTTGAAGGTCTTTAAACAGAAGCTGGATGGCCATCTGTCAAAGCTGCTTTGATTTTGAGTTCCTGCATGGCAGGGGGTTGGACCGGATGGCCCTTGTGGTCTCTTCCAACTCTATGATTATATGATTCTATGAAATCTTGTTTCAAGAGGGAGATATAATGCCACATGCACAATAAATTAAACTTCATCAAAAGCATGAGCCACATGACCACATTTATATTAATCTAGATGATAATCATCTCAACAATATTCAGGCTAATAGATAAGAATATTAAGCACTAAGGATACCATGAACAGCCCAAAAGACAATTTTTGTTGTTTTTTTCCATCTCAAAGTGAGCAACTTATTGAATAACCACAATACTTAAACTCAGTGTACAAGGGTGCTTTTGAGTTGGTGTGTCAACAACTCAGTTCTTTGAAGAAAGTCACTGTGATCATGTTGGGCTTTGCTCCCTCAATCAAGTTCTGTCCTCTGCTGCAGTGTCCTGTTAACTGCACAAAATGGAGGCTTCGTGCTTTCTCATAGACTCTAGTTGAGACAACATTGTTCATTATACATTCTATAACCAGCTTTCCATTATCTATTTTCCTTTTTATTGTGGTCTCTTTGCCATCCTGTTTCTGCAAGTGAACCAGTGTGCCATTCTCTAATGTCACAACAGTCTACTTTCCTGTCATCTGCTGTGGTTTCATCAAACTCTTCCCCCAGTTTGAAAGAAATCTCTCTGTTCTTGAAACTGCTCTCTGATCTGATGGTTATGTTGTCTCTGTTGGAAGTGATGATGATATTGGGTTTGGCAACACCAGCAATCCTCCTTGTGACAAAGCCAACTCTGAGCTCTTTCATGTAGTCATCAAATTTCTCACTAAAAGCTAACTTCCAAGTTCCCAAAAACTGTTCACACATTGTGTAGGATTTGCTCTGTGAAACAAGTTTCTAAAAATCTCACAAAGAGAACACCCATTCTACTCCAGCCAAAAAAACCATATTATTATTATTATTATTATTATTATTATTATTATTATTATTATGGAGTATTTATACCCCGCTCTTCAGCCAAAAGGCTATCAGAGCGGCTTACAAATGGTTAATTAGACATTTCCCTGCCCTTAGGTTTACAATCTAAAAAGACAAGACACAAAAGGAGAAGGGAATGGTGGTGGGGAAGGGGAATAAGTCCAGTAGATCTTCTCTCCCTCTAAAGCCTGGACCAAGGCAGATGGACTGGAGGGAGGGCCCTTCTTCTTACTGTGGCTAGGCCTGATGGAGCTGGCCTGCCTTCTCTCCCTCTTGATGGTGGTGGAGGGAGGGAGGGCTGTCTTCTTTTTCAGGCTTAATGAGTCTAATGGGGGTTGCAGACTGCCAGAAATAATGCAAATTCAGTCCACTTTTAGGGTTAGGGTTAGGGCTAGGGAATCATGGGAATTGTTTGTTTTTTTCTGAGACATTGAGCCTTCTCTGTCAGAGAGCTCTGGTGCCACAATAAACTACAGTTCTCATGATTCCCTAACCCTAACCCTAAAAGTGGACTCAATTTGCACTATTTCTGGCAGTCTGCAACCCCCCTTAGAACAGCTCAAGCCAGAACTTTTCCTGGAAGCCAAGATGACTATATTGAGTCTGTCATACTTCAGCCACATCATGAGAAAGCATGATTCATTAGAAGAAACAATGAGGATAGGAAATGTAGAAGACAGTAGAAAGAGAGGTTGTACGCCACATGGATGGACTCAATCAGAGAGGTTACAGGCCTGAATCTGCATGACCTGAGCAGAGAGGGTGAGTATAAAGAGACATGGAGACATCTCATTCATGGGGTCACCATAAGTTGAAGTCAACTCAAAGGCAGCTTACACCAACAGCAACAACAAGAGGTAAGGATTTATCCTCACTAGCTCTACTCTCATAGCATGACAGCATGAGGCTTAGCAAGAACTGTGACTAAATTTAGAGTAAAGCTTTAAATTTTTCTCTACCACAATGACCTTTTAAACTTCAGACAAGGTTACAGTAATGGAGAACAAAACCTAGTGGCAAGACATGGGAACATATTACATAATACTACTTTCTGCATTCCAGCCATTTCATTTTTTTGTTTTTGTTTTTGTTTCAGATATATGCTTGTTAAATTACTGACATGATTATATCAGTCATTTCTTTCAACTAGCTTTGGTAACTTACATTCTTTGTGGCTTGTTTCAGCTTCTAAAGGAGTATTACTTTGGTCTTGGTTTCACTGACAAGTGAAACATTTTTCCTGATTTTCTTAGAAAAATCCAAAAAGGCATCTCAGATATAGCAATGCTATAGGGGTCTATTGACAGAGGACGTTTTCACACTTGGGGTCTAAAGCCACATGGAAGCAATGAAAGAATCATACCGGAATGGATCATGCAGCTTCAGATCGGTGACAGCAGCATCATTCCGGTATGATTCTGGCCGCGGCAGATGCAATTCCTTTTAAAAAGAGGAATTGCAAAGAACGGGGCTGATGCCGGGGATGGGACAGGATGGGGCGGGGTGGGGCGGGGCTTGCTGTGACGTTGTTTGAACACGCGGAGAAAGGACCTGGAATGATGCCGGGGATGGCACTGGATGCCGGGGATGGCACTGCGACATCGTTTGAACACACTGGCAAAGGAGCCGGCATGGGGCCGGAGTGAGGTAGGATTGCTTCTGCCTTAAGCCCAGTGTGAAAACGTCCACAGAAAGGCAATCATGTTATTTCAGCAAATTATGTTATTTATTAATATGTCCTTCCTCTCCCCTGTTTTCTCCTCCTTCTGGAAGCCATAGCTGGGTGGGCAACTTGTAACCTCTGAATATTGTTGCACTGCAGCTTCCATTATCCCTTACCACTAGTCATGCTGGCTAGGGCCAATGGGAATTACATCCCTGGGCATATAATGCTACTTGACATCAAACAGAACATAGAAAATGAATACAGTCATTCCTCCGGATTTGCTGACTTCCTATTCGCGGTTTTGAATTTCCATGGACGGGAAGCCAGGAGAGACAAAATGGTGTGCACGGACTTGCGGGACTATACAGCCATTACAAACACCAATATTTGCTGTTTTTCCAATTTGTGTGTGTGTGTGGGGGGGGGGGTCTGGAACAGATCCCTGCAAATCAAAAGGGACAACTTAGATAAAGAAAGCTGTGCTTGCCTATGTATAGTCAATATTTTTTTTCTATAAAAGATGAAACAGTTCCAGTGGAATTATCATTAATAGGTTCAACAATGTACATTTTAATCTTGACTTGGCTAGAATTAACCTGGAGCATAAACTTCATTCAATAATGCATTTGACATGTGCCTGGATAGCCATCTTCTTTCCTTTTTTGATTTTCTGAGCATACTTTTACAACACAAGACTATTAACAGGCTAAACTTTTGTACATGTACAATTCAAGTCAAGCAATCAAAGCAATGTCAAGCATTTGAGTTCACCCAAAAGCAACAAATGTATCTTCAAGTACAGAACACTTGTCAAGCATTGTGTTAACACCAACTAATAATGTCACAATTTTGCAAAGCCTGGCATTGTTATTTTATATTGTCTGACAGATACACCAAGGAACACTTGAGGCTGATTTGGTATTTGCACTAGCAGTTCTCACTGCTCCTTGTACCCCATACAAGCAGCTGACAGGGATTTACAATACAAGATCAACAGCTACAGTCTTACTTAACAGATTTTATTCAGACTCAGTGAGATGTTTATGCTGCAATTTAAATTTAATATTCATCAAAATAATTTAATGTACAAACATTGCAAATATGATTTTAAAAGTCAACAATGTTTACACATTTAAAATGGGACTATAGCAAGAATCCTATTATCAATTTATTGTTGTTGTTATTATTATTCTGTGCCTTCAAGTCATTTCCAATTTATGGCAACACTAAGACACAGAGTTTTCTTGGCAAAATTTGTTCAGAGGTTTTTTTTTCCCTTTGTCTCTTTCTGAGGCTGAGGAGGTATGACTTGTCCAAGGTTACCCAGTGGGTTTCCATGGTCAAAACTGGTCTCCAGAATCATAATCCAAAGCACAAAACACCACACCAAGCTAGCTTAACAAACTGTAGTAGTAGTTCACGCAACATTAAACATGCATTATGTGTAAAGAGTATATTGCTAAATATTGTATTTGAATAGTGATGACCTTTGGTGGGTTTTTGGGGGGGAGGGTGTCTGGTCAGTTGGTTTACTTTTGTTACATTTCCTCCATTTATTCTTTTCCCTCTCTTTTTCAGTTTGGTCACAGTTTTAAAGTATACATAGCTACTATATTTAAGAAATGGATAGATTTTTAAAACCAAGGATGAAAAAAGATGCATAAGTCATACAAAACACCTCCTTGGACATGTGCATTTATGAACATTACAGTATTATTCTTAAAAGAAAAGTGTTCCATCAGTCTTAAAAGAAAAGTACAGTATATGGCTCACAACAGGAACTGGCTCAAGAAATTTTGCTGCCTGAGGAAAAGAACAAAATGATCCACAGACACACAGAGTTAATTTCTCGGTGCTGAAATTGACTGGATTGGCAGCTAAATCATCCTTCACCACTAGTGACAGGACAATAGCATGAACATCACAAGGCAATAGTTTAGCTTTGGAAGTGATAAGACAGGCTATATGCCCCACACAACCTATGTTCCCAATGAATGGCCCAACTTGAGACAGCTGCTTCATTTGGCCTAATAGTATGGCTGGCCATGCAATAGATCTCCTGAGTGTGTTGGGTGTGTGTGAGTCTAAAAACAGATGACACAATGCTACTACCAGAAACCAACAAGGAAATAGAGGAATTACTGAAGAAGGTTAAGGAGGAAAGTTCCAAGGTAGGCTTAATTCTGAACATGAAGTAAACAAAAATTATGAGAGAAAAAATTATGATGACAGAAGATGTGCAAGAATTCATCCAAGATAACAAGAATCAAAGGATTCTCATACCTTAGATAAAACATGGATTCAAATGGAGAATGCAGTCAAGAAATCAGAAGAAACTTAGGACTGAGAAGGGCAGATATGAAAGAACTAGACAAAATCCTAAAGAGCAAAGATATACAGCTGAACACTAAAGTTAGAATTGTCCAAGCAATTGTATTCCCCATTAGCATATATGGATGTGAGAACTGGACAGTGAAGAAACAGGAGGAACATTAATTCATTTGAGATGTGATGCTGGAAGGGTGCTGAGGATACCATGAATGGCCAAGAAGACAAACAAATGGATCATTGGGCAGATTAAGCCTGAACTCTCCCTAGAAGTCAAGATGACAAAACTGAAGCTGTCAAACTTTGGCCACATCATGAGCAGGCATGATTCATTAAGAAAGACAATGACGCTGGGCAAGGTAGAGGGCAGTGGAAAGAGAAGACGACTATACACCAGATAGATAGACTAGATCAGGGGTAGGCAACCTTTCCCCTTTAAGGGCCAAGGTACTTCAGCTCCCAGAAGCCTCAGCCATGTTGGCCAATAGTCCCATGTTGGCCAATAGCTCCTGGGATTCTGGGAGCTGAAGTCCCTCGGCCCTTAAAGGGGAAGGGTTGCCTATCCCTGGACTAGATCATGGAGGCCACAGGCCTGAGCTTGCAAGACTTGCAATTAACATTATTTAACATCTACATGAAGCCGCTGGGTGAGATAATACGGAGTTATGGTGCTGGGTGTTATCAGTATGCTGATGACACTCAAATCTATTTCTCCTTGTCTCATTCGTCGGCCTTGAATGCCAATGGCATCTCTTCTCTCAATGAATGTCTTCAGGCAGTAAAGGGCTGGATGAGGAAAAACAGATTGAAATTGAATCCAGACAAGACAGAGGTGCTCACGGTAGCGGCCCCGAAACCAGGAATTGGGTTGCAACCTCCAGTCCTGGATGGGGTCACACTCTCCTTCAGTGACTGTGTTCGCAGCTTGGGGGTGCTCCTTGACTCGTCGCTCCTGATGGCAAATCAGGTTAACGCGATGGTCAGGAGCGCCTGTTATCAGCTTCGGCTGATACGCCAGCTGCGCCCTTTTCTGGAAGTAAGGGATCTCGAGACCGTTGTGCACGCACTGGTAACCTCACGCTTCAACTTCTGTAATGCGCTCTACATGGGGCTACCCTTGTGCTTGGTTCGGAAGCTACAGCTGGTTCAAAACATGGCAGCCAGGCTAATTTCTGGAACATCCAGGAGGGATCACATCACTCCGGTTTTGAGGTCCCTCCACTGACTGCCTATTCGCTTCCGGGCCCAGTACAAGGTGTTGGTTATCACCTTTAAAGCCCTAAATGGCTTGGGTCCAAGCTATATCAGAGACCGCCGCCTCCTGTACAATCCCCCCCCGCGTGCTCCGGTCCTCGGGGAGAAATCTCTTAGTGCCTCAAAGATCGAGGCTGTCCGCGACCTCCCAGAGGGCCTTTTCTATCATCACCCCTAGACTCTGGAATGGCCTGCCGGACGAGATCCGTCATCTAACATCTTTGGACAGCTTTAAAAAAGCTGTCAAGACGGATCTCTTCCGGCAGGCCTTCCCAGATTAACTGCCCAGTTCCCGGCTGTTCCCTCCTTTAGTTGATCCTGGTTCCCTGTAATGTAACAATGGGATGATTTATCTTGTCCTTTATTATTTAATTTCTTTGTATTTTGTCTTAGGACTTTTAACTATGTACTGTTTAATACTGTTTTAAGGGGGGGTGGGATATATTTTTTATTGTACTAATTTTTATGCTGTAAACCGCCCGGATTGGGCAACCATTGGGCGGTATAGAAATAAATTTTATTATATTATTATTATTATTATTATTATTATTACTTGAGTAGAGCAGCTGAAGACAGGGGATCTTAGTGATGTCTCATCCACAGGGTTGGCATGAGTCGAGGCCGACTTGAGGGCAATTAACAACAACAACAAATAGAAATGTTCAATTTTATTAGTGTCCTAATTGTTTTTATCTGTGTTATCATTAGATTAAATCCAATTGTTAGCACCAACTTGAATACACTGAATTATACAATATTTTAGTAAGTTCTAGTGAATCAATGGGTCTATTCTAGTTGGAACTAAGAACTGGATTTAGCTTTGAATGGGCAAAGTGTGGCCCCTCAAATGTTGGACTGCAGCTTCCTGCATTCCTCCTAATTCGTAATTCTGGGTAAGGTTGATGGGAGTTGTATTCCAATCAATCTGGAAAGCCAAACTCTATATACAATAATCATTAACAAATTGATGTAATTTGTTCATTATAATAATTAAATCAAACAAGAGTGAGGAATTAAGTACATATCTCTAACTGCTGTTTGTCATCCAGAGCAAACCTGGAGAGACACTGTCAACAATCCTTCAGGCCTCTCCAAAACTTAGGACATTTTTTCTTTTTAGGCTGTACTTGCTTAGCATAAGCATATGAGAAAGTAGATCAAGTGAAAGAGATTCACATGGCTTTAATTAAGATTCCCAGAGAAAGAGATGGAAAAGTAATTACATCACTGACACAATGGTGGCAATGCCAAGTAGTTCTCACCCCCTCATGCCACTAGTAAGGTGAAATCCCCAGCTTGTGCACAGCAGGAAATGTAATGAGTTGGGCACATTCTGCTACCAGGAGGGACACCTCTGCATCATTGCCATCCTACTAGAGGGCTTCCCTCCAGAGAGTCCTACCAGTCTTGCACTCAGTGAAGCCAAAAACCACAGGAGGAGAGTGGATGGCAGGACTTCTCAAAGCAGCTACCTGTTTTAAGCATCCATTATGCAATATTTGAATGGCCAAAACATTATTTTGATGGCTGTCATCACTTCAATATATTAGTGGCCATTTTTAATAATTTTGAATGATCATTAAGTTATTAATAATCCCTAGCCTAACAATGGCTACTAAAGGGGGAAAATACTGGCAGGTGGGAGGTGTGGCAAGGAGTGGGGATGAAGGACATAGTGGCAACTGCAAGGAGTAGCGGCAGTAATGATTGCAGTGGATCATGTCTTCTTCCTTCTCAGAGAGTGGGGAAGCTTCTGCCAACAATCATACAAGGTAAGCTGCTTAAATCCCATACTACTAAAGGAGCTACCTTCCTCATTTATGTCATGCAGCAGGCTAATTAATCAGAACTGTATATCTGTGGCAGCTGCTATTCATTTTCATCCAGAACTCCTACAGATGATGCATTGCTGTGATATAATTTGAATGATCTCAGTCGGGCTAGCAGCTCAACCCTTTAAGGTTACTGTACCTTTTCCTAACATGCCCTTGAAACAGCTCTTCATGGTCATCTAATGAAGCTGAATGGTGAAAAATTCAAGACAGATGAAAGGAAGTCATACTGAACACAATGCACAGTGAGGCTATAGAGTTAGCTACTATATAGATGGCAGGCACCAACTCACAGCTTGCAGCATCAATGTTAGCACTAATGTGAATAGGAGATAATGAAAGAGTAATTCATGAACATTAAACTGCTGGCACACCTTTATAAAACTACAATAAGTTCAATTCATTATTGTGGAATTTATTATTGTTGTGAATCGTTATAAGTTAATGATCATTCAAATTTACTAAAAATGGCCACTAATAAATTGAAGTGATGAGAGCCATCAAAAATAATGTTTTCGGCATTCAAATATTGCATAATGGATGCTTAAAACATTTCCCCCCAAAATGTTAATGAGTTAAAGGCAATGAATTTTTGTTAATAAATTATTTATTAAGCTCTGAAAGAACGCGAGTGGTTTTAAAATGGAATTAGATACATTAATGAGGAATGATTGCTAGTCAGAATGGATACATGCTACCTCCAGAAAGAGACAGCAGCCACTCTGAATACCACATATTGTAGAATAACAGTAGGTGCAGTCATGCCCTACTTGCGACCATCTCAGAGGCATCAGGGAAGTGTTGAAATAGGATGCTGGGCTAAATAGAATAACTTTTCTTTTCTTCTGTTAGTAGCATGTAGAAGTATGAGGAGGTGTATACTGCCATGCATTCCCCTATTGAGCCCCCTCTCCCAATCCAATGAACTATACTGAAGCTATTGTGGTTTCCATTTCATCTGAAGTTTATAAAATTTTGAGATCTATGTTTTATCTGATAAAGACCAGGCTTTCACAGACCTCCCAGAGGGCCTTCTCCGCGACCGCTCCCAGGCTTTGGAATGGCCTGCCGGACGAGATCCGTCTTATTACTACTCTTACTGCCTTTAAAAAGGCAGTAAAGACGGATCTCTTTCGGCAGGCCTTCCTGGAATAACTGCCCGGCTCGGTGAAGACTTAATGCTGAAACTGTTGTCAGTTGGAATCTTTTTAGCAGGTGATCCTCAAACATCACTATCCAACTAGCTACCTGGCTGGATAGATTTAATTGTTTGTATTTTATCTCGGCTTTATTTTTAACTTGTTAATGGTTTAATTTTGTTTTAAGGGGTGGGTGGGTGGGTGGGAGGTGGGGGGGCAGGAATTTTTTACCTATTGTATTTTTAAATTGATGTACGCCGCCCCGATTGCCGAGCAGAGGGGCGGGTTATAAATAAAACTTATTATTATTATTATTATTATTATCTTGTAGGAAATTTTCAATCATTTTTATGTTATTGCTGCTAAATGCAGCTAACATGTATATAACTCTTTTTTTAACATTCAGAAGATTACAAGATAGTTAGTAGAACTAAGTATATTGATTGAACTATTAAAAATAACTTCTATGTTTTTGTTTCCACATCTGACAGACATATCATGAGAAGTTAGGGCTTACTAGAAAAGACAATAATGTTTGATAAAATAGAAGGTATTAGGAAAAGAGGAAGACCACATTCCAGATGAATAAAGGAAGCCATGGCTCTGATTCTGAAGGACCTGAGCAGGGCTGTTGCTGATAGGGACTTGATAGTTTCTCATTTATGGAGAAATCGATTTGACTGCAGTTAAGAGTAATAAAATCTGTCTATAGGTGCTTTTCAATGCATGAAGCTAATTGTTCGATAAAAAGCAACACAGATATAAAGGAAGTGACAGGAAAAGAGGCTGAAGAAGTGAAAAGGGTATTCCCCATGTCATATTCAGAAGAAAACAACATTCTTTCTTAAATGTATTGATACATAAAGTTAATATAGTCATGAATATTACAGTGAGTTATACAATAAGAATAAAGTGAGGTATACAATAATACTGATATTTAGCTGTTAAAAATAAAACAGAAGCTGCAAGGTGAGATGTGGAAGGATGTACAATAATCACATCCTATATTTCTATGAGTTGTAATGGATTGGACAGAATCCCAGTGTTTTAAATCAACAGAAAGACAGATAATTAAATTAAAGATTTTGCTGTGTTAACATTTGTTTCCCATAATTTTCAAAACAATGACTGGATTTTTCAGCAGAAGCTAAAATCAGATTCTTCAGCCTGCAACTGTGATCTCTCCTAGAATTTTTTATCTGATCATGGAATGATGGTGAGCAGCATTTTATTTTTTTTGGAAGATTTTAAGGGCTGAATCTCTTGCTTCTTAACCATTCATCAGTTGAAAATCTCTAACAAATCTTCTATACATAAGGTGAGAAAACCAAGTCAAACACAAAAAAGGTATGTTTGTCCAGCTGAGAATTATCAGATCACTTGTACATGATGATTTGTCTATGCAACCTTGTTGTTTCATAAAACACTTTTGAATTACACAGCAGAAAATACATCATTATTTGTTATCCATTAATAAAGGGCAAATTGATAGAAACTTTAATGTGTTCCTTGGTTTTTTACTCTTCTATTGTGTGATATATTCTATAACATTGCATTCAAATAGCACTGAAAGAAACCTACTACTGTTCAGCAATGAATCTTTTGTGTATCAAAGCAAAGCACATCTCAGGTTACAGGAAAGAAGGCAGATGGAGATCTGTTCCCAGAAGCAGCATGCCTTCTAAATGACTAATACAAATGAAGCATATTGAGCACTGGGCCAGCTGAAGAATGGCTTGGCTTACAGAACTGACCATTCCAGCTACACGTGTCATAGCAATTATTTTTGGACAGATTTAAACACTGAAAGTTTCAGAGAGAAAAACATTGTATACAGAAAAAGTAAAGTTGCATGCACAAGTTCGGAAAAGTTGCTTTTTTTGGACTACTACTACTACTAATAATATTTATTTGTATACCGCCCTGTGGTGAACCAATCCAGGCAGTTGACAAGAGTAAAATATAACATTAAAACATTATAATCCCTCCCCCCCCCTTAAGAAAGTATTAAACAATATGACAAATTAAAAACACAGTATCAAAACATAAAACCATAATTAAAACAAACTAAAAACCCTGGTGTCCCTCTGGAGATCCTCAACCATCACTGAAGATGGGGCCACGGGAGGAATGAGGGGATCAGGGAGCCGGGATGGTTAATCTGGAAAGGCCTGCCGGAAGAGATCCGTCTTGACAGCTTTTTTAAAGCTGTCTAATGATGTCAACTGACGGATCTCATCCAGTAGGTCGTTCCAGAGTTTGGGGGCGATAGCAGAGAACGCCCTCTGGGAGGTTGCTGCAAGCCTAGATTTTAGAGGCTGCAGCAAGTTCCTCCCAGAGGACCGGAAAGCGTGGGGAGGATTGTACGGGAGGAGGCGGTCCCTGAGATAGCTTGGACCCAAGCCATTTAGGGCTTTAAAGGTGATAACCAACACCTTGTACCTGGCCCAGAAGCTAATAGGCAGCCAGTGGAGGGACCTCAGAACCGGAGTAATGTGGTCCCTCCTAGATGTACCAGAAACAAGCCTGGCTGCCATATTTTGTACCAGCTGAAGCTTCCGAACCAAGCACAAGGGTAGCCCCAAGTAGAGCGCATTACAGAAGTCCAGGCATGAGGTTACCAGTGCGTGCACAACAGTTTCGAGATCCCTTACTTCCAGAAAAGGGCGCAGCTGGCGTATCAGCCAAAGCTGATAGCAGGCACTCCTGACCGTCGCATTTACCTGATTTGTCATCAGGAGCGACGAGTCAAGGAGCACCCCCAGACTGCGAACACAGTCACTGGAGGAGAGTGTGACCCTATCCAGGACTGGAGGTTGCAACCCAATTCTTGGTTTCGGGGCCGCTACCGTGAGCACCTCCGTCTTGTCTGGATTCAGTTTCAATCTGTTTTTCCTCATCCAGCCCATTACTGCTTGAAGACATTCATTGAGAGAAGAGATGCCATTGGAATTCGAGGCCAATGAACGAGACACGGAGAAATAGATTTGGGTGCCGTCAGCGTACTGATAACACCCAGCACCATAACTCCAGCGGCTTATCATATAGATGTTGAATAACATTGGGGACAGAATAGCCCCCTGAGGAACCCCACCAGTGAGGTTCCTCTTACTGGAGCTACAGTCCCCGAGCAGCACCCTCTGGGACTGACCCGAGAGGAAGGACTGGAACCACTGCAAAGCAGTGCCCCCAATACCTAACCCCCTTAGGCGGTCCAAGAGGATGCCATGATCTATAGCAGGGGTAGGCAACCTTTCCCCTTTAAGGGCCGAGGGACTTCAGCTCCCAGAAGCCTCAGCCATGTTGGCCAATAGTCCCATGTTGGCCAATAGCTCCTGAGATTCTGGGAGCTGAAGTCCCTCGGCCCTTAAAGGGGAAAGGTTGCCTACCCCTGATCTATAGTATCAAAAGCCACTGAGAGATCTAGGAGCACCAACAGGGTCACACTACCCCTGGCGATGCTCAGACGCAGATCGTCGGTCAAGCCAACCATGGCAGTCTCAACCCCAAAGCCTGTCCTGAAGCCGGTTTGAAATGGGTCTAGATAATCGGCTTCATCCAAGACAGCTTGGAGCTGAAGAGCAACCGCCCTCTCAACCACCTTGCTCAAGAATGGCAGCAGTGACACAGGCCTATAATTTCTCATATCCAGGGGGTCCAGGGAAGGTTTTTTCAGAAGCGGCCTAACAGCTGCTTCCTTTAGACAAGATGGAACATGTCCTTCCCTGAAGGATGCATTGATGATATCCGTGAGGAATCTCAGCAATGCATCCCCCCCTGGACGGCCAGCCATGATGGGCAAGGGTCGAGAGGGCAAGTTGTCTTCCTCACCTTACCAAGCAGCTTGTCCACGCCCTCGGTACTCACAGATTGCCACTGATCCAGTCTAACTACATCGGCGGAATCACTGGACGCCTCGCCTATCGACTCTGTTTCAATGGTGGCATCTAAGTCGGCTCTTATCTGAGAGATTTTGTCTGCAAAGAAGTTGTTAAATGCGTCACAGCAGGCCATCGTCGGGTTAAGCAAGGGATTTGGTGCAGGTGGCACCTGCGTCATCTCCCTCACCACCTTAAACAGCTCTGCTGGATGGGACTCTGCAGACGCAATACGTGCAGAGGAGAAAGCTCTCTTCGCTGCACGTATTGCCTCCCGATAGGAACAAAGGATGTTCCTATGGCGAGTTCTGTCAGATAAGAGACGAGTCTTCCGCCACCTGTGCTCTAGCCGTTGTCCAAACCGCTTCATCCTCCTTAGCTCTGGCGTATACCAAGGCCTCCGATTAGAAGCGGGATGGCAAGGGCGCTTGGGAGCGATCGTGTCGATAGCCCTGGTGAGACCGGTGTTCCAGGTATTGACCAGAGCATCGACAGGATCCCCGGCATTCCCAACCATTAAAACCTCGAAGGCTTTCTGGAATCCAATTGGCTGCATCAGCCTTCGAGGGCGGACCATTCGAATGGGTCCACCACCCCCGGAGGAGCAGAAATTGGCTCTGAGTTCTGTCTTGACCAGGAAATGATCCGTCCATGACAATGCGGAGGTGCTTACCACCTCCGCCCACGGATATGCCTGTTCAGTACAGAACACCGCATCGAGTATATGACCCGCACAATGTGTAGGCCCGTTGACCAATTGGGATAGGCCCATGTTTGTCATGGTATCCATGAACTCCCGAGCCGTGCCTGTTTAGCTGGTCTCGAGCGGGATGTTGAAGTCCCCCAAAACTAAAAGTCTGGGGGTCTCCAACACCAGCTCAGAGACCAGCTGTGTCAGCTCGGTCAGGGAGTCTGCTAGACAACGGGGTGGCGGTGTGTTCCGGACAGGTATCCTGGTCAAGGTCAAGGTGTTCTTATGAACCAGAGCCACTCCGCCCCCCGCCTACTTCCCCTCACCTGCTCACTGACAGAGTACCCGGCTGGGAGAGCCTGCACCCATATAGCAGTGCTATCCTCCCCCAGCCAGGTCTCTGTGAAGCAAGCCAGGTCGGCATCCTCATCCAGGAGGAGATCCTGGATGATATGGGTCTTATTTTTCACCGACCTGGCATTGCAAAGAAGCAAGGTGAGGTTCTGTGGAATGGTTGGTCTGCTCTCCAAGCCATTCTGGGAAACAGAGGGAACTGAAGGTGGGATAGCTACCAAACAGCGATCCCGCCTTCTTTTGTAACATCTGTTCCCTCTGTTGCAACCATACCTCCCATTCCCCAACACAACTCCAATAGCCGCCCCTGTCCCATTCCCGGCCTCAGGTGCGGTGATAGGATTTAAAGCCACTGATAAGATGGAGTAATTGGGACGTAGGATAAATCGAGTTCTTTAACCCCATCTCAGATGACAAGGACTTTATGGCTGATGGTATAATCCTATTTATCCAACCCACAACTTCCTAGGTCTTACAATAATACAATCAGACCTCCAATTACCCCTTAAAATTACACTCTGAGGGAAATACAGGGGGAAGAACAGAAAGCGCACCCTAATCCAGAGCCAAGAATGCTGTTATGTTGGGGAAATAGTCTTGGGCCTGTTAAGCACCGCCCACGTCCCCACTGAGGAGATGGTGCCTGGGCAAGGTTTTTATCCCCAGCCCAAGTCCTCTGCAGCCTTGGGCTCAGGTGCAGCTGGTAAGCACCAGTGGGAGGGGGGAGGGATGTCACCAGGCAAGGCCCCACGTCCTCCAAACGTCCTCCGCTGCCTTTCTGCTGAGGAGATGGTGCCTGGGCAGGTTTTTTTTTTAGCCAGACTAAGCTTCTATGATCTCCCAGTCAGTATACAACACATATATATACACACACTGTGGCTCTCAGAATATATCCATCAGGTAAGTAATATATTAGTAAGAAATATTTGACAACCTCTCTTTGCCCTCCTTTTTCTACCCAAATGAAATGTGTTTAAACATTTTTCATTATCAAGGACATGCCTGCAAAATATGTAAACAAGAGGCATATATGGCAGCGCTTCAGAGACTACATAAAACTGTAGCAGGTTTTGCTGCCAAGACAGGACTACAGAGAGAGATATAGGTTGCTGAGTCTGGTTGGCTGCTTTGTGTTTTGTGGTCCATATGTTGTGTGGGCCTAATCAGGGAGCACCACTGATCAAATCTGTAGTTTAAGACAGAACCACAGCTTGGAAAAGGTACAATTTTTGAACTATAACTCCCAGAACTGTGAGTACATAATATCTTAAGAACTTTGGAAATTATAGTCCAATAATATAATATTGAGACATCAAGGTGTAGTGGTCTGAGTGTTGTGCTAGGATTCTGGGAGACAAGCGTTCAAATCCTGACTTGGATATAGAAAACTCAGGCCTCAAAGAAACAGCCCCAAAGGACCACCATTGGGCCATGCTGGGGGCATGGCATTCAGATGACACATGTCCCAAACACGACCGGAAGCCTCTCTGGGTGCGACTCTTTGCCATAAAACCAGCCCGAAAAGGAGTGGTAAAATACTGGTCCTTTTTGGCACCAAGTTTAGGACCATGGTGGTGGCCTGGATCAAGGTCAGGTGCGTGCAGCTGCCACAGTCCTGGGACAAACAGCAGTGGCGTGGTTCTAGTGTGGACCATTTGCACTGTCTGCTTCACCTCCCACTGGGTGACCTTGGGCAAGCCCAACGCTTAACTTCAGAAAAAGGCAATAGCAAACTCTTTTTGAATAAATTTTGCCAAGAAACCCCTGTGAAAGGTTCACCTTAGGGTTGCCATAAGTCAGAAATGACTTGAAGGCACACAACAATGTAATTTTCTGAATTCTGGAAGAAGCCATTTTCCCTGTTGGAATAAATGAATGAACCTATCATTCCCAAAAGTGGATTTGCAACAGCAGAGGGAAGTGAAAAGAGAACATGAATCATGTAACATTAACTATTAGCAGGGGAAAATAATCATCTTTTTGCAAATTTCCAAACTATAGGCAAAAAAGAGAACAGAAAGGGCAGACTTTGAAAATGGGGGGGGGGGGGGAGGTGCAGAATGGAAATGAGAAAAAGACATGTGCACTGAAGGTTATCATTTTGCATCCAAAAATGGGGCTGCATTAGTGATTCCAACAAGATACAGTTTTGCATACAACTATCAGGTAGTTTTCTTTAATAACAAATTAAATGCCAATAATTTGTTTTCCTACAATAATCTACAAATTCAACATTTTTTCAAGAACCTGGGAGGCGGTTGCATTGTCCAAAACCAGTTGTCTATCTTGTTTCTCTTCACAAAACCATTGTTAAAGCTGAATTTGAATTTCAAATCAGAAGAAGAAAACTTTGGAGGGACACACACACACACACACACTTTCCATTCTGGAAACCAGCTTGGTAAATGTAATGCTCCCTCTTCTGTATCCTTTTGAAGGCTACAAAATATGTTTTTCGGTTTGTACCTGAAGACCACAAGAGCAGCATGTTCTGACTTCAAAAGGGGAATGAATAATATGTTCCACCTCTCTCACCTCAGGGTTATCAGCACCACTGGATCAGCCTGGCACCACAGTGAAGGTCAAGAAGGAACAAAGGCTTTTATATTGTTTGTTTCCTAAAATATTCTATTGAGCCACATGGACATTCTTGAAGTGCCATGAGACTCCTAGCTGTACCACTGAAGCTCCAGACAAACATCTATGTATCACTGGTAGCACAAACTGAAAACACAAACTATTTTTAATAACATGTTTCAGGGACATAGTACTCAAAATTGTGTAAATAGTCACTTTATCTTTGGTGATCACCAGAAAAGCATAGCTCATTAATCGGACATTAGCTGCAATCCAGTATTCCCACAGTGTAGAGTAAATATCTGCATGCAGAGGCATACTATCCTAGTACTATGCAACCCCATGAAGAATATCAACATTACATAATACACATCAATGACTGTATGCTGTTGTGTAATGTGAAAACAATCAAGCATTGTGGAATGCACAGCCACAAAAAAACAATGTGAAACTGCAATTTGTGCAACTGCATGCAGTGTGCAATTTTGTGATGTTTCTTCTACCACTGTTAGTAGAATACATCTGTTACATTATGGCAAATAATTTACCCCACACATGCAACTTACACATGTGTATGGCACTAACAAGATGCAAGCCATTGTGTGCTCATGGTGCAAAATGTATGGCCCTCCAGATTTTGCTGGACTACAATCTCCATTTTCCTTCATTATTGGCTATGCATGATGGGACTTGCAGCCCATTGACATCTGGAGGGTAACATTTTGCCACATCCCTACTTTATATGATCTGTTTAATTTCTTTTCTTTTCTAAATAACGTTACCTCAACTCATTTATTAAAGCTTCAAATGTAATTATGGACCTAATTTTCAGCGGACAATGTTCTATTCTTCACATTTTGCAGAAAAGTAAACAAGACAATAGTTTTTGAGGTATTTTAATGGATTGGTTCAGTGCATCACTGACCTTTAGTCTGCCCAGAATGTTAACCACCACCACCCACTCCAAGTAGAAAGGGCCTCCAAAGTTGTCTGCTTCAAGTCTTGGCTATGGCTATGCTCCTTCTTTCAATTCTCCACTGAATCAACCTATGTTTTTGTGTATGAAGTACAGTGAGCCTTCCACTCAGTGGAGCCCCTGTGGATTGTCCCACTCCATATTAGTCAATGATGCAGGTGTGAATATGTCACTGACTATTGTTTAATATGGGCTTGTGCTCCCAAGTTTTTTCCCATCCACTGGGGGGGGGGGGCAAACCCCCAAGAATGTGAAGGGCCCACTGCAATTCTTACACTGCATTTATTGAAGACACAGATTCTCTAGATCAGGGGTGGGAAATTTTCAGCCCTGCAGTTGCCATTTGGACTAGATTGAAAGTCAGCAAATGTGGGAGGCCGGGGGGGGGGCACATTAGCCCCCTAGAAAGCCTTGGGTGGTCACACCAATCCACCACAAAAAAGCCCCACAGAAATTGTCTCCCAAATGCCTCTCATACCCTCTAGGGGCTGTGAGGGGCATTTTTGCCATGTTTTTAGGCCCCAGAGCGGCCTTTTTTATTTTTCTAAAAACTGTTTGATATTTAATCTCTTGTAGTAATGTAATGACCTCTCCCCGCCCATAAAGACATGATAAAAGGGGAGAAACCGTTTTTTAAAACTGAAAGCAAACAAAGTGACTTACAGTTACTTACAGTCACTTCCTGTTTACTTCCATTTTTTAAAAAAGGCTTTTTCTTGGTCTAAAATGGCCCAAGAAAAGGGCATTAGAGGGGCATTCTTTTCTTTGTACCCCTGAAGGAACTCTGAAGGACACAAAAATGGCCCCATGGAGCAGATGTGATCTACAAACTGTACTTTCCCCAACCTTGGACTAATCCTCCACATCTTTGCCCACTGGCCATGTTGGCTGGGGACGATAACATTTGGTGTCTAACATCATATGGAGAGCTCCTGGTTTTCCGCCCCTGCTCCAAATTGATTCCACACACAGGTTGTGCCATAAAAGCATGGGGTTGGTGGACATCTATTCAATTGGTTCTTTTACTGGTCTGGTCAATATGATAGCAATTTCTTCCTGATCTCAAAGACAGTAAGCTTTGTCTTTGAGCCAAAAAGTAGGAAAGGCAATTTATCCACACTACCAAATACAGTTCACATCTATCCAAGGCCAGACATGGGTTCCCACCTGAGCTACTTTCAACTGCAGATGCTAGAAATTGAAGCAGGAATCTCCTGTATGCAAGCATGAGCTTAGCCATTGAGCTACAAATTTCCCTGATAAAGCATTAACCTGTGAGATAATGCTTTCATTCTTGGTATGGGGTTCTGGTCAGCAGAATGATCATCAAATGCAAGACTACATCTTCACCCTCACATTCCTCCAGAGGTGATGGGTGGCTTCCACACCTGTAGGGTACTGAATCCCCTCTGGGATTTTACTAAACTTTAAAGGAAGGCACTGAACTCTATCCCAAAATTTGTTCAGTACCTCAGATAATTCCTTTAGAGTTAAAACTAAAACTTAGAATGGATTATCCTGACCTACCAGTGACACGGAAGCCACCAGCCATCACTGCATTCTTCTGTCTGCACAGCTTCCTTTCTTCAACTTCTTCTCTTCAACTCTTTTTCTTTCTCATGGTCCTGCTTTTCACTTTTAAATCTCCCTAGAATTCATTGTTCCTCTGCTTCCAGCGCTTCACACAAATTCCTTTGGAAGCACTAAGCCAGAACTTTCAATATGTACACGCCAAGTATAATTTGATTTCAACTGTCATTGACAATGATAATAATTTCTTCATGATCTCAGAAGTGGTGAGCTGTCATTAAGCTTGCCTGACCTATCTGTCCTATCTGTTATTTAAAATAATAGTTAAAATAGTGCCCACACAACCACCAATTTCATTAAGTGAATGTGCTCTCCCTTTGTTGACCTAATACATTTCACAGGGTTGTTGTGAAAATAACGTGGGGAAGAGGACAGCTTTCTGTGTTTCCTTCCGTTCACTAGGTAGAAAGAACAATACAAATGCAACTATCACATAATCATCTCATGGCAGACTAGAGCTCAACATGGTGAGGGGTATATTCATTCTCTCCCAAATAAAGAGTGGATATGTGGCTGCCTTTCAACTGTGCATGTACCTATACACATAATGTTCAAAATATGCTGAACTTTCTGTTCAGCTGAACAATTCCTAAGAGCCTTTTCTTTGACAAGCAACAAGAGTTAAATGTTTTATGACACTGTAGTTGCTCAGACAGGCCTGTTAACCAAGGCCAGTTGGTATCTTCACATATGTTGAAGAGGATCGCTGACCTTGGCCATGTATCATATTTCTTTTTTTATTGCCAGCACTTCTCCTCTGTCTTCTGGCTGACATAATCTATAAAGAAAACCTGTCTTCAAGCCAGATGCTCCTTTTTATCTAACAGTTCGTGTTTTAGCTATCTGACAGTGCAGCAGAAGAGCATTGGAACATGAATTTAAATTTCTCTAGCATTCTTCCACTACTTAAAGTTTGCCTTTCCTACCAGCCAAACCCAAAAATGCTTCATGCTTTTTAGGAATGCTAAAAGTGGCAATAGACTGTATGGGGAAAGTTCTGGGGCCAAAAAATCCACATGCAAATGATCCTGGCAGGACATAACATATAGTTTTGTTTTCCTTCCATCCGTCCTCTCAAGTCACAAGCAAACACCTCATGGGGCACTGTGGCTAAAGGGACCCTGCCTCTCTTTCACCACCATGCTTCCTCAAGGAACATGAATTCTGAGCATCCTCATGTAAGAAGGTGACATGCAAGCCCCTTTCCCCAAATTCTGAAATGACATAAAGTCACGAGTAATAAACAATAGTGTGCTTTTTCTCTCTTGTTTAATTCTCTCCCTCCCAACTCCCAGCAAACCATAGCCAATCAATGTAATGGTTGCAGAGAGAGTTGAAGAGAGCACCCCATCTTAGAAGAATTTCAATCAATTATTCTCTAATTGTTATTTGGCTGCATTTTAATAACTAAACAATCTTTTCCCCTGCTTCTAATAAAACCTTATTAAAATATGTAATTTGGATCCAACTCTTGGTAAAGAAGGCATTTAAAAAAATGTTATTCCAGCAGCAATTATCTCTTTACTGATGGTCAAAACTTACTGCTTTGACAAACTACATTTGCCTGAAGTGCCACACACCATTTGCATTATCAGATGAGCATATACAACCATCTCAATTAACAACATATATCATTGCTAAGCCTTACAGAGTAAATCTTCAATTAGAAGGACTTTATTTATTTATACTATTATAGTGATCCTTCTCAAGAAAAATCATATAAAAGCAATGATAAGTCAAATTAGCCCCCTTTCACAAGTATGAATTTCATGTTCCTTTCCATAGGTTAGTCTCACAAAAACATACATCTCTGGGTTTTTCTACATGGAATTACTATGAGCTACTGTATATACCAGGGGTAGGCAACCTTTCCCCTTTAAGGGCCGAGGGATTTCAGCTCCCAGAATCCCAGGAGCTATTGGCCAACATGGGACTATTGGCCAACATGGCTGAGGTTTCTGGGAGCTGAAGTCCCTCGGCCTTTAAAGGAGAAAGGTTGCCTACCCCTGGTATATACTCATCTATAAGTTGAAAAATTTGTGTCAAAAAACTGACCCAGAATCCTGGGTCAACTTATATATGGGTCAATAAGCTAATACTGTTCATAAAGCCCACCACCCCAGTTCTCTTTACCTTGGCAGCTGCTGCTCAGCCAAGAAGTGTGTGTGAGTGTTCCTGCTTTCCTAGGGAGCAGAGAAAAAGCTGGCTGGTTTTGCAAGGGGCTGGAGGAAAAGTCAGCTGGTTTTGCAAGGGGCACATGGGGGGGGGGCTTTTGTCATTTACATCCTTTGTTGCATGCCCCTAAGTACCCTCAACATACCCACGGGTCATATCAAAATCCAAACTTTTGGCCCCAAAACCTTCCCTTGACTTATACATGAGGTCAACTTGTACATGAGTATATATGGTAGGTGACCAGATTAGTGTGTGAAATGAGGAGGGATCCATTCATGGCTCATTCTACCATTAGGCAGAGTAAGCCAATTGCTTTCTGGTGACAGATGTTGGTAGAGAGAACTATCTGCCATCAGATTTCCCCTACACAATCTGGGTTAGTCTGCTGTCTTCAGGTAAGGTGGAATATGTTCTCTGAAACATCATTCTTGAAGCAGGAATGGAAAGCAATTTGTGTTGTACTTCAAAGTTTCAACAGAAGTAGCATCTTTATACCACCGAAGACTTGTTGTGAAACAACAACAGTTCACTTTGAAGATTTACTTATTAGCACAGCTCAGAGTACACTTCTGAGGAACAGACATACAGAACCAGGAATAAACATATAGGACCATGTGGACATTTAAAATTGTTTACAGCTAAAATGCACATAACTGACAAAAATATGCACAAATGTGCTTCAGTCAATGGGGAAAGTTGTGCAATCTGAATAAAGCAAACTAATAAACAGACATGGGTGCTTTAAAACTGCAGGAATTTCAGAGTAGAAAGAAAACAGAAAGTCTACCAACACAAAAGGAAAAGAGGACAGGAATAAAATGCAGGTGAGAGTCACAGAAATGTAATAAAATCTAGACTAGAGTTTTTTGCATCTCTAGGTTGAAATATGTTTCAAGTACTAATCTAGTCAATTTCTTTACACAAGATGAGATGGGGCACCATCTTTTTCTGTCTCATGCTGAAACACCATCAGGTCAATAACTTAAGGCTATATTGGCTGTATCCAACCAAAGGTCTGTGTGTTACAGAGGTGGGCAAGTGAGAGAGGCTGGATGACTGCTTCAATTGACCAGTTGATTTTCTATTTCAGAAAAGATATATTCTGTGCCTAAATGATCTGGTATAGGATGAAGATATGGCAAAATTTTCATTTTGAGACCCCTCACTGTTAATTCTTAAAATGTTTTTAGGGGTGCTAGTGGCATCAAAAACAGCCTCAAGGCACTACATGCAATGCACAGGCTGCATATTCACCACCCTGATCTAGCAGATCATCTCTTTTTCCCTGGCCAAAATTCTTAAATTGTGTCCATTCAATTGAATTATCCCATGTAAAATTCATTGATAATGCTTATTTATTGTGTGTGTGTGTGTGCGTGTGTGTGTGTGTGCAGAAATACTTTTAGGCCACAGCAATAAAAATAGGGACATTTGTGGGCACATTAGACACACCACTTCTAAGCCTAGTATTGTGGATGTGTGTGGTGTTTTTTTTTAAAGTAATTTGCGTGAATGTGTTTTATATGACTATCAGCCTTCTCCACATCTTTTTTCACAAAGGAATTTTCAATGGAATTTTGAAGTACATGGGAACTCTTGAAAAACAACAGGAAAATTCAAATCACTGCAAATCTATGTGCATTTACTATGTAATAAAAGCAGAAAAGTGTAGCTATTTTGAACACACCTGGTCTTATTATCTGCTTAGCACAATTGTACCCAACCTTTCCATAGGTGGACTGAAGTACAAACATCTTTAGAGAGTCACAATGTCTGCTGCATCTGAAAATAGCAAGGCATTTCTGTTAGCTGTGGGAGAGGTGAGAAGGACCAAAGTAGTGGATGAAAGGCCAGTGCATTTACCTCAAGAAAGCCATTAATCAAACAAGCGGACTTAGGTTTCTTCCCTCCTGCCAACAGACCCAACACTTTCCTTGAAATGTCCTGTACAGAAATGTACTAGAGCTTATACCAAAAAGGTAATTTTAACATTTGTAAGCCAACTTAAGTTCCATTATTGGGGAAAAGGTAGGATATAAATGAATAAAATTATATAATAATATTAACATTTAACTAAGAGACAGTAAACAAACCCTATAATCTTACTCTTACAAAAATGGAATGGTTAACCTTACTTGCCCACCTGATGCACCTTTCCCATGGGTGAACTTTTCAAACAGGACAGATACATGTAAAATGAAGTACACATAGATCAAAACAGCATAAATGGTATCCCAGATAAAATACAGAAATTGACCACACCATGTGAGACTATAAACTGGGATTTTCACATGTTACACCCATGAAAAGGGGTACAGAATTGTATTTGTGGGGCAATCCCCTTAGGTAAGAAGGGAGAGAAGATGCCATCTCATTCCTCAGTAGAGATATCAGGAGGAGAATTGTCCAAACTAGGTCACTGAAAACAGCTGAATAAAGTAATTTTAAAAAATGGAAATATATACAGAGAATTGAGGAGCAGAGATCAACTATGGGCCAATGCAGATGGCCCATTTGGAGTGGCTCTCGGCCATCCCTGGGAGTGGTGGATCAGGGCCGCAGCAAACACATGCCGTGGTTGCAGCAACCACACGCCATGGCACCGATCCTCCTTTTTGCCTCCCCTTGAGCCGCAGCGGCAATTCTTTTGCGAGGCATCAGGGTGGCATTGGGGTGGAGTCAGGGCAGCTGGTGTGCGGTTGCCCTGCCCCAACTCTGCCCCCAGGCCGGCCTATAGTGCTGGTCTGCATCGGCCCTATATTTTAGAGGCCTGAGGCAAAGCATAAAATACTGCCCGCTTGCCACAGCTACTCAAGACTAGGTACAAAGTACATAAACCAAGGTATGTTCTTCTAGCATCTGAGGCAGAACAACCCAGAATCAGAAATTCTCCCTCTCTAGCAGGAAATAACATGTAATACAATAATAACACATCAGATTACCAATAATCCAAAACCTACTCCCTTAGGAAGCCACCACACTCTACTGAATGGAAGGGTTGGCCCTTAGATATATACAAATTTCTGGAATTTTGAAGCCATGGGGGGGGGGGGGGGGAGGGAGAATAGTTTTGTTGTTTTTATTTTAAAAAAACATTTTGTTTGGATTTTTTTTAATGTTGTATCATCCTTTATGGATTGAAAGTCATTTTAATACCTAGAATTATAAAATGTGCTATCTGTTTTTCGCATAAACAGGGGATCTTCCAACTACCCCGCCCAGCCCTCCACAATTAACACCTGGGGCACCGCGGCAGTGGCGGCAAGGCCGGGAGCCAGGCCAGGGGTTATTTAACCCATCCACACCCTCCTTCCTCCAGCAGCAATGACGGCAGCGATGCCAAGTGCTGGGCTTGGGCAAGGGACCTTCCAACTACCCCATCCAGCCCTCCACCATTAACACCTGGGGTATCGCAGCGGCGGCGGTGATGTTGGGAGCCAGCCTGGGGGTTATTTAACCCACCCACACCCTCCTTCCTCCAGCAGCCGCGGCGGCGGTGATGCCAAGTGCTGGGCTTGGGCAAGGGACCTTCCAACTACCCCGTCCAGCCCTCCACCATTAACACCTGGGGAACCGCAGCGGCAGCAGTGATGTTGGGAGCTGGACCAGGGGTTATTTAACCCGCCCACACCCTCCTTCCTCCAGCAGCAGTGGCGGCAGTGAGGCCAAGTGCCAGGGTTTGGCAGGGGACCTTCCAACTACCCTGCCCAGCCCTCCACCATTAACAACTGGGGCACCGCAGTGGCGGCGGCGATGCCGGGAGCTGGGCCACGGGTTATTTAACTTGCCCATACCCTCCTTCCTCCAGCAGCAGTGGCGGCGTCAAGGCCAAGTGCCAGGCTTGGGCAGGGGACCTTCCAACTATCCTGCCCAGCCCTCCACCATTAAAACCTGGGACACCGCAGTGGTGGCGGCGAGGCCAGGAGCCGGGCTGGGGGTAATTTAACCCACCCACACCCTCCTTCCTCCAGCAGCGGTGGCAGCGACAGGCCAAATGCCGGGCTTGGGCAGGGGACTTTCCAACTACCTCGCCCAGCCCTCCACCATTAATACCTGAGGTACCGTGGCGGCGGCAGCAAGGTGGGGAGCCAGGCCAGAGTTTATGACCTTCGTCTGAGCATCGACCAGGGTAGTGTGACCCTGTTGGTGCTTTTAGACCTCTCAGCGGCTTTTGATATGATAGATCATAGCATCCTCTTGGATCGCATGAGTGGGTTAGGAATAGGAGGCACTGCATTGCAGTGGTTTCATTCCTTCCTCTCAGGCAGATCCCAGAGGGTGTTGCTCAGGGACAGTTGCTTTGTAAAAAATGAGCTCACTTGCAATGTCCCTCAAGGCGCCATTCTGTCCCCGATGCTGTTTAACATATATAGGAAGCTACTGGGAGAGATCATCCGGAGACATGGGGCGGGGTGTTATCAGTACTCTGATGACACCGAGATCTATTTCACCATGTCTTGGTCATCGGCCTCAGCTCCCGATGGTGTCTCTCCTCTCAATGACTGTCTTAAGGCAGTAATGGACTGGATGAGGAAAAACAGATTGAGACTGAATCCAGACAAAATGGAGGTGCTCACAGTAGCAGCCCGAAACCAGGAGTAGGGATACAATCTCCAGTCCTCTCTCCATGAAGGACTGTGTTTGCAGTCTGGGGGTGCTCCTGGATCTGTCGCTTCAGATGACCAGTCAGATAAATGTGACAGTCAGGAGTGTCTGTTATCAGCTTCGGCTGATATGGCAGCTGTGCCCTTTCCTGGAAGCAAGGGACCTTGAGACTGTGGTGCACATGCTGGTAACCTCTCTTCTTGATTTCTGCAATGCACTCTACATGGGGCTACCCTCGTGCTTGGTCTGGAAACTTCAATTAATACAGAACATGGCAGCCAGATTGGTTTCGGGAACATCAAGGAGACATCATATAACGCCGGTATTAAAGGGCCTCAGCAGATGACTAAAAGACGAGCGGCGCTCCTTCCTCTTCCTGAGGTCGCACGGCCAGCGCTTCCGGGGCAACCTCCCGCCGCAGCGACCGCACGCGCTGCGGCGGAAAAGACAGCGTTTAGGGCGCACTTTCCCTGTCTTCTAAAAGGAGCGCCAATTTGGAGCTCCTTTTAGGGTCGCCCTGACGCCCTGGTCTGCATCCCCCCAAAGTCTCTCCACTGGCTATTAGTTTCCAGGCCCAGTATAAGGTGTTGGTTATTACCTTTTAAGCCCTAAATGGCTTGGGTCCAACCTATCTTCAGGACTGCTCCTCCCATACAATCCACCCCACGCATTCCGGTCCTCTGGGAGGAATTTGATGCAGCTGATAAAAACAAGGCTGTCTGCAACCTCCCAGAGGGCTTTCTTGGCTACCGCTCGCAGACTGTGGAATGGCAAGCCGGACAAGATCCGTCAGATTACAACTTTAAGCAGCTTTAAAAAGTTTGTCAAGATGAATCTCTTCCGGCAGGCCTTTCCTGACTAGATTTCCCAGCCTCAGGAGTTCCCTCATCCCTTTCTCTCTCATTTCTGACTGCAGCCGCTGTTTATTTGTTATTGTCTGTTTTTATTTTATGTTTTATTAAGATGTTTTAATGGATATATTGGTTTAATACTTTTTTAAGGGGTGGGTGGGTCTCAGGGGTTTTCTTTGGATTGTATTGTAACACATTGCATGAAATTTTAATTGCTGTAAGCCACCCCGATTGCTTTACAGACGGGCGGGATACTACTACTACTACTACTACTACTAATAATAATAATATCAAAAAATACAGCATATTAAGGCAATAATTATAAATTAAATTAGGTTTTTTTTTGTTACAGATGGAGCTTCAAGGTCTTTAATTGTTAAGGGTCATCTTTAGGTTTTCCACTTTATGAGGAGCAGATGAATGTATTTTAAAAGGAGAAGAAATAATCAGTATTAGTAGAACAGAGATTTTTTCCCCTCTCTCTTCTAGTTCTATGTAGTGTCAAACACACATAAGGCACTAATTTACATAAAAATAACATTGTCATCTTCTGATAATGTACACAATTTTACATTAAAGTCTTCCTACTGCAGTTTTTAGGGGGCGATTTATAAATAATTTTGGGAAGGTAAATATATAAACACCTTATCTTAAAACATTTTGTTCAGCATTCTAAAAGAAAATAATATTCAATCCAATATTTTCCTTTTTCCTCAATTCTGACTGTTTTAAATTCCAGTTTCTGAGGGGAAAGCTTTGGAAAAATGGGGGGACTGTTTGGTCCTTTTAATGTGAAATTAAAAGAAAATGGAATAGCAGCCTTAAATAATGTACTTTCCTTCCAAAAAAATCCAAGATGGTAGCTTTATAGAAAATTATGTGCTTCTTAGTCTTTATCAACACTTTTTAAAATTAAAAAAAAAATTCTCTCTCTCTCTCTCACACACACACACACAGAGTGGTTTCCAGATACAACAGTACACACTGCAGAAGTAATCCAGTTTGAGACCACTTCAACTGCCCTGGATCAGTGCTAGGGAATCCTAGGAACTGTAGTTTATTGTGGCACCAGATAGAGAAGGTTAAATGTCTCACAAAACTACATTTCCCATAATTCCTTAGCATTGAGCCAGACCAATTAAAGCAGTCTCAAATGGGATTATTTCTGTAGTGTGTTTTGGATCACTGTTTTCATTCTCACTACACTACAGAATAGTTCAGCACTCTGCTCTAGTTATCAAAATGCTAGTCACTATTGCAAGGAAATGATATTATGTGTATTATGAAAGCTGTTGGAAACCAAAGCAGAGTAGAAAACAAATGTTTCTCATTGTAACCACTGTACATTTGTATGCAGTAACCATTTACAGGAAAATAAATATGTAGAATTCTGGAACTTCTTATGCAATATTTTATAAAAATCATGTTGAAAATGTGATCCAAATGTGATCCTTTATGAAGCTCAGAAACAATTAAGCTAACCTTGTGGAACAAATCCATTAATTACACAGGCCTGCAAAACTGAGGGTCATAAAAACTTTTTTAAAAAATAATGTATGCTGGTTTTATAGGAATTTGGCATTCTTAATCCAAAATTGAGCTCAGATCTGCTCCATCTCATAGTTTTTTAACAACTTCTTTTGATGTTTCAATGTTGTAATATGTGACTGAATGAAATGATTCTGCAAAGAATTATCCTGCAGAGAGTAGGAAATGAGTTGAGATCTTCTAGTAGACTTTCAAAACACATTGACTTGCTGATATGAAACACAAAAATTGATTCAAAAGCACTAAAATAAATCGCTCTGGAACATCAGCGTCTGCATTTAATCAAAGCTGAATAACAACTGGATTGATAAAAAAATTGAACTTGTGAAAGAACTGTGTACAATTTTACTGTGTTTTTTTTTTAATTCAGCATCGAAAAATACATTAAAAACAGCTACAATGTTGAAAAAAGTTTCATTGCAGGCCGGTGTTATTAGTTCAACATTTATTGTTGAAATGTTCATACAAGTGAGGTTGAACTAACATCCACTCTATGCACTCAAGGTTGCAGGGGAAAAGTCACTCTGGATAAGTAACTTTGAATTTTTTCTTTCACTGTCTCATTTAATTAATTTCAATAAAGTGCAAACTGTAATCTTGTTCCATATTTAATGGAGACAAGAGAGTGATGGGGAAAAAGGATAGTTTTTCATCTGTTAATCTCTCCTGTGAAAAGGTTCTTCCTCAATTCTTATATCTGTAAGGACAAACCAAATGTAAGCCACATACTTATAATGTTTACTCCATTCCAAAGCAAGAAGCCTAAAGACAACTGTTGATCCCAACTAGGGCAGGCCTACTTAATCAATGGAACATAGTGATGTCTTGATATACCATGATCACATTCATTTAGTACGTTTACTCTAGTTGGGACTAACACCTACAAGCACATGGCACCAGACCTGCAGAGAAGGGACAAACTGAAAGACCAATATTGGTCAGCTTTGCAAAAGGATCATGTAGCACCGGAGAGAGAAGTAGGCTCAAGTCTACAAAAGCTCATGCTTTTCTCTCTCTCAGTTAGTCTCAAAGGTGCTACATGATGTTTTTGCATATGGATTTTACAGACTAACATGGCTATATCTTTCAATTCTATGTCAGCTTTGTTACAGAAAACACAATCAGAGCCTCCTCTGGTTAGCCTCCTTACCTGGATTTTTTTTAACAAGGAGGCATTTGGTTTTTAATATGTTGCAGTAGATGGAGCTTTAAATGTGGGGTGTTGTATTTCTATTTTATTATGATATATATACTGCTTTTAACTTGCTTTTTTTAACTTATGTTTGTTAAACAGACACTAAATTTAATTGTGTTTTAACTGTAATAAATAAATACTCAGAAGTAGGTCCAGTAGCATAAACACAGATTACATGCAGTAAAATAAGTACGGCACTGTTGCCATGTTAACAATTCACTATTTAATACTTATAATGAGTGCAAAATCTGTTTGTATAGGATAAAAATGGTAGGAAGGGTCAAGTGAAGTAGATCCAATCTTTCATTTAAAGTCTCAATAAAAAAAACCAGACAGACTCAAAAAGAAAGAAACTAAAATTCATTTTTTTTTACTTCAACAGCATAAAGCAACAAGATGGTTCTAGAACTTGTTTAGGAGAGTTTTCTCACTGAACAAGCAAGGTTATATTTTTCTTCATTGTTATTTCAAAGAATCTCTCCAAAAGTATTCTTTTCGATATTTGCTTCCCGGGCTGTCATTAAAATGCACACAAACATTTAATTGAAAAAATAATAAAATAAATACAAGCCAAATTAAAGTCATAATCTAAACATTATGTAGGATTCTAGCTCACATCAAACACTTGCATTTCTGAGGGTTATAGTTATATGTATGTCTTTATATATTCATTTAAGTGCTACTTTGTTTCAGAATTGTTGTACCTATGTTTTGTGCAGATTTGTAAGGCAAGTAGATCTACTGCTATAATTACTGCCAACTGAATGGATAACTAGATACTACATTTGGGTTTCCATAAAATTATCTGAAAATGTAGGAAGCCAAGCACTAGCAAATACATTCAGAATATATCAGCAAGGAATCTGGGAGCACAGAACATTCCATAATCTGGGCAGGATAGGGCAACTTCTGACCAAGGATGTCATGTACGGAACATGCAACCCTTCAGATGCTGTTGGGCTGCAATTTTGCATCAGCCTAGCCAAGTCATAAAGCCACTGGCGACGAGGCATGGGAGATACAGTCCAACAATATCTAAAGAGGAACCTATTTTCTATCCTTGGAATACACCAAAATTCAATAGGCTTATGTGTGTGGGGGGGGGGGGGGGGCGGCGGGATATACTGCATAGACCGTTGCCTTAAAATATCTCCTTTGGTCAAAGAAGATGTATGCTTCCTCAGATGCATGTATTGTGTGAACTATGAGATGGTAAAAAAATAAAAGAGTCTTCATTTGTTATATTTTTTACAAAGGGGAAAATTATGTATCATCATCATAATCAGTTCTCTTATCAGTAGCCTTTCATGGTCATATCTTTGTGCCTAATTAAATAACTGTATATCCTATGGTGTTTAGTAGGACACTGCTTGAGGCTAATTTGTCATTCATGGATGGAAAGAACTACCAAATTTCAAACTGTAGCAATGGTGGCATAACGTCTATTAATGAGCCTTAAAGAAAAAGAAATAAAAATCAGAAACTATGCAGTCAACTTACCATATGAAAACAATTTAAACACAATAAATTTAAATGTCAATAGAGGGGTTTTCAGGGTTTCTGTGTCAGAAACTGTTTGTGCCAAACCACCCAGCATAAAAAAGTTTTCAATAATCTGTATTTACAATTAATCTAATCTGAAATTGTTGGGACCAGAGGAGTTTTCGATTTTGGATTTTTTGGGGGGGGGTTTGGAATACCTTTATTTACATATACATGCATAATGAGCTATATTGGAGATGGGATCCAAGTCTAAACACAAAATTTGTTTATATTTTATATACACCATATACACATAACTTGACAGTAATTTTATACAATATTTTTAAAAAATGCACATCAAATAAAGTTTGTATACACCGCATCATCAGAAGCAAAAATATCACTATCTCACTATCCATGAAAAAAGTTTTGGATTTTAGAATATTTTGGATTTTGGAATTCCGAATAAGGGAGACTCAACCTGTATGTGATAAGCATCTTACATGAGTGCCACGTTTTGGTCAACTGCATCTCCTGCTATTTTTTCCTCTTAAAAATAACAAGTAAAAAGACTTCATTCCTCCATTAAGTAATTATACACATCAAATTATACAAACATGAATGTATATGAATGCACACTTGAGGAAAGCAAACAGGCTGAGGCCATGGTTGACTGCTCTTTCAATTACAGAAGAATTGGCATCTTTAGCAACATGAACAGAAACTGAAAAGACACAGAAGGTGAAATTTAAAAATGTAATCTTGTGCAACTTCATGACTTCCTTACAATGGATTTCTGGAGAGCTGTGCTTCACATTTTGAGCTGATACAGAGAAAGGCACATGAGAAACCAATCAGACCACTCAAAATGTTTCCTATGGAAATAATTTGTGCACACAGATTAAATATCTTCAAATGGGAAGAGACCATTATTCACATCACTTCATAAGTTCAAAATGTTGAAATCCAAGACTAATTCCAATGGATTCACCTAGAGTATAGCCATTCAATCAGTAAAATTTACAGTGTTGAGTTACCAAATTCCTATAATTTCAACAGATGTGCTATAGTGGGGCTAACAATCAGATGTAGGTCTGAACTCTTCCTGGAAGTCCGGATGACAAAATTGAGTCTTTGGCCATATAATGAGAAGACAGGACTCATAAGAAGAGAAATAATGCTAGGAGAGGTGGTGGAGGAAGGCTGCATACCAGATGGATTGACTAAATCAAGGAGGTCATGGGCCTGAGCCTGCAAGACCTGAGTAGAGCAGTTGAGGACAGGGGGTCTTGGAGAAGTCTTGCTCATGGGGTCACCATGAGTAGAAGTTGACTCAAAAGGAG
Organism: Phrynosoma blainvillii; assembly: GCA_026167975.1. Lineage (NCBI taxonomy): Eukaryota > Metazoa > Chordata > Lepidosauria > Squamata > Phrynosomatidae > Phrynosoma > Phrynosoma blainvillii. The sequence goes on along the minus strand of JANUYF010000001.1, from coordinate 197,168,424 downwards.
TTAACAACAATGCAACAACATAAACTTAACATAGTTCTAAAATCTCAGCTGCTAACCAAACACAAGTTTCAAGTCTGAATCTAAAAGGCAAGCTGGGCAAAGCCTTGGCTGTTCATCTTGCTCACCTTTACCTATGATTAAAAAGCTGTTTCCAAAGGCAAAACTGTGTAAAGGCAAATAAAAATCCTGGTACTAAGAACACCACTCCCTTTGTCAATCTCTCTCAGATTCAGCTGAGGGAGCCTACTTGGTAAAGTAAAGACCTAGAGTTTTCCTTGTTCTAGTCCTGTTTTGGCAGATGGCACAAGCTAATTTTTAAAGAAACAGGTGCAAACTCTGTGTGTGTGTGTTTTGCAAACTCAGCAGAGGGTTAAAAGTGTTCTGCTTCTTCCTTCTGTTTTGTGGCATATATCACGAAGATGGCATACATCACAGAGATATTCTGGAAGTCAGGATGACGAAGTCAGGGAGTTTGGTGGAATCCAGGGAAATCAGGGATGTGGGGACTGACTCTCTCCTCCTCCTTCTTCTTCTTCCTCTTTCTCACTTCTTTCTCCAGGGGAACCAGGTGGACCAGGAAGCAGCCTGGGTCAGTCCTGGGTTCAGGGGGTGATGATCTCTACCTTGTGTTGGGCTTACTGGATCTCTTTGGTTTATTCTTCCCTCAACTTTTTGGAAGTTGACCATCGTCATGCGGAAGGACCTCCAGAGGCCTAGAGGGACCAGATTTTTTGGATGCAGTGATAACAGTAATGTAAACATCTGCTCTGCCAGCCCCCACCACCATCTACCTCTGCACTAGCTGCACGCCAGGAGAGGGACTGGGGCAGAGGCTGCTCTGCCCACCCACCCCCCACCATCTACTTCTGCACTGGCTGCGTGACGGTAGAGGGACTAGGGCAGAGGTTCATCAGACGTTGTGCAGCAGCAGGGGCTAGAGCTTCACTCCGGGTGGAGACTATATAGCCCACCCTCTTCTTCCATCAGAAACTGCACACCAGCAGCAGCAGGGGCTAGAGCTTCACCCAAGAGAACGAAGCCATCTCTCGAGGGCTGCAGACTAGCTGTGGCCTTTGAGAATGCTTTATGTATGCATTCTGAGCTTAATAAACAGGAAGCATGGGGAGCGGCGATTGAGGTTGTGCAGGGCAGAGGAATATATGGCGATAACAGCATGGAATTTTGTTGCAAAAGAAGGCAGGCTTGATGGCTGAAAGTGATCCCACCTTCAGTCTACTCTGTTACCCAAAGTAAGTTGGGGGGCTTACCAACCTTGCCACAGAACCTTACCTTGCTCCTCTGCAATGCCAGGTTGGTAAAAAGCAAAACCCATATCATCCACGATCTCCTCATGGATGAAGAAGCTGACCTGACTTGTTTCACAGAGACCTGGCTGGGAGAAGATAGTGCCATCACCTGGAATCAGGCTCTCCCAGCCGGATACTCTGTTAGTGAGCATGTAAGGGAAAGTGGGCAGGGTGTGTGGAGTGGCTCTGGTTCATAGAAATAATCTCATCTTGACCAGGATACCTATCCAGAAAACAGACCACTTTGAATGTATGTACCTAAGCCTGAAAACCAGGGATCGTATAGGGATTCTGTTAGTATACCGTCCACCCTGTTGCTTAACAGACTCCCTATCCGAGTTGACACAGCTGGTCTCGGAACTGCTGCTGGAGTCGCCCAGACTTTTAGTTCTGGGTGACTTCAACATCCCTCTTGAGACCAGTTTAACAGGTGCATCTCGGCAGTTCATGGATGCCATGACGGGCATGCGCCTATCCCAATTGGTTGTTGGGTCAACACACTCTGCAGGTCATACCCTCGATGCGATCTTTAGTACGGAGCAGGCATATCCGTGGGTGGAGGTAATAAGTACCACCGCACTGTCATGGATGGATCATTTCTTGGTCAAGGTTGAACTAAGAGCCACTATCCACCCTACTGGGGGTGGAGGACCTATTAGAATGGTCCGCCCTTGGAGGCTAATGGAGCCAATTGGACTCCAGAAAGCCTTAGAGGGTTCCTTGGTTGGTAATGCCGGTGATCCTGCCAAAGCCCTAGCCAAACTTGGAACACCAGTCTTACTAGGGCTATCAACACTATCGCTCCCAAGCATCCTTTCCAACCCCGTCCTAAACCGCCAACCTTGGTTCACAGAAGAACTTAGACAGATGAAGCGGGTTGGATAATGACTAGAGTGCACCTGGTGGAAAATTCGACTCCTATCTGACAAGACTCATAATAGGAACTGTCTTTATTCTTATAGAGAGGCAATATGTGCAGTGCAGAAATCTTTCTCTTCTGCACATATTGTGTCTGCAGAATCTCGTTCAGCAGAGCTGTTTAGGGTGGTGAGGGAACTGACACAGGTTCCACCTGTGCAGAACCCTTTACTTAACCCAACAACAGCCTGCTGTGATGCTTTTAACAACTATTTTGCAGATAAAATCTCTCAGATAGGTGCTGACTTAGATGCCAGGATTATAGCAGAATAGACTGATGAGGTGTCCAGTAAACCTATTTTAGAGATTAAACTGGATCGGCTTGAGTCAGTACTGATGACGTGGACAAGATCTTTGGAAAAGTGAAGAAGACGATGTGCCCCCTTGATCCCTGCCCATTATGGCTGGTTGTCAAGGGGAGCGATGCCTTGATGGCCTTCCTTAAAGGGATCATCAATGCATCTCTCAGTGAAGGATCTATTCCAACATGCTTAAAGGAAGCGATCGTTAGACCACTCCTGAAGAAACCTTCCCTGGCCCCCCTGGTTTTGACAAATTACAGACCAGTATCCCACCTTCCATTTTTGAGCAAGGTGGTCGAGCGGGCTGTCGCCTTTCAACTCCAAACGATCTTGGATGATACCGATTTTCTAGATCCATTTCAAACCGGCTTCAGACTTGGATATGGGGAGAAGACTGCCATGGTTACTCTGGTAGATGGCCAATGCCTAAGCATTGACCAGGGAAGCATGACTCAGTTAGTGCTTTTGGATCTCTCAGTGGCTTTTGATACAATAAACCATGACATCCTCTTGGAACGCCTGGGAGAGTTAGGAACTGGAGGCACTGTAATTCAGTGGTTCCATTCCTTCCTCTCAGGCAGGTTCCAGAGGGTGATGGTTGGGGACAGTTGCTCTTCAAAAACAGAGCTTTAATGTGGAGTCCCCCACGGTGCCATCCTGTCCCTGATACTATTTAACATCTATATGAAGCCGCTGGGGGAAATCATCCAGAGACATGGGGCGGGGTGTTATCAATATGCTGATGACACCCAAATACATTTCTCCATGTCTCGGTCAGCAGCCATGATGACAAATGGCATTTCTCCCCTCAATCAATGTCTTGAGGCGGTAATGGATTGGATAAGGAAAAACTGACTCAAGCTGAATCCAGACAAAATGGAGGTACTTACAGTGGGGGGGCCCTAAACCAGGTATTGGGTTACAATCCCCAGTCCTGAATGGGGTCACACTCTCCACCAAGGACTGTGTTCGCAGTCTAGGGGTACTCCTAGACTCGTCGCTTCACATGGTAGATCAGGTGAATGCGACAGTCAGGAGTGCCTGTTATCACCTTCAGCTGATTCGCCAGCTGCACCCTTACCTGGAAGTAAGGGACCTAGAAACTGTAGTACATGCACTGGTAACCTCACGACTCGACTTCTGCAATGCACTCTGCATGTAGCTACCCTTATACCTAACTCAGAAACTACAACTAGTACAAAATATGGCAGCCAGGCTGATCACTGGTAAATCCAAGAGTGATCATATCACACTTGTGCTCAAATCACTGCACTGGCTGCTATTGGTTTCTGAGCACAGTATAAGCTGTTGTTAATTACCTTTAAAGCCCTACATGGCCTGGGCCCAACCTACTTCAGGGATCGCCTTCTTCCATACAATCCGCCCTGAACCCTCAGGTCCTCTGGAAGGAATCTGCTGCAACCTGTAAAAAGTAGATTAGCGGCAACCTCCCAGAGGATGTTCTCGGCCGCCACCCCCAGATTGTGGAACGCCTTGCCGGAGGAGATCTGTCAAATAACCAACTTGGACAGCTTTAATAAAAGCTGTCAAGACAGATCTCTTCCGGCAGGCCTTCCCAGATTAGGTCACTCCATTCCAACCTGTGTCCCTCCCTTGCTATATATACCCTTTGTATACACCTATCTAGAATGCATGCAGTTTTAAATCTTATGTTTTTATTTTAAGACTGTTTTTAATAAAGGGGGGAGGGGGTAATTGTTATTATTGTTTTACTGTTTAATAGAAGGATGTTTTATTAAATTGTTTTTACATCTGTAAGCCACCTTGATTGCCTTTGGTAAAAGGCGGGGTATAAAAATAAAGTTTATTTATTTATTTATTTATTTATTCTTACACAGAGCTTGCAAAGCTACTTTCAAGAACAAGGAATCTGACAACACACTGAAAATCCAAAGCATCATCTGACCACTGCTCAATTATGGATAGTTTCAGAATGTCATTATACTCTTTCTTCTTCAAAGTATATTTCAAGTTCTGCCCCTATGTAAGCAACCTGAAAATTTCTGAAGGATAGCTGCAGGGGTGTGTGTGAATGAATGAAAAACAAAAGTCTTGCAGTTTTCTTTTTTGCTTCATTAGTTTGTGTTCTGCACAACATTTCCATAAAAGCCACAGAAAGTGTTTAATCTTGTAAACAAAGGGTGAATGGGTTTATGTTAAAAGTATGTATCATTGTTTTACAGTACACAGCAGTTCCATACTTGTGAGGGTTAGGACCCCGATGAAAATGGAAAATACATGAGTATCTCTAGCCTCCCCCACAAACCTTAATTTCAATCTACAATCGGCATTGCAATTATCCCCCCTCCCCTCGTGCCTGTGTAAGTGGATGCTTTATTTGAGAATGTATCTGGCCGATGATGGAGCTGAGACTGTAATGAGGGCTGCTGGTGGTGGTAGTGGCAGCAGTGGAATTAGCAGCCCAGTTTAGGCACTGTTCTGATGCACAGCTGCTCCTCTGCTTGGCCTTGGTCCCCTTCCCAGGACCTGTCCCTAATGACAGGCAGAACATCTCAGCAAGACAACCAAGGCAGGAAGAGAGAAAGATAAGGAAGGACTCCTCACAGAAAATTATGTTGGCAGGGGGATCATGGTGGAAGGCAGTGATTCAATAGCAGCCCTGCTGCCCATTGAAGGGAACATGAGCTCTCTGCTGCTCAACCAGGGTTGTGAGGGGCCTGGTGGTGGTAGTAGGGATTTATTGCCACCACAGCAACAGCTGGTCAAGGCCCAGCAATGGCATCTCAGGAAGCCATGGGCCCTGGCAGAAGGTCCTGGAGTCACCTTGGTGAATGCAAGTACCAGCATGTCTCAGGGAAGCTAAAGGAGAGGAGGAGAGAGATTCATGTACTCTTCTGGGCAGTTTGTTTGCTCAGCTCTATGTGCTAAGGAACCACAGCAAACTCACAGATAATCAAATCTGTGATAAATCAATCCACAAGGTCTGACTATCTAGTGCAGGAGTGAGGAAAGTGTGATCCACAGGCTGCATGCAGTCCCCCCAGCTCCTAACCCCCCAAGACACCTCCCAATGCTTCCAACCCACCTACCCACATCTACAAATAAATTAATTGCCTAATTTCTCCAGTCTAAATAGTCACAATTTCCCAAACTGTCATAAAAACATGGTGGGTTGGATCCCCCAGCCCACATTAGCCTCCAAATCTCACAAATACTCCAACACATGGAAAAACAGTCATGATATATCACTTCTAGTAGAGCTGAGTGTGGAAACGCAACCTACTCCGGTAAAAAGAGGGGCTAAAATGACTCTCATGCCCCTGCAGTTGCCCACACTGATCTAGGGAAAGGAGGAACTTCCTGACAATAAGAGCTATTCAACACTGGAACGCACCTCCTGAGAGAGTGGTGGAATCTCCTTCTTTGGAAATTTTTAAACAGAAGCTGGATAGGGATTGTGACAGGGAGTAGGGAGTGCTTTGACTGTAAGTTCTTGCATGGCAGAAGGGGTTAGACTGGATGGCCCTTGAGGTCTCTTCCACCTCTAGGATTCTATGATTTACCTATGTGATGGCTCACATTAACTGAGTAAATGATTTAATTGGTCTAGTCAAGTTAGAACTAATCGGTGAAGTCGGCATTATTATCCTTATTCTGTAGGTGGTGAAGGAGGGACTCAGAGTTTGGAATACATAGCAGGAATGCAGAGCTTGGAATAGACAGCACTTATTGGGGGATTGTTTTCCTTGTTATCTGTGTTGCATACGTGCACATACCCACCCACACACACTATAAAATTCTTCCTGATTGTATACTGGAAGGAGTACCTTTCAGTTGCCCCAGGTTTGCAGTCTGCTGAAAAGACTCTCCTCTATGTTTCAACCATGGGTTAAATGGGACCTCAAAGGGCTGCAAAGGGCTGTAGAGAATCAGCATGGCATAATGGTTTTAGTGTTGTACAAATCTGGAGACCAGGCTTTGATTCCCAGCTCAGCCATGAAAGCCCTTATGTGACCTTTGGTGAGTAACATGTTCTCAGCCTCAGAGGAAGGCAAAGGCAAACATCCTCTGAACAAATTTGCCAAGAAACCCTCATGATAGTTTCACTTTAGGGCCATCATGTCTTGAAGGCACACAACAACAACAACAACAGGGCTACATGTAAGCTAAGTGTCACATAATCCCAACCTCCATATTAAGCATTTAAAGCAGGAGTTGAAGACCTTTGGCCTATCAGATATTGTAGTTTGCAACTCCAGCTCCACCCAGCAAAGCTCACAGTAAGAGAGCGTGGCAATCCCGTATAGCAGCAGGCAGAAATTACTCAAGGCTTCCCTATGCAGTCCTGGTTTGGCATATACAATATTGCACATCCAGTTGTAGAACAATACATTCCTAGTCCTCTGAATGTTGGGTTCTCCAGACCATTAACTATAGGGAGAAAATGAGTCATAGACACCCCATGACTAACTGTGCAACATTATCTTTCTTGGGAGAGAAGGAAAGGCAACATGGTAATAACTTTATCTGGCAACTGAACCATAATTTTATTTTCTGGTATTCATTGCTCATATCGCTGGGTCAAATTTATTTTACTTCAGACTCTTGTGATACAGAAATCTATTTGGTTTTATATCAATATAGCCCTTAATGCACTAGGACAAAGCTGCTGCTGGAACAAAACAATTCTCAGTCTCTGCTAAACTGAGATGTCAAGAAATCTAACAGGTCCAGACTGCTCCTCTCATCTCAACACTTTGGTTTAAACCCAAAAGGGCCCTTCTGCATATAGAAGGGCTGATTTATAACTCATGCTAGTGTGATTTGCAAAAAAAAATGTGTTCAAACCTCTTGTGAAAACAGAGGCAGGGGAGCCTACCTACAGTAGTTCTGTTTTGCATAAGAATTTGTGGAACAGCATGAATGATGAGGAAGGCTGCAGTCCATGAAAGTGAATGCCAAACAAAACATATTAGGACTTAAAGTGGCATAGCCCTCTCTGTTGCTTTTGCTACACCAGGGCAATATAGCTATCTTTGGGTATTTTTTCCTCTTTCTTGTTCTTCAGATTCTATTCCATGTGCCAAAACGAAACTTTACTATGGCTTTCCCCCCAGTGCTCTATTGCCATGGTCCTGGAAAATGCAACTGATGAGGCTGTTTCACAGATTTCATCACAGATGGATGGAGGCCTTTCTAATGTCATTTACATTTATTATTTGCATAAAGAACTACCCTGTCATTTACTTTTCTATTTGCATAAAGAACTGTTAGTGTATGGCTTGATTCACCTTGCTATCTACTTTACATAGTTTCTTCATGTCCTCTTGCAGAATATTTGTACACTAGATTTTGTCACTTCTGACACACTGTTCTCCAGTAGACCATGCCCAGACTCCTCTCCTGATGTGTCCAACTCTGCCTCAGAATCCACCCAGGTACTCATGCACAGAAGCATTCTTTTTATCATCAATAAAATATTGACATGCATGGTTCTCTGTCTTTGACTTTTGTAAAACTAGCTTATCCTGATTTTGGATTCTAACTTTCCTTAACTTTAGCATTTATTTGTGATTATTGCTCCAAACACTCCATTTTCTTTTCCATGGCTCCCTCCCTCTCTCTAGAGATATGTACAGTGGTACCTTTACTTACGAAATTAATTCGTTCCGACAGCCATTTCGTAAGTAGAAAATTTCGTAAGTAGAAGCAAATTTAACATTGAAATGCCCTAATCCATTCCAGGCCCCCAGATTCAATTTACAACTCAATACAAATGTATAATACAGGGTTATTTCGTTAAGTACCTCTAATACAAACATGTTACATTACCCTTAAGGAACAAAAACATAAAAATGTGTTGCAGGACTAATGTGTGACCCAGGCCTTGGCATTGGCCCTCCATAGCACCTGAAGGTTTTCTTTGGTTTTTTTATGAGCCTTGAATGCTCTTGGATTCTCTGAGTGGTAGACCTCTATGGTTTCTAGGACAAGAGCACTCTCTTCTTCTTCTCATCACTTTTCTGCATCGCTTTCTTGGGGGCCATAGTGTTGATGGATATCAGAAGCCAAAAATACAATCCTGGAGATAAAAAGGCAAAAATATCACAAGCCAAAAATACAGTCCTGAATATCAGAAGCCACAGAAGCCAAAAATACAGTCCTGGAGATCAGAAGCCACAAATATCACAAGCCAAAAATACAATCCTGGAGATCAAAAGCCACAAATATCAGAAGCCAAAAAGCCACAAGCCACAAGCCCTACCTTCCTGGAACTCAGAAGCCACCAATTTCGCTAGCCACACTTCCTCTCCTCTTTCACAAGCCCAAACAGTGCTGCCTAGCTGAATTTTGCTAGGCAAACACTTCCTCTTTCGCTAGCCAATACAGTGCTGCTTTGCTAGATTTCACTAACCAATGGCATGCCATGAAATTCGGAGAGCAGTTCGTTCATGCCAATTTCGTAAGTTGGAACGCTTTCTTAAGTCGAAGCAAATTTTTTCAGGAGGCGCATTTTGTAAGTCAAATTTTTCGGTAGAAGAAGCATTCGTAAGTAGAGGTACCACTGTACTTGACTTTCCCTGCTTATTTTGCAGATACACATTTGACTGCATAATACTGAAATACCTTTTTATGCTCACAATGTTCACTTGGTCTGGTACTATGCTTTTACAGTCGCCCCTCCATTTTCATGGGAGATCTATTCCGGACCTCTCCTTGAAAATGGAAATCCACAAATATCCAAACCCCAAAGGCTTGAATGGCAGCACGCTCCTGCATGCGGTTATGCACGCGCGCCACAGACACGCACCATTTTAACCCTCCCCACTTGCCGGTCTGTGAAGGACCAAAACCATGGACCTTAAGTCCACAAAAATGGAGGGACAAATGTATTTGCCACCATTTGTTCCTAGTATCTTGTTGGCTGTTATCCCACACTTCAGCCAAAAAAGTTTGCGAAGCACTTATGTTACAACTAGAGCAGACCTATTGAATCAATTGTTGAAGTGTGAGCCAACATGTATGTGTATAAATCCTATTGATTGAACAGTTCTACCCTTGTTGGGACTCTCTGGCCATGTTCACACTGACAGGCAACCTTGGCTCATCATCAGGGCTTCAGGATCTGCAGGGAGGATGAACTGTTTACACAACTGGTACTCACAATGAGGGAATACCATAGCACTGTCCCCACACTTGTCCAAGCCAGCGGCTTGCCTGGCCCAGGGTGCCTCCTCCTGAACTCTTCTGATTGTCCACTGATGCTCCTCCTCCTCCTCCCCCCCCCCCACATTAGCATGAAGTCCATGCAATTATCTGGCCTTATTTGGGGCAAATGGGGAATTTTTTTACTTCCATGAATCACCCTAGAACATGGATTGGACCCATGGTCTTCCCACTGTGGTGTCATCTAAACAAATCAAGGTGGGAACAGGGTAGGAATGTTTCTTTTCCTTCATGCCAACATGGCTTCAGTAGATTTAGACCTACTTCATGTTTCCATTAAGACACACAGACTTATATATCTGGGGGGGGGGTGGTTTCAGACTACACCAGGTGACACCCCAGAGAGGCACAGCTACTGGGCAAGTGAGAAAAGGCACTTTCCTGCTCATCCAGCAGCCACAAGAGACCCTAAACAGGCCCTTTCAAGGTCACAGTTCCACTACCTTCAGTAGCTGGATAAGGCAGTTGGCCATTACCCATACCAGGTGACCCCAACCTCAGCTATACCACTGTCTATATCTAAATGCATAGATCTGATGGGAGACTGTCCTAAACATGGGTAAAGATAGACTAGAGTAAGGAACATGGGGAATTTGAAAAAAAGAACATGCTACATCACCACTCACTTCAATTTAAAGACCAAAATTTATTTATACTGGATGCCGCAGACTACCTCTCCAGTGCAGACAAAGGTGCACAGTGCAATCATGAAAGAGAACAGGAAAGAAAAGCAATCCAAACATAGAGTCTCAATGTACAGAATGATACTGGCAGCAGATGATACTCCATACATAGAAATGAAACAGGCTAGAATTAACTCTACATGTGGGGTTTAGTAGTGGCAAGAATGCTTTTCTCTGGAAGATCCTGCCTCAGTGTAGAGAAAATACTAAATAACCTTCAGAGGACTTCCAGCCCTAACATAATAAACCCATTCATGGAAGTTAAACACAGTATCTGCCAAGTCCTATGGCCTAAGCCTGAGACCTCCTCCCCTCTGCTCTGTAATTGTTAACAGTATACTCAGCCAGGAGGATTTATATACTTTCAAATTTGAGATAAGATTATTTAAAATTCCATCAAGAGTAATCACATTGAAGTAAATGGGGAAACTGCATTAACAGGCATTTATTACTCAAGGAAGTCTACAGTAAGCCAATTAGTAAAGATTGCACTTCTGCTGATATCTAAAGATGCATGGCAAAATCCTAAAAGCTCTCCTTTTGCAAACTGGTTAATTGGAACACTGAAGTCACCTCAAAATAGATGCTGTAGGAAAATATGTAGTAAAAGAAATTGCTTATGCTTAAATTGGACTTACTGTATTACAACAGATGATGCTGTTTCATTTCTTGTCAAAATGAGTGCACTGTGATGGTTATAGGCAATTTGCAAATGCCTGCTTGTGCTCAGCCTATACTAAAAAGGAGTATAGCTTAGCTTCCTTGCTTGCAAAACAGAGTGAGCTAATTACATTTCTTGGATTTCATCATTATATCTGTTCCTAAATCAGCATCATCACAAAACAGGTAAACATTATAACTGAGCAATTAGCCTCAGTATTATTTGAGGGGAGCATAAGCAGAGGGGTAATTTTATTCAGAATCCTCATTTCTACATACTGTGACAGCAGAAAATTGTACCTATCTGTAGTTTATCAAGAGTGTTGACATGTTGGTTCTTAGGTTTATTGATAGTCTTCATCAAGCAACATTTGTTACTTCCTACTAGGAATGGACAGAATATTCTCTATTATTCATTTCCCAATTGACAAATATGTTTCTTGAGAGTCAGGAATCCCAACCTGGAAGAATAATAGAGCTGAAATACTTTTGTGCGTTTTTCTCCCAGTATTTGAATGTACTACAGTATAATTTTTCTGCACAAAAAAGACACACTTTTGTGTTTTTTGAGGGGGGGGACACACATATTTTCTGTGCAGAAAGCATGTGGAGGTTTTGCACAGAAAACCCACATGTCTTCAGTGCAGACAATGTGTTTTTTTTTTGTGTGTCTGGCACAGAAAAAGCTTCCAAAACACTTTGAGATACTCGAAGAGAGAATACGGTGCAGAAATATTTATTTTTCTCCCACAGTAGAGAGAAGACTACAGTAATGCTTTGTATTTGCATGTAAGGATGGAATAGGTGGAAAACAGGTGGAGGAAATGCTTCTGTTTGTTGTTCTACCTGTTACTAAAGTTCTTGGAATTTCTTTAAGACAACAAGATAACATTCTCCTTTCCGTGCAACTTCCAGAGCAGTGCCCAGCACAAATAGAGCTATTTTATTACTACCTAAAGGTTGGGTTCTTTTTATTTCATAATAATTACAGCAAAAATTTTACTCCCCCCCCCCAAGCTATAGTTTGCTAGTTTCAATTAAAAGCATTTCCCTTCTATTCCTGATGGGAATGGGAGTACAGGGCATTTATGTTAGAACAATAAGATTTTTGGAACACGGTATAGGTTGAATCTCCCTTGTCTGGAATTCTGAAATCCAAAATATTCCAGAAACCAAAACTTTTTTCATGGGTGGCTGAGATAGTGACACTTTTGCTTTCTGGTGATTCTGATAATACATAAACTTTGCTGCATACACATCATTATTAAAAAATATTACATAAAATTACATTCAGGCTACATGAATAATATGTATATGAAACATAAATGAATTTTGTGTTTACAGTTGGGTCCCATCTCCAAGATATCTAATTATACAGTATGTGCAAATACAGGCCTTCCAAAATCCAGAAAAATCTGAAATCCAAAACACATCTGGTGCCAAGCATTTTGGATAAGGGAGACTCAATGGGCGTTTTCACACGGGGCTTTAGGCGGACGCAATCCTACCTCCGTCCGGCCCCACTCCGGCTCCATTTCCAGTGTGTTCACACTCACGCCGCAGCAAACCCCGCCCCTTCCGGTGCCATCCCTGCGTCAGTCCGGCTCCTTGCTCCGTGTGTTCACACGCATGGAGCAGCAAGTCCGGCCTCACTCCGGCCGAACCAGCGCTAACTCCGGACGTCCTCCGGCATCAGCCCCAGAAAGGTAATTCCTTTTTTTAAAAGGAATTAAGTTGCTGCCGCCGGAGCCATTCCGGAATGAGTGGCTCCAGGTGGCCTTAGGGACTAGTGTGAAAACGTCCGACCTGTACCTTTTAAAAAAGAAGGCATATCCATCCAGGTCCCCATAACCATGAGTAAGCAAAGACACAGAAGAGACCTTTCACTGGCCAGTTGTCTATAGCATTGTGAATTCTGAATATTAATTGCCAAATTGCCTACCCAGATTCCATCATCTTTCTCTACCCATCCTCCCTAGCTGGAGAGGTCTGTGTGTATTGAAAATGTTTTTCTAGGAAGATCTAAAGGGTTAGGAATGAGACTTTTTTTAGCTGAAATATCCCATTTTCAAAAAGACAGCTTGGACAGGCTGTTGAGGATTTACATACTTACTCTCTACCACAGAAAAAGCTATAAAAACGTTAAAAGCTGTTAAATTTATTCCAGAGTTGTTGGTTTTGTTGTTGTTTTTGAAAATGTTGCAATTTCCTGGGGTGGGTGGGTGTGGAACTTGCTGTATAGGGAATTCTGAGAGGTGAAGTAGCTGTATTCTGGACACCTATATTTGTTCTGGGTTACAAAATGTGAACTGATTACAGTAACTAACAATGATGGGTTAACACCCTTCACAATTAAAGTTTTGAGGGAGAAAAATACATACAGTGAGAGTGCGGGATGCAATGCATTTCCATCCCAATTACTCTCAGTAAATACATTAAAAAACAGGCTGTTCTCATGCTTCTCATGCTCTCTATTGTAATTGTTGTGTGGCTCCAAGACATTTTTGATTAAAAGTAACTTTAAGGCAAACCTATTGCAGAGTTCTCTCAGCAGCTTTCTTCAGAGAGGGTTCACTATTCCCATCCTCTGAGGCTGAGAGAGTATGACTTGCCCAAGGTCACTCAGTGGGTGCTAAACCCACCACACTAGTATTGCTAACCTCCAAAACAGTGCAGTTGCTCCATTTCCTCCAGGTGTCCCATTAAATGCTTTTGGCCTGATAGTTAAATCCAAGCATCACTCCAATTTAAGTTTTCCATGGCTCACTTACAGAAGGTGGCTCATGATAGGTTACTCAAAATGTGACCTATGAAAAACCACATACATCACAACTGAAAAGGAGAGGAAGGAACCTATTTTGAAGCCATCAGCTAGTTCAAACCGCCCTCTGCCTGCATTCTTTAACCCAAATGACAAACCACCAACATCATGCCATCTGCCCAACAAACTGTATCTGCACATAAAAATTAAAGTTTTTCCTTCAACACAGCACAAATCACTTATGTAATTCATACAACTCATAACTAACTATGGACCTTTACAGACTGCCAGAAATAATGCAACTTGAGTCCACTTTAACTGCCCTGGCTCAGTGCTAGGGAATCATGGGAACTGTAGTTTATTGTGGCACCAGAGCTCTCTGACAGAGAAGGCTCAATGTCTCAGAAAAAAACTACAATTCCCTAGCACTAAGCCAGGGCAGTTAAAGTGGACTCAAGTTGCATTATTTCTGGCAGTCCGTAAAGCAGGGGTAGGCAACCTTTTTGAGTCGGGGGCCGGGTTGCTGTCCCTCAGACAATTGGGGGGCCAAAGCACCATAAATAAATAAACAAACAAATAAATAAATTAAAAAATAATAAACAATATGCATGCACACTCTCTCAGCCCCAGAAAAGCCATGGCAAAACCCCTTGTGGAGATTTTGCCAAGAAAACCCCAAGAACAAGTAATAAAAACAATAATCAATATCATCATGATGGGCAGCGGGGGGTGGCGGTGGCGGCGGCAGCGGCAGGACCGGCCTGGGGCCGGTCCAAAGGCCTCGGGGGGGCACATCCGGCCCCCAGGCCTTAGGTTGCCTACCCCTGCTGTAAAGGGCCCAAGTTTCAGAAACAAGGGCAATCAAATTGTAGGCTTTGAAGGATACATCCACACTGTAGAAATAATGCAATCTGACATCACTTTTAGGGCTGTAACACCATCCTATGGAATCCTGGGATTTGCAGTGGTACAAGGTCTTTAGCCTTTTCTACTAAAGTGTGCTGCTGCCTAACAAACTACAAATCCCAAGATTATGTAGGATGGAGCCATGGCAGTCAAACTGCATTATTATTTCTACAATGTAGATATACCCTATGTCCCATCAGTTGCCATGTGAATTCCCAGATAGAGGCAGAAGAATCAATACACCAAGGGACTGAACAAAATATACAAGTAACCCACAGGAATATTCCATTAGCCTTCACAATCCTGCACTTCTGCCAGTCAAAAATGTCTGCCATTGAATTTAAAGCAATGACAAAATTGTCCATTCTTTATTTTCTTTTTTTAAAAAATCTAGTATTTCAAGTAGGCAACAGAACAGTCAGACTGGTATAATTTTTAAGGCAAGGCTTGCATGTGGATGACAGTATCAAAGAACAGAAGACTGAAATAGAGCAATGAATAACATTTAGTTCAGCAGTTAATAGCCAGAGATATTCAAGAGCATGCAATGAGTCTTATAGACCTCTGAAAGAGCAGCAAAAGGCAATAGACCAGACAGCGCCAAATAGTAATGGTGAATAAAACAGCTCAACAGTATTTCAGGAAATTCATTTATCTGATAGATAATATTGTGGTAAAAGATCAACTTCATTTCCTTTAGAATCATATGTCTGGAATGGGGGTGATAATTAAACTATTCTTATTATCTGATAACAAAGTAGCATTTGCCTGCAAAAAGTGAACATATTATACTATGTTTTCCATCCATATCCCTGCCCTTTAGACCTCCCAGTTCCAACAGGCTCTCCCATACACATTCTAGGGCAGTAATTTTCACCCTTTGGCTTCCAAATATTTGGATTTAGCTTACAGAAGTCTCCGCCAGCATGACCAATAGTCAGGGGTACTTGGAAATGAAGTCCAAAACAAATGGAGAGTGAAAAATTGGGAACCATTGCTCTAAAGAACCATTCACATATAAGAGTTGGATGAAAAGAAGGAAAAATGAAACAACTTGAAGGCACATAACAATCTCATCATCAACCTCTGGCTTTAAAATTTAGTATAACTTCCACCTATTATCAGCACTTACATAATTCCACAACATGTTGGTTAAATAAAGTAACAAGGTCCCTTAAATATAAGCAATCTGCTTCAAACCATTCATTCCAAATATTTGTACATACGCTCATGTGTCCTAAGGATATTTCCATTTCACAGAACTTTGAACACTAGCCTTTAAACCAGTAGTGAAAATCAAGAATAAATACTGTAATCTATCAAAGTTGAAGGGTGTCATTTAGTTAAACAAATGTTGGCCATGGTTGAATATAGCTGGAAGATGGGTTTGCAAGCCATATGGTCAGAATTGTCCTCAATTCAAAGAAAAGCTCAGCCCTTCCCACACACATCTCCAGACAATGTAAGAATTTCAGTCCACTAAAGTTACCCTGCAACCCTTTCTTGTCAAGTAGTGGTGCTTCTCTTATGGAATTTCTTACATTAGAAGGCCAAAAAGGCCAACTTCCTCTTTACTGTTTGAAGACTAGCCAATATTGTTCCAAAAGTGAAGTACCAGTAGATAGCTAAATAAAGACTCTGTTGCTGATGACCGATACTCTGTTTGGCTTGTATTATTGGTTATGTTGATGGATATTTAATGTCATTGTTTGAATATGAACCACTTTGCTGAGTGGAAATATAGGAAATTTAATATATAATCCATCTTCTAACACAGCATCTTTTTTACCACAAGAGATTTGCCAACATGAAAAGAACATGTCCAAATTTCCGATCTTTCTGTGAAATGAGAAAAACAATGTACTCTTTTACTGAATGTATAACTAACAGAATCCATTGGAACAGCTTGTGGATTATATTAATTTATTACTCACAGTTTGTGGCAATGAAATACTAGGATTATTAGCTCCAATTACTGCGGTGATTAGCCCTGATAGCTAAATGAAATCCCTAGACTCAAGAGACAGTATGTGAGCTTGCAAAGTTTAAATTTCTTGAGTACAACTCATTTTAAGAATTGTATTACAAGAAGCAACTTTTCCAGGTTTTGGCAGTATATTCCCGAATATTAGCTATTGGGTAACTAGAAAATGGTGAGGGTTTCGTCCCTAAGCCCGGCATGTGGACTTCCAAGAAACATTTGTGTAGTAACAGCAATTTAAAAACAAGTTGCCACACAAGACAGATCTTCACTCTGATCAGATAGGGCAGGGGTAGGCAACCTTTCCCCTTTAAGGGCCGAGGGACTTCAGCTCCCAGAAGCCTCAGCCATGTTGGCCAATAGTCCCATGTTGGCCAATAGCTCCTGGGATTCTGGGAGCTGTAGTCCCTCGACCCTTAAAGGGGAAAGGTTGCCTACCCCTGAGATAGGGTTTTATCAGTTTGGCTCCTGTCCAAACTCCCATACAGTTTGCCTGAACTGTCCTACCGACTGAATTTCTAACCAAATTAGGAATTTATTGTGTGTACATTTGGATGATCATTTCTACTAATGTTGTTGTTGTTGTGTGCTTTCAAATGTCTATCTACTTCACTTTTGGAACAGTGCACTGGTTGGGGAGGGGGGAAGAGAGAGCACTATTCTGCAGAGTCTTAGGGCCTTTGCAGACTGCTATAAATAGTGCAAATTGAGTCCACTTTAAGGGTTAGGGAATCATGGGAACTGTATTTTATTGTGGCACCAGAGCTCTCTGACAGAGAAGGCTCAATGTCTCAGAAAAAAAAAAAAACCATTCCCATGATTCCCTAGCACTAACCCTAACCCTTAAAGTGGACTCAATTTGCACTATTTCTGGCAGTCTGCAAAGGCCCTTACAGACTGAAGACTTTAAAAATGAACAATTAACCAAAGTGCCTTTAAGTACATATGAGGTAGAATAATAAAGTTGATTTTGCAACAATAACAATTATTTATTTATTAAAAACAGAAAAAGATAGCAGCAGAAGCCAAGAGAACAGTCTATAGTCAATACAAACCATTATAAAGGGGTGGGGTGGGGTATGGAAGATAAAACTCTGCTTCTAACCAATCTAAGGGGGGGGACTAGAGGGGTGTAGCTAAGCTTAAGGGGTGTATAGACTAAAACACACACATGGATTTTCTCACCCTTCAATGTGAAGAAGACACTGGAGAAGGTCAGAGAATTGCAGATCAAAGAGAGATTCTCTCTGTGTGTCTGCATTTTAAATTTTCCTAACTTGATGGGTAGTCCCGTAAGAGTGAAAGCAATGCCTCTGGGTGGACTCAACATGACCTCAACATGTTGTTTGCAAAAGGACAAAGGAGAACCTGTTCTTCAGGTTCTGATAATGGCTTTTAAGTAGTCTGAGCATCCAAGACAATGAAGTTGCATACACAGGACAAAGCCAATTAGAGCACATATTTATCTCACAATAGGGGTACACTAGTCCAAACCAATTTGGCAGGTCTCCATTCCACGGACGTAGACTAGATAGTTTAGCATTTATAGCTTTCTATCAATGCAACTATTACCTTGCCCCTGTGGGGGGGGGGGGCAATGATGAGGTAATTTTGCAGTTTGGCTTGGTTTTCCAAGTTGGACAAAGGTTCCAGCTGGCTTTAGCAGTCTCAATTTGTCCATTATGAATTTTTTAAACTCTGGCAACAGACACCTTTTCTGTGTCATGCATCAAAGTCTAAAAGTCATATTTATTGAGCATAACTGGTAACAATCCTAGGGTGAACCTATCATGGGGTTTTCTAGGGCTGCAAATATGTGACTTGCCCAAGGTCACAGTTGTCCTGGAAAGCCGATGGATGGGCTGATAGCCAAGGCAAGGGAAAATACCAAACAAAGTCCTAGTT
Source organism: Phrynosoma blainvillii (assembly GCA_026167975.1). Classification (NCBI taxonomy): domain Eukaryota; kingdom Metazoa; phylum Chordata; class Lepidosauria; order Squamata; family Phrynosomatidae; genus Phrynosoma; species Phrynosoma blainvillii. Next base: position 197,149,792 of record JANUYF010000001.1, on the reverse strand, counting down.
ACTAGTCCGAAGGGGCAGCCAGCGAAGAGTCAAACACGGTCAGTAGCTCAAGGGTTTCAGAGTAGCTGAGAGACAAGGCAGCCCAAGGTCCAGGGATGCAGAAGTCCAAGAGTAGTCAGCGGTCCGAAGGTCAAGGATAATGGGAGCCCAGGATAGTCAAGAGTCAAAGGTTCAAGGCAAGGAACAAGGAGAGTCAGAGGCTTATCACCAGGAAGCTCAGATAACCTCTGGCACCGAGACAATGCTTCCCCACTTGCTTAAATCCCCGAGCTGCCCAAGTTCAGCTGGGGCTGATCACCTTGATGACCTCGGCATTTTCCATAAAGCCTCCTTGAGCACCGGAGGCCTGCCCTTTTGGCTCTACGCTGACTAAAGGTTGGCATGACCGCTTGATCCTCCTTCATGTCCAACGGCTCTGTTGTTGGAAGGTTTGGCTGAAGAGCCTCTTGAGAAGCCACAGGCTCTGCTGGAGGCTCTGCTGACAAAGCAGAGCTCCTAGGGCTGAGCTGGGGCTCCTCCACTGCACACAGGACCTGAAGGAAATTCTGACTCATCCTCCAAGTCCTTGTCCAGGCAGGGCATGACAACAGTGAGTTTCCATGACTGAGCAGGGGACCAAACCCTGATCTCCAGAGTCATAGTACAACTCACAAAGCATGCTGGCTCTCAGTTCTCAATTCAAATTCACAATGAATTTGGTTTTAATAGAGTTTTATTTGCTTAGTGGTTAAGAATATTTCTGTTTGACTTTCTAGATTTTTAACTGAATTTAATCAAATTGAACCAAGGGTATAACATTCTGTAGCATGAAAGAAGAATCAGCCACATTCTTATTTTTGAAACTGTTGATAAATTTGAGGAAGGAAGCATTTTGTTTCTAGAATGAAAGACGAAAAGAGCTTCTAAGCAACAGGTATTAGTGCAAGTGCCAGCCTGGGCAATTCCTGGATAATAAGATTCAAAGACTGGCCATTCTTTTCATTAGTATCACCAGAGAAATGTTATTCTAGTGTTAATTAGTTTTGCCAAAATGATATTAATAGTCCTAATCAAAGATATTACCCATCTCTCATGTTTGTGTTTTTCCTTATACAGCTTATTTTTAATCCCTGACTTAATACATCATACTTAATGACTCATTAGAAAAGCTAATCATGCTCAGTAAATTTGAAGGGAACTTATGTTGGAAATGCGAACAAATCAAAGGTACATTGTACCACGTATGGTGGAACTGTCCTGTAATAAAAAAAATTTTGGAAAGAAATTCACAAAAAAATAGAATACTGTTTAGAGATCAGATTTCCTATGAATCCCAAACTATATCTTCTGAATATGGCACAAATATTAGGTAAACAATCAGAACAGAAATATTGGAGAATTATATTATACATGATAACCGCAGCCAGACTATTAATAGCAAAAAACTGGAAATTGAAAGAGGCTCCTCAACTAAAAGATTGGGTATATAAACTTTTTGAGATGTATCAGATGGATATACTAACTCAGGGGTAGGCAACCTTTCCCCTTTAAGGGCCGAGGGACTTCAGCTCACAGAAGCCTCAGCCATGTTGGCCAATAGTCCCATGTTGGCCAATAGCTCCTGGGATTCTGGGAGCTGATGTCCCTCGGCCCTTAAAGGGGAAAGGTTGCCTACCCCTGTACTAACTCATAAAATAAATGATAAAGTGGTTAATAAATGTAAGGAAGAGTGGAAAATGGTAAATAGACTGTGGGAAGAGAACTGGAGTGAAGATATAATGAAATACAAAGACTGAATTCTAAGAAGCTTTCAATACAAAGAGGAGAGACACAAATAAACACAGAAAGGAAAATAAATGTCAAACAATAATAAATTCTTATGAAGAGGGAAAAATAATGATAGAAGAAGGCAATGTAGCAAGTCCATAAAAAAAAGGTAGTAAAGGGGAAATAGAAAGAAATTTAGAGCTAATAAGCATGGAAGATTACCTAACCTTAGGTGAGAAGTCGGGGCAGAGGGAAAAGGAAGGGAAAGAGAAAGAGGGAGGAGGAGAAAATGAAGAAATGAGGGGGAAAATGAAATTAAAAAAAAGGTGAGAGATAGAACAGTCATAGAGAGAGGAGAAAAGAAGGAAGGAGAAGAAATAAAGAGGGAGAATTATAAAAAGGGAGAAGAAAGGAAGTAAGGAAGAAGAAAATGGAGGGAGAAAGAAGGAGTAAGATGGCAGATGGGTAAAAGGAAGAGGAGGATGGATTGGTATATCAACAAGGTTTTAAAGGAGGACAGAAGATATAAAAGAAGGAGAAGGTATGAGAAGAGGGTAAGAGTAAGTGAGAAAGGTATGAGGGATAGGAAAAACTCAGGAGAAAGAGGTTGAGATATAGGACAGAAAGAAGCAGGAAAGGGTACATGGAGAAAGCAGATTAAAAAGAAAAGTGAGGGTGACATAGACGGAGAAGAGTGAAGATGGGAAGAGAGGACGAAAAAAGAGAGAGATGGATAAAGATGAGTAAGGGAAAGACTAAGAGGACAAAAATGGAAAGTTCACTTTTCCTTGAGTCTATCAATTAGCTGTTCTGCCTTTTTACTCATGCTCTTCCGATCATTACTTACTATTGTTACTATTAAATTAGGGAATGTCTTATAATGTACAAATGTTTGGAAACAGCCAGATTAGGTAACTCATTTAACAATAAGAAAGGAGAAATGGAAGATGAAGAAAGAAAGAAACGGGAGGAGAAGTCCGAGATTTGCAAGGAAAAAGGATTATGGACAAACAAGTAAATATGGATAAGAAGAAAATGGAATATTAGAAGAAACAAGGAATAAGAGACTAAGGGGGGGGGTTAATCTGGTGATATGGATGTTCCAATGATTGTTTATTATGTATATGTTTGGTTTCTGTTTTTTAGATTGTAAATAAAAATTTTAAAAAAAGAAAGAAAATTTGAAGGCAGTAGGAAAAGAGGGAGACTGCATTGCAGGTGGACAGACTCAATCAAGGAAGACAGGGCCCTGAGTCTGCAAGACGTGAGCAGGGCTGTTGATGACAGGGACTCATGGGAGACTCTCATTCACAGGGATGATATAAATTGAAGCCAACTCAAAAACATTTAACAGTAGCATCAATTTATGCTATACTGTTATTTGATAATATGGGAATGAGTTTCAGGCCTCATGCTGGCCCCTCCTCTTGTAAGCCATCTTAGTTGCTTGAATCTTGGTCTCTCTAACCCAGTTACCCAGTTAGTCTGGAATGGATAGCTGTAGTTTGATGTCAATTTACTAACCAGGATCAAACTGCAGTTTTTAGCTCCCAAACAGTTGATTAAAATTAAACAATTGTTTTCCTCAGATCAGATGGAGCAGTAGTTCAGAGCCCCTAGTACTTTACTACTGAATTTTGTACTGAATGTGGAGGTGGAGGGAGGTTGGAAGGAGGAGCATGAGTTATAATGCTTGTTCATAGCTTAATAATGATTTATTTTTACTGGCTCTCTGGGATTTATACCCATTTGAAACCTGGGTTTAATTATCCTCCTCCTTAAAAAAACAAAAACAAAACCTGTTCACAAAGATGGAAAAACACTTATTGATGAAGATACTGTGGAGCTTTGTTTGAGACTGATTCCCTGTTCATGGTGGTGGTTGTACTTTCTGAAACTGTACATATTTTATAAAATGTGTGCTACAGCTTTTATAGCCTTGGGAACAGATGACACACACTCTGCATTTAATTTCTATGTGTCATTCATAGTACTGAATCTTGTATTAATTTTGAATAGTCATATTCAAAATGCAATGGGGAGTTTGGGAAGTAAATTGTTAATAACATTTTTATTACAACGATCTTGCTACTGTGTGCTATGGCCCTCCTTCTGGTTGGCACAGGAGTAACTCCCTCCCATCTTCTTTTGATCTCTCCAGGTCACATTAGCCCAATGTGTCATTCATCTCCAATAGGCAGGTGTTAACATAAGGAGATTTCCTACAAGGAGATGAAAGCAATCTGATAATTGAACCAGGACTGCTCGTCTTCTACTTGGACTCTCAGGGGGGCTGTACAATATAGCCCATAGTTTCTAATTAATCATTTCACTAATCATGTACAGATTGGAAGCCATGAATCTGAAACAAGTGCAAATGTTGTAGCTCTTAATTTATCTCAGACCAAGCAGAACTCCCTTTTAAAAAATGTGTGTGTGTGTGTGTGTGTATATACACACACACACACACACACACACACACATATACAGGTGTTAGGTATAGGACTCAATGATTGCAGTAGATGAAGTGAAGAGTCTATTGCAGGGGTAGGCAACCTTTTTGAGCCGGGGCCGGTCCCCCGAAGTCGTCCCTTCCGGCGGGCCAAAGGGAGTTGGAATGGCTGTGTGTGCACTTACACGCGCGCACGCGCACACAACCCCCGTCTCTGCACGCCACCCCCCTGCGCATGCTGCCGCCGCCGCTACACGTGCTGCCACAGCCGCCTCCGCACATGTCGTGGCCGCAATTTTGGAAATCAAAATGGCGGTCGAGGTGCGTGCGGTCGCGTGGTGACCAAAACGCGCAGTGGCGCGCGGTGGCGGCGACGGTGGCAGGGGTCCGCCTGGGCCAGTAAGCGCAGGGTCCTGGGCCCAAACCGGCCCACGGGCTGTAGGTTCCCAGCCCCTGGTCTAGTGCTTTTTTATGGGGGGGGGGTTGCTTCCATCTGCAAGAACTGAAGTTAGATTGTAATGCAAATTTCTTCTGCATGCTGCTTTACCAGGAAAGGGATGTGTGATAGAGAAGGGGGAGAAAGCTACATAAAATATCTCAGTACCCCTCCCCCTCATTAGCTTCATCCCTCCTAGTGCAGTTCATGAAGAGGGCTCCTTTCAGGTGAGCTAGCCAGCACTTGTACCAGTCAAGCTGTTTGCTTAGCCAACAGGGAGGAGGAGTATGGTGGGGGGCGTTACTGGTGCCATCTTGAGACTCTGGGGGAATGCCAAGTCTCACGAGTCCTCTGGATCCACAAGACTTAACTAGTGACCTTGCAAGACAGCTGAGCCTTAAATGAGGGCTGTGGCTCTGGCTCAGTCTCTATTCTGGCCATTACTAGTCTTTCTTAAGTGTTCTCATACAGACTGAAGTAAATTCATTAAGAAAGCATGACAGGGTATAGAAGAAGTTAAGATTTTCCTCAGAAACCCAAGTAATGTAGTACTACATCACATAATACTGATCTTATGTACTGTGTCACATAATATTGAACTATATTTTACTAATTATATTGCTTTTTACATGCCCTGCCTTTACTATACATACCAGCTCCCAGATGACATCTGTTCATTTTGTTACACCACCACTAAATACAAACAAGAAAAATGGCAAACCTGGACACAATCCACAAGCCACTGTGTTCACAGCTTGGAAACAATGTATTACAAATAAAGAGGTGTGTATGTATGCCTGTGCATGTGCGGCAACCCCATCACTTCCATAGGGTTTTCTTAGGTAGGAGTACTCTGAAATATAGCCTGATATTTGTTGGTGGTCTTCAATCCAGCTACTAACAAGGAATGACCCTGCTTAGCTTCCAACACCAGACAAGATCTGGTGCCTTTAGGGTACTGTGGACAAAAAACAACCATGAAGTGGACGAGGGGAATTTTGTGCCCAGACCAGCAGCTTATCACAAATTTGGCTCACAAAAGGGGGTTGCAGGCTGCCAGAAATAGTGCAAATTGAGTCCACTATTAGGGTTAGGATTAGTGCTAGGGAATCATGGGAATTGTTTTTTTTTTCTGAGACATTGAGCCTTCTCTGTCAGAGAGCTCTGGTGCCACAATAAAATACAGTTCCCTAACCCTAACCCGAAAACCCTAAAATACAGTTCCCTAACCCTAACCCTAACCCCATGATTCCCTAACCCTAACCCTAAAAGTGGACTCAATTTGCACTATTTCTGGCAGTCTGCAACCCCCCCAAAGTTGGCTCACAAAATCCTCACTCCTGTGCAGGTACTTACTTGTCTTCTTGAATTTAAAGTAAAATTGGGGATGGTGATGTACACATATGTCAGGGATGATGGGAGTTGTAGCTGTTCACCTCTGGCTCTAACTCACCACCTTGTTATGCAGCAGAGCTGACCAGCTTTGATCAGTGGTTGATGCTTCCTTCCCAAGCAGCAGAGTTTCAGAGAATAGGCTGAAGACCCTGACAAACTCTCCAAGCCTTCTCACTCTTCTTCCTGAGATGTCTTCAAACTTCTCCAGGATTCCTCTGGCTCTTGTATCTTCCCTCAAGACACCAGACAACTCAGTAGTCTTATATAAAAGATCTACTTTATTTTACTATATACATAAATACTATATGCCCTACAAATCACAATCTCTACTACTCCACAATATCTCCAAAACTACTCCAAACTACACCACAATGTACATTAGCAAACATTGCAATTTATAGCCATTGTTAGACACCACCCACCAGTCAGTTTCCACCCAGTGGGTGTGTACATACATCTTGATTGGTCCACATAGATCATCCCATACCTAAGACCAACCCAAGTGTTTCATCACTTTACCTTGACCACTTAATGAGTCTCAGGTGTTTGCAATCTATCACAGGTGTTCTCAATATACCTTCTATAACTTTGTCCTTGGCTCTCAAGGCTTCTTAATTATATTATCTTTTTCACCTGTGTATCTTCCTGATTGCTCCTGCTTAGCCACTTTGACATTCACATAAATATTTTTATTTCTATTACTGTATATCCCATGTTGCTTTTTCCTTAACAATCCCCTCCGAAATAAAATATTGTATGTGTCTTACAATGTCATTCCAACCATTTGTGTCAGTCTTTCATGTTTTCCGCCGTCAATGCTTTTGTGAACAAATCTGCTATGTTGTGTTGTGTTTCTATATATCTCAGTTCTATTTCACCCTTCTGAACCATGTCTCGCACATTTTGATATCTTACTCCAACATATTTTGTTCTGTTCTTCAAACTTTCAGTTTCAGCCATTGCTATGCATGACTGTGAATCTTCCAGAATTTCTACTGGTATCCTGTAACTTTCATTTAAATCATTCAATAACTGCTCAACCCACTGTACCTCATTCACTATCTCATTTAAAGCTGCGAATTCTGCTTCAGTCGTACTTAACGCTACATTAGTTTGTTTTCTACTTCTCCAGACTATTGGACTTTCACTGTACTTAATTATCATTCCTGTAACTGACTTCTTGTCTCCTAATTCTGATGCAAAAGAACTGTCCACATAACAATCTAAATCTGAATTACTGTTTCTAATTACCAATTTCTTATCTAAAGTTCCTTTCAAATATCTTAATAAGTGTTTTACTGCTGTCCAGTCTTCAATTTTTGGATCATTAACCCTTCTGGACAATACATTTACAGCATATGAAATGTCTGGTCTGGTGTGGCAAGATATGAATTGTAAAGATCCTATTATACTCCTGAATAAAGTCTTGTCCTCAAAAGCTCTAGTTGTTTCTTCAGACACAAAACCAGTTGTCATTGGAGCTCTTACTATTTTAGCATTTTGTAATCCACACTTTTCAATCAAATTTTCAATTTTCTTTCTCTGGCTTAACAAACAATGTCCTTCTTCTGTCCATTCAACACCAATACCTAAATAAGACTTCAATAAACCTAGATCTTTTAAAACAAACTTTTCAGACAATTCTCTTTTTACTGATTCAATTTCCTGTTTTGACTTTGCTGCCACGCATAAATCGTCTACATAAATCACTAACACTATGTCTCCTTTTGTATAGACACAAGCATCTGCAATGCTCCTTTTGTAACCTAGTTTAGCTAACTCTTCATTAATGCACAAATTCCATGCTCTGGCACTTTGTTTTAATCCATACAATGCTTTTTTCAATTTATAAACTTTCTGACTACTATTTTCTTCAAAACCTTGTGGCTGCTCCATAAAGATCTCTTCATCTAAACTAGCATTCAAGTAGGCTGTTTCAAAGTCAAAATGTTCTACAACTAAACTTCTTTTTGCTGCTACAGCTAGAACCATTCTCAGACTTTCTGGCTTTGCAGTTGGAGAATATGTCTTATCATAGTTCTCATACTGCTGTTGTGCAAAACCCTTAGCTACTAACCTAGCTTTATACTTAATACTTCCATCTGGCATTTCTTTCTTTTTGTATACCCACTTACAACCAATTACTTTCTTGTCCTTGGGTCTGTCAACAACTTCAAAAACATCTTTATTTACCAGACAACCAAACTCATCATCCATTGCATCAATCCATCTTTCCTGTTCTTCTCTAGACAAACTTTCCAACTCTTCAAAACTTTCAGGCTCTTCCACTGCTAAACAAGCTCTTGCATTTGTCACAACAAACCTATCTGGTGGCTTCCTAACTCTGTGACTACGTCTGGGAATAAACTCTGCTGATCTGCCTCTTTCATCCTCACTTTCTGTGCTGGGAGTTATAGTTCTATGGCTAAATCTCTTGTCCTCGGTCATTCTAGTAGTAATAGGTCTCGATTGTGTCTCATTATCTGAAGAACTATCACTGCTGGTAGTGGATGCTTCTGGCTTAACTGAAACCCCTCCGTTTCCTGAAGTTGGTTCAGTTTGTGTTTCTGGCTCATTCGAACTTCCTAACCTCAAGAAAACTTCCTTATTTGCATGCAGTTTGTCCCAACCGGCATGTCTCTCGAAATTAGCAGACCTAGAATACTGCACTTCTTTTCCACCTAAATGAAACTTGTAGCTATTTCCAGAATAACCCCAAAAACCTAAGCCTTCTACTTTTGGGTTCTCCTTTCTTCCTGAAACAAGCTGGAATGTAAACATAAGCAAACTGTCCAAAGACCCTCAAATACTTGTAATTTGGCACTCTCCCATACAATACCCTGTAGGGAATGTCTTCAATTTCTGAATGATAAAGTCTGTTACTAATATGTACTGCTGTCAAAGTTGCTTCTGCCCAGAAACTATCTTTTACCTCTGCATCTGCCATCAAACAAGCAGTTATCCTTTTTATATCTTGTATTTTTTTCTCCGCTAAACCATCTTCTTTAGGACAAGCGGGATTAGTAGTTTCATGCCTTATTCCTACCTTTTGAAACCAATTAAACAATTGATTACTTAGAAACTCTCCTCCCCGGTCAGTAATAATGGTGCCTACTCTAATATCAAATTGTCTTTCCACCATTCTCACCCATGCTTTTAAACTTTGCCCAGCGTCAGATTTGTTTTTCAATATTCTTACAAATGCAAACCTTGTAAACCTATCAACAATTACTAGGAAATATTTGCTTCCCCCTAAAGACAAACAATTAGCTTGGGCAACATCTGCATGTACAAACTGAAATGGTCTTTGAGCAATTCTTTTGGTTTTCTTGGCTACTGGAAAAGCTCGGACCTTTATCTGATTGCATACAGTACAATCTAAGTGATTTTTGCACTCAGCAACTTTTAAATCTGGACACATACTGATTAACTTCTTTAAACATTTGAAACTAGCATGACCAAATTTTCTATGCAGTTCATGTATACAGTCTTTGTGAATTGGACTATTGTCTATGTTATTAGCATTTTCAACACTGTAGCTATCAATATTGTCCTCCAAATAGTAAAGTTTATCCTTTTTCAAGCCTATGCCTCGCAATTCCCCATTCAGTTTTATCTTACACATATTCTTTTCAAAAATGACTGTGTAGTCTCTGTCTGTTAATCTGCTTACTGATAACAAATTATTTTCTAACTCCTTTACATGTAACACATCATTAAAGTTTTCCTTTAGCCCTGGAATGAAAACTGTACCCATTTGATTTACAGTACTGAACTCTTTCCCATCAGCTAGAACTACAGCATTTACATTAGCTGATTTTCTATTACTTATCAAATTAATATTGTTACACATTGAAGATGATGCTCCTGAGTCAATCAACCATTTACAATTAGTATTTTGTTTTTCCTTAATCATGGTTGCAGACCCCTTTTTGTTACCACTGTCCTTCAAAAATGGAGGTTTGGACTGCTTTTGATACTGCCGCGGCTGCCATCTGCTCTCTCCTTGCTTGCTTCTCTCAGCAGCGAACTGTTTACATTGTCTCTGTAGATGACCAGTCTTTTTACAATAAAAACACCTCCGTTGCTCCCTTGTAGAAGCTGCTTCTTCCTGCTTTCGTAGTTCAGGCGTTGTTTGTTGTTTTGGTACAGTCCTTAAACTTGCTGAGTCACCCTGCTCAGACTTTCTTCTCAAGTTTTCTTCCAATATTCTGGCAACAATTAAGTCTCTGTTCAGCTCAGCTTCTGGCAAATTTTGCAAGCTATTTGTAATGTTGTCCCAAGAAGGATCTAGCGATTCCAGCAAAATATAACACTGCTGCTCTTTGCTAATTTCCACTCCTCTCAGTTCAGCTTGCACAAATAAATCTTGCATTGTTTTTAAATGTTCTATCACACACTGTCCTTTCGTCATCTTTTGTCTGTAAATTCTTTTAGACCAAAGCATTTTTGCAAACGCAGTTGAAGGTGTGTGTATTCTCTGCAAAGTATCCCACACATCCTTGGCGGACACTCTATCTCTTACGTCGTTAATCAAGTCTTCTTCTAACATGAGATAAAGACATGCTTTTGCTTTAGTGTCTCTTTCTCGAGTGGCTGCATTAGCATCAGCTGCCAGCCCTGTTTCAACTGTCGACCACAGAGACTCCTTTATGAGTAGAGATTGGGCATATAACTTCCAGGTAGAGTAGTTGTTTCTATTTAATTTACTAAACTTTAGTATCTCCATCTTAATTTGTGCAGTGACTCAATTTGACACAGTCCTTCTGAGTATGCACAGCAGACAAAATACAAAATGATTTACTCACAAGCTCCACAAAACCTTCTTCCACTCTCTGGAACTTTCAGTTTCTGTGGATGCTGGTTGCTCTAGTATCTGGGCCCATAACCCTTGTCAGGGATGATGGGAGTTGTAGCTGTTCACCTCTGGCTCTAACTCACCACCTTGTTATGCAGCAGAGCTGACCAGCTTTGATCAGTGGTTGATGCTTCCTTCCCAAGCAGCAGAGTTTCAGAGAATAGGCTGAAGACCCTGACAAACTCTCCAAGCCTTCTCACTCTTCTTCCTGAGATGTCTTCAAACTTCTCCAGGATTCCTCTGGCTCTTGTATCTTCCCTCAAGACACCACACAACTCAGTAGTCTTATATAAAAGATCTACTTTATTTTACTATATACATAAATACTATATGCCCTACAAATCACAATCTCTACTACTCCACAATATCTCCAAAACTACTCCAAACTACACCACAATGTACATTAGCAAACATTGCAATTTATAGCCATTGTTAGACACCACCCACCAGTCAGTTTCCACCCAGTGGGTGTGTACATACATCTTGATTGGTCCACACAGATCATCCCATACCTAAGACCAACCCAAGTGTTTCATCACTTTACCTTGACCACTTAATGAGTCTCAGGTGTTTGCAATCTATCACAGGTGTTCTCAATATACCTTCTATAACTTTGTTCTTGGCTCTCAAGGCTTCTTAATTATATTATCTTTTTCACCTGTGTATCTTCCTGATTGCTCCTGCTTAGTCACTTTGACATTCACATAAATATTTTTATTTCTATTACTGTATATCCCATGTTGCTTTTTCCTTAACAACATAAGCCCTGCCTCCAGTGTCACCCAACAGCATCCCAGATCTTTATTAGCTGATTGTGAAGGCCTGCATAGGCCTTTATAAACATGATTAGCTAATTGTGGTTAACTGTCATATTCCTATGAATTCAAAGGTATCTGACATCAAAGTATTGTGTATGAAGGGGGGAAATCAAGGGAGATTGTAGATCAGGGGTAGGCAACCTGTCCCCTTTAAGGGCTGAGGGACTTCAGCTCCCAGAAACCTCAGCCATGTTGGCCAATAGTCCCATGTTGGCCAATAGCTCCTGGGATTCTGGGAGCTGAAGTCCCTCGGCCCTCAAAGGGGACAGGTTGCCTACCCCTGTTGTAGATTGAAGCAGATGGCTGCAGCAGGGAAAAGACTAGGGATGTTTATGATGATGCCTTCCTTTCCTGACAGATGGTGGGGAGATGGGAATTGAGGAGAGGCAAACTTCAAAAAATTATTTGAAGTGGCACAAAGGGTGCTGGCTACAAGTGTCGGGAGGGGCTAGACAAAGGACTCTTAAATTGTTGTTTAACTTCGGATGATTCTAACTGCTATGGGGTAGTTTCAGAATCCAGAATAAAGCAATAGTTTATTTTTACTAAAATGCTGTCCTTGTTCTTCAAGTCTCCAGCTACCAAACATGACATTAATTGAACTCCCACGGTCAGGAATCCTCCCTGTCCTAGGAAATCTATAATCATGTAGATTCTCTTCAAATCTTTGTGGTCAAAAGTCTGAGGTGCTGTTGGCTATGACAACTTTCAGGGACAAGGCTTATGAGTGTATCTCCATTTCCATACTCATTATAGCCCTAGACAGAAGCAGACAGATGTCAGCATTGGGTTCAGCACTGCCACTCACTTTGATATTGGCTTCTTTAGAAACTGATCAGAGTTTAGTTTAAAACAGGAATTCTGGTTCAAATGTAACACTAAGCCAAGATTCTTTAGAAGTTTCACTAAACATTACTAAAGTTCTGGCCACATATTCAGACATGTCTGAACTCCTTTATGCAGTGAACATTTCTGTTTGTTGTTGGGTGCCTTCAAGTCATTTCCAACTTAAAGCAAATCTATCATGATGTTTTCTTGGCAAGATTTGTTCAGAGGAGGTTTGTCATTACCTTCCCCTGAGGCTGAGAGCATGTGACTTACCAAAGCTCACCAAGTGGGTTTTGTGGCCAAGCAGGAATTGAATCCTCGTCCCCAGAGCTGGAGTCTAACATTCAAAACACTATGCCACAGTGGCAGTGAAAATAGTGCTGTATTATTGGTGAATCCTCTCATTTGTTTTCTACCTCTGTGAGATTAAATCTTTATACAAAATGCCTACTGCCACTAACTCTTTGTAATATCAAAGGCTGCAAGCCTCCCTAAACATTCAGTCTCTGATTTTAAGATGTATTTTCTGATGCTTGGGTCACAGCTAATAGCTATTGATAGAACAATTTATCTTGAATATCAATCATTTAAAACCATGTCACTTGCTAACATCCTTTCCCATTTAATCCATGAACTGTATGATGTGATTGTGGATCATATGGAAAGAGAGATTTTTCATATTGTTTTTCTTAAATCTACCATGCATTACTTACAAGGCCAATCCCATTGTTTATAGAGTACTTCATCCGTGATTTACAATCTTCCTCCTTATTCATTATCTAATTCAACTCTATGTTTTCCACAGTGTTATGAATCCCAGAAATGCTAGTTAGCCACAACTTAAACCTTGCTATATATGTAGAATCATGTTAGAGGAGCTGGAAGAGAGCCCAGCCTCTAAAATACAGCTACTGCTTCAGAATTAATAAGAAAGCATTTTTTCTCTTAAGTTCTCTCAGAATGCTAAGTTTCTGAAAATGGTTTGTGTAATAAGCAACTGGCATTAACAAGTCACCATAATGAGCTTACTTAATGAATATACAGAGAGTCCAGATACACCACTGAATCTTGATCAGTGAGAAAGAATGCTCTATGCTCTGTCTAGTCTCAATTATATTTTTCTCCGTTATTCAAAATAAATGGAAAAGAAAGTCCACATTATGTCTTCATTTTAGAAGCTGCCCATGTGCTATCTGGGTGGGTCCCTGAGTATTCATTAGAATTCTTTAACTTCCTCAAGAATTATCTAAGCCAGAAGATCTATACTGAAGAGACACTAGGCTATGAGATACATTTCCTTTGGTTGAAGTGACTACATAATAGTGTAATCCATGGTTACCTAATACCACTTCCAAATAATCTTTTGTTCACCTGATATAACTCATTATGCCAGGTTTGGAGTATTTCACCCAGTTTGGGGCATGGCTTTTGGAGATAATAAGCAAGATTTGAGGACAACTAAATTATTTGAATTCAAGAGGCTTTGAAATCCAGACATGTGACACAGAATAGAAACCACAGAAAAAGGAAAAAATTGAGAGGAGGTCTACCATATTTCAATAGATTTATGCATGTAGTGAACTAACTATCCAATTAACCACAGATTTAAGGAAAGTTAACCTTTTTAAAAATAAAAAATGTAATAAATTGTAGAATAACCATCTTCACAAAAACCATACATAACCTGAGTTTACTGAACTAAAATTTGCCACAGATTCCAACACGAAGGACACTTCTAGGCCACATTGCTGTTAAAAGGGTGTAGATAAATCTCTGGCATACCAATGCTTGCTAAGGGGGGGTTGCAGACTGCCAGAAATAGTGCAGATTGAGTCCACTTTTAGGGTTAGGGTTAGTGCTAAAGAATCATGGGAATTTTTTTTTCCTGAGACATTGAGCCTTCTCTGTCAGAGAGCTCTGGTGCCACAATAAAATACAGTTCCTATGATTCCCTAACCCTAACCCTAACCCTAACCCTAACCCTAACCCTAAAAGTGGACTCATTGCACTATTTCTGGCAGTCTGCAACCCCCCTAAGTTTTTCAGAAAATAGAATTTCTGCATTATTAACAAAGTAACTTTGTGGGATTGTTAAAGTGCTTCTCATGACCTTTACAAGCCTACAAACTCTTTATCCCTGTCAGGTTAAAACACAAGTGGAAGAATGATTGGTTTTATTTAATCCTAACATGCCTAATCAATCTCTCCAATACTTTTGACAGAAAGGAATTTAGATCTCTTATAGGGACAAAAACCAAGAGTTGGACCCTATGCCCCACATAATATCCACAAGGATAGATTCCTCACCAGTATTCTTGATTTTTACCCTTGCAGGTTTCTTTTATCTACTCCCATAGAAGCTAATGACTTCAGAATTAGAAGGAATCTTTAAGGGGAAGAGTTCCTTCATCACAGGTGACTATCTCCCCAGTAATGGATTCTGTTCAGGAAAGAAAAGTGGAAGAGAAGAGATAACCATATAGAAGGCACTTCAGCTGCGTTTCGGATGTCTAAGGCTCTCCCTTACTATGGATGTATAGTTATGCCTCTCATACAAATGTTTTAAAATAACTGCAGTTTTTTCCCCTTTTTCTTTTTCATAAATTCACAGAAAAACTGAGGAGTGCCACTGAGAGAAGAGGGAGAAAAAGGGCGAAGGACAGCAGGAGAGGGAAAGACAAAAAGAAAAAGAAAGGGGGGTGACTATAGAAAGGTCAGGATGAATCTAGTATTTTTCCACAGCTGTCCCTCAAAATTTTCTCATATTATTCAAAAGCTCTTTCTAACCCTCTAGAAGCTTGGGCAGGTCCAGGTATTTCTATCAGAAATTTTCAGTTTTGATTTGCTTTGATGCCTCAGCCATCTTACTCACTTAAGAAAGGGATCACTCCTCTTTCTAATGAACAAATCAGAATAAATCTTGCAGACTAGACTAAAAATCAACTAGGAGAGGTTGGAATCTAATGGCAATTCACATTCTGACTGTAAGTAAGCAACTGCTAACAGCTACTCAATCCAATTGGTAGTCTGAGCTAAAGAAAACCCATTGAATCAATGGAATTTATATAAAGATTGACTCACTATTCAATAGCTGATTCAGTGACTACTCCACTTGTGTCTAAGAATAGGATGCAGGCCAGTATTTGGCACTGCAGGATTCAAAGCTTTGTTACTTCACATAAGGTTAATTTTCCAAGGTGTTATAGTACAACACCTTGTACTATAGGATTGGAAAGTTTTGCTTCTGGGCCAAGCTTAATTGGAACAATAACTTCACCCCCTGTTACTAAAAGCTCTGTAGAGTGCTTAGAGGTTTATTAGTTAGAGAACTGGTATAAAACTGATATAACAAGGGTATAAAACTGATATAACAGGATTATGTAAATGAAATGACTTAATTTTCCTAAACAAATGTTATGTATTGTTTTGCGATTAATAATTCACTTATTACTAATTGTTATTATGACTGTTTGGGGACAGGAGCATCAGAAGGCTTTTTAGGTGTCTTGAAGCAACTCCAGCTCCTCTGCCTGACAGTGGGGGGATGCAGACCAGGGCGTTGGGGACGCCCTGGGACGGTGCACCGCTGGAGCAAGGCACTCGCACGTCGGCGCACCAACAGCATCCCCGAAAGGAGCGCCAAATTGGCGCTCCTTTCAGAAGTCAGGGAAAGTGCGCCATAAACATGTCGGCCGCACTTTCCCTGACTTTTCCGCTGCAGCGTGTGAGGACACTGCGGCGGGAGGTTGCCCCCGGAGCGCTGGCCGTGCAGAGGGCCGGCAGCTCCGAGGGCAACCTCGGGAGGAGGAAGGGGCGCCGCTCGTGCGGCTGCCCCTCCTCTTCCTTGCCTCGGAGACAACTCAATTAGTCGTCTGCTGAGACCCAGTGTTAATACCCCAAAACAGATTAAACTTCTGATCTATGTATAAGTAGTGCTAAACCATGGTTTACTGTAAGGGAAGGCCAATCACAACCCATAAGGACCACCTCTGACTAAATTATATATCAGGTTAAGTACCACTTTTACAAGAATTAAATCTGGATCATCCATTCTGGAGTGCTGCAAAAATGCCTGGGTACCTTTACTCTCAATGATAGTAGCCAAACCATGGTTTCCATCTGGATATAGTCATTGCCTTGAAGATTCAGGTTCCCACCACTGACACATTACCACCTAGGGAAATTAATCAGCTTGAAGCAGTGACTAGACAAGACCCTTTCTGCTAAAAAAGAAAAAGAAAAAAGAAAGAAAACAAATGTTCAATTTCACCCCTTACCTCCACAGCAACTAGGCAAACTGAATATCGTTGGCATACATAGCACATATTGGGAGAAATCCTTGGGAAGCATTATGAAAATATGAATAAGAAAACCAGTGGTATTTTAATTGTACATTGGTTAGAAACTATACAAAACATTGGCAGAAGCCAGATTAATCTAAAAATTGGCACACCTGGGAAGAGGAATAGGGTACAAAAATCAAACAGCATTAAAAACAGATTGGATTATGCTAATGTTTGAGAAACTGTTTCAGCTATTTGCATATAATGTATTAAAATATACATAAGGTAAGGGACTTCTGATCTCAAAACAGCTTGCCCAAAGAAGATCAATGAAACTAGGCACAATCCAGTCAGATATAAGCACCCAGATCAACGAATTTCAATAGGAGGGATAACACACTGGTAAAAATCATTCAGAATCCATGTGCTTCCATTATTCTTCACTCTCATCAATGTTGTTTTCCCTCCTTTTAATATACCTATAAAGACCTTCCTTCTGGAGTAACTGTTACTTGACAGGCCTAGAAGGTAGTTACTACAAATGTTTGTGAAGCCATTTCAAAATGGATATGGCCTTAGTGTTTTTATATCACAGTGCACCAAACACTTCTTCATGAAGTGACAATCTGCAATTTAAATAAATACAGAATACATTAGAACATGCTTGGAAGTAAGTCTCATTGAAGTACGTTCAATGGACCTTCCTCCTACATAAGGCACAAACAAGCTTGCAATCTTCTTGTGTGGCATTATAGCTTGACCTACACATCAGTACAAGCCAACCAATCATTGTAGGTATGGCCTGTAGAACGTATCCATGTTATGCTCCCCTGTATTTCTGAGCTAGACTGTAAGATGTGGAGGTGGAGAATATCAAAAATCAGTCCTTGATATATCAAGAATCAAGGTAACTGTAGCTTTTAACTGGTTCTAGTTTCAGTACTGTGATATCATGAGGTTACAGCATGGATAATTTAGGGATTTGGAGTTAATTTCAAGCAAGACAGGAAATGGCTAAACCTAAGTAGGAAATCCTCTGAGCAGCTAATTCTATGTGCCATAACAACCATCGATAGCATTTCACATTTAGTAGTCTGTCTCACTACTAAAGCTTTAGTAACAACAATCCTTGGAAATAAAACATCAAATCCACTAAGGAAGTTACAAATCCATAACCACCTTTGTTATGCAGCTATATAGCATCTCCCAGCCTAACCCCTCCAGTCCTGGTTTACTGGGCAGCAGCCACTGCAAGCAACATGGGGTCTGTTCCTCTGTGGGTTGAGAAAAAGCTGACTGATGTTTCCACCCTGTTCTGTGAGCCTGGTGGGATAGCCACAAGGAGGGTCCTTGTTGCAATTCCCCTTCACACCAGAGATCCTGTATGGGAGGGGCGAATGAGAACATCAGTCAACTGCTTCCCAGCTGACAGGGAAACAGACCCCTGTGACTTGCACACTCCCTATGTATTCCCCCAAACTAGTGAATACATAGGGATCGTGAATACAAACCAGTCACCAAAGGGTAGTTCTAGGTTACATGTCTGCAACTGTCTTAGTGAATTCCAGGCAAAATTTACCAATCAGGTTTAATTTGGATATTTACCACACCCTTCCTCAGGGATATCACATATTCATGGAGGAAGCTCACTAAAGTGTCTGAACTACCACTACTTTTAGACAAACAACTGTTTGAAATTAAGTTTGCAGAAATATGTGGTTTGCTTCACATGTTATCAGATCTAATGTATACTTCCCAAATGAAAATACAAACTGACATATAATTATTTATGTGCATGTACTCCAAAATACACATTTTGTACATATTTTCCTATCACATACAGTAAGAAAAATCAGAAGAAATGTATAGACAAATGCATACAGTAGGAAAAGAGTTTTAGGCAGATTTCTTGTAATATTCATGTTTTTATATGCATTTGTCCTATTGTATACATTTTTGGTTTTCCCACTGCTTAACAAACCAGAAGCTAGGCACCCCAAATATGCTCTTGTTTTTGCTAATCTGTTTTTGTTGATGAGTTTTTGCTATAGCATGGCATATAGATACTCTTAAATACAACTTATTCTAAGTAAATAAACAAATGCAGCATGCTATCGTAGCACTTCTATTTATTTTTTTTATCTAAAAGGAATTTTATCTCTTAAGATATGGACATAAAACATTTTATATAGATGAGAAAAAAATAAATGAAAACCTAGCATTTGTAGGTGTTTTGATAAAACTTTAACAACAAACCACAAATGTAAGTGATTTTTTTAATATTCCTGATGAAATAGCTGAGAAGACTAGACTTTGGTGATTCATAGTTTTGCCTTGAAGTCTGTTTGATTACTCTATTAGAGTTCCATTAATACATTTGTGTCTTTTATCTCTGCCTACATGTTTTGTTTTTGTGTAGTCTTAACTCTTGTCTGTCATTTTTTGTTAACTGCTGCCTGCCTAATCTGATTTGGACCATGCTTACATGTTATGCAACCTTTCAAACTTAAGCATGGGAGGGGGGGATCAACATTTGCCTGACTGGAGTTATGCAGACCTTAAACATGTAACAAATAATGAGTGAAGGAACTAAGGGGGGTTGCAGACTGCCAGAAATAGTGCAAATTGAGTCCACTTTTAGGGTTAGGGTTAGTGCTAGGGAATCATGGGAATTGGTTTTTTTCTGAGACATTGAGCCTTCTCTGTCAGAGAACTCTGATGCCACAATAAAATACAGTTCCCATGATTCCCTAACCCTAACCCTAACCCTAAAAGTGGACTCAATTTGCACTATTTCTGGCAGTCTGCAACCCCCCTAATTTGTGATTTTAGTGGCATTCAGGTTTTCACATCAACAGCCTTGCTACATCTCTTGCTTCCAGTCTCAAGTGGAAAGGAACTTTGGGAATCTTTTATTCCAGTTGAAAGGTCAAATATCAGAGATGGTAAGGATGTGTACCACCAGATGTCACTGAACTGCAACTCCCAGCATTTCTCATCATTGCTTATGTTGCTATGGCTGATGTGAGTTGCAGATCAACAACAATCAGGCAGGGAATATACAATCCTCGCTCGTGCCTCAGACTCTTTGTAGAATCTATAATTTTGTTCATTTTCCTTTATCCAGTTTCATTAGTGAAGCTGTTCAAGCCAGCTCTACATACACTTTTGAGAGGTGTCCTTTATACAAGAAGTAGAATATCTGTAAACTGTTCAAGAGCCATTGCAAATTTTTCCCAGCCAGAAATCTTTTCCAGTTTTACCTCCTTGTTTGCCCAAGATTACAGAAGTCTTAAAATGAAGCATGCTAAAAATGTATGGGGATGTATGTGTCTCCCCCCACCACCCCACCCACCCCCAATTTTTAAATGCTTTGGGCTGTTCACTTTCTCAACAGTTTCAAGTATTCTCTCATTTGCTCTACAGCTATAAGGGCTGAAACAATAAAAAAGCATTATTTTAGCTCAAAGCTGCACAGCAAACATTTTGACTATTTCCCCACTTTAAAAAACCACCAGCAGCTATAGTCGTGCAGACAATGTGGAGAATACAAATGGGATTTTTTTTAAAAAAAGTGGCTAATGTAGTGATGCAAATTTTCATATTTTATTCTATTTTTTAATGCATACCAAATTTTTCTGCAAAAAGTAAAGGAGGAAAAATTGCTTTAATTCAAATTCATCTGTTTTCACTCAAATTTGTTCCCACAAAGATGATGTTGTTGAAAACAGGGTTGTTTTTTGTTTTTGTTTTTGTTTTGTAGAAAACTAATATTTCTAATTGTTTGTGTTAAAGGCAACAACAGCTACAACAAAACTAGATTCTAAGTAATTTGGTGATCTTGTGGTTTTTAATCTTCAAGTTTGGTTCATTTTCTTGTTATACTTATTTCTCTACTAGTTTTGTTATGGTGTGAAGAAAAAATAAAATATAGGAACAGCTACTGGTCTGCAGCAGTAGTGGTGAGTGACAATGAAACCAACTCTCATAGAGCGAACAGTAGTGTCACCGTAGCTGACACTTGTCAGGACTGTGCAAAAGGAGGCAAAAGGTGTCCCTCCTTGCAAGACCATTTCACCAAGAAAGCCCTTTAGGTGAGACAGGTCAAAAACCATCAACTAGAGAGGGGGAGGCCAGACAGAAAACATGTCCAATAAAACAAGCATAGTTAAAGGCAATACTATATATATATAATTGGAACATGGAACATGAGAAGTGTGAGCCAGGGAAAATTAGACATAGTAAAGAAGGAAATGGAACACAATAATATAGCAATACTAGGAGTAAGTGAGTTAAAATGGACAGGAATGGGTCACTTTGACTCATACAACTATACAGTAATCTATTCAGGAAATGAAAAAAACAAGAAGGCTTTCATACTAAGGAAAGATATAGCTAGAGCACTCAAAGGATACAACTCAAAGTCAGACCATACATTATCAATAAGGCTTCAGAGTAAACCTATAAACATCACAATAATCCAGGTATATGCACCAACCACAGAAGAGGAAATTGAGAGATTCTATGAGGCAGTCCAGGAAGAAATTGACGACATACCATCACAAGATTTCAAACTAACCATTGGAGACTTGAATGCTAAAGTTGGCAAAAAAGAAGAATCAAAAACAGTAGGCAGATTTAGATTAGGAACAATAAATAAAGCAGGAGAGTGTCTGATAGAATTCTGAGAGACCAATAATCTATTCATTGCAGATACCTGCTTCTTACAACCAGATAGGAGACCAGAAACCTCGACATCACCAGATGGTAAACACAAAAACCAGATATACTACAATTGTCATTGACGAAAATTATTCAGAATAGAATGTTTCAGCATCTTTCTAATCTTTTAAATTGCATGTCTACAAACAAGATATTTCCTAAATTAAACTATACCACAGTAAGTGTAATATCATTATTAGTCTGACAATATCTTCCCTCAAATTCATACATCTGTTGCTGGAATCTTATTTCCCATCTTTCAAATCACAGACACAGATTTTTATCCTGCAGATCTGTTATCTGAAATGCTTGGGACTAGAAATGTTTTGGATTTCTGATTTGTTTTGAATTTAGGAATACCTGTATTTTCATATATGTACATAATGAGATATCTTGGAAATGGGACTCAAGTCTAAACACAAAATTCATTTATGTTTCATATAAACTTCATAACTACTGCTTGAAGGTATACAATTCTTTTAATAATGCTGTGCATGTAACAAAGTTTGTATACACTGACCTATTAGAAAGCATAGTGTCACTATCTCAACCATCAAAGAAAAACATTTTGATTTTTGGAATATTTTGGAATTCTGGATACGGGAGACTCTGAATGGTCTTTTTACTACTTTTAACCCCATCTTATCCTTCCTTTCTAGTCAAACTAGTGTTCCTTAGACATAGATGCCAGACAATGCCCTTGTGTAATGACAATGACAATGTGTATATACCTCAGGGACTATGATATCATAGTTATTATCCAATCAAGTGAGTGCAAAAAAGGGTGTCAGTCAGAGAGTCCTTCTAGTGCTTCTTACTGAACAACAAACCTTGGGATTCCACAGGATGCAGCCTTGGCATTTAAAGTGGAATCATTGTGTAGTGTGAAAGATCCCCTGGTTCTGAAGGTTCATCAGAGTTCTCAGAATTCTGAAAACAGAACAACCCAACAACCTCTCTTGTTCAGTACTATGTTATACTTTACTTTTTCTTGTATCCTTAAGGTAATGCCTCAGCATGATATGGTTGCTCCTTTGAAACTACATTCTACAGTCTTCTTCAGCCTCAGACTCCAATTTCTCCTACTGTTGATGGAGCATTTTCTTATATATATATATATATATTTCACTTATTCACTGCCACATCGTATTTAAATGTGTCAGTGACACATGATGCACCCCACTATTTTGTATTTGTGTAGCTGGTATTGCTGTTGTGTGCCTTCAAGTTATTTTCAACTTATGGTGACACTAAAATAAACCTTTCATGTGGTTTTCTTTGCAAGATTTGTTTAGATGAGGTTTCCCATTGCCTTCCCCTGAGGCTGAGAGCATGTGACTTGCCCAAAGTCACCCAGTGGGTTTCATGGCTGAGCTGGGAATCAAACCCTGGTCTCCAGAGTCATGGTCCAGCACTCAAACCACTCCCCATACTGGCTCTGCAGTTGATGTTATAGGACACTAAATGAAAAAGTCCACATGCAGTTTGTTCTTCCTGTCCAAATAAGCAATGATGCACACAGAACATGGAGAGGTGGAAATGAAAAGAAATAAAAATGTCAGTGGTAGAATGCTGACATGGGGATGATTTATCAGCCAAATGAACTTCTGAATTACGTGACACTTAAACAGTTTACAAATCTCTTATCTGCATGATGTGTCCTGATGTTCTGTTATGGCAGACACCCACTACAAATGCACCATTTCCAACTCAAGAGACAACAATTCTTTGTTTTTGGATTGCTCAGTGCTGACCCATTTTGCAGATACAGAGTTCATGTGAAATCTAATTCCATGGGAACCAAATGCTACCTTACCATCTGAATGGATTGCACTGTGTTTTATGTCACAGAAAAACACAAGGCATCTGGCACTCTGCAATCAACTATGTCATGTTTATGAACAGATAATCTAGAAGAATTGCCAGCAGGAACCCAGCAGAAGTTAAACAAATCAGCTCCAAAGTGGTGTTCTGACACAATGGTGTCACAACATGTATTTTCCCCTATTATTTCCTACTGGTTTGGCTCTGTCAAATCTTATTGGGAAGGAAGAGAGTTTGAAAAGAGTGGATAGTTACAGGAAGAGTTCATAAAGGATAGTGTTAATAAGTCATTAATTTATTTACTGTAGGAAAAGACCAACAAAATGGGAGGGGGGTGAAGGCAAACTGTGATTTCATCTAGAAGAAACCAAAGAAATTGACTCAATTTTTCTACCCTTTGGAAAAACAAGGTCAGCACCAAAACTCTCATCTGTCCTGAAACAACTCTCAGAAACCATAGTTAAGTCTCATCTGATGCAATTAAGCCTTATCTAATGCAACTCAGTCTGGTCTAATACAATTACAGAGATATTTAGCTATGTAGAGAGAAATGTAAGAATTCCCAAGACCATCATATTGATTCGGATGGCCTGGAAAAAACACACCAAGTGTGCTTTGAAGAATGCCACTGTGGCAAGAAGGGAATGCTGTTTACATAGAATTGCACTAACCTGATGCTCCATAGACCACTTAGTATGACTTACAGTTGCATTTATGTATAATCCTATACCTCTTCAGATCTTGTTCTGGGTACAAATGAATACATGGAGGGTTCTGACTGGGATCACATGTGCTAGCCCTACCCCAAGACCTCCATGCATTCAGGAATCATTCTGCAAAAGTATATAAATCTCTGCTTCTCCCCCCCCCCCCCAAAAAAAAAAGGGGTAATGATTTTTAAAAACAATAATGTGAAGTTGTTATAGGTTTTACACATTTTTGACAAATGTTGCAGTTTTGAACTGGGGGGGGGGTCACAAGTTTTTTTGTGCAAAACGATCACTTCTCCCCATAAATGATTTTGCACATAAAAACAGTGTTTTTTGCTGTTGCTGACCAAAACTAAACTAAACTAAATTGCTGTCTTCTCTGGCCTCTGACAAATATTATGACGTTTCACCATTTTTCAACAAGACACCACCCTTTCTTGCTGGAAATGAGAAAAATTGGGAATGTTCTTTACATCTCTAGAGAATGCACTAATAAACACACACAGAGGCCCAAATGTGCTTACTGTTCTGTTTGTAAAATCTAGAGAACCAGTCAAAACATGAGCCCTATACAAATGCCACCACTAAATGCTAGAGCAGTGTAGTGGTTAGGATGCTGGACCAGAGCCTGGAATTTCCAGGTACTAAGACCCTATGGAGCCACAAAATCCACTGCATGACCAATCTCTCTCTCTCTCTCTCTCAGTTTGCCCCATTTAACAGGACTGTTGTTGTGATGATAAAATGTGAGAAGAGCACTATGTACACTACTTAAGCTTACTGGAGAAAATACAGAATGTACATATAACTAAAGAATAATTTAAAAGTGTGGTCAGGGCAAGCAGAGACAATATTCGTCAACCCCTTCATTGTATTCATAGAATCACAGAATCACAGAGTTGGAAGAGACCACAAGGGCCATTCAGTCCAACCCTCTGCCATGCAGGCACACACAATCAAAGTACCCCTGAAAGATGGCTATCCAGCTTCTGGAGATTATTAGATGGCAAAACAGGATGGGAGAGAAATGGGACTTCCCATCCTTATTGTGTGATTGCAGGAAGATTATCAAGATGATGTCCCACGGCGTCAGTCTCATCCCGTCCATCTCCTGTCAGTGAAGTGGAATGGCCCCTTAACTTTTTATTGATGGCAGTTTCCCAACCATAAAAAGTTACATGGCCATTCCACTTCACTGATGGGAGGAGGATGGAATGAGAGCGACACCATGGGGCATTGTCTGATAATCTTCCCGCAAATGCACAATAACGATGGGAGTGTCCCACTTCTCTCCCATCCTCTTTTGCCATCTGATAATCTCCTCTCTTTAAAAGTCTCCAAAGAAGGTGACTCCACCACTCTCCAAGGGAGTGTGTTTTACTGTCAAACAGCTCTTATTGTCACGACATTTTTCTTAATGTTGAGGTGGAATCTCTTTTCTTGTAGTTTGAATCCATTGATCCGGGTCCTATTATCTGGAGCATCAGAAAACAAGCTTGCTCCATCCCCAATATGATACCCCTTCAAATACTTAAATAGGGCTATCATATCACCTTTTAACCTTCTCTTCTCCAGGCTAAACATACCCAAATCCCTGTCTCTCTTCATAGGACATAGTTTCCAGACCCTTCATCATTTTGGTCACCCTCCTCTGGACATGCTCCAGCTTGTCAACATTCATTTATACTCAGTTCTATAGTATAGTTGGTTTTGACAGCTAATTTTTTTTATCTGTTGCGTCAATAAGTGCAGTTTTTTCCCAATTCATTCTAACTATGTTTTTTAAAATATTTTTTATTAACACACAATTTTTAAAAGCATAAAACTGCATACAAGGAGAAAAATTACAAAACACACATACACAACAACATATCACTTTCATACCTAAACTAATCTAACTAAACTAATTCAAATAAAACTACACAACTAACAAAATCCATACAGCAGACATACTACAACACTAGGCAAATATATGGT
Source organism: Phrynosoma blainvillii (assembly GCA_026167975.1). NCBI lineage: Eukaryota > Metazoa > Chordata > Lepidosauria > Squamata > Phrynosomatidae > Phrynosoma > Phrynosoma blainvillii. The sequence goes on along the minus strand of JANUYF010000001.1, from coordinate 197,123,743 downwards.
TTCCAATTCTCTGGCAAGTGGTTATAATTACTAATAATTCTACTTCATCTAAATCAACCTGAAGTAATTATGTGATTTCATTCTATTTATATTTGGAATCATAAGACTATCAGGAAAGCCCTTCTAGATCAGAGCAAAGTTTTATTTCATGCACTGTTTCTCCCTACCGTCAACCCCAACCCCTGGCAATTTTATGCCTCTGACAATAAAGCCCCTGGGTAAGGTAAAAGACATTTGCCCGGTAACAGAAAGAAAGTAGAGAGGGAGGCAAACTAGCCTTATTGGAGAGAGAATTATACAGCTTGAGAGCAGCCACCAAGAAAGCTCTCTGATTGTCATGGGGTGGCACTGAGCAAATGTTCTCTCTCAAAGATCATAAGACTTGGGGTGCATCTGCATTGGAGAAATAAATGCAGTTTGATACCACTTTAAGTATTGTAGCTCCATCCTATGGAATCCTGGGATCTACTAAAGAGGGCTGGTGCCTCACAAAATTACAAACCCCAGAATTCTGTAGGACAGAGCCATGGCAGTTAAAGTGGAGTCTCTGCATTATTTCTACAGTGTAAATGCACCCCTCAGCAGGCTCTTATTGGGAGATGTGGGGCTTTTGCAGACTGCCAGAAATAGTGCAAATTGAGTCCACTTTAAGGGTTAGGGTTAGGGAATCATGGGAACTGTATTTTATTGTGGCACCAGTGCTCTCTGACAGAGAAGACTCAATGTCTCGGGGGGGGGGGGGGGGGGGAAACAATTCCCATGACTCCCTAGCACTAACCCTAACCCTTAAAGTGGACTGAATTTGCACTATTTCTGGCAGTCTGCAAAGGCCCGTGGTCTTTTCAGATGGTTTGAACTCAAGCCATATAGGGCTTTGTAAGTCATAACCAGCATTTTGAATCGTGCCTGGGAAAAAACCTGACAGCCTTTGATGTTGCTGTAACATGGGAGTTGTGTTACCTGTAACTGGCCCCAATCACCAGTCTGGTCACAGTATCTTGTACCCTTCACAGTTTCTAAATAGTTTCCCAAGACAGCCTCATATAGAGTGTGTTACAGTTATACACCCACAAGAGACCCAGGAATGCCTACACTCCACCCCTTTCTTCCCTTGGACCAGAAGTATTTCAAGCCCACAGGAGTCTAGAATAGAAAGAAAAAGAAAAACATCAGTCAACTCAACAATGGCTGAAAACCAGCCCAGGTCAATTCCCTCAGCATGAAAGTATTCACCATGTCTACCAGAGATGGTCTTCATACAGAAACTAAAGCATTAGTGGGTATATTGTGGCCCTTGCACTACACAGGAAGGGCATGCAGGAGATAAGATGTTAGCTTTTTTTTAAAAAAAGACAAAAACAAAATTGTTTTACTTTCTACTATTTGTTTCCTGGTTTTCTCTAAGGAAATAAATTTAACCTTTCTCTCTGGATATGAGAACATATCAGAGAACCAAACAGTGCTTGCTAACTCTTCAGTGGCTCCTACTTGTCACTCACATGACTGGTAGACAGATGGCAGAAATAACAGAAAAAGATATTGATTGTCACTGCAGCCAGCAGAAGTTAGGAGGTAGTCACTCCATGTCTTAAAAAAAACCTGTTTAGTGGGCAGTGGGAACTGTCTCTCTGTGACATGAGAAGGAAAACACACATCTGAGAAAGTGGGAGAGTTAAGAAACCCAGTTTCATCTATGGCACACAGATAATCCCGGCATCTAATTTAATTATGCTAATTATTATAATTATGCATATTGTTAATCTGCATTCTGGTTATCTAAATTCAACACACTAACCATTATGCACTTTATCTACCATTATGTTTCAACTTCAGTACCAGTACAAAGCTAAGAGCTCAAGCCATCAACACAATCACTACACAACACAAGGAGCAAAGCAAAGCAGCTTCATTTATATACCGCTTCATATCACACTATGGGATGTCTAAGCGGTTTACAACTGTAAGCTCATTGCCCCCCAACAGTTGGGTACTCATTTTAGTGACCTTGGAAGGATGCAGGCCTGAGTCTAGCCTGAGCCCTGGCTAGTATTGAACTCGCAACCTTGTGGTCTATAAGTGAGTGTCTGCAGTACAGGCATTTAACCACTGCACCACCAGGACATCTCTGTGTGCCTTTTTTCCTTTTCCTTCTGGGCCTGTTGGGGGAATTGGGGCAGGGAATGGAAGAATAAGGTGGCAATGCTGTGCCTGCACAGTAGCAACTGGAGAGTGCAGGGCAGGATGAGACTCCTGCCAGTACCAGTCTTCTTGCACGGTTCTTGCATGGTTTCCTGCATCATCGCCTGCTTCATCGCCAATATTGCATTTTAACCTACCCATCAAGCTGTGACGAAGGAGAAATCTGGGAATTACTGCTTCAAATGACCCAGCCGGCCAGGACATTTTTAGCCCTTTCAAGGCAGGATTTTCCAGGTTTTCCAGGACAAATGACAACTCTACACAAAGGACATCTTTCACATAAAAGCAGCTGGCAATGTGTTGAGTGGAAAGTGGTGTCCCAGAAGTAGTGTGAAGTTACAGTGGCCAATCTCTCTCCTCTAGACAAGCAGCAAAAAGCACAAAGTCATATTGACCAGGTAGGCAAGAACAGCATGAAGTCACAATGGCCAGACTGGCAGCAGGAGCATGAGATCACAATAGCCACTCTGCCCCCCCTCCCCGACACACACACAGGCAGAATTTCCCTCTTACTGAGATAACAGGAAGGTTATCTTGGAGGTCAGCCTGTCTTTCTCTTGTTAAAGTACGTAAAGTGGCCACCATTTGTCAATGAAATGAACAGCAGAATGTAGGCAGAAGAGTGCCAAGCAAGGGGGTGAAGAGGTAAATCAAATTTTTGTTCTATCATGAGTGCACTAATTTTCTTCTTGAAGGAAGCAAAGAATAATTTTAGCAAATTTCTTCCCACCATAAGAAATTCTTCATAAAACATGTTATTTTCTAAGCCTAGTGTTGTTCTTGTTATAGTTATTTTTATCTTGCCTTCCTCTCAGAATTGGGATTCAAGGTAGTCTGGAATTTTTAAAGATCAATAGAGTTCAAAACAAAAAGTGAACATTATACCAGAATTAAACTGGTCACAATATTAAAACACTTCAAATTTCTAGTGAAAAGAATAGCATGCAATTAAAAAGGTTAAAATGCTGTTTAAAACAGTGCAGTTTAAAACAATACATCATACCCAGCTCATTCTTTAAAACTTTCTGTATCAAAAGGATGTCGGAATAAAAGAAAAAAATGGAAAGACAAAAGGAAGGGAACTATTCTGGCCTCTGTGGCAAGGGAATTCCAAAGTCTAGGGGTAGACAGAGGGAAGACTCTCTCTCGTGTGCCAAATGTGATTGTGAAGGTGGTAGTGAGAGAAGGACCAGAATAGTCTTATTATATTTAGTGTGGCACAAAAAGCTTCAGTCTTAGTTTAGAGGCTTTTAATAACACAGAGAGAGGGAGGAGGGAGGGAGGAAGGAAGAGATGTGTTTTCAACAGCTATCATTCATTAGGTTTGCATAATACAATACACACTTTTAGAAACTGAAACACCAATACAGGTACTCATCTTAATAGCAACATCAGGTCTTTTGCTTTTCATCCACCAGATTCAAGCCAGAAACAAAAAGCTTTTCCTATAAATCCAAACAAGCATTTTGTTACTGTTGTTTTAGGAAGCAAAAGTAAAGAATGCCTTGGTAATTCTGTTCACTACTAATATCCTTGAAACACAATTCATTTTCCTTCTGAGACTTGCCAAATAGTGAATAATCTTCTCTTTCTTGGTTGAGGGGCCTGAAGTGAAACTCCAAGCAAGCTGAAAAAGTTCTGAGAATCTGATCACCTTGTCTCCCATGGTTCACCTTAACATGGCAATTATTCTGCCACCTTTTGATTCCCTTTCCCCTTCCTGTCAGCTTTCCAAACAATGCCAGCCCTGAATTGTTCCCAAGCACATCAGCCACTTAGCTGAACTTACAATAGGTATTTTCTTTTTCCCCAAAGGAACAGAAGTCAGATCATCTAACTGTTTGAAAAGTATAATTATCAGCCATTAGCCAAAGAAAAAGAGTAAGACTGATGCTCATAAAGGGTTTCCCAAAGTCATTTCTTTTCAGCCCTTGATTTTAAAAAATCTGGCAGAAAAGAAAGGAAAGTGTGTATGTACACATGGAGAAACATGGACACACACAATATGCTGGGTGAAGAGAGCATGTCACATTATGGGGATGCATTTCCAACTGGGGGAACTCCAATTCTAGTACTCCAATTATTAAATAAGCCTCTTACTTTCTACCTTTGAACAGCAGCATTAAATCTTCCCTCCACACTGTGCCATTTTATTTCACTTAATACTAGGCTAGCAGTGCAATTCAAAACAAGGAGTCCATCTAAACTGTTTTGTTTTGTTTCCTGGTCCAGTGATGCCAAGGATCCAAGGAAAGAGCAGTCAGTATACAAATTTAGAGGTAAAGTTCCTACTGTTCTGTTCCTAGTGTTCTGGTGAGAAAATCCACCGTGATTACTGATCTAAAGGAAAACTAATGTTGGTCAACTGGAAACACCCCGATTATCTGTTTTGTGATTATTCAACTGGCATTTTCTCACTTGCAAACTTTTAATTTTTCTCATCATTCTCCAAAAACCATTTATTCAGCACCAAGAATCTCATCAGAAATATCTAACTGGTAGAAAGCCACATCTGAATTTATCTTTTGGTTTCCTTACATGCCCATCTGCACTGAATAAGCACACTGGACTTATTCTACCATCTGCTTCCTCTAAATGTTTTTCTTTCTTTTTCTTTTTTCATATATGAGTCAACCATTGGGAAATACACCACCCATCATGAATTAGAACAAGAAAATTTACACACACACTACAAACATAACTCAGTTTTTCAGCTTTTTCTTTTACCCAAACACATTTCCAAGCATCCTTTAGAACAGGGGTAGGCAACCTTTCCCCTTTAAGGGCCGAGGGACTTCAGCTCCCAGAAGGCTCAGCCATGTTGGCCAATAGTCCCATGTTGGCCAATAGCTCCTGGGTTTCTGGGAGCTGAAGTCCCTTGGCCCTTAAAGGGGAAAGGTTGTCTACCCCTGCTTTAGAATACAGTGATGACTTTACAATGGGTGCTTTGAGGGAACAATCAAAATTAGTGACAGCACCATATAGGGCATGTAGCCTGACAATGTTTTCTTGCCTGCTGTTTGACCACCCCAAAATTGCAGGAAATCGACTAGAGTAGGAGAAAGGGAAGATTCTCCTCCTATGCCTTAGCCATACCAGCTGTTTTTCAGCCCCAGTAGGGGGGAAAAGATGGAGATCCTGTATATTTGCTCCTCTTGAAAAGAAAGTACACTTTTGAGTGTGCAATCAACTTCCATTTTATGTCCTGACAATCCTCCACCTGATTTACTAATGGCTGTTAAGAGAGAATGAAAGTATGACCGAGATACACAGAATTAGCCTCTCCCTATGCCCCAAATAACATATAACTTTTGGAGCATCTGAGCCATTCGCATATCCACTACATTTCATGCTTACTTCACAAAAACCATAGGGACCTGTTGACTTTGCTCCTGGGACACGATGATATCAACTTTTTAAGCATATTTCCCTCACAAAAATTGTCTCTTGACTTCCACCCATCAAAGTATCTGGGAACACCCAATCTCATTGTCTAGACTTCCCAGCTCCTAGACTGAACCTCTTTAAAAGAAGAAGGAACCCTTCCAGAACATGTACAATGCAGTGGAATGAAAAGCAGTGGGGTCTCTAGTGGGGATGCCAAGACAGCCCTTATAAAGGACAACCCATAACTGGCTTCTATTAAGGATATACTTTTTTGTTTATTTCACTTCCACATGCATAAACAGATGAATTCATACTCTTCTCCCCACTCCACAGGAATGCAAGCATTTCTAAATGATTTAGAGCATTATTTGTATTTCAGGACTTTGTTGGAGGAAATCTGTTTGCACAAAAATATTTGTGGTTTCCTTGTGAAGAAACATGTCTTGATGTAGAAAGTGTATGTCTTGTGCAAAGTACACAGATTGCAAATTGCAGAAAAATTGTGTGCAATCTGAACAAGAAAATCCCACCCGGATTTCTGCACAGTAAAAATTACAGTACAGTGGGCCCTTGGCATACGCAGGGAATCAGTTCTGGACCACCACCACCCTGCATAGGGGGAAAAACATGTACGTTTAAATCCTATTCATTTCTATGGCAGTGCACTCCCATGCATGCACCATTTTGTTTTCCTGGGCTTACTGTACACATAAGCTCAAAGCCGTGTATGGCAAGGCCGTGTATGGTGCATGTGCGCTGTACTTCTCTTATATATGTTTTCTTTGCAAAAGCCATGTTTGCTCAGTTATCAGTATAGTTTCCATGAAATATCCATTTACTGCTTCAAAACCTATTTTCTGCACAGAAAAAGCACTTGTATTTCTGGACAAATGAACTTTCCCTAATAATAATAATAATAATAATAATAATAATAATAATGTTTTATTTCTTACCCGTCCCTCTGCTCAGCAACCGGGGCAGCGTACAACAAAGTTAAAACAGATGACAGTATAAAACAATCCTGTCCCCAATCCTAACCCTCCCCCCTCTTAAAACTGAATTAAACTAGAATAAGATTAAAATAGGTGTGCAGAATAAAATACAATCAAACCATAAAAGCAAACAAGAGCAGGCAGAGGCCATAAAGAACAGGTAGCAAATTGTCTAAGTTCATCCAGGAGATTATTCTGGGAAGGCCAGCCAGAAGAGATCTGTCTTTACTGCCTTTTTAAAGGCAGCAAGAGTGGTAATAAAACAGATCTTGTCTGGCAGGCCATTCCATAGTCTGGGGGCGGTCGCAGAAAAGGCCCTCTGGGAGGTCTACAAGAGCCTGGTCTTCATGGGCTGCAGCAGATTCTTCCCAGAGGACCGAAGTGCGCGGGGGGGGGGGGTCATACGGGGAGAGGCGGTCCCTAAGATAAGATGGACCCAAGCCATGTAGGGCTTTAAAGGTTAGCACCAACACCTTGTACTGTGCCCAGAAACTAATCGGCAGCCAGTGGAGGGCTTTAAGCACAGGTGTTATATGCTCCCTCCTGGATGTTCCGGTAATTAACCTGGCTGCCATGTTTTGTACCAGTTGAAGTTTCCGGGTTAGGCACAAGGGTAGCCCCATGTAGAGTGTGTTACAGTAATCCAGGTGTGAGGTTACCAGAGCATGTACCACAGTTTCCAGATCCCTCATGTCCAGATAAGGGCACAGTTGGTGTATCAGCCGAAGCTGATAACAGGCACTCCTGACCGCTGCATTCACCTGACTAGTCATGTAAAGCGACGAATCTAGGAGTACCCCCAAACTGTGAACACAGTCCTTAGAGGAGAGTGTGACTCCATCCAAGACTGGAGACTGTATTCCCAAATCTGGTTTTGGCCCTGTGACTGTCAGTACCTCCGTTTTGTCTGGATTAAGTTTCAATCTGTTTTTCCTCATCCAATCCATTACCACTCTGAGACAGTCATTAAGAGGAGAGACACCATCTGAAGTCTGAACCGATTATTTGGTCATGGAGAAGTATATCTGGGTGTCATCAGCATACTAATGACACTGCACTCCATGCCTCCGAATGATCTCTCCCAGCGGCTTCATATAGATATTAAATAGCATCGGGGACAGAATGGTGCCCTGAGGGACGCCACAATTAAGCTCTAGTTTGGAAAAGCAACTGTCCCCGAGTCTCACACTCTGGGATCTGCCTGAGAGGAAGGAGTGGAACCACTGCAAAGCAGTGCCTCCAATTCCTAACTCTCTCAGGCGATCCAAGAGGATGGAATGGTCTATCATATCAAAAGCTGCAGAGAGATCCAAGAGCACCAACAGGGTCACACTACCCCTGTCGATGCCCAAGCGAAGGTCATCGGTCAGAGCGACCATGGCAGTCTCCACTCCATATCCTGTCCTGAAGTCAGTTCGAAATGGGTCAAGATAATCGGTATCATCCAAGACGGCTTGGAGTTGAGAAATAACTGGCCTCTCGATCACCTTGCTTAAAAACGGTAGCAAGGAGACTGGTCTGTAATTGTTTCTATCCAGGGGGTCCAGGGAAGGTTTTTTCAGGAGTGGCATAACCGTTTCCTCCTTCAGACAAGATGGTACAATACCTTCTCTAAAGGATGCATTGATTGCATCCCGTAGGAATACTCTCTTATCCAAGAGATTTTATTTGCAAAGTGGATGTTAAACGCATCACAGCAGGCTGTAGTTGGGTCAAGCAGGGGATTCAGCACAGGAGGAACCTTCATCAACTCCCGCACCACCCTAAGCAGCTCTGCCGGATGGGACTCTGCAGACACAATACGTGTAGAGCAGAAGGATCTCTGGGCTGCACGTAGAGCCTCCTGATAGGAGTCAAGATGCTTCCTATGGCGAGTTCTGTCGGATAAGAGCTGAGTCTTCTGCCATTCATGCTCTAGTCATTGTCCAGCTCGCTTCATCCTCCTAAGCTCCTCTGTATACCAGGGCTTACGATTCGAAGCAGGCTGGAAAGGACACTTGGGAGCAATTGTGTCGATAGCCCTAGTAAGTTCGGTGTTCCAAGTATTCACCAAGGCTTCGACAGAATGCACAGTGTCACCAACCATTAAACCCTCTAAGGCCTTCTGGAAGCCAATGGGTTCCATTAGCCTTCGAGGGCGGACCATTCTAATGGGTCCGCCACCCCCAGGGGGACAAATAGTGGCTCTTAGTTCCATCTTGACCAGGAAATGATCCTTCCACAACATATTCCTGTTCCGTACTGAAGACTGCATCGAGGGTATGACCAGCACAATGTGTGGGCCCGATAACCAATTGGGATAGGCCCATGTTTGTCATGAACTCCCGAGCTGCACCGTTTAAGTTTGATAAACTGGTCTCGAGTGGAATGTTGAAGTCGCCTAAAATCAAAAGTCTGGGCGACTCCAGCAGCAACTCAGAGACCAGTTGGGTCAGCTCGGTCAGGGAGTCTGTTAAGCAATGGGGTGGCCGGTATACCAACAGAATCCCCAAACTCTCCCTGGTTCTCAGGCTTAGGTACATATACTCAATGTAGGCTGTTTTCCAGATAGGCTTCCTGGTCCAGGATAGTGTCAGGGACAGCCAGGTTGAGGACTTGGAGGACTCTGAGGGGGAGGATGTGGAGCCAGGTCCTAGTTGGGTGCTACCAGTTCCCATAGACCTAGCTGAACCTGGACCTAGCTGTGTGGGACCCATTGAGGCACAGCCCCTGCCTCAGCAGCCTAGGCTCCTTCCTCAGCAGCCTAGGCTCCCTCCAGCAGAAAGCCTTTCCCCAGCAGAGGTTTCAGGCCAGGAAGAAACAGAGGAGCAAGAGATTGAGATCCCTACCTTTGCTCAGAGGAGAACAGATAGGGCGGGGCTGCGGCGTTCTCGAAGGTTAGCTGAGAAATGCGCAGCTAAAGAGAAACACCTGTGAGAGAGGAGCTGAGGCTAGATAAGCAGCTGGGAAAAGCCAAGCTCCTTGTCAAGGCTTATCTTGGTTTCCCCGGTGAAAGTTCTTGGCTCTCGGCTTGACTCTGGACTGGTTTGGATCTTGTGACCTTTGGAACGGCTCTGGACTACCTGCTCGTGATAACCCTGGACCTTGGATTGCTCTCTTGACCTGCCTTTTGGAACTCTGGACTTGTTGTTTGCCTGCTGCAAACAAACCTTGGTACGTTACTTGCAACTCTGTTTGTGTCTTGGAAAAGGGCCTTGTCCTTATCAGCCACGTGTTGCCAGCTTTCCCGGACAGATAGGTTATTTCTATGAACAAAGGCCACACCGCCCCCCTGCCCACTTTTCCTTATCTGCTCACTGACTAAGTACCCAGCTGGGAGGGCCTGTACCCACATTGCAGCACTGGCATCTCCCAGCCAGGTCTCCGTAATGCATGCCAGGTCGGCTGCCTCATACAATAAGAGATCATGGATGATATGGGTTTTGTTTTTTACCAACCTGGCATTTCAAAAGAGCAGAGTAAGGGTCTGTGGAATGGATGGTGCGCTCTCCAAATTATCCTGGGAAACAGAGTGAACTGAAGAAGGGATAGATATTAAACATCAATCCCTTCTTCTTTTGCAACATTTGTTCACTCTGTTACTGTTCATTAATTCACTGTTAATGAATTCATGAAGGGTGAAGAATCCTGTGACTGGTCTCCTCTTCTGCAGGACAGGTTGAGCGTAAAATATCCTCTTTCTTTCTTTCTTTCTTTCTCTTTCTTTCTTTCTTTCTTTTTTTTTTTTGCCAAAGATGTAAATATTAATCAGTATTTTTCACATCCTTGAACCCTAATAAATCTGAGGAGTGCAGACTGAACCAAGGGACCCAGGGCTTACCACATGGCACAGAATCCCCTAGAATCATCTTATGAACACCAGAAGAGAGACAGAAACCATTGTTAAAAATTGGGTTATCTCCTGGGAGACTCTCTTCACTAAGTGTTGCTGCTTCTGCTGCTGCTGTTGATTATAGTCAGCCCTCCATATCCATGGATTTTTTATCCATGGATTCAAGCACCCACAGTTTGAAAAGAATTTAAACTTATATAACTTACAAAAAGCAAAGCTTAATTTGGCAGTTTTATATAAGGGACATAATTGTACTCTATCATTGTATTTAATGGGACTTGAGCATCCATGGATTTTGGTATCCATGAGGGATTCTGGAAACAAATCCCAGTGGATACCAAGGTCCCACTATATTATTATTATCATCATTATCATTATCATTATTATTTCTTAACTGCTTTTCCCCACAGATTGAGGCAGGGAACAATAACAATTAACAAATACATGACATCAGCTAAAGCACAAACACTCCTGGGGATAAAATCTATTTTGCTGATAGGATAAAGATCCACTAGCTTCAGATGTTGCCTAGCTCACCCACCTAACCAGTTTTCTTGTGGAGAGACTCCCTTCTCTTTCAGCCATCTTGTCCTGGAACCTGACTCTAATGCAAACATTCCCTCTAAACTGGACAGCACCTTCTTGTGATTGTAATCCTATCAACTTATAAATTGGCAGGAGCAAGATACCAATGTGGCACTGATGAAGCTGAAAGATGTGTCCAACCATCTCTCCAAGCTTTCCTCGTGGGTAGCAACATGACTTCTCTGCAAGTGAGTGAAGTGGTTCCATATGAATTTGCAAAATTTAAGTCCTAGACAGGATGAATAAATCTGCAATAACTGTTTATCTTTCTAATCACACAACATATACTAGAATTTCTGACATGGACTACCAGCAGCAAGTCTACCATGCTGTGACTCAAGGCATGTTAAACATGGAACTTGGGGATGTTAGTATTTGGGACCACATGCACAGGATGGGTTGTGGGGTTCTAGGAGTTATGGCCCAAAAAATAACTTTTCAAAGGATTGGTTAAATATACAGAAGTCAACTTATATTAAGATATATGCCTAACACACCTCATATCATGTTTCCCCCCTCCTTTCACCATCTTCTTTCAATTTGGTTTTTTTAAAAATAATAAAAATATCTGCTTAACTAATAATCTCATTATTGAAATTCAAGCTATAAGAAAGAAGCGGCAACTGAGCCAGTGGCTCATTTATGCTGAATGTTCATAAGTAAACAAAGGGGGGTTGCAGACTGCCAGAAATAGTGCAAATTGAGTCCACTTTTAGGGTTAGGGTTAGGGAATCATGGGAACTGTAGTTTATTGTGGCACCAGAGCTCTCTGACAGAGAAGGCTCAATGTCTCAGGAAAAAAAAAAACAATTCCCATGATTCCCTAGCACTTACCCTAACCCTAAAAGTAGACTCAATTTGCACTATTTCTGGTAATCTGCAACTGCCCCAAAGCTACAGGGGAGGGGGGGGGAATGTACTGTAAAACTGTAGACAGTGCACTGTAAAACAAACCAAAAATATCAAAAACTTTGAATCTCAAGATATAGCAAAACTGTAGGCAAGATGAGCCTCTTGAAGCTGAGGGTCCAAATATTCTTATGACAGTTTCACTTTTTTAAAAAGAAAAAAGTGAAAACAAAGCCAATGCTTTAGACTTAGATGGATAAGGTAAGAACACACTGTTAGAAATGGCTTAAACTCTCAGAGGAACATCTTCAAGAAATGATAGCTAGTGCTTTCAGGTTCTGAAAGAAAGCTGGGCACTGAGACAAAGCTTTCCAGCAACCATTTACTGGTATCATCCACAGCACTTTTCTTGTTAACAATACATTTCAAGTCAGCATCCCTATATTACCTCTATGTTTTTTTAAAAAATCAAGCTTACTTTACTGGATTGCAGGGGAGAAAACCCTCATAACAGAATTTCAAAGCATCTTCAGCAAATATCTTTATCTTAAGCTATCAAAAAAAAAAAATTCTTGGTTTCTGGATGATTTTAATAACTTTTCCCTTCCACTCATCAATCTTGTCTGTATTACACTGTAACAAAAATAAAACTCAACACAATGCAGAGGGAGCCCCTACCCATTTAATTCATACAATGCCAAATACGGGAGTACGCTTCATGTAGTATTGGCTAAATGGCAGGGGGCTACACTTACATGTTCTCACCACCAAGAGAGAGAGAAAGAGAAGGGGAGAGAGAGAGAGGGGGGGGGGGACTTTATCCCATGGAGGAAATCCCATGAAGAAATAGGATTCAAAACTGGGGAAAACCCACAAAAACGGGTTGATTTTCACACGTTGTTGTTAAACTATTGTTAACTTGAATGGAAAGTAGTCAAAAGTCACTCCTTTTTACTTTCAGGATTTTCTGAAAGTAAAAAGAAGTGGCTTTTGACTACTTTCTGTTCAGGTTAACAACAATTTAACAACAACATCATGTGAAAATCAACCCGCTTTTGTATTGTTGTTGTTTTCAATTTAAAACCCTGTTTTTGCCGGGATTTCCCCTGTATGATAAAGTCCAGAGAGAGAGAGATTGCTGGAAAATGACAAATCTTCCCACTTCTATTCTATATCTGGGTCCAGATTTCAGAAATGGGGAAAAGGAGAAAACTTAACTACAATCTTCTCCCAGTGATCTTGCAGGAAGAAGGAAGGGCATGAGGGGAGTGTAAAGTATTTTGTGGTGGTGTTGTTTTTTTCAGGGTAATCAGATTCCTAAAAGCTGTGTAGCAACAAATTAATGGGCTTCTAGAGCTTAATAATTCTGGGAAAGAAGAGTGATGAGATAAGACTATTTGTTTGCTTTGTTTCTCAGTTCTACTCCCCACCTCCACGCAACCCACCTAAGAACCAGTTGTTCAGCTGGAGGAAATTCTGACAGTGAAAAAGAAGGAGAAGATGTCCAGAAGAGCCATTCCCATACTTTCCTCTCATCCCTAAGAGATGTGGGGTGGGATGAGGTAGATTTCACTGAAAAGTGTCAGTGGCACTAGACACTCAAGGCAGGTTGTAAAGGTAGTTTCCAGGAGCTACAGACAGCTCTTGTGTTACCCATCCATAGCCTAACCCAATGCTGGATGTTTAACACAACTCAGGATCCAAAAGAGTATGGACAACACAAATGTGGCTCTCCCAATTCATACTGTAGTCCCTCACATAACCATGGAATGGCTCTTGAGAATCCAGACACTATAATAAATGTTATGTAGTGCTGAAAAAAACAACTGTAGCAGAGGCAGTGGTAAATGAAGACACAGGCACGCACAAACACACACACCCATTCTCCAACTAGAAGTGTTTTTTCTTCAGCCACAGTAGCAGTATTATTTCAATGCTATATGAAAGAAAGAGATTATTCCTGATCCACCTGGCCCCTAGCTGTATGTGTATTTTACATATATGCTTAACTTATAAAGGGTGCCTTAGAAGTAAAGCTCATGAGCTCAACCAAAGTTAAGTCTGTTAATAAATGGCCCAATATGCACTCTTGGACACTCCCTTTAAGAAAGCTAACATTATGCTAATTTTGATGTTTTAGTTCCATCTTGGAATCCAAAAATTATCAAACTCAAAGTAAGTTTTACCACAATTACTGCCAACTTACATCAGAAACTGAATTCTGACTTGTCAAGTTCAAGGCTGTCCAAAAACCATCAGGTTAAAAAAATATATCAAAATATCAGTCCAGATGGCCAACATTTGAACTAAGCTCTAAGTAACCATGTAATTATCCTTTCCTCCATATTCATCAAGGTTACCCCTTCAGTCAATGGAATTTAATTCCAAAAAGGTACATGAAACTATCCAAAAGCAAGACTGCCATCTGTTTTAGTGATGCTGTGTGATTCTGACCACTTCAGAAAACAATTTCAAAATCCCAAACAGCCTTTACTTTCTTTCAGAAATATTTTGGATATTTGGTTGAAAGACTCACTGATATGATGAAACACTCACTCACTGAAGCACCAAAAAGTGAGGCAGGGAGGGAAGGGAAAGGGAAGGGGAAAAGGGAAAGGAAACAAGACCCACTATGGGCAGAGAGCATCTGCTACAGCAGCATATTAAAGTGGGATTCAAAAGGGTCAAAGAATAGGACAATTTGATTAGCAGGGCCAGTTATGTCCTTGGGTACACCCATGTGCATGCACATACACATGCACACAGAAAGAACTCAGCTGTAATCCTCACTTTGTTGAACCCCTGTACTGCCCTTTGTCAATACACTACTTTCTGATTGTTTTTTGTTGGTTTTTCTCTTCTCTGAAGATGCCAGCCACAGATGCTGGTGAAACGTCAGAAAGAAACTCTTCTAGAACATGGCCACACAGCCCGAAAAACCCACAAAAAACTATGGATGCCGGCCATGAAAGCCTACGACTTCATACTTTCTGATTGTCGGCTGACCCTAATAAACTGAGCTTTATGGTATATATTGCTGTTAGGATTTTTTTGGGGGGGTACGTGTGTAAGAGCCAGTGTGGTGTAGTGGCTTGATGTAGTGTGATGTATCACTCTGAGACCAGGTTTCGATCCCCCACTCAACCATGAAACCCACTGGCTGTCTCTGGTCAAGTCACACTTTCAGCCTCAAGGAAAGGCAATAGCAAACCTGAACAACTCTTTCCAAGAAAACTCCATGATAGGTTCACCTTAGGGTTACCATAAACTGGAAATGACTTGAAGGCACACAACAACTATAACATGTGTGTATATGTCAGAACTTGAAAAAAGTTACACTTTTGGATCTCAATTCTCACAATCCTAATGGATTCTTGGAGTTGTGCTCCAAAAACCTTAGCTCTGCCATGTGCATGTCTGCCTTTACAAACTCTCCATGAGAATGTGGATATGGTGGCTTTTGTGATGAGAGCCTGGATTTCAGAAGTTACCACTCCACCACAAATCTGATCTGCTCAAATTATGATGTTCTAATTGAACTACTACAGTTGGCCCTCCATATCCATGGATCCTGTATCCACAGATTCAACCAACTGCAGTTCAAAAATATTCATCAAAAAAAAAAAAAGGGGGGGGGTGTCCAAAAAGCAAATCTTGATTTAGACATTTTATGTAAGGGACACTTTTTATTATCCCATTGTATTTAAAGGGACTGGAGCATCCACACATTTTGGTATTGGTGTGTGTATATATGTGTGTCCTGAAACCAAACCCCAGCAGATACCACTATACTAGTTATTTACATTTTTCATTCACCTTACCCATGATTTTGACTGCACAACTTTCACCAATATCGCATTATACATTTGACCTTCACTGCATACTCAACCTACTAAGGTCACTGCTCAAACAGAACACTACAAGTAGAATTTCCCACAATGTCTTTTTTTTTTTTTAAGAGAACAGGAATGAGCACTGCTCAGGGTGGCTCTTCAGCCTTGAGAAGAAATGAGCAGTGCAATCCCTCACCAAGCAAAGGGAAGCTCCATAACTCAACTGAGATAATTTTATGTATTCTCAATAAGCCTGTACCTGTGTTAGCAGTGGGGGATTCATGAACATACATTTTATTACAAAAGGAAAAAAGCTTTTTCCACTGCTCAGCTTAAGTGCTCAGAAATAGACTTGAAGGTTCTTGTTTTTCCTTCACCTACCTCAGATGTCCAAGAACTTACTTTCAGGGCAGTGCAGGAGACATGGATAGAGAGATAGCACAAGAGCAAATTGTGGGAATAGAATAATTTTTCTCTCACATGAGACTCTGGGAGTAGTAATCCCAGTTCAGTTCCCAAAGGCAAATACTCCAGCACAGCCCAAATAATGTCTTCTACCACCTGATTCCTTCTGATGCCCCAAAGTAAACTACTGGTCCTCAGGATGGAAGATGGATGTGGGCATAGAAGCTGAGGAATCAAGGCAACCAGAATTTTAAGTTGCCAAGTTGGGTTGGGATGCTCCCCCAAGCCTGATGAGGCAAGATCAAGGACAGCACAGCTCCCTGTCCTTGAAGGTCCAGGAGTTGTGGTTGGCCATTTAAGAAACATACTTTTAAAAAATCAATCCATGGTGCCACTTTCACCCTTCTAACATCCAGGACTTTGACTAAAAATAGATTATTTTCCAAAGGATGTCAAAAGGTTAAAAAAGAAACAACTCAGTTTAGCACAAAACCAAACCATGGAAAATAAGGACAAGAGCAAAACAGATGTGAAAAGCAGTGACAAGGTTCTGAAGTTTTTCTTGTTTAAAATGAGATACCTGATTGAGAAAACAGCCAGAGGCTACAAGATTTTTCACATTTGGGGATTATTATTATTATTGCTAAAAGTCATTTCTTGTAACAAAGAGCATGTTTTTTTTTGCACATAGATAAGTTTTATTATGCAGAAAACAAAAGTCTCCTTGCAACTAAAAGTTTTCTTCCACAAACAAACAAAGGGCTTCCCCCCCCCCCTTTTTTTTTTTTGGCAATAAAGCCTCAAAATGTAAACAAGTACTGAAAGTGTTTGGAAAAATAAGTGAAAATGTCTAACAACTTTCATAATCATGTCCAGTGACCTTTTTTTAAAAAAAAAAAAATCATTCCTGCATATGAGAATGAAATAAGAGGAGATTTACTTCTCTAAATAGTAATGTGAAGACAAATGGGTCCCAAAGGTCAACTAGTGCCATGTTCTTCCAAGGGAGCACACAGCACCACCTGTGACCTTTAAGACTGTTTCACAGTACTGCACCAATACTTTGGAAGGTAGGAACAGTTCACTTATTTGTACAAGGAAGGAAATTATTTCTAGCATTAGGTTACAATGGATAAACATGAAAACAGCCATATGGCAGGTTGTTCACTCATCTAACATACCCTGAAACTTGTAAGCAGTCCCTAATGCACCATGATACTTTCTCTTCTGTCCAGTTTCATGCTGAGTTAATTTTTCCTGCATGATCAATAGCTGTATTTCTCATAGTGTATATGAGCCAGTCATAGCACACTGAGATACAGATGAGAAAGCTCAATCTCCACCCTTATCTACTAGCATGTGTTTGAGTAGGCCTTAGGTATCAAAATCTGAAATGCAAAATGTATGTCCACTATTGCGCTTCTGCTAACTGATTACACAAGTGCATGTGATTTTCTTTTTTATGGACTGCTATCAAGATGATCAGAAACAGGCTGTTGGTTTAACAGTTAACTGGCAACACTTTAAATGTGATCTTGTCACTCACAGTAAAACACTACCTTGTTTGCATAACATATATCCCCTTTAAAATCTGCAAAGAGAAGATCCTAAGATCTTTCTCTTCTGAGAAAACAAAAAAACATTTCTGTCTCCACAAATGTCAAAGAAAAACAAAAACAAAGACAAAGATTTGCATGCTTGTTCTATATCAAAGTGATGTATCAGAAGAAATATAGTGATTACAACTACTAGTTCATCAGAGAAGAGGCCTGCTGGAACTATCAAGAACTTCTTGATCAGTTATGATGCCCTGTCTTAGAGACACACATCTTCAGTCATAAGTGGGATCTTGGAAGTAAAGAGTTGTTTGTTGTTGTGTGCATTCAAGTCATTTCTGACTTATAAGGACCCTAAAGTGAACATCAGAGGAGGTTTGCCATTGCCTTCCCCTGAGGCTGAGAGAGTGTGACTTGCCCAAGGTCACCCAGTGAGTTTCATGGTTAAGCTGAGAATCGAACCCTGGTCTCCAGAGCCATAGTCCAATGTTCAAACCACTACATTATACTGGCCCCAGTAATGACAAATCAGAAGGCAAACGTGTTTAGAAAGGGGTGGAACCTATTAGTGCATCATGAAGGCTAAGCATGATGATGCCTCATAGATCAGAATAACAAGAAGTACAGTGTAATGCATGTGTGGGGTACAAGCAAGCACCTCAATTGCTTTTAGTGTGCTTTATTGTTCAGGTTAAGTAGGCAGTACCTTGATTTTGATCCGGTCCTTCCCAAGATACAACTCTGACACTAGATAATTTCTCATGATCCAATTGATATGCACTTCAGGAAGTGATCTAATGCCTAAATTCACACCTCCTCAAAAACTGTCAAAGCTTCCAGACATGGTGAGGATGGGAAAGAAATAATTTTTTGGAGACTTGAGAGTTATTCAGACAGTAAAAATATTCCTGGTTGAATGTGGGTTGAATCTTTGTTGTTCACATGCATTTGTATGCACCTAAATTTAGGAGGGGGGCCTGCCAAAAAACCCACTTAACCCAGGATAATCAATCTTGGGTGGTTTTTCCCCCCAGATTTTCCTAAACAATTCACATTGTCAGCTGTGTGGATAATCAATGTAAACAAACCTGGGATAAACCAGGATAAAACTCTGCATGTCTTGAATGTGTTTTAAATATATCTGCATCATCAACACCATCTTTATTCACAGTGCTGACAGGTGTGAGCAACAGAACACGCAGAGATGCACATAGATGTGGTTCTGATTTTTAAAAAAGCATGTACAACAAAACCAGAATGTGTAAGTGAGATTATATGCATACACACGCTAAAAACAACAACATCTGAATAACCTTAAGGATGGAGCCAATTGTCAACATTATGTTTTGATGACATATATAATGCAGAGTAAAATTTCCCTTAATTAATTAGCTTTTGAATTGTCCAACTAAATAAGATATATACCATCCCAGTGTTCACTTTTTTTCTCTGAGAATTTTCTGCTTTTCATTGAATTGAAATATTATTCTAGATTATTTATCTATTAAACTTTTGCTCTTACAACACTCCTTAACAATATTTAAATAAATAACATTATTTAATACATTCTCAACATGAGAATATATACATCTAGACAGATAATCATGACTTACTTCAAGTGTAAGATAAATATGAAGATTTGTTTATATGTGTATTTTGTTAAATTGATTGTTACTATAAAACCTGAAAAACAAATGGAAAATAAATAGAAAATTTCACAAAATATGTGTAGGATAATAGTTAGCAAGTACAGAGTATAGGAATGGGAAACTGAAACATAAAGAAATGACCAACATTGAGCTGGAGGAAAGTTTAAAGTGTTTTAATGATTTGTAGAAGCACAATGGAATGAGAAGATGTATGAGATAAATAATGAAACATTAGCCTAGGTTGTATACTTGTAATATATACATATTTTTTGTATTTTGAGAAAATACTCTCTCAATAGATAGTTAGAAAGATAGATAGATAGTCTTAAACATTTTTATAAAAAAACCTGTCAACTTTTTCTTAAGGAGACCTGATGACTTCAAGAACTTAGGAGTGCCCTGTGACTTTCAATATATTTCTACTAAGAAGCCAATTGACCCATTTTGTCAGTATTGGCACAAGGAAGGGTTTTTCTAAGCCTGCTGCCTTTGAGCTCTGTTGTATCCATTTATCATGCACACTGTTAAATACTTAAGCCTTAAATTATGCAATGTTTAGTGTAAGCAATTTTGCTGACGCAATACTTTGTTGGCATGCCATTAAACTGCATTGAGAAAGAAGTATTTTTTTTCTTTCCTAACCTCCCTTCCCAAACCTAGGTTGTGCTACATTAAACCAAACCCAACTGCAAACAAAGAAAGTAGTTTCCCTCATTTATGAAATTCTCTCCATCCAAATTTCACCCCAGATTCTGATGGCACTGGTTTCCAGAATGGCACCCATGGCCTGTCAATTGGCCATTCTTCAGTTCTGATTTCTGGATTTTGATTCAATTTTCAGTTCTATCCTCCTCCTTTCATTCTTACAGACTGCCAGTGTACAGTAATTAAATCATGGAGGAAAAAGTAATCTTAAACTGTGATCTATACACATGGAACTCCATCACATACAGACCATATAGAAGAAAGATGACTTACTCTTTTCCTCTTACAATCAAATCCTCAGTCAGCCATGAAGCTCTCTGACCTTGAACCAGTCACTATCTTTTAGCCTGACCTACCTCACAGGGATGTTTTGAGGATAAAACATGGGAGGGAAGGACTATGTGTGTCACCTTGAGCTCCTTGGGAGAAAGGAAGAATGCAATGAAAGTAATGAAGAAATATAATTTATTTCAAAATACAAAGCTAAATTCTAAACATAAAGTTTTATTTTTTAACATCACTGTGCTTCCGCTAATAATAGGGTTTTTTTCTCACAACAAGAAAAACTACTGGAAGATTCTACATGAGGTTAAAAAGATGTCACCCTAATATATAGGAGAAAGTTACTATAGTAGAAGCAACTTCAATATAAAATGACTTTCAAAATTGTTTTGATTTTCAGCTATGAAATTGGAACCTAAATATATATCATAATTATGATCTGAAGAGCGCCACACCACACTGAGACATCTGTCAAGAATGCAGTGTTTTTAGTCTGACTTGACAACAGTTGCAGTAATTGCTCACATGACACTATCTGTACACAGAGATTAGAATACAAATCTGGGTCACATCACTGTAACACTAAAAATAACATATGTCAAATAGTTGCTTTAGGGGGATAAACTTTCTGCATTATACTAGAATTCGGGATGAGTACTTCAAAACAAAAAAATCAAATCAGCATGCCACAACAGAAGGCCACATTCTGAACACCTATCCCAATATCATGATAGGTTCATCTTACGGTTGTCATAGTCGGACATGACTTGAAGGCACACAACACACACGCATGCATGCACACACACACACCTATGCTGTTCTTGAAAGACAGCACTTTCCCTTCCTGAAGGCTGAAAGGATGGACCTTACTAATGGTCTAACTTGTGTTTGGGGAACTAGTCATGAATAGTTCACCATTTGTACTGTTTATGTCCACTAAATCCATTACTTTCAGTTTCTCAATAGACCAAAGAATGGTGGTATGCACACTTTGGCTACAGCCAAGTTTTCAAAACTTTGGCCCCCATATATTGTTAGGCTATAATTCACAGAATCTTTAACCAGTCCTTGACAAGGCAAATGATGTCATAGACTTCTGCAAACTGAGGTCCAACAACATCTGAGACCCAAATTTAGGAGTCATTGGGATAGATCAAGGGCTTCTGCAGACAGGCGGCCATGGGCCGCCCTGAGAAGCGCAGGATTGGGGCTGAGGCTGCCCTACACCTTGGCCCCAATCCACCCTTCTGTTGGCCCTGGACGGAGCGCTAAAATAGCACTCCTTCCAGAGCAGCCAGAAGGGGTACCGGAAGAGCCGCCACGCGGCTCTTCCACAGCTCTTCCAGTTCAGCCCGTGCAGAGGCTGGAACGGGAGGACGTCATCGGAGCGCTCGCCATGTGCAATGGCAGGTGCTCCAATGACGTCCTTGAGAAGGGGTTGGGGCGGCGGGCGGCCAGCTGCCCGTCCCCTTCCCAGGCTCCAAGACAGTGCTTTGCACTGTCTGCAGAGCCTCCAAGTTTGTGTAGGAGATACTTCACTGAATGCTTGGTACATTGACTACCATTCATGACACAGACAAGCATCTCAGCAGAAAAGCTAATCATATATTTGACAAAACTTCTCAGAGACATCAGGAAGCAACCAGGATCCACTAAACTCCAAGGCTGGCATATTTTACATGCCCCCTACCTTGGGACAGAAGCAGTCACATGTTCAAACTAGAGCTTGGAAATTAATTTGTTAAATTATTGATTCATTAAGTTTTCCCTCAACAAATCTACTGTTAGGTGATTAAAATTCATTAGGGGATAGGCTGGTTCTCTCTCTTCCAGACTCAGTAAGACTGAAGGCCTCAGGAAAAGAGATAGTAGTATTGGATTGAGTACACTGCATAACTCTTTGCTGGGTTCTTGTTCTAAGCTGCCCGCTGCCTCAAGGATTGTAGAGGCAAGAAAATGAAGATGACAAGAAATGTTGAAGGCATGGAGGAAAGGAATGTAAATGGCAGATCAGTTAATAGCAGGTCATGAGGCAGTCATGATTCATTCAGACTTTCAGGCCATTTAGAGCTGACGTCTACTGACTCCCTGTGCCCAAATTAATGGTCTGCATGGAAGTTGAGTTTTCTGCTTGGCAAGGGAGGGAGGTGATTTGATTCCTCTCCTCAAATTTTATTGGTTTTATTTTATAATAATAATAATAATAATAATAATAATAATAAATAAAATTTATTTATATACCGCCCAATGGTTGCCCAATCAGGGCGGTTTACAGCATAAAACACAATTACAATAAATAACAACCCCCCCTTAAAACATTATTAAACAGATAACATGATTAAAATCCAATCAACAATTAAAATAAATCAAAATAAAATCATCATAATTAAATGATTAAAACATACTGCAATACCCCCTTATTACACTTCCAGGAGAACCATGGTTCAAAATAATGTCACTGAGGGAAGAGGGGGCAGCTCGGGGCCGGGACAATATAGTCTGGAAAGGCCTGCCAGAAGAGATCCATCTTGACAGCCTTTTTAAAACTGTCCAAAGATGTTAATTGATGGATCTCGTCCGGCAGGTTGTTCCAGAGCCTGGGGGCGACAACAGAAAAGGCCCTCTGGGAGGTAGCAGATAGCCTCGATCTTTGGGGCTCTAAGAAATTCCTCCCAGTGGACCGGAGCATGCAGGGAGGATTATACGGGAGGAGGCGGTCTCTGATATAACTGGGACCCAAGCCATTTAGGGCTTTAAAGGTAATAACCAACACCTTGTACTGGGCCCGGAAACCAATAAGCAGCCAGTGGAGGGACCGCAAAACTGGGGTGATGTGGTCCCTCCTAGATGTACCTGAAACAAGTCTGGCTGCCATGTTTTGAACTAACTGTAGTTTCCGAACCAGGCACAAGGGTAGCCCCATGTAGAGCGCATTACAGAAGTCGAGGCGGGAGGTTACTAGCACGTGCACAAGAGTCTCAAGATCCCTTACTTCCAGAAAAGGGCGCAGCTGGCGATCATCCGAAGCTGATAACAGGTGCTCCTGACCGTCGCATTAACCTCATTGTCATCAGGAGTGACGAGTCAAGGAGCACCCCCAGACTGCGAACACAGTCACTGGAGGAGAGTATGACCCCATCCAGGACTGGAAGTTGCAACCCAATTCTTGGTTTCGGGGCCACTACCATGAGCACCTCCATCTTGTCTGGATTCAGTTTCAATCTGTTTTTCTTCATCCAGCCCATTACCGCTCGAAGACATTCATTGAGAGAGGAGATGCCGTTGGAATTTGAGGCCGACGAACGAGACACGGAGAAATAGATTTGGGTGTCTTCGGCGTACTGATAACACCCAGCACCATAACTCTGTATTATCTCACCCAGCGGCTTCAAATAGATGTTAAATAATTTTCTATTTGCAATGAAACCATTAGTACTCCTTTAGTATGTTTATTACTCACACAGTGCTGTGCGTTTAGATAATTAAATGAAATGTTTTAATCACACATATATCTGATTTTCTCCATACTTGATTTCTCTTTCTCCACCACCACATTCTGCTTTTGTTGGAGCTATTAAACCCATTATTCTTAGGAGAGAAGAGGTTTTAGACTTTGGCCATAGAGGACTGTGAGGAGTGAATGGATTTTGTTTTAGTGGCACTAATGGACTGAATAGCAAAAGAAGATGGAGAATTGCAATGCATGATATAGGAGTTTCCTGGCAAGCAAAGCGAGAATCCTAAAACTGCTGATGTGGCGTTGGCATATCCTAGCAAGGATGCAGCTGCCTGTGTTATCAATGGAAGAACAGGTCATTCAGAAGGTTCGGGTAGCAAGCAAGAAGATAACAAGATGTTTGGACTAAGACTGATAATACTTGGAGTGTTTTCTGTATCAACGGAAAAGGACCAGAAAGGGCTGGTTTGAAAGTTTTGTGGACAGAACCTAAAAGGGCAGAAGTTGCCCAATACTATGCAAAGACCTCTTGCAAATTCATGCCCATGACCTCCTTAATAGAGTGCATCCATCTAGCATGTGGTCTTCTTCTTTTTCTACATCCCTCCACCTTTCCTAGAATTCTTGTCTTATCCAGTGTGTCACGCCTTCTCATGATGTGATCAAAGTATGACAACCTCAACTTTATCACTTTGGCTTCCCAAGAGATTTCAGGGTTGATCTGTTTTAGGATACATTTGTTTATCTTTTTGGCTGTCCACAGCACTCTTCTAATTAATGAGTACAAATACCTTACAGTGCAAGGTTGAGATTAAAAAATATTGGTAAGAAAGGTACATTTTATTAGATATCAATTATTTTAAATTGAGGTCTCATGGACTTGGGATCCATAGCTTATGAATGCAAAACATGTGCTCTACCACTTATCTTCAACTTATTATTATTATTATTATTATTATTATTATTATTATTTATATCCCGCCCCTCTGTCAAACAATTGGGGCAGCTTACAACAGTTAAAATTCCATACAAAAATACAGAGCAAACATCCCACCCCCACCCCCTTAAAAAGTATTAAACCACACCTCTATTAAAAGATATTACATAAAAGCAACACAAGATAAAATGAAATAACTGGAGAGACCATAAACGAACCGGAGGAGTGACGAGAGCTAAAAATGGAAAAGGTAAAGCCGGGCAAACTCCTGAGGCTGGGAATCTAGTCAAGAAAGGCCTGCTGAAAGAGATCCGTCTTCACAGCCTTTTTAAAGCTGCTTAAGATCGTAATCTGATGGATCTCATCCAGCGGGCCGTTCCATAGTCTGGGGGCAATTACTGAAAATGCTCTCTGGGAGGTAACAGACAGTCTTGTTTTTATTGGCTGCAGTAAATTCCTCCCAGAGGACTGGAGTGTGCAGGATGGATTGTATGGGAGGAGGCGGTCCAAAAGATAGATTGGACCCAAGCCATTTAGGGCTTTAACGGTAATAACCAACACCTTATACTGGGCCCGGAAACTAATAGGCAGCCAGTGAAGGGACTTTAATACTGGTGTTTTGTGGTCTCTCCTTACTGTTCCCGAGACCACTCTGGCTGCCATGTTTTGTACTAACTGGAGTTTAGGACTAAAAGTCTGGGTGACTCCAGCAAGAACTCTGAGACCAGCTGTGTCAGCTTGGTTAGGGAGTCTGCTAGGCAACGGAGTGGCTGGTATACCAGCAGAATCCCCAAACTATCCTTGGTCCTCAGGCTCAGGTACATACACTCGAAGTGGACTGTGTTCCGGACAGGTATCCTAGTCAAGGTCAAGTTATTCTTATAAACCAGAGCCACTCTGCACGCCCCCACCCACATCCCCTTACCTGCTCACTGACAGAATAGCCAGCTGGGAGGGGCTGTGTCCATGAAAGAGAACACTTCTTGATCATGAATAGGGAGGCAGAGGATTTATTTGTATAGAAAAGTGACACAGTGATTCAGTTATACAGAAAAACATTTAGCATATGCACAGAGACACTCAAAACCTCTCTGAATAAATTGTCTCTCCTTGATTCAATCACAGATGTTTGCAATTACAGTACTCACATGTTGTTGCCCTTGTACTCAACCAGTGTCCTCAACTGAAATAAACACATAATTCCTTACTAATCTTTAACATCACCCTTTATTAACTTTTATCAAGCCAAGTTTTTGAAAGGTGAGTGAGTGAACAATGTACATACTGATAGGCATTACAAAGAAGGCAGATGCCTATCAGTGATAAAAGCTAACTTAACAGTAGTAAACTGAGATCTCATTCTTATAAACTGGCTTTCCCAAACTGACAGTTTCCACAGATGCTGGACTCCTATTACCTCCATATAACAATTGTATCCATCTGGAAGAAAGTGCCAAGTTGAGGGAAAACAACTTTAAAACATTAAAAAGAGCCCTTTTAAATTCTAAAGGAACCAACAGCAAAATTTGATGGGATTCTCTGTGAATCTAATAATTTCTATTGAAAACCAATATTTTAGGTAACAAATCAACTAATTATTTCATCAAATTAAATAATTCCATTTATTAACATTAATGGCAACAAAATCATTTTCAAATCTAACAGTCCAAGCTCTGCCCAAACCATGTTGTGATGTGTCCATGACAAAAACGTCAGTATAGACATCACCTTCCTCCTATCCAGTACAAAATACCAAGTCAAATGTCCAACTTGTCAAATATGTTAGAATAGATGTAATTTGAGACAGGCCCGAGGCTGTCCTGAAGACAAAGTCCTGGGCTGCATCAATGTGCAAAGGTATAGCTTGGTTTCTTAGCCACTGCATTATACCTGTTCATTTATTAAAGAACAAATGAGATGGGACTCTATTTTTGAAAAGGTCTGTCCCTAAAACATTTGTTCTGTAGGCAACAGGATGGAATTTGGCCTGCTCACCAACACTTCACTTAGGGGGGGTGCAGATTGCCAGAAATAGTGTGAATTCAGTCCACTTTTAGGGTTAGGGTTAGTGCTAGGGAATCATGGGAACTGTTATTTTTCTGAGACATTGAGCCTTCTCTGTCAGACAACTCGGATGCCACAATAAAATACAGTTCCCATGGTTCCCTAACTCTAACCCTAACCCTAAAAGTGGACTGAATTCACACTATTTCTGGCAGTCTGCAACCCCCCTTAGTGGGTTTCCTGAGTTCCTCGAATATGACCAAATATAATACAACTCATAGCTGTTGTATTATCTGTTCTCTGCCAATTAAGGGTTCTAGTGGCCTGTAGTTATTGAAGATGGAAATATGCACACTATCAAGTTATAAAGCTGATCACATTTGCTAAAGAATCAGAGCCTCAATGAGCACAGTGAGACTTATTTCTAAGTAAACATACAGAGGATTGTGGTATTGGATGAATTGACTTTTAATGACAAATTTCTTTCCCCTTTATATTATCTTAATAATCTGTTTAAGACCTGCCTGTTTTAGTTTATCTAGACAATGTGGTCTGCCTGGGCAAGGTAATTCAATTTTTAAAAATATATTTACTGCAGCTGTTTCCAAGTAGAGCAATCATTATTCAATGATTATTTTTTTTCTTAAAAGTACAAGTTGCTGATTTAAATTTTCTCTTTGTGTAGGGGAAAAAAAACATGCACATATACATCCAGAGCATTTCCATAAGATAATTTGGCTTTTTCATAAGTGCAACCTCTTTTTTTTAGTTAAGTTCTTGTTCCTGTTCATTAATTGTTGTAACGCACATTCTTCTCCACAGGCAGAAATGCTGTACTAATTTTGGCTCTTTTATAGGCACTTCTTTTAGAAAGAACATGTAGTTCAATGGCCAGAATAAGCTGTTCTTAATAATATTTAATGAGCACTGATTGTTTTGGTTGTGTATTCTCCTGCTAGATTAAGAAAGCATTGGTACCATTAAATTAGTTAGGTCTTCTAGGTTTGTGCACTGGAAATCCAGGTATGCAAACAGAGGTTAACAGCAAGAATATATACTCATGCATTTCTATATAAAAATGTGGTTCATAAAAATTGGTGTGTATTTTTTGTTTTTGTTTGTTGGGCTTTTTGTTTAGTTTACTTTTGTTTTTCTCTGCTTTTATTTATTATGGCTCAGAATGGGTTTTGCATAAGGAAGAAAACATTAGTCTTTCAGTAAAAGTATACACAGAAGTTTCAAGGCAGATTATTTACCATTTAATCTATTTCAGTCATTTTCTGACACTCACAAACTTGATGGTTTGAGAGTGGTTGTGTGCTTGTTAGCAAAATGGGGCTTCAGTATTGCTACCTGTAAGGAATTAACCAGGGATGTCTAGTTAAATACTCAAGTATTAATATGAAATTGCAATACTTCTTTGGAGGTTTTTAAACACAGACTGGATGGCCATCTGTGGGGGGTGCTTTGATTCTATGTTCTTGCATGGCAGGAGGTTGGACTGGATGGCCCTTGTGGTCTATTCCAATTCTATGATTCTATGGTTCACTTTGTTTGCTCACTTTTTATGGGGCAGCCACATAAACTCGTGATGGAATCAAAAAGAGAAGCCTTCAGGCTTTTTTTTTTTTAAAGAAGGCATGGGTTTGATGTGGGCCGTGATATTCTTGAGACTGTTGTATCATCAACCTCTTCATTTCCCCTGAGTGGCTCTTTGTTTTCAGAATTATATTCCCTTCCCTCAATGCCATTTTAACAACCCTTTTGAAGGGGGGATGTCAAGAGAAGCAAAGAGAAGGGAGGAAACAACTCATTAATGCATGTCAGTAAAGGCTGCTGCTTCAAAGAGAGGAGCAGGAAATTGTACATGGTATGATACACAAGCATACCAGTGCAAATACATACAAGAGACCTTTTCAATATATGCTTGTATATGTTTGTATCTTAATATTTATTGTTGTTATGCTATGCCTTCAAGTCATTTCCCTCTTATGAGGACCCTAAGGTGAATCTATCACAGGTTTTTCTTGGCAAGATTTGTTCACAGGGGGTTTGCTTTTGCCTTCCTCTGGGGCTGAGAGTGTGACTTGCCCCACTGCTGAGTGGGGATTCGAACCCTGACCTCCAGAGTCATAATTAGAGCCTGTTAATTATATTTGCATGTACCATGGATGCTTCTGGCCAGCCATGTAACGAATGAGTAAAAAACATTTTCTCCAAGTACTGCTACCTATCCATTCATACTCATATAATAACACTCAGGCAATGAAGCAGTCTCCTAACACTCATAATATTGAAAGCTGTGTTTTCCCTCCTGAAACCCCCCTAAGAAAGCCATTCGTATTTCATGGAAATAGGGATAAAAGTCAAAAAACAAAAACAAAAAGACTTTAGAAAGTTAAGCATCATGGAGCAGATTTGTGCTCATTTTTTACAGTTTATATAGTGAGAATAGTAATTAAGATGATGCAAGACTGATGAGATTTATTTAAATCATGTGAAGGGCTGGACAAATAAAGTGTGGACAATTTTATGGGAGATGGAAAGGGGGAAATCTGTATGGTCATGGGGTGAATTTCAGGCATGTAGTTTCAGGAAGCATTTATTGGTAGCTATAATTAGGAATATAGGTTGTTGTGTTATGCCAAGTTATGTTGTGTTAACACAGTACTGTCAACGCTAACTAGTTCTCCAAGCTTTCAGACAAGCATCTGTTCCAGCCCTCTAAGATGCCAGGGATGGAAACTGTACTCTGCTCATGAACTATGGTTCTTCTCTGCTTCCATACTTTTTAATTTATCCCTGTGTAGAGGTATATCTTTATTAACTAGGTAGATGTGTTTGTTCTGGGCATTAGTTCTTTAAGAGAAAATTTTGACACCAGAGGCAGAAATCACAAAAGAATAAGACACCACAAAGGAATAAGGGCAGTGGAAAGTATTTCAACTTTTTTTTACTCAAAACTAATAATTTGCATGTGTGAAATGAAACAATCAGGTCAGGTAATCCTTCGATAAGCAAACAAAAAAGATGGTGAAACTTCCAGAGTCTACTTGAAGGCTTCTTCCAAAATGCATCCATAGGCAACTTCATCTTACACCTGCCTCCACTTATGGTTTCCACTTTTCTGGCTAAAGTTACAGATCTATACTGGGTTGTTTTTTGTTTGTTTGGTTGGTTGGTTTTAACAAGCTGGAAATAGCTGGTGAAGCAAGAGTATCTGCTTTCATCTTTTCTCACTGTTTTGTTGGTGACGCATACTCAGTAAGAGATTCAGGTGCAGCTGCTGCTTACCTTGCCTACTGTGGGGACCTAAACAGAGTTACAGCAGAACTGATAGTGCACAGTCCCATTCTTTCCCAGCCCAGACATTATTTTGGAGCCTCGGTAGTGCAATGGTTAAATGCCAGTACTGCAGCCACTCACAGCCACAAGGTTGTGAGTTCAATCCTGCAGGGCTCCAGGGTCCACTCAGCCTTCCATCTTTTCATAGGACGTTTGGAGCCTTCCGCTCACTCCGGAATGGCTCCGGCGGCAGCGACCTAATTCCTTTTAAAAAAAGGAATTACAACTCCGGCGCTGATGCCGGAGTTAGAACTAAAGGGGGCGGGGCTTGCTGCGACGTCATGTGAACATGCGCAGCAAGCCCCGGACTGACGCCGGCTAGCGCCGGGGATGGCACCAGAAGGGGCGGGGCTTGCTGCAACGTCGTGTGAAAAATTTGACATTTTGCCGGAGTGGGGCCGGACGGAGGCCGGCTAGCGTCCTCCAAAAGCCCCGTGTGAAAACGTCCATAGATTGGTAAAATGAGTACCCAGCTTGTTGGGGGAAATTGGTTTACACATTGTAAACTGCTTAGAGAGTGCTAGTTCACTGATAAGCGGTATAGAAAATGTACTTGCTATTGCTATTATTGCATTGTTTACTGCAGGCACAATGCTGCTGGCTGACACAAAGTCTGTGTTTCTTCAGCCCTCCTAATACCAATGTCATAAAAAAGCCCCCCCCCCCAAAAAAAAAACAGACCCAGCTACACAGAGAAGAAGGAGAAAGGGCAGGTTGGACAGCTGTAAAAAAGTTTTATAAAAAGCAGCTTCTTTGTTAGAAGCTTTGTTAACTGAGGTATGCCTGTATTTAATAATTTAACAGAGAGAGCAAGAGCGAGAAAGACAGTTATCATCACTTTCTCCACAAATAATCTTATGTTCTTGGTACCTCTTCTCTTGTAAACACTCTTCTCTACAAATGCAACTCACACCTCCTCCTAATTATGAGTAGAAATAGCCATAGCATTATTCATTACACAATATCAATAATGTATACAAATACTATATAATGACAGCCTTTTTAATCACCACCCTGAGGCCTGTCTTCCTCTCATGCTGTATTAGGGGGTAGGGGCACTGCCATGAAATATGAACTTTCAGATCAACAACACTGTTGGTCTTTTCTTAATCACAATAGATTATTCTCACCTACCTCATCCATGGAGGCTGCCACATAACATTATGTTTATGAATGATGCTTTTGTTGTTGTTGTGTGCCTTCAAGTTGTTTCAGATTTATGGCAATCCTAAGGCAAACCTATCATGGTTTTTCATAGCAAGATTTGAGTGATGTAGCTTAGAGAAAAGGAAGCAGTGAGATTTGCAGAAATTGGTGCAGCATTATCTATGGATAGGGAGAGTCCTGTGTTTGTTCTGGATGCAATGGCAAGAGTACTGTAGATGGAGCCCTATGTTAAATATCTCATTTTTTGCAATAGGACTTTCTTTCCCTCACCACTGAAGCCTTTCACATTGCTCAAAATATGCTCCAAAGGGTTTCCCAGCTGCCTGGAGTAAATGTTTAGAACTGCCTTATACTGCAAAGATGTGATAGAGGTATTGCAATTGGACAAAAACCAAGAGTGGCCAGGGAATATGAACAAAACTGCCACATCCACTCTCTATGTCTGCCCTTCAAGCCTATAGCTACATACTTGTATGCTACAGATCATCAGTCCAAAATAGGGGATCTATAACCCAGTGGCATCACTAGGAGGGTGAGGGGGTACGGACCACACCAGGTGACACCCTAAGGGAGGGTGACACCACAAACATCTGCATTTGGACAGAAAAAAGCTGTGGCATTCACCTGTATCTCCTTAAAATGCTGAACAGATGGTGTGAGTGGGGTGAGTCACAGAGGGAGGAGAAAGAACAGGGCCCCATTTTTTAAAAAGAAAAATCATTTTTTTTAATTTTAAATTTTTAATGTCTTTAAAAACATACATTTTACCAGATTTTCACTTTAACCACATGAAACTATGTATATGTAAACACATTTATTCTATGTGTATGATATAGCAAGTTAAAGGTGTAATTTTAATTGTGCCAGCTGTTTATGTCATAGCTTTTACCATGTCATTCAGTGATATGGAAGAATTACGATTAATGAGTAACATTAGTACAAAAACCATTACTAAAGATTCTGTATGGTGGGGTATGGGAGGAGGTCAATGGGGGGTGACACTATGAGTTACCACACCGGGAGACGCCAACCCTAGTGATGCCACTGCTATAGCCCAAACGTAACATCCCAAAATCTCTTCAGAAATTGCCTACATTGTTTCAGTGCTGAAGTCAAGACAACAATATCTATGTCCATTTTCATACTTTGTTCTTTTTCCTGCTGCTTCTCTTCTTCTTTCTGTTGTTTTTTCCTTGTTTCTTGTTATTTGTTAGCTTCAGTGTACTGAAGACTGTTTCATGACACTACCACCACCACCACCACTTTATTGCACACACCTACAGACACTTTTTATGAATACCAAAATATTGGGAGAGAGCCAGCATGGCATAGTGATTTGAGTGTTCCACTATGATTATGAAAATCAGTGTTCAATTCCCAGCTTGGCCATGAAACCCACTGGGTGACCTTGGGTGAGTCACACACACTTAGCCTCAGTGGAAGACAAAGGCAAACCCCCCTCTGAACAAATCTTCTCATATCATCATTCAAAAGTCTCAGCTTGTTGTCTAAGATGTAAATTCTTTCAAATATTCTGTTTTACCCACAGGGTAATGATCAGTGCTCAATAAGTCAGGGTATATAATAACATAAATAGGGAGCATTCATACCTGGGACCCCTTCTGGAAATGGAGATGGTTGTTAATTGATACATCTACAAAGGGGCCATGGCTACCTGACTTTGATAGCTATCAAGAGGTTTGGACTAAGGCTCACCTGAAGCATACCCATTTATCAATGTCATCTAAACTTTGGTCCTCCAGATATTTTGGACAGCTTCCAGAATTCTTGATAGTTGGCCAAGCTGGCTTGGTAGGGCTTCTGGGAGTTGAAGCCTAAAATAACCAGCAGACTAGTGTTTAAGAACTATTTACTAAATGTGATTGAAGGCTGTCATCTTTCCCATCCAAGTTAAATGATGGCTGCTTGTCCATTTGCATTTCATCAGTGAGAATCAGTGTGCAAAGAATCTTGTCAGTAAACCCACTTGATTCCAATGAACACACAGGCAATCAAAGCTTTTAAGTGTTTGGTCAGGACACCAAAGAACAATTAGAACAATTATGAACCGTAGTTTTTAAAAAATAAATTAGGGATAGGGTTGGCTCGATATTTTATTGTTTCAGGCTAATTATCCACTAAGTTTGTAGCACTTCATTCCTGGTCAGGGGGAGGCTGAAATGATCAGCTACCAGCTTGTTACCAGCTACCAATATGAGAAGCAAGTGCTTTTACTGCAGAACACAGAATAATCTGTTGCTGCTGCTGCTATAGCTGCTAATAATAATAATAATAATAATAATAAATGTACTTATTAGTATTAAAGCTTTAAAAATAAAATAATGCCCCCAGCATTCCCATCACAATTAGCCAGTTTCTTTTTAGATCATTTGGGGCACAAGAGTTAAAAAGCCCAAAGGTCATCTCTACACAATCTGTATTTAAGTCACACTTGAAGACAATGGTTTGCACTGATAATGAAACAAGGCTTTGGTTTTAAATGTCGTGGGCCAGCTGTTCTTCCAAAGAAACACTTACTTAATTAGAGAAAGGCAAAGTGAAAACCATTCAGTCTTTTATGTCTGGAATGTTCTGAGTAAATCCAAGACACTACAGTATTAATCCAACAGTCCTGGACAGTGCATATTATAGCATATTTTTGGTTTCATCATCCATGATATCGTAATTTGTGGAGAGGGAGCAATAGAATCATCCCCACAGCAGTGTCTCCTGCTGACCCCACATACATTTCCAAAGACTGTGAAGAGTAACTCTCAAAAGATGATGTCATAAGCATGTACGTTATTCCCACAACTTTGTAACCAGTTTGCCTGGTCACAATCACAAGGAGAGCCTATGAATCTATGGACTTTATCACACAGGGGCCAGTTTCGTCTTTAAAAATATAATAAAGTGCAAATAAACCATCCCAAAAATAAAGCGAAAATAGAGCTTGATCACGCAAATAAATTTCACACGTAATTAGAATAAGTGTGAAATAGCGCAAAAAGAGATAAAAAAGTGTTTTTACATTTCATACAGAAGTGAAAGAAATCCGTAAATGTACTAGAAATGGTATACTTGCACATGCGCAGAAAGAGAAAGCAGAGAGGCTCATGTCTGCCTGGCATGTTTGTCTCCCAAGCAAAACAGGAAGTAAAAGGGTTATTGTGTGAATAAACCAAATTTGACTTTCACACTACAGTAAATGTGCAATTACAGTAATATCGAAAATGCATTTTCACTAAAATCCCGAAAGTAAAAAGATCTGGGATAACACCATTTTCTGACCACTTTAATAGCAGTTTTTGATCAAGGCGGGAGTACAAAGATAAAATGTACAAAATGTACAGTAGTACAATCAATTAAAAAAAAACATAACAATAAAATCACAACAGTAATAAAAAGAACAATAATAAACAATAAACAATAATAAATGATTATAGTGCATTGGACAGCATATGTAGGGATTTCTGAGCCATTCCTTGCTATGGTTTCACATATTTTATCAAATGAACTCAAGGTAGGCTCAAGTCATTCTGCAGCATGAGGCAAGTTATAGTGCATTAGTCAGGAGGGGTAGCACCCATAATCTCTTCTCCAAGGCCTTTCCAATGCTCTGTAGGCCACCTTTGTTCCTTAATGGCAGGCCAGGCATAGGTTCTACCATCATTCATCTTGGCTCAAACACTGTCAACTAAAAACTGCAGGGAAGTACTTTGTTCCAGCCACTACATCCATCTGACTCTCTCTCTTTCATAACTCCTAACAACAATTTCAAGGAGTTTTCTTAGTTACTGTAATAATAGCCTTGGCCTTGAAATGGCAAATCTAACTGCAAACACCACTGCAGTGCCTGAGGCCAATCAGCAGAATGGAGCCATTTGTCAGCATCCTTGATTCCTACTGCAAACAGGAAATCTGACTACAATAGGCGATTGTTCAAAGTAGCATGTGTCTCCAGCATTTACCGTATTTGTATGTTATTATGAAACTGCCACTTTCAACAAACCCACAAGTGAGGGTTATAACAGACTATAAACATCCCCCACCCCAGACAAAATTAGTCTCCACTATCATGTCAAGAACTTCCCTTCAAGAACTCCCAACCCGCTGCCAATGCCTTCAAACCACCAACTTGGACAAGAGCCAGTTGTAGCTGAGCAAATATTCCTTATTTACTTTAGCCCCAAATAAATGTATCATATGAAAAGCTTTTTAAATAAATAGGGCAACTTCCCCAGACCATTGATCAGGGTCAATAACCCTTCTCAATTGCAAGTCAAATTGGTCAATCACAGACTAGACAAGTTCTCAGTTACTGAGAAGAACATGCCCAATATTGTGCAGATTTTCAACAGCCCCCACATTTTACCTCTGTAAAATATAAAGTGTACCCTTGTACTCTTTTCATTGTTATTCCACACTGTAGTTACTGAATTGTAGGTGGAACTTCAATCTTTTTCATACTTCAAAAAGGATCTTCACATCACTTTTACCATGGCATTATACCCAGTGAACACAGGAAATTGATCAAGGGAGGGCAGGTGAAGTGGTAAAGTAGGAAGCAGAAGGAAAAGAGGGAGATCACATTATAGGGGGAGAGACTCAATCAAGGAAACCACAGCCCTGAGTTTTCAGGATCTGAGCAGGGCTGTTGATGACAGGGTATCTTGATGATTTCTCAGTCATAGGGTCACCTTAAGTCGAAGCAGACCTGATGAAAATTAACAACAACATACAGGAAATTGACCATCCTTCCACTGTGAATACTGCTGTAATGGTTGCAGGAGCCATGGAGAAAATAATCAAGGTAAGCATTCTCATATTTCTAAGAAAACAATCAAAATATTAAACAATTTGAGTGTTCATATCCCTCAAAAAGGGCATGAAAAATAAGCCACCTTGGGTTCCATCCTGGGAGAAAGATGACATGTAAATGAATAAAATAAAATAAAATAAAATAAAGGTCTCTATGGATAATAAACCTGTATGAGTGCAAAATGAGCAAATCATAGGTCTAGAACAACTCAGACTGTCTTGGCTGTATTTTATTGATATTCAATGGGTTGATTAAAACTTTTCATTTGTTAAGGTTCCTCCAATTAATGAAGAAACATTTTTTTTTAAAAAAACACAATAATTTGTTTTGACACACATATTTACAAAAGCCATAGATAAGAAGTGCCACCTGATAAAAAGTATTCCTCCTTCTACCTCATGCAGGAGGCAATGCCTCGTTTCTAAGATGCTTCTGCTCTGACTTATACAATCCTAACAGTCAGATGATTGCTCTAACATGAACAACTGGCAAACCTCCCACAGCATTACAAAAAATGTCCTAACAGTTCACTGTTGAGCACAGAATGAAAATTGGATTACAGAGCTGTAGCTGTTTTCATTTTTATTTTTATTTTATCTTTTTTTATTTTTGCTTATTGAGAAAACCAATTTCTGCTTGAACAGGTTAAGCAAAAGCACCACATCTCATTTGACAGGTAATGCATTCATGTGCTCCTTTGACTAATGTACATATCTCTGTTCATAACCTGCCTGTTTGGTTTCTCGATGCTTGAATTGCACTAGCACAAGAGCTCAACTGAAGAATTTTCACCCAGCCCTTTGAATGGCACGATTCTACAATGGCTTTCTGCTAGACTGACACAGTAAGAAAGGAATAACATTTCACAGATGTATTTTATTAAAGTGCCTCAGTGGGGGTTTTTTGTACCCTTCCACAGTATTTGTTCCAAGTTGCTGCATACAGCTACAATTCAATCACTTGGCTGTTGTACTATTAAAATTATCACAACAGGGATTTACAAATGTGCCCAAAAGAAATTATTTTTCTTGCCATTTCCATTAACCATGTAAAATAACAACACCAAAGAACCCCCCCCCAATAATACTTCAATGGAAAGCAATTCCAAAGTTATAAAGAGTTATAGTTTTGATTCAGACCTCCATATTGCAACAGTAAGTATACTCAAATCAAGCAAATGCCTCATTTCTATTGATTAAAGTGGAAAATACTGTATGAAAACTTTCAAGTTATTATGAGAAGTTTGTAATAATATCAATGATTTTAGAACATCCATGTGTCCTACAGTGTGCCCTTGGTATCCACTGAGGTTTGGTTCTGTGGATGCCAAAATCTGTGAATGCTCAAGTCCCATTAAATACAATGGCATAGCAAAATGGTTTCCTTATATAAAAGGGCAATATCAAGGTTTGCATTTTGGAATTTGTGTATTTTAAAAATATTTTTAAATTGAGGATACTTGAATCTGTGGATTTAAAAATCTATGGATATGGAGGGCTGACTGAACCATTTCTTTATCTTTTCAGGTCCCTAAACTCTAGTTTTTTGTGGGGTTTTTTTTGTTTTGTTTTGTGTGTGTGTGTGTGTGTGTGTGTGTGTGTGTGTAGTCTCTGCTGTACCTGCTTTATCCAAACAGGGTTTTAGATTTAGACTGCGTGGGAGCCATGGACAATGTTCAAGTTCATTTAAACAGGTTAATATGTGATAATAGATAGCTTTTTCATCATCTGCCCAGTGGTGTGATTCCAAGCTTTGACAGCTATAGAATATACACCCCAACCATCATAATTTCTTCTGCCTTTTTAATTAACTGAAAATAGGTAACATAGAACCCTATTGTTCAATATAAAGGAAGGAAATGAAAGCTGAAGCGATCTAAGCTATTTTAAGCATCAAATTGCACACTACACTTTTTTTTTATATGAAATTTTCTATGTGTTCTTTTCAGTTAAGTAAAGAGCATTACATTATTAAAAAAGAAAGGTAAAGATGAAATTCTTGCTTTTTTAAAATGTGAACAGAAAATGACAAATGTACTGACAAATGAAAGAGGAATTCCAGCAGGAATCAGATTTCCCCCCTCCAAAGAAAGGTTCTTAAGCACACAACCCAGGTTCTGAGAAGAATTCATGAGATACAATGTTATCTATCAGAGAGTTCATAATCAGCCTTCTTCATGGCTGCTCCCAGATTGTGGAACTCCCTGCCACAGGAGGTCAGGTTGGCCCCCTCGCTGCTCTCTTTCTGTTGGCAGCTGAAGACATTTTTATTTAGGCAGAGATTTGGTTGGTGTATTTCATTTGAGTAATTTGGTGTGCTGTTTTAATGTTTAATGGTTTTTACTGTTTGGAATTATGCTATTCTTAAGCTATGTTTTAATGTTAGTAGTATTTAATTATTTTTTTAACTTTTGTAATCAATGCTTTAAAGTAATAAGAGAAAGAAGAGAAACAAAACAAAAAGGAGATAGGAATAAACTAAGAAACATGAATGCAACAGTACAATGGCTAGTGTGCAAAGATAAGGAAAATTACTACAACAACAAATGTAGAGAAATAGAAGACAACAACAAAAAGGAAAGAATGAGAGATCTATTCCACAAGATTCAAGAAATCAAGAGAATGTTCAAACCAAGGACTGAGATGCTCTGCAACAATAAAAATAACATAATTCAAGAAAGGAATAAAAATACATTGAATGCAATACACAGAAAAACTATACAAGAGGTGACAAAATGAAGGATATATGGAGAGAAGAGCCATATGAAGATGAGCCCCAGATTCTAAAAACTGAGGTGGAAGCTGCAATAAAAGAAATGGCAAAAAAACAAGACACCAGGAACAGATGATATACCAACAGAACTGTTGCAATCCACACTGACAGAGTCAACTGTAGTGCTAACCAACATATGTCAACAAATATGGAAAACAAAACGATGGCCAACAGATTGGAAGCGATCAATATACAGCCCCATCCACACACAAAAAGGAAACACAAGAGACTGCACCAACTATAGAACCATAGCACTAATCTCCCATGCAAGCAAAAATTAAGCTCAAAATACTGCAACATATACTCCAACCACACATGGATAGAGAAATCCCAGAGGTCCTAGCAGGCTTCAGGAAATGAAGAGGTACCAGGGATCACATTGCAAATATACGCTGACTAATGGAGTGTAGCAGGGAGTTCCAGTAGTACTCTCTGAAGGGGCCCCCAAGCCCCAAAGGAATTTTTTTCATCCCAAAGTTGTAAAAAAGTAAAATAAAATAAAATAAACACACACACACACCTTTTTGTCCTAGTAAGGATAAGTCGTAGAAAAGGGCCGGGTCCACACAAGCAGGAATACTCTGTGAGCAAACCAGCATATTGTGGTCCCAGAGCTGCCCTGACATTCCCGTGTTGCCTGAACTCTGTTGTGATGCTAGGCAGATGTTCACACGTGTGTCCAGCTAACTCTAAATGGAATGGAGGGAGATGTTTTATTTGGCCTATGCAGATAGGGCCAAGACAACATGCATATGCTTAAAAAAGGGAGAACATACAAGGCACCTAATTCCCCAAATAAACAATTAATGGTACGTGAAGAGTTGTTTTTTCTTTCTTTCTTTTTTTTTTAAATGTTTCCCCTTCCTGAATGTAGAGTGTCCACAGGGAAGCAGCACCGAATCACACTGGGCCTAAGCCAGGCAGGGACTCTGCTGGCTCCTGAAGTGGATGGCTGTGTGTTGTGCAGGAGACCACTGTGAGTTTTAAACCTGGCCATTCCTCAGGCTTGAGAAAAACAGCTTTCAAGTACATCATGGATAATTTATATAGATCAGCATATCCACTGCTCAGCAATGCTGTTTTCTTCCTGAAAATGAGTTAATCTTTTAAAAAGCAAAGGAGCATACATTGCACTGATATTAACACAGGGAGACAGTCCTGATAGCATAGGTAGTATTTTTGGCTCTAGGATATCAAGTAACACTGGACTCTCAAGCACAGAAGCCTGAAGCCCAGAAGCTGTCACTGGGGGGATGGGAAAGAGAAGAGACATTCCTTCCTCAGTACTTAGAACAGGAAGGAAAAACAGGACACCATACAAATTTTATAATTGGCCTCTTAAGTTTCAGACAGAGAAGTTTGGAAAGTAATGCCCTGGGACATAAGGTCCCTGTTTTCCCACCTTATACAAAACAACAACCTTACTAAGATGAGTTTTAATGAGAAAACCAAGATTTTTGCCTACAAAAGAGAGCTTCTGTGTTGCTTCTGAAAACTGAGTGGGGAGGGGAAAAGTGTGAAACAACAGTTTTCTGACTTACACTGCTAAATGTCGCCGGATCTCAGCATTCCTAAAGGCACAAAAACTTTGCTCTGGATAAAATATGGTGGCCCCATGCTCAAGGTGATTTTTGTTTTGCTTTTGTATTTTGATGTTTTGTTTTGCTTTCTATTTTTTACAAAACAACTCTAACAGAAAGAAAAATAATTGATTGCAACAGAATTGACCTGTGGTTCTTGCTTTTATGGTTTCTTTCCCTTTTTTTCTCA
Source organism: Phrynosoma blainvillii (assembly GCA_026167975.1). NCBI lineage: Eukaryota > Metazoa > Chordata > Lepidosauria > Squamata > Phrynosomatidae > Phrynosoma > Phrynosoma blainvillii. The sequence continues at coordinate 197,083,195 of JANUYF010000001.1, read as the reverse complement.
ACATGTGTAGATAACAAAGCACAAGAGAAGGTATTTCTAGAATGATAGGGAAAATAATGGAGGAGGCAGCTTCTCAGGGGGGATGCAGACCAGGGCGTCGGGGACGCCCTGGGACGGTGCGCCTCTGGAGCGAGGCACTCGCACGGCGGCGCACCGGTGACGTCCCTGAAAGGAGCACCAAATTGGTGCTCCTTTCAGAAGACAGGGAAAGTGCGCCCTAAACGCGTCAGGCGCACTTTCCCTGGCTTTTCCACCACAGCGTGTGAGGACGCTGCGGCGGGAGGTTGCCCTCGACGCGCCAGCTGTGCGGAGGGCCGGCAACCTCGGGAGGAGGAAGGGGCACCGCTCGTGCGGCTGCCCCTCCTCTTCCTTGCCCCGGAGACGACCCTATTGGTCGTCTGCCGAGGCCCTCAGATAGTTTATGTATGATACAAATGGGAAACAGGTTTCACAGAAATAAAACTTGGCTGCATCACTTGCCAGTTTATTTTGATGGGGTGACCATTCAGCTAACACAAAATGCTACACACATACAATCCAGCTGTTTTCGCCATAGCCAAAAACGATTTCTCAGTTTCTAGCTATTTCCATTCATGCAGCTGCTAATAAAATAAAACTAGTTCTTAAGCATTTAGCTACAAATCAAATGCAAACTGCTCTTCAACAGAAATACCTAGCTGGCTATTTTTTTGATACAGAACATGGAATAATATACCCCACATAAGTGGCAATTCACACTGTACTGTCACTTAGAACATTTGTCTTGTTATTACACTGCAGTCTGAGTCAATTATGCCCCCAGTTCACGTTCTACTTTTCACCTAGTTTTCTTTGGAATACTCCTAGTACTTTAATTGCCCATTTACGACAGTGTGACTCAATTCCTCAGTTTACCATGTAGTTTAAAAACTTGGTAGGTACCAGTAAGCTTAATTACTTGCATTGGATACACACTATTCACAGTATTGAACACAGCTATATTTGACATTTTATAGTGAGCTGAGCATAAATCATTAGTGCACCCTCCTGGACTCAGTAGCATGAAACTCAATTTAGTTCAGTCTGGCCTTTTGATACAACCCAGCTACATGACAGTGAATTCATAGCCTGCTGTGAGCCATCAGAATGGTTAAGTCGATGAACATAAAGTAGGCAATCACTTTGGCAGAGCAGACAGTGTGCCCTCACCTACTAGAACCTAGTTTTAGAAAGCTGGACAAGCTGGTTTCAGGAAGGAAAGAGCCAAGGGTCAAATAAGCATTTTTGTCCCCTTACTGATTACACATATGAGCCTAAAGAGCAAAGCATCAACCACCATTATCTCAGGCTGGCTATAGTTGTCAGTTTCTTAAAGCAGTCTTAAGCCTGTCCCTAGATGTGGCAGTAGCAAGTGAGAGCTTAAATAATGGACATCATGCTCCCCTGCTCCCTAGCCTCTCATTTGTTCTTGAAGCCAATATAGAACAAGGAACAAAAGAGAGAGCAAGGAACAAAAGCCAGACCTGTTCTTCAGATGCAGGCCTACCATCATCATTGTGCTCAACACTTTGGAGAAGGTGAAACTAGTGCAATGGTTCCCAAATGTTGGTCCTCCAGATGTTATCAGCATCAGCTCCCAGAGTTTCTGATTATTGGTCAAATGGGCTGGGGCTTCTGGGAGTTGAAATTCAAAACACCTTGAGGATCAAAGTTTGGGAACCACTGTGAGCTGAGCATAAATCATTAGTGGTGGTATGGTGCAAGAACGAGTGGGAGAAGCTGCAGTGAGGGCAAGGATGTAGATTGGGGTTAGCAAATAATGTGGGAAGGGCAGGATAAAGTTAATGCAAAGGGAATGGATTAAAGTCTCAAGGCAGGGCTTGGCCAAGACATTTTTCTACCCACAGCAAAGAAAAAGATGGCATCCTTCCCTCCCCACTCCTGCCTTTCCATCTAAAGAAGCTGATCGGACTGGCAGTTAAATCTTACTCCAGTACTGGCAATGGGACAGTATCCTTCAGTGCACTGGAAACCTCCAAGTTACCTGAGGCACAGCAGGCTGTCTGGAAAACATTGTCCTGTCCTCCAATGCCTTTCAGCATCTACCACCTGAGGTGAATGCCCCATTCTGCTTAATGGTAAGACTGGCCCTGCCTCAAAACATGTCCCCACCTCATCTCATCCATAATTTCATGAAATTAATTAAAGCACTATATTTGATACTCCACAAATTCATTCCTATATTCCCCAAAATGCCTGAAATCTCCTTTTTGTTAGCATTATTGTGTTGACCATTGCTGCTGTTCTCTCACTGTTATTCTTTCTATTTTATGTCAGAGAAATAACCCCTTGTAGCTTGTCAATTGCTATCTGAAAATATGCCACTGAGAATGTTATCCCTTCGCTATTTGACCATTCCCAACTTGAGAGAACACAAAGACTATAGTTCAGATGGTTGGCAGCTTCTTTTCCCTAGTGGCTGTGTGTTAAAATGCAGCACATCACTGGATGCTCATTTAGCTCTTCTGACACTTCTCAAAATCCATTCTTATAGCAGCAGAAAGTTCCAGTCCCGGTCTGATTGCAATAGTTCAGTTTCTAGGGATGTGCAACCCACAGAAAGTCAAAGGTGCAAACGAAAGGAACAGGCTCTATGCAATGCTACTGTACTTTCTATTTTTGAATAACTCTTTTGCATAATTCCAACCTATATTTTGACCTTCTCTGAATCATTCCCTATACACTGATATGTGGTTTGTTTAGCACCAGGGTGCAGGGTCATGCTATGCCTGTGGTATTTCTGAGGTGAATATACACAGAGATGAAGCTGCTTTGTGAGGGGCCAGTTGCTATATGTTCATCTTGCCCCATACTGGCTGGCAATGACTCCAAATTCTCAAGAAAAGAGATTTCCCAGCCCTGCTATCCAAGGACCTTCTTGTGTGTAGGTAGACACCTCGGGATGAACCCAGAAACCTCTGTGCCTGAAGCATGTGCTGTACCATCATGCTTTAGTCTCTACAGTCAAGGCAGTTCTCTGTCCAAGTATACTTTTGGCACAAATAGACATGTGGAAATGACTGTAGTCTGTATTCAGATGGATGCAATTTGAATTTACCAGATTAATAGGTGGATTGGAATGCCACTATTCCAACTATGCATGTTCCTGAATTTTGTGATGCAGTTCTTACCTCCAAAAACATCATTCAAAAACATGTATGTTAGGAAAAGCTGCACACAAAATGTGTATACAGTACTGTACTTCTAAAGGTACATAAAATGTGCATCTTAGAAAAAAAGGTGTGTACAAAAAAGGCTACCGTATTTTCCAGCGTATAAGACGACCCGCGTATAAGACGACCCCCCCCCCCATTTTTCCAGTCAAAATATAGAGTTTTAGCACCTCTATCCTCATTATCCTTATATCCGGCGAATAAGACGACCCCCCCACTTTAGTCACAGATTTTGCAGGTAAAAAAGTAGGCTTATACTCAGGAAAATAAGGTATGTATTTTTTTAAAAAAATGCAGATGCATGCAGAAATTGGATCAAATGGCTTTATCACTGAATGCAGGCAAAACTAACAAGGATTATACATGGAGTGATTCATCCATCCCTAGGCAGAAGCCTGCTTAGCTTTTCAGATTTAGCTTGACCCAGAACCTTCTTGTCATTCTTTAAAAGCAATACAGCAGTGCTTGCACTCAAAACCACAAAAGGTGACGGAAATGTGAAGGAAGACATTAATCAAATAAACATTTTAAATTTGTTCCTACTCTATGCTCTCCAAGACATTCAGCTTTGTGCATGCATTGAACCCAAGATATATATATATATATATATATATATATATATATATATATATATGTTTGTCTGTTAACTGAGGCAGTTTCCTCTCCTTCCAGTTAATTACCAGATAGGAAGGGTTGCTGTAAATCAGAAATGACTTGAAGGCACACAACAACAACAACAACAAATCTGCATGGTTATGCTAACAGGGGGTTGGTTTTAATATGAGCATTTCTTAAATGTCGTCATCCAAAGTGAAATGCCTTAACAGCCTCTAGTTGTTCCCTCGCTTTGACCACTTAAAGAAGACTAAATCTGAAACTTAGCAAACAAAACCATTTTCTTTCTTTTGCACCATGTGGTATAATTTCAAAGGGGCCATTTCATTCAAAGCCAAGTATGAAAAGTGATGGATTAAATAAATGAGCTTAAAATAACAAACTATTTCCAAGTTCAATAGAACAACCTCTGAAATCAAGGGTGTTTCCTTACTAGCCCTAAACCCAGATAACAACATTAGTTAATATACTTATTCCAATCATGGAAACATCTCAGGTTTCTGGTTTTCCTTGGCAACATTCTAAGGGCCTTTGCAGACTGCCAGACTGCAGTGCTAGGGAATCATGGGAATTGTATTTTTTTCTAAGACATTGAGCCTTCTCTGTCAGAGAGCTCTGGTGCCACAATAAATTACAGTTCCCATAATTCCCTAGCACTGAGCCAGGGCAGTGCCTCAATTTAAAGTGGACTCAGTTTGCACTATTTCTGGCAGTCTGCAAAGGCCCTAAGTTTTGTTTTTAATTCCTGATTCTCCACAGGGCTGTTAACTAGTTAACAAAATCCAAACTGACAAATTACACGAATTTTAATCAATTAATTGATTAATGAACTGAGAATATGCAGTAGAAATATGCAGTAGAAATTTTCATATGGAAAAGAGTAATTTTTTTTTTTTTTTAGGTGATGCATGGGTGTGTGACCGGAGGTATTCCAACATGTACAAGAGAAAGGAGAAAGTCTCTAGAAATTATGTTTACTTTTTGAAGGCTGTTGGTTTTAAAACAACAAAGAATTTGTTCCCACACCTGCTATTGCCCAGTTAATCAATGGAGTATCATACTCAATCCAAAGCATTAAACAATGGGCAGACTAATTGATTAAGTGATTGAGCAGTCATTATTGTTGTTGCTTCTGAACAATAGGTAACTGAGCAATGTTTACTAGCAAAGATGGAAAAGGCATGGTTTTCCTTCACCCAGAATGGTGGCTAGTACTCAGCAGGGAGTTACAGGCCTGCACTGATTTAGTTGTGAACTTTGAAGCCTAGAAATGCAAATAATATGGTGTTTAAAACATATTAAGTGTAACATATAAAGTACTGCATACGCGGTGGCTCAAGTGGTTAAGATGCTGACTCTGTTGATTGCAAGATCAGCAGGTTGGCAGTTCGAGGCCCAAATGCCATGTAATGGGGCGAGCTCCTGTCACTAGTCCCAGCTTCTGCCAACCTAGCAGTTCAAAAGCATGCAAATGCAAGTAGATAAATAGGTACCACTTCAGTGGGAAGGTAAACAGTGTTCTGTGCAATCATGCTGGCCAAATGGTCACAGAGTAGTCTCAGACAACGTTGGCTATTTGGCTTAGTAATGGAGATGAGCACTGCCCCCTATGGTCAGACATGATTTGACAACCTTGTCAACAGGGAATATCTTTACCTTTATAAAGCAGAAAGCTCTGTGTATTGTAGAATGTGTGTGTCATTGAGACAGCCTAGTTTTAGGCAGCACTCCAGCATAACTATCAACACTGAGATGCTAGTATAAATAAAGCTTGACCAGTAATACATCCAAAACAGATGCCACAGTAAAGAACAACAGCTGATGCAATCAACTGGCTGATGCAATCTGTTAAGTGTACCTGGTATGTTTATGTCACCTCCAAGTACTGGCTAGAAGAGAAATGATATTTATATAAACGAGGACCTGTAAGTGTCTATTTCATTTGACTAAATGTCAGCTGATTAGGCTAGGAAAGATGAGACAGAAGTCAGCCTGCTTGCCTGTCTCCAACATAGAAGAATACTGTTGATAACACCTGTGATGTTCCAAACTGATAATCCAGACATGCTGTTAAGAGATAGATTATGCTGGTAAGAGACAGAATCTTTGCTTTCAGTTTGGCTGGGCTAAAAAGATATGTCTCCCTTTCTGCTAGGTGTAATAATGGATGTTGCTAGATAATGTATCATATTGTATCAGGGTCCCCCCCCCCCCAAAAAAAATATAGTGCCAAAATGAAAAAAAATGCAGTTAATCATTCCTTTTGACTAATCATGGCACACTTTCTCATTGAGGTTATAAAAAACATGAGTATTCTTTGCACCCCCACTTCTAAAAGAAATAAATTTCTTAAAGAAGCATCTCAGTATTCAGGGAAGCAATGCATATTTTAAGTTACATCTTGCAAGATAACTCAGACTGAGATTTTGGTGCTATGATGCTTTCCTCCTTGTTAGGGCTACTGGGATGCGCCCCACAAATAATAAAATAGAGATTATAAGGATCCTGACTAGCACTCTCAGAAAAGCAAGCCAGTCAGCATGAGAACTCAATAAGATCTGTCCGTTCTGTCAGTATGAATTTAACTAATTGAAGTCATATCCAAGAACCCAATGTTGGAACAGCAACAAAAACACTAGACACTGACAGCAATGTGAGCTATTAGTGGTTTGGAAACACAACACTACCAAGACTATTTTGACTGGAACAGGGAAGCCTATTGACACCAGCCCTTTGTTATACTGATATGGGTTCATGGATTTTCAATGTATTCAAGGTGCACTATTGAGAAAGATACCTAGCACTTTCAAGGACAGTAGACTGCTTGCTTGTCTTTTCTTCCTCATCCACAGGTTTCAACAGTTTCCATTTTGTTATCAATCAGGTCACAAAGGTATTTAACTTCCAAACCAATTGCATCACTATGAGTTCTTGTTTAATCAGCTTGCTCTGCAGTCATGCTTTGGTTTCAGTGTCTGTTGAAGAAAAGTCCCCTTTCTTTTTCTGCCATAGTATTTTGTGTAATGATTAATTTGAGCCATCAGCAATCCAACTGTGTTCCACGCTTGGTGACATTCAGGCATTTGGCTAGCATTTGACCAATGCTGCAATGATTCACTCTGCTTAGTTTGCTGTTCATTGAAAGAGAGTTGCAAACCCCAAGTTGTTCATTGTCCTTGTTCTTCCTCAGACAGCCATTCTTTGTGCTGTAGATGCACAAGTTCACTCAGCTCCAGTTCACAAAGTCCTATGTTGGCTTCTGGGATCAATTTAAGAATCCTTCTATTTACATTTCTGGCCATGAATGCTTGTAGGTCAGAACACACTGAGCGTTTTCAGTTATATACTAAGGCAGGGGTCGGCAACCTACGGCCCGCGGGCCAGATCCGGCCCAGAGAGGCCTTGTTGCCGGCCCCGTTTTATTCCTGCCGCCGCCGCCGCCGCCGCCGCGGCACTACCGCCGCTTCAGGTTTTTTTGCCGGCTTCTCCGGCAACATAAAATGGCTGCCGGGTTGCTCTCGGCAAGCTCCGCCCCCTGTACAGTGTCATCCTTGCTGGCAGGGCAATGAGCTCGCTGCCTGAAGCCGCTTTCCTCGGCTTCCACGGGTGTCTCCCCTCCCTCTTCTTCGCAAGGGAGGGCTGAAGACACCCGTGGAAGCCGAGGAAAGCGGCTTCAGGCAGCGAGCTCATTGCCCTGCCAGCAAGGATCCTCTTCGGAAGCCTTTGCTTCGCCTCCTTGGCTTGCCTCCCTTGGGGAAAAGAGGAAGGACAGACAGCCAAGGAGGCGAAGCAAAGACTTCCGAAGAGGATCCTTGCTGGCAGGGCAATGAGCTCGCTGCCTGAAGCCGCTTTCCTCGGCTTCCACGGGTGTCTTCAGCCCTCCCTTGCGAAGAAGAGGGAGGGGAGACACCCATGGAAGCCGAGGAAAGCGGCTTCAGGCAGCGAACTCACTGCCCGGCCAGGATCCTCTTCTGAGGCGTTTCCTTCGCCTCCTTGGCTGTCCTCCCCTCTTTTCCCCAAGGGAGTTAATGAATGAATATTTTATTACAGCCATTAGGCCAGTATAAAAAACATATATAAAAACACAATAACACACAATACAATAGAGTAATACATCTGAATGGCATATAGCTCCTTGTTAAAACATGGTAATGGGCATAATACCAGTAAAATAATAATTACAAAAAAAAAAAAAAAAAGTCCCTTATACCTATCCAATAGATTTAGCACTTAATCAAATGAAAAACAGTTAAGTTGGTCTACATTTAAGCATTTGTGACATCAATACAACATCTACATCTCATATATAATACAATCAGGCTCTCTGTCACAATGGCAAGTTAACCTTTTCTTAGGAAATTTGACTTATAATTCAGTATTTATACTACGGCCGTACCCTCCCAACACTAATTCGACAACATAGTTGATCAAAACAAATTTGTCATAGCAAAATTCCACATCAATTGCGGTAGTCATACTAGCACATTAAGATAATCTTTACATCTGCTTTAGAAATTTTTTGCGGTTTGTAATGGCAGCTGCAAAAAATTTAGCAACTTTTAAAGTTATATCTTTATTACAATCCGCAAGTAGATAATTGCTATAATATTCCTCTTGCCTACCCGGTATTTGCAGTATTATTGGGGTTATATACAAGGCACGTATTTCCGCATATAAGGAACACTGAAAAAGAACATGGTTGATTGTTTCAACTTCTTCGGCACCACAGGGGCAATATCTATTCTGATAAGGGATCTTTTTATATCTGCCTTCAAGGACTGATGATGGCAAAATATTAAGTCTCGCAAGCATAAATGCTCTTCTAAACTTCAAAACGCTCAAATGGTCAAAATATCTGGCATATTTGCCAGGTCTACTAGTCTCTCTGATAGGATATAAGGTTGACTTATTCAAGTGCATTTGGAAATCAATATCCTTTATCCGCTGTATAATAGCATACTTTGCTTTATCATATCCAAGAGAAGCAATAGCTGCCGGTGAAAATCCGAGAGAAGAGAGTTTTGAAGTTAGAGATTTCTTCCAAGAAGAGGAAAAGGAATCAGTCATAATCAGTGGAATCAGCCCGATCGGTACAAAAAACATTTGAAGCCATTTGTTAAATTTGCGTATCCATATACGAGCTTCAATAGACAACAACCCCAATTCCAGACGGAGAATAGCATTCGAGACGCAGCATGGAATACCTAGAATTGTTCTTAAAAATTTTGTTTGGACTGACTCAAAAGGGGTTACGCATTTAAAAGTACATACTTCAGATCCATATAATAATTGTCCTAGAATCTTGGCCACAAAAACTTGGAGAGCCGCTGGTACAATTTGACCTCCCTTATTATAATAAAAGGAGCATAGAGCCTTAGCATTTCTTTGAGTATTTATAACTGCATTTTTTTGTTGAAGCTTGGTGGTCCCTTTATCACTAAACACGATGCCCAGGTATTTATAATGAGAAACTTGCTCTATACAGTTGTTATCTAGTGTCCATTTATATTGATGGTGACCCCTGGAGAAGACCATTACCTTAGTTTTGTTGTAATTGATCTTTAGAGCATCATTGGTGCAATGAACTGCAAGTGCTTTTAGTAATCTATTTAGACCTATTTTCGTAATAGACATAAGCACAATATCATCGGCATAAGCAAGTATAGATATGGGTTTGTTAGACAGCGTTGGAGGATGGGCTGGTATTTCTGACAAAGTCGAAATCAAGGAATTGATATAAAAATTAAAGAGGGTAGGGGCCAAGACACAGCCTTGCCTAACACCATTTGGGGCACAGATAGGCCTTGTCGTGTTACCCCTATTATTACAACGTACGACTACACGAGAGTTTTCATGCAGTCTACGAATTAAAGTTAGCAGACGTTTATCAATATTTGTAGCCTCGAGTTTTTTCCATAATCTATCTCTTGGAACAAGGTCGAATGCCGATTTTAAATCAACAAAAACAGTGAACAATGTCCCCTTAGGTGAGGCAACATATTTTTCAGATAAGTGGTTTAAGACCAAGGCATGGTCAATTGCAGATCTGTTCTTCCTAAAACCTGCTTGCTCCTCTCTAATGATTTGCTCTTCTTCCAGCCAGTCTTGCAGCTTGCCCAACAAATGAATTGCATACATTTTGCTTATGATGTTAAGGAGACTAATTGGCCTGTAATTTCCGGGATTATTTTTGTCACCTTTTTTATATACTGGGACAATTATTGCAAGGCCCCAGTCCTCAGGCACAAATGTTGTAGAATCTATGGCTGTGAATAAAGCCGCTAACACAGGCGCCCACCATTCAACGTTTGTTTTGAATACTTCAGAAGGTATGTTGTCACTACCAGGGGCTTTTCCAGAAGAGATTCTAGAGATCAATTTGTTTGCTTCTTGTACAGAAACTGGTGGCCATATCGGAAGCTCTTTAGTATCAATGGAAAATTGTTCTGAGCTATTATGCAGGTGATCATATAGTTGGCTATAGAACTGTTCCCAACAACTAACAGGGATATAATAGATTGTACTTGCAGATTTCGGCCAACCATTAGATATAATTTTCCAAAAGGTCGCAGAATCCTTATTTATAACAGCTGTTATTAAGTTGGACCAAGATTCTTTAAGAGCAGTTTCTTTCTTTGCTTTTATCAGTTTCTTATATTGTTTCTTAGCTTCAAACCATTCCAATGGGATTGTTTGCAGATTCTTTTGTCTATAATCTTTGTATTGTTTTACCAATGTTTGCTTCATATTAATACAGTCCTGGTCAAACCAACTTTTATTTTTCAGCTTCTTACTAGGTGCTTTCGAAGATACTGGATGGGATAACAGATTTCCCAGTATTATACTTAGCTGATGGAAAGGTTCAAATATATTATCTAAGGATTCTTCCGTTAGAATTGAACTTCTTAAAGAAAGACATTTTTCAGAACTAAGGATTATTTTTAAATCATTTTCGACCTTTATAGACCACTTGATGCCACGTGGTCTCAATTCCACATTACCTTCTGGTGGGACTAGTTCTTCTGCAAAATCCGTTTGTACTACACAATCCATAGTCAAGGTTATAGGTAAATGGTCACTCTCAACTCGTTGTTCAATTTCACACCTAGGAGAGGTGTATAGCAGTTCATATGATATTAAAAAATAGTCGATCGTGGAGGATCCTTGTTTGGACACAAAAGTAAATTCCCCTTCAACATCACCAGTAGTTGAGCCATTCATAATTACTAAATTAAATTTATGGGTTAGTTGTGCAAGATAAAGACCTGCCCAATTGAATTTTTTGTCCTTTGACTGTCTTGAGGGGAAGGCCTGGCCAGGATCTAACTCAGGTTGCACACAATGAAAGTGAGCATACAAATCAGCTTCATTTGAGCCAGTTCTCGCATTAAAGTCCCCCGCCACCAACAAGAAAGCTTCAGGATACTGGGCTAACAATTTTGCAATGTAATTTTCTAGCTTCAACCATGTATTTTTCAGTGTTACCTTATGCCGAGAAGGAGGTAGATAAACATTAATAATTAACAGCCAAATATTTTTAAACTTAATTAATAAGGAAGAAGCCAAATTTGCCAATGATTCAATGGGAAGAAATGGATGTTTTATGTTAGTAGCAATCAGTGTGGCTAAACCACCACTAGGGCGATTTCCCCAAGGGAGACAGCCAAGGAGGCGAAAGAAACGCCTCAGAAGAGGATCCTGGCCGGGCGCTCAGCTGTCTCTCCTGAGGCCAGTCTCCTTCACTTTCCACGGGTGTCCTCAGCCCTCCCTTGGGAAGAAGAGGGAGGGCTGAGGACACCCGTGGAAGTGAAGGAGACTGGCCTCAGGAGAGAGAGCTGAGCGCCCGGCCGGCCAGGGTCCTCTTCTGAGGCGTTTCTTTCGCCTCCTTGGCTGTCTCCCTTGGAGAAAAGAGGGGAGGACAGCCAAGGAGGCGAAGGAAACGCCTCAGAAGAGGATCCTGGCCGGGCGCTCAGCTTGCTCTCCTGAGGCCAGTCTCCTTCACTTCCACGGGTGTCCTCAGCCCTCCCTCTTCTTCCCAAGGGAGGGCTGAGGACACCCGTGGAAAGTGAAGGAGACTGGCCTCAGGAGAGCGAGCTGAGCGCCTGGCCAGGATCCTCTTCTGAGGCGTTTCCTTCGCCTCCTTGGCTGTCCTCCCCTCTTTTCCCCAAGGAGACAGCCAAGGAGGCGAAAGAAACGCCTCAGAAGAGGATCCTGGCCGGGCGCTCAGCTCGCTCTCCTGAGGCCAGTCTCCTTCACTTCCACGGGTGTCCTCAGCCCTCCCTCTTCTTCCCAAGGGAGGGCTGAGGACACCCGTGGAAAGTGAAGGAGACTGGCCTCAGGAGAGCGAGCTGAGCGCCCGGCCAGGATCCTCTTCTGAGGCGTTTCCTTCGCCTCCTTGGCTGTCCTCCCCTCTTTTCCCCAAGGGAGACAGCCAAGGAGGCGAAAGAAACACCTCAGAAGAGGATCCTGGCCGGGCGCTCAGCTCGCTCTCCTGAGGCCAGTCTCCTTCACTTTCCACGGGTGTCCTCAGCCCTCCCTTGGGAAGAAGAGGGAGGGCTGAGGACACCCGTGGAAAGTGAAGGAGACTGGCCTCAGGAGAGCGAGCTGAGCGCCCGGCCGGCCAGGGTCCTCTTCTGAGGCGTTTCTTTCGCCTCCTTGGCTGTCTCCCTTGGGGAAAAGAGGGGAGGACAGCCAAGGAGGCGAAGGAAATGCCTCAGAAGAGGATCCTGGCCGGGCGCTCAGCTCTCTCTCCTGAGGCCAGTCTCCTTCACTTCCACGGGTGTCCTCAGCCCTCCCTCTTCTTCCCAAGGGAGGGCTGAGGACACCCGTGGAAAGTGAAGGAGACTGGCCTCAGGAGAGCGAGCTGAGCGCCCGGCCAGGATCCTCTTCTGAGGCGTTTCTTTCGCCTCCTTGGCCTTTTCCCTTGGGGAAAAGAGGGGAGGACAGCCAAGGAGGCGAAGGAAACGCCTCAGAAGAGGATCCTGGCCGGGCGCTCAGCTTGCTCTCCTGAGGCCAGTCTCCTTCACTTTCCACGGGTGTCCTCAGCCCTCCCTTGGGAAGAAGAGGGAGGGCTGAGGACACCCGTGGAAGTGAAGGAGACTGGCCTCAGGAGAGCGAGCTGAGCGCCCAGCCAGGATCCTCTTCTGAGGCGTTTCCTTCGCCTCCTTGGCTGTCCTCCCCTCTTTTCCCCAAGGAGACAGCCAAGGAGGCAAAAGAAACGCCTCAGAAGAGGATCCTGGCCGGGCGCTCAGCTCGCTCTCCTGAGGCCAGTCTCCTTCACTTTCCACGGGTGTCCTCAGCCCTCCCTTGGGAAGAAGAGGGAGGGCTGAGGACACCCGTGGAAGTGAAGGAGACTGGCCTCAGGAGAGCGAGCTGAGCGCCCGGCCAGGATCCTCTTCTGAGGCGTTTCTTTCGCCTGCTTGGCTGTCTCCCTTGGGGAAAAGAGGGGAGGACAGCCAAGGAGGCGAAGGAAATGCCTCAGAAAAGGATCCTGGCCGGGCGCTCAGCTCGCTCTCCTGAGGCCAGTCTCCTTCACTTTCCACGGGTGTCCTCAGCCCTCCCTTGGGAAGAAGAGGGAGGGCTGAGGACACCCGTGGAAGTGAAGGAGACTGGCCTCAGGAGAGCGAGCTGAGCGCCCGGCCAGGATCCTCTTCTGAGGCGTTTCTTTCGCCTCCTTGGCTGTCTCCTTGGGGAAAAGAGGGGAGGACAGCCAAGGAGGCGAAGGAAACGCCTCAGAAGAGGATCCTGGCCGGGCGCTCAGCTCGCTCTCCTGAGGCCAGTCTCCTTCACTTTCCACGGGTGTCCTCAGCCCTCCCTTGGGAAGAAGAGGGAGGGCTGAGGACACCCGTGGAAGTGAAGGAGACTGGCCTCAGGAGAGAGAGCTGAGCGCCCGGCCAGGATCCTCTTCTGAGGCGTTTCTTTCGCCTCCTTGGCTGTCTCCTTGGGGAAAAGAGGGGAGGACAGCCAAGGAGGCGAAGAGAGAGAGAGAGAGAGAGAGAGAGAGAGAGAGAGAGAATTTATTTATTTATTTAGGTGTTTTTTTTTGTTTTGTTTTGTTTTTTTTTGTTTTGTTTTTGCGCTTCGGCCCACCAAGTGTCTGAGGGACAGCAACCCGGCCCAGGGCTGAAAAAGGTTGCCTACCCCTGTACTAAGGGGTGGATCAGCTGCTTGCCTTTATCCTCAATCATTTCCTACTTACTTTCGCAACCAGTATAGTTGCCCCCCCCCCCCCCCACACACAAAACCTTCTATAAGAAGATAAATACACTGGAAATATATCAGAATAGCACAGTTCAAAAATAGTTATATCTAGTTGGCAGTAACACATATGAAATTATGAGCTTTTCCCCTTTTAATAGCATTGGATTTACCTAGCAAATGGGTGAGTGTGCAGTGTGTATGTGTATTCCACATATAATTCACCAAAAATATAATACACAAAGACATATCCAACCTACATACACACATATAATAAATCCCCCACTCCATAAGAACCATTACAAAAAGAAGAAAAAACAAAAACAAAACACATATAAAATTTAAAACTGACTTCCCACTTGGCCTTTATACATCGTTTAGTTTCTTTTCCACTCAACTTTTTAAAAATGAAAGTTTTTGTCTATTCAGGAGTAAAGGAATGAACTTATTTGGATATTTAGGTTAAAAATTATTATTGTTAATAGCTGCACAAGAAACAGAATATAACAGATCTTGGAGTTAAGCTATTTATCAAAAATTACACATTCTACCTGTATGGTGGATTGTATCCAATGCAATATTGTCTGCCAGTGGAACTGAAACTGCCCTGTTCATGCATTCCCCATATTTAACCAGTCTAACCTTTGGAGTAAATCTGGAGGGACATGGGAGTGCAGGGGAAAGGAGAGAGAGCAAAGGGACTTCCCTTTGAAAGAATGAAAGGCCACTCCTGTGACATTGGATGGAATTCCAAATTCCTACTCCTTCCAAAAAATTAAAATTAAATAAATATGTAGTATTCCATCCAGCATGAGAAAATATCCACAGGGTCTTAACAACTGGCAATTGTGAACAAAGCCACAAATAATCTGTAGGACAAGAGAAACACGGAGTAAAACAGCTGGAAACAATGCTCATGTTTATGTTCTACATATGGAGAAAACCCTGTCTCTCCCTTCCCCCCCCCCCCCAAAAAAATACTACTGTACACCCTATTAAAATGTGGCTTTTTCTGAAATGTTGTTCAGTAACAGAATACAGAAAATTTTATTTGAAGAGATGGCACTCTTCGGGCTCATTCCCACTTACATTTAAACCAGTTTGTGAATCGCCCTGACATTGGGTCGCAGGGTCGATTGAGGCTGATGCGTAGTTCCTCCTGTGGAAATGAATTCTGCACCTAATCCATGTTGTTCTCACTGGGGGCTTGGTTACTGGAAGCTGAGCCTCCTGAGGCAGAGGAGCACGGAGGGTTGAGATCGCAGGAGCAGGCCAGCCACCACTGCCTCTGTCACCTCCACCATACCCGAGTGGGATGTGTAAGTGGTGGAAGACAACCTCCTTCCCATCCTCACACTGTTCTTGGGGGCCTTCCCTCCTGGCTGGTGCAGGCTCTACTTCTGAGGCCGCCTCAGCCAGCCTTTCCCCTGCATCCCCTCGAAGCACTCAATGAGAGAGTGCCAAGCAAAAGAGCGGGGCTGGTGGGTGGGAGAGAAGCAAAGGGGGCAGTAGGGGCCCCCAAGAGCAGCACGGTGATGGGAGGGAGACTATCTTCCACCACTTATATATGCACAGGTACGGCAGAGGTGGCAGTGGCTGGCCTGCTCCTGCATGGATCTGACAACGACGACAAAGAGTGGAGCAGAGCAGAGCCAGAGTCACCCAGCCCAGCCAAGCCCGGTGGCACTGCTTCTACTGCTACTACTGGTGCTGGATGTGAGGCAGGGAAGTGTCCCTGCTGCTCCAGCTTTCCCTAGGCTGCTTCTACCCATGGCCAGGGGGAGACCAGCCTCCCTTTCTCCCTTCCTCCCTCCAGCCGCACCTTGGCCCTGCTGGGTTTCTGCCTGCTTCCCTGCCTGTCTGATTCAGATCTGTCATTCACACTTGTTGAACATGTTTCTTTTTTTTAATTTTTAATTTATTTTAAAACAACATAGAACTTACATAAACATACAAAACATACCTAAAAATAACTATAAACATACTTAACATACTTAACATTAAAATTACTTCCCTTCCTTTATCATGAATATCATGAATATGACTTTCAGTATCTTCACAATATTTTAACCATCATCTAATAAATTTATACATCCTTTCTCATTTTATTCCTAATTTTATTCCTCATATCTTATCTAAACTCATACCTTATAAATAGTCACTGTTCTCTCCTCTTTCTTATTGTCTATGGGGGGTTGCAGACTGCCAGAAATTGAGTCCACTTTTAGGGTTAGGGAATCATGGGAACTGTATTTTATTGTGGCACCAGAGCTCTCTGACAGAGAAGGCTCAATGTCTCAGGAAGAAAGAAAAAAACAATTCCCATGATTCCCTAGCACTAACCCTAACCCTAAAAGTGGACTCAATTTGCACTATTTCTGGCAGTCTGCAAGCCCCCTATGACAGTGTAGATAACTTTCTTCCAATTTTACATATTTCCTTTTTTATATCTTTTAATTAAAACATGATTTCTTTTCTTACTTCCCTTTCTTTCTGACAAATATTTAATAACTGATGACCAATCTCTTTCATATTTGTCTCTTGTCTGATCCTTTAACATACAGGTTAATTTATCCATTTCCATAGAATCATACAATTTAAGTCTCCACTCGTTTATTAAGGGTTCTTCTATATTTTTCCATTTTTTTGCAAATGCTGATCTTGCTGCATATAGCATATAGAAAATAACTTTTCCAAATTTTATCTCAGTTTCCTCATTGACCATTCCTAATAAATAAGTGGAGGGATCCAGATTTATCTTTGTTTCCATTTCATTATGGATTTGTTACAATCCCACCACATATGTAAGAGAGTAACTTTTCCCTCTTTACAATTCCAACATATGTCATTATTATTTTTATATATTTTTGATAATTTTTCCAGAGTTAGGTACCATCTGTACTGAATTTTATAATAACTTTCTTTGATGTCATAATTTAAACTATATTTTATTCTTTTTTTCCAATTTTTTCCCAATCTTCCAACATTATAGTCTTTTCAAATCCTGTGCCCAATTAATCATATATTGTTTTATTGTCTCCCCTTCCATATTACTTTCCAACAACAATTTATATAGCTTCGAGACAGTATGTTGTGTTTCACAGGCCATTAATTTTCCAAATTGAGTTTCGTCTTCTTCTATTTGATTTAGCTTTTTATCCATTTTAAATCTTTCTAACATCGGTCAATGATGATGTAGAAATGAAATTTGAAAAGATTGTGTTCTATATGCTCTCAGCAGCAAGAACAGTTTACGCAAAAAAAATGGAGGAATTCAGAAGAGCCCTTAATAAATGAATGGAGATTAAAATTATTTGATTTTATGGAAATGGATAAACTTACCAGTTTGTTAAAATACCAGACAAATAATAAATTTGAGAAGGACTGGTTATTAGTGAGGAATCATTTGTCAGAAAGAAGGGATTAGTGAATATGAAACTAAAACATGATTATTCCAGTAGAGGAAAGGAAATTGAAAGTGTATATGGGAAAATAACACCGATTTAGAAAAAGGTAAAAAGAGGAATTTCAGTATTTGATTTAGAATAATGCGTGTAGGAAGGGGGGGAAATTATAATGAATTCGAGAAGAATAATGAACAGGTGTAATAGATATTTTGAAGTGTAATAAGATGATATTGATGTATTAATAATTAAAGACATATAATAATAATAATACATTAATAATAATAAATGTTATTTTAACCCGCCCCTCTGCTAAGCAACTGGGGCGGCGTGCAACAAGTTAAAATGATACAAAGTAAAACACATCAATCAAATTACTCCCCTCAACCCCCCACCCCTTAAAAATAGATTAAACTAAGACAATATTAAAACAATCAAAGTAAAACAAACACATCATACAAAGGACGTTAAACAGGCATAAAAACAGGCAGTGGCAGCTAGGGGAGCGAGTTGACAGAACCAGACCAACTTGGGGAGCCGGGAGATTATTCCAGGGAAAAAATATATATAATTATTAATACAGTAATAATCAGGTTAAAGGAAGGGAAGTCATTTTAATTTTAGATAGGTTAAATGTTGTGTATGCATGTATGTTAATTTGTTTGACCTTATGTTTATGTCTAATGTTGGTTTTTTTATTTATAATAATGAAATTATAATAAAAATATTTTCTAAATTTTTTTCCACTTAATAATTCTTCCATTGTTTTTATTCTACATTCCCCTTTCTCCATTGTTAAGAGATTATTGTATGTGATCCATCCTCCTTCCTTCATCCTTTCTCTTCTATAAAAGGTCTCATTTATCAATGCCCATTTTGGTGTTTTTGGTACAAAAATTGTTTTATATTTTTTCCATACTCTTAATAATGATTTTCTTATGTAATGGTTGTTAAATTCCCTATTTACTTTAACCTTGTCATAAATCAAGTATGCATGCCAACCATATGGTAGGTCATATCCTTCTAACTGTAATAGTCTCTCTTTCTTTAGTGATATCCAGTCTTTTATCCACTCTAAGCAACAGGCATGATAATATAATTTTAGGTTTGGTATGCCAAGTCCACCTCTTTCTTTGGTGTCTTGCATAATTTTCATCCTAATTCTGGGTTTCTTTTTATTCCATATAAATAAAGACAGATCTTTTCCCCATTTCTTAAATGGCAGTTATTATTGGCAATGATTGGAATAAGAACATCATTTTCAGCATCACATTCATTTTAATTATTGATATTCTGCCCATCCAGGATAAATTTTAATTTAGACCATCTCTCTAAATCCATTTTTATTTCTTGCCAGATATTTCTGTAGTTATTTTTAAAAAGTTCTGAATTCTTAGCCATGATATAGATTCCCAGATACTTTACTTTATTCTTTATTTCAAATCCTGATAGTTTTTGGAGTTCTTGTTTTTCTTTTTTTGTCATATTTAAAACTAACATATTTGTCTCTTTTTCATTAATTTTTAGCCCTGCTAGAGTGCCGTATTCTTCACTTGTTTTTAATAATGCTTTAATACTTTCAAATGGACTAGACAAAATTATGACCATGTCATCTGCATAAGCTTTAATTTTGTATTCAAATTTTCTGATCTTTATACCCTTTATTGATTCTTTTTCTCTAATTTTATTACTAAGTATTTCCACTATTGTAATGAACAATAGAGGTGATAGGGGGCAACCTTGTCTTGTACCTTTTTGTATTTGACACTTTTCCATTTTCTCTCCATTAATCAATATTTGAGCATTCTGTTCTTTGTAAATTGCCTCAATCCATTTTAAAAAAATTGAGCCTACATCCATCTTTTTCATAATTTCTATTAAGAAGTCCCATTGAACATTGTCAAATGCTTTTTTTGCATCTATACAGATAAATGCTGCTTGTTTATCCGATCTTTTATTATGGTATTCAATAATATTGAAAATGAACCTTTACAAACTGCCAGAAATAGTGCAAGTTGAGGCCATTTTAACTGTCCTGGCTCAGTGCTAAGGAATCATGAGAACTGTAGTTTATTGTGGCACCAGAGCTCTCTGGCAGAGAAGGCTCAATGTCCCAGAAAAAAAATACAATTCCCACGATTCCCTAGCACTGAACCAGGACAGTTAAAGTGGCCTCAAGCTGCACTATTTCTGGCAATCTGTAAAGGCTCAATGTCGCGTATATTTTCTTTCATGTGCTTTCCAGGTAAAAATACCAACTTGATCCTCATTTATCCAATTATTTAATATTTTCTTGTACCTTTCAACCAGTATTGTCGTAAAATTTTTATAAACTGCATTTAATAATGCGATTGGTCTGAAATTCTTTCCTTCCAATATATCTTTGTCTTCTTTGGGAATCAAGGTTATAAACGATGTTTTCCAAGTATCTGGAATCTCCCCCTCTAAAATAGCATTCATTGTGATTTGTAGTGGGACTGCTAACTGGTTCACAAATTTTTTATAGTATAGTGCTGGAAAACCATCCGGTCCTGGTGTCTTTCCTGGTTTTAATTTTCCAATTGCTTGCATTACTTCCATTACTGAGATTTTCTTATTCAATTCGTTCCTTTGTTCCTCGTTTATTTTCAATAATTTTTGTTTCTCTATGAATTCCTCAATTTCTTCTTTCTTATTTTCTTTCTGGGCAAATAATTATTTAAAGTATCTATGAAATACTTTCTTTATTTCTTTTTGTTCTGTAAATATTTTCCCTCTTTCTCTTATCTTCTAGATTATCTTCTTTTCTCTGTTATTTTTTTAATTTCCATGCTAATCATCTTCCAGGTTTATTAGCGAACTCAAATTGTTTTTGCTTTGCGAATCTAATCTTTTTTTCTAATTCATCTGTCATCATTATTGAAATTTGTTTTTGCAAAATTTTTATTTGTTCTATCAGATCTTTATTTGTTGGGCTCTTTTTAAATTGATTTTCTTTACTTTTTATTTCTTGCAGTATTCGACCCATTCTTTCTCCACATTTTTTCTTTTTCTCAACATTTTTCTGTATAAAGAAACCCCGCATTACTGCCTTAAATGTATCCCATACTGTTTGGGGTTTAACTTCTTTATTTAAATTTTCTTGAAAAGATAATTCTATATTTCTTTCTGCTAATTTTATTATTCCCTCTTCTTTTAATAGTGATTCATTTAATCACCAATTATAGTCTTTTACTCTATCTTTGATTTCTATTGTTATTGGATTATGATCAGATAATGTTTTGGGAAGAATATTCATTTTTTCTATTTAAGGTGCCAAAGAAGATGATATTAGCAACATATCAATTCTGGACCACGATCTGTGTCTATCCGAGTAAAAAGTAAATTCCTTTGTGCTACCCTGTTTAATCCTCCATATGTCCATCAATGATAAAATATCTTTCATGTCAAAGAATGCTTTTGGCAGTTCCCCTTGCTTCTTCTTGATTTGTTTTTCTGACTGTCTATCAATTTCTGGTCCCCAAGCATAATCGTGTTTTCATAATCAAATTTTGTCATGATTTTTGTTAATTTTTGGAAAAAATTATCCTTTTGCTCCATTGAGACATAAATCCCTACTACTAGTGTTTTTCCATTTTGCCAATCTACTTCTAATCCTAGATATTGTCCGTTCGGGTCGCTGAATATTTCTTTTGCTGATATTTTCTCATTTATATAAATTACAATTCCTTTTTTCCTTTTAGGTCCCATCGATACAAATACTTTACCTAATTTACTATTGATTAAATATTTCGTTTCATCTTTCTTTATGTTAGTTTCTTGTAGACAATATACATCGCATTTCAATTTTCCTAAGTAATTAAAAAAAAAGATTCAGAAATGTGTTCAACAACACTTGTTGAACACGTTTCTGAATCGTTTTTGTTTCTTTTTTAAAAAGGACCACCAAAAACTAGTGTTTAAAAAAGCAGGGTTTTTTTGCATTTGTCTTGCTTCAATGCAATTCTGAACAATCACAGTTGCATCTGAAACTGTTTTGAATGGGGATGAAGTACATATAAAGAGATCAGCAATTTGCTTCTAATAATAGTGGGAATGAACCCTTCAAGTACCAAATTTAGATCAGGTCTTTCAGAAACTGCAAAGGCTTGCATACATTTTACACCTTATTTATTACTACCTTTAAAAATATAACTCCGGTGTACTTCACTTAATAGTTTCTAATTTAGCTAGGGCAGGCAAAGTGAAACATGACTTGAAGTTATCAAGAGCTAAAAATAGCAACTTTTTACAAATGAAAGAAAGTACTCAAGCCAAGTCTCACTGTAAGGCAAAACTGGCTATTCTTTACAGCCATGCCAGAAACCTGTTCTCTTAAAATGCTGGTTATTTTTAGTAGGTTATGATGGAATGTGAGCCTTTCTAATTAAAAGTTAGAAATACAGCATCATGCATATCCACAACTCTGTTCAGTTAAAGAATGAGAAAACTGTTCAATATGACCACTGCTAATTTTTTCTATTTCCCATATAAGTAAAAAAAAAGAAAAAAAAGAAATAGAAAATCCAGGGCCATACGCTTTTAACCCTTTGGGGCATATAGACTTGCCATTTCCCAGTTTTTGCTGGGACAACCACGTATTGGAGGATCTAAAAAATGTCTCATCCCAGCTGGGCATTTTAGACCCTCCAGTCCCAGATTCCTGTCTTGTTCCAGGCCACATTTTGTCAAATTCCAGTCAGACGGGAGTTTGACAAAATGTGCCTGCCTGCCTGCAACAAGGCAGGTTTGGCTCCTTCCCTGAGGTGACCTCCTCCTCAGCTGAAGGAGGAAGAGGGAGGCTACTCTGAGGGAGAAAGGAAAGAGGGGGCCTCAGAGGAGGGAAGGAGCCAGGGGTCCTGGAGTGGGGGCAAAATGGGGGGAAGAAGAGAAGATTTCCCCTTTTCTCCCTTTCACTTTCTTTTTCTTTCTCTCCTTCACTCCCTCCTCCCTACCCTTCATAATCTCCCGTTGGCTTCCTCAGTCACTAACCAGACCCAAGAAGGAAGGAAGGAGGGAACTGCAGCTGTTGCTAAACTCCTGCCAAGGAGGACTCAGCCTTGGAGAAAAAGGAGGCGGCTTGGAAAGAGAAGGGGAGAGGAGAGGAGAGTGTGTGTGGGAGGGAGGGAGGGAGAGGGTGAGAGGCAGATTGCTGGAAAGATCTTAGCTTCAGAGGTCCTCCTTTTCCAGGACCTGCTCTCCATTCCCTCCTCCTGGGGTTGTCTTGGCAAGATTTGTCAAGGAGCCTGAGAAGGCTGAGAGTGTGTAACTTGTTCAAGGTCACCCAATAGGCAGGGAATTGAACCCTGGTCTCCAGAGTCCTAGTCCAACACACAAACCACACAAAGCTACATCCCAACCTTCTGCCCAGGAAGAATGTCAAAATGTCCTCCATATGATTGAGAAGCAAACCATTTCCAAACCATTATCAGGATTTACACACATCTGTGTGAAAGCCAAATGCACGTTCTACCCTCTTTTTTAATTTTATTAATGTTTTTGCCTTTTAGTTGGTCGCATCCTCCACTTTTCTTGAATGTCCTATATTTGTTCTACATTTTGCCCTACATTTTGTCCAAAATTTGTGGAAGAGAATTATGGCAACTCTAGGGGGGTAACATCTTCACCACAAACTTTAGTCACTGATTAAAATGTACTCCCCCTGTCCCCTCCTTCCATAGTTAGCAATGATGGCACCAAATGTGGACTTATAGGTAGGATTGGTGAACAATCTGTTGGTACATTGGTAAGATGGAACGTCTCCCTGTTGTGTAACTGAAAGTTGGTATCTTCTTCCCAGTTACATACAGAGCGAACACATGCCTTAATTTTCTGGATGAAAATATTGAGAACCTTGCTTCTCACAGTTAGAACCACACCCAACTGAAGCAGGCACAGAACAGCTGAAATGAGAAGAATTTCATAGTTGTGTTTGCCTCTTGCATCATTTATACAGTCCTGTCGAAACACTCAACACTTTACAAAAGGGTAGAGGAGCTATCCTCTCAATACAAGCAACACACGTAAGATCTTGGTGCAGATCAGGACTTAGCAGAGGGAAAGGGTTACAGTCCCTACCCACTGCTACTTGCATTAAAGAAAATATTCATGCAATTGCTAATTCTGTGAATACTGACTTGTCACATTTGGAACTTAATTTAATAGGGGATTAGAAATAAGGATTGTGCCAAATGCTTCACAGAAAAAGGGATTCTTTTTAGAAAAAAACGGAGGGGTTATTTTAAAGGCTTGTGCACCTTTATTCTAAAATATTTATTTTTAAAAACCTTTTAAATAAAGTTACCTCTGTTTCCAAGGTAGAACTAGGAGCACAATTTCTTACGTAGCCAAAATACCCACCAAAGAGAGGTATCAAAACAGAAACTCAAAAGAACCCCCACATTTGTCAATGTGCAAAAGCAGAACCAGCGTTAATCCAGCATATTAGACACAATTGTGTGAATGGTTTTCACACAACGTTGTGCGCAAATCACTTGGAATCCAACAAGAAAGTGACATGTACTAGCAAGTAGCCTTTTTGGGAAAATACTGTAAATTCATTCCCGTTTCATTCATGAATTCACTTTTTTTGTGCAACTGCACTAGTGTGAAAGCCATTTGTGGGATACTCCCCATCTCTGTACTTGTTGCCAGATTTCCCATGGTTCTTTGGGGTAAGTAGCAAGGGCTCTTTAAGGAATAGTTGCTGAGGTAAAGGCAGGGACACTGAGAAAAAGCTTGCTTCTCCTCTGTGTGAATGTCCCTTCCCCATTAGTTGGGGCTCTTAAAGGAACAGCCGATCAGGGAAGGCAGGGACAATGGTTACTGAGAGGGATGCAGACTTTTATGCTGCTTTTCTACTTTTCCTATTTCTTCGGGTAATGTTTTGATCTTTTTACTTAGGTTGGATACCATTTCTTGGAAAGTAAGGGACAGTATAGTATATTTTAATAAAGAAAATTGTGTAAATAAAATTTGAAGTCATAGGTTTTCATGGCCAGCATCCATAGTTTTTTGTTAGTTTTTCGGGCTGTGCGGCCACGTTCTAGAACATGGCCACACAGCCCGAAAAACCCACAAAAACTATGTAAATAAAATTGTTTATTTCTCTGGGTGATTTCTGGTGACACAACTACTTCTTCTGAGTGCCCATGCAAAAAAAGTGATTCCCAAACCATTATCAGGATTTACACACATCTGTATGAAAACCAAATGCACATTCTACCCTCTTTCTCACTTTAGTAATAAGCTTCTAATGCATTATTGTGTTCTGTGTGTGAAAATCATTCACACATTGCATGCTTTTGCAGGTTGCGGGAGCTTTAATCATTGGAGGGATGGAGGTATATATGCCCCCCATGTGATAAATTCCATAGTACTGAATTTGGAAGAACTGTGGAGGCCTTCCTAAGCTAAGGGACTACCAGGCTTTCCAAACATTAACCTTCTGTGTTTTAGGTTCTGTAAAAACAAATACACAGAGAAAAGAAGCATACGCTAAACTCAATATTTTTTTTAACCTTGTCATTTCAGAACATTCGCAGAAATTGAATGCTTTTAATATCAAAACTTGAAATATACTTTGCATATGGCTTGAAAAAACCATGAGTGGTGTTATTATTACTTTTTAAAGCCCTCCCTGTTGAAAAATGTATGACTACTGAGCTGGAATAATAAAATGTATAGCACATTTTTAAAAATGAATGCTCGCCATGGGGAATGTGCCCTACACCCAACTAATGCCACTATTTCAGCTTGTTAGCAAAATCCTCAGAGCTATATAAAGATTCTAGTTTCCATAGAAACTGTTGTGTGAAACTTCAGGATGTTAAGCATCCATGTTAATTTGAATTTCCATTTGCTAACTGCATTTACACTATCACTTCCCATTTTGCAATATAAAAGCTGAGGTTGTGATCTACAGCTTTCTGTTGCAGTCATACACCCACTCCTTGTCACCATACAAGCTGGAGTTCCAACAGACAAGATGAGAGTACCCCCGGATATACCTGGGAGCCAGGATGCTCCACAGGTGAGGGAAAAGCAGATATGGATGAAATAGCAAGTCTTACATCAACCCTGCAAAGTAGTCCATTATCATACTTCTACTGGAAGGTGCAGAGAATAACATAGTATAGTATTTGAAATCTCTGCAGGGCAATCCTGTATTTTTGTTTCTTTAATTAGAAAAACATGAAATTAAGATACTATGAAGGTGAATGCTTTCTGCCTTGTGTCTTTTGACATAAGACAGAAAGGCATGAACTGCTATTTCAGGCTGATTTAATGCAAATACAGTTGATGGTGAACCAGATTTAATGTAAGAACCATGATGTGTAGGTGGGTGTGTTTCACAGTCAACCATAAACCAGGGCAGGGGGTCTCTTATAAACATCACAGTCTATCATTTCTTGGAATTTAGTTTATGGCTCATCTTTCCCAGCGTTTGCTTCAGGGACATCGGAACCAGAAATCTAATTCTGTTTTTGAAAGCAGCTGCGATTTCCACTTATCACATAAATGCAGGAGCAAAACCTTTCAGAGAAAATCAAATATTGCAGCATTCAGAGTAGGCTGACATTTGGCCAACAAATATTCTGATAGGACTACTTAATACCAATTTGAAAGTGCAGCCGTAGATGGTATTTTAAGGAGAGGACTAAAATCAAATGTTCATAACACACACACACACACACACACACACACTTTTTAAAATATGTTTCACTGTTATGCAAAAATCAATTTCTATCATGCATTTTACAGGTAAAAGAGGTTGTCTGTTGTTTTTCTAGAAGGATTAAATCAATATGCAGGCAAAGAGTTTATTAGCCCTTGCTGGTGAGAGTATTTTACAGGAATCTTAAAAAGAATTTTAAAGAATTATTCTCTTTCATTAAAGGAGAAGACAAGAAAGAGCACCGCTAAAGGCAGCTTTTCTGGGATTAAGGTTTTTAAAATATGCTCCTACAAAGTGGTTCCCTTGACTTAAGTATCAATATTAGAAGATGTTACATGCTTGCTTGCCCATTCCTAATTGCACCATTACTGTGGCTTGAATTGAAAAGCTATATTGGCTGGGGGATTCTGGGAGTTGTTATCCAAAAAAGTAAATTTTCCAAGGCTCTGCTCATTACCACAGAGGTCATAGAGTCATAGAGTTAGAAGAGAACACAAGGGCCATCCAGTCCAACCCCCCTGCCATGCAGGAACTCTCAATCAAAGATGGCCATCCAGCCTCTGTTTAAAGTCCTCCAAAGAAGAAGAATCCACCACTCTCCGAGGAAGTGTTTTCCACTGTCAAATAGCTCTCAATGTCAGGAAGTACCTCCTAATGTTTAGCTAAAATCTCTTTTTCTGTAGCTTGCATCCATTGTTCTGGGTCCTATTCTCTGGAGTAGCAGAAAATAAGCTTGCTCCATCCTCAATATGACATCCGTTTAAATATTTAAACAGGGCTATCATATTACCTCTTAACCATCTCTTCTCCAGGCTAAACATACCCAGCTCCCCAAGTCTCTCCTCATAGGGCTTTATGGTTTCCTGACTTTTCATCATTTTGGTTGACCTCCTTCAGATATGCTCCAGCTTCTCAACATCCTTTTTCAATTGTGGTGCCCAGAACTGAACACAGGATTCCAGGAGAGGCCTGACCAAAGCAGAAAAGAGTGGCACTATTACTTCCTTCTAGACACTATACTTCTATTGATGCAGCCTACAATCACATTTGCCTTTTTAGCTGCCACGTATGTTCAACTTGTGGTCTACTAGGACTCCTAGATACCATATATATATATATATATATATATATATATATATATGTAGTCTTGTTAAGCCAAGTGTCCCCCAACCTATATCTATGCATTTCATTTTTTTGCCCTAAGTGCAGTACCTTACATTTCTCCTTGTTGAAATTCATTTTGTTAGCTTTAGCCCAATTTCTAATCTATAAGGTCATTTTGAATTTTGATCCTGTTCTCTGGGGTATTAGCTACTCTTCCTAATTTGGTGTCATCTGCAAATTTGATAATCATGTTCTCTATTCTTTCATCCAAGTCATTGATAAAGATGTTGAATAGCACTGCACCCAGGACAGAACCCATCCTCAATCCCAGGAAGGGGAGGGGCAGCTGGACGCTGGGCGCCCCATCCCCTTCCTGAGGACGTCATCAGAGCAACGGTCCGTCCGCATGACGGGTGCTCCAATGACGTCCTTCCAGCTCAGCGTCCAGACATGCTGAGCCGGAAGAGATGCCAAAGAGGCACACCACGCCTCTTCCGGCACCCCTTTCGCGGCTTGTGGAAAGAGCGCTATTTTAGTGCTCCTTTCACAGGCGGTGAAAGGGAGGATTGGGGCCGAGGTGTCCGGTAGCCTCGGCCTCAATCCTCTGTTTCTGGGGGAGGCCCAGGGCCGCCCGTCTGCATCCCCCCTAACTGGACAATAATTGTTGAGGTCTTCTTTTTGAATATGAGGATGTTTGCCCTCTTCCAGTCTGTTGGGACTTATCCTGCTCACCAGGAGTTCTCAAAGGTCATAATCCTGTACTTCAGCTGTATCACTTCAGAATGCAATTCAGCTTTCTGCCATAAAAATGAAAATACATACACATAGAAAACCATCAGGTCTGTGAAAAGGCTGGGCTAAGACACTTCTCCTGACATATCAGTTTCCTAATTCATTTTAAAGGGAGGAGGTCTCACCTCCAGTGTGAAGCAATCCAATTCAGTTCTAGTAGATAAAGCAGGCCTTCTTTTTTAAAAAGCCATGCTTTCATGCCCTCTGGTTGGTTTCAGCAGAGGTTGTCTTTCAGTGCCCAAATGATGATATTTACCCCAAGTAGTTTATTCAGAAAGCAATTGCAACAAATGGGGGGAAAAGTTTTGTTGATGCTGGACAAGCTCCACAGAGAAAACTGGGCAGATTATCAGCTATACGATAATGTGTCTATAAATGGCCCTTCATTGTAGGATCTGCAAAAATCCAGTAATGACTAGCACACTGAAAATTCAATACGGCAAGTAGGTAAGTAAGGATAGGGATGAGTATTAGAACAGTCCCGGTAGTAATAGCCAATAACAATTCTTAATGTGTTCTTCTCTTAACCAACTTCTTTTCATTTGTGTGCAGACATCTTTGCAGCCTTTATCACTGTGCGATTTTCTCTTTTCATATGTATGAAAAGTGATTCCAAGATACTCATTTCTGGCTCCTCTAGCATCTCTAGCCTTGTGGCCAAACCAAGCTAAACCAAGGCTAAGGGAGACCTGGGCATTTCAAGATGGAGAGCTTGGAATGCACTCTGGATGTGGATGTGTGTGTGTCCATGAATGTGCCTTCAAATCACCTGTTGACATGGTGACCTCATGATACAGCCACAGCACCTGGGATTTGATGGTGGTCTCCCATTCAAGTAATATCCAGGGCTAAACCTGCTTACCTGCCAAGATCAGTGCAACTCATTTCTCTTTTCTCCCCTAAATATTAAAAAAAAAATACTGAGCAATCAGTAGAAAAGTAAGGAATGGTTTACAATTGTGTTGACTATGACTCCTATTATCCATATACCCTCCAAACATACATCAAATGTGAATGCTATCATGGAGGTATTGTGTTCAATTATGTATTTTCACAAGGAAGAATGAATAATTTAATCAATTTTCCCTCCGCTGCCAGATGGGGAGAAAATGCAAAGAGTCTTATGTAGGTAAAATGTCTCCAGCAGCAGGAAGATTCCTCTGGCCTGTTCCTGCAATATCAGGGGTGGGGTGGAGGTGGGAAGCAGCCCTGGATCTGGAAGGCTTGGAACTTTGTTGGTTCTCCCATGCTGGTTCTTGGTATGATAGCCAGAGAGAGTCTATTCAAGGAAGAGGAGAGAACAAAGAAACGGGCTTGAAAAATATTTTCACTGGAGTTTTCAGAGACTCAAAAATCCCTTTCTTTTCTTTTTTTCCTGAAGCATTTGATCATTCTTTCCATCTCTACATGCTAGCTAAGCATGCAGCCAAGGAAACACAACATATGACTTTATCAACACTGTCAAATCACATAACATGTTTTACTGCCTAAGTAAAAGCCAATATGGTTGCCCAGCCCTTCAACTCTATAGGCACACTTCTCTCTTTTTAAAAAAAGAAATATTTTAATGAAAAGCACAAACCATAAAAACTGAATAATGCAATTAAAAACAACAAACTACAAATTACAAATTACTCAAAACAAACTACAAATTACTAACAACAAAGAAAGACAAAAGAGAAAAAGATGACTTCCAACTGTCTGTTTTGCAAGTTGTTGTTTGTTGTTGTTAACTGCCCTCAAGTCGATCTCGACTCATGATGACCCTGTGGATGAGAAACCACCAAGAGCCCCATCCTCCACTGTTCTGCTTAGGTCCTGCAAATTCAGTCCCACAATCTCTCTGATTGGGTCTATCCATCTGGCCTGCAGTCTACCTTTCTTTCTAACCTCCCACCTTACTACCCTCCATCTTTCCTCGCATTATTGTATTTTCTAATGAGTAATGCCTTCTCATGGTGTGGTGAAAGCACAACAGCCTCAATTTGATCAGCTTGACTTCAAAGGAGATTTCAGGCTTGTTCTATTCAAGGACCCATTTGTTTGTCTTTTTAGCTGTCCACAATATTCTCACCACTCTTCTCAAGCATGACATCTCAAATGAATTGTTTTTCTTCCTATTCACTTTCTTCACTGTCCAGCTCTCACATCTATACATGGTGATGGGGAATACAATGGCTTGGTTGATTTTAACTTGTGTGCTCAGTTGTATATTTTTACTTTTTAGGATCTTCTCACATTCTTTTATAGGAGACATTCCCATTCCTAGTCTTCTGATTTCTTCACTGCAGTCATCATTCTGATCAATATTTGGTATATTTCATTTTAGGCTCTGCACTCTTTTATCTTGCCTACTAATTACTCTGTAGCCAAACTTCTTAAGCTATCTGATGTGGGAAACCATGCACGCACACACCGCACACACACATGGACTGAGAACTGGTACCATATTTGTGCCTTTTAGGTACAACTGTTTTCTTTCCTGGAAACACTGCAGAGACTGGCAGGCTCAGGGACCAGCTCCAATTCATGGGCCACCACATTGAGCAGCATATGAGGGCAGCAGGCTAGCTTAGGAGAAACATGACAAGCCAGATGGCTCAGCTAGCTCTACCTTCCCCACATATTGCTGTTGTCTCCCATCCCATCATTGTCTACTCACTGTAGCAACTATCTCACTAGTTTGTCATAAGGAATAGTGGAACCCAAAGAATGTGAGGTCTCTGGGTCCCACTATTCCTTATGACAAACATGAATACTACCACCATGTTCACAGCTCTCTAAGGGGCCCTAAAGGTTTTGAGGAAGCTGGGAAGAATCAAAAGCTAGTTTGGGCAAATGAATTATTTGGTTTTACATACATCTCATTCACCCCACAGAAAGCATCCAGTGTCACATATGTTCATGTAAGCCAGGGGTAGGCAACCTTTCCCCTTTAAGGGCCAAGGGACTTCAGCTCCCAGAATCCCAGGAGCTATTGGCCAACATGGGACTATTGGCCAACATGGCTGAGGCTTCTCGGAGCTGAAGTCCCTCGGCCCTTAAAGGGGAAAGGTTGCCTACCCCTGATGTAAGCAATAATAATTGAAGATAAACAAGATAGGATGTATAGTTGTCTTTTTGCATGAAACAAAAATATTGTTGGTTCTCCATATCTACAGATTCTTTATCCATGAACTCAACTATCTATGGCTTGAATACACACACACACACACACACACATTCCAAAAAGCAAGTCTTGATTTGTATCATTTTATACAAGGGGAACCATTTTACTATGCCATTATATTTAATGAGACTCGAGCAACCATAGATTTTGATATCTACAGGGGTCTTGGAACCAAACCCCAGTGGATACTAACAGCCCACTGTATATTATCTGCAGTATCTCTGCATTATTAGTTACAGCTTTTGCATAAAGGATTCACTGTTCAAAGCACAACTTGATGCAGAACACCTAACAGCATTTCTGTATTTGATTCTTTGTTCATGGTACTGTAAAGAACATCAAAAGACGGGGCTTTGTCCCAACAAGGTTGCACCTTCAAATCTGACACAGGAAGATGGAAGGACAATACATAAGATTAAGCATCAAGTTCAATCGCATGCAATTTAATTTAACTAAGGGAATGGAGCAAGTGAATGACAAACCTCAGTGGCCATCCAGGCTGGGAGATTCTAGGATTTACTATCCCAAAATATAACTCTTTCAAGCTCTGCTTGTGTCAAAGCAAACTACAAAAAGATGGGTTCGGGTAGGGTTGCCATTTCCCAGTTTTTCCCAGGACAATCCTGGATTGGAAGGTCTAAAAAATGTCCCATCCTGGCTGGACATTTTAGACACTCCAATCTCAGATTCCTGCCTTGTTCCAGGCCACATTTTGTCAATCTCCAGTCGGACTGGAGATTGACAAAATGTACCCAGAAAACAAGGCAGGAATAGTTGGCTGAGCTGAAGTCAGCCTCGGCTCTGCCTCCTTCCCTCCATTCCTTGCCTTGAATCGCCTCTGTTTTGTGGTGCTTTGTCCTCCAGACCTTTGCAAGGGAGGAAGGGAGGCCAGGCCCAAGCAGGGATGGAAGCGGAGGGAATGCTTCCCTCAGAGGGGGATCATCGCTGGCTTTGGCTCCTCCCACCTCCATCAGCCCCGGAACCACAAGCGAGGAGTCAAAGGGAGAGGGAAAGACCTAGGGGCCGGGCTGTCAGAGAGGCTTCCTGGCTAGGAAGAGATGGAGGAGGCGGTGGTGGCAGGAGGAGGTGGGGGGAAGAGCGTGGCGGAGCCTCAGCCTCTTTTGTGTCCAGCGGCCCAGGAGGCCTTCCTGAATCCCGAGAGAAGAGCCACTGCTGTTGCCGCCACTCGTGGAGCCAAAGTGGAAGCCCAGCAGGTCTGGCATGGTGGCGGGGCTGGAGCTGGATGGAAAGTGTGGAAAGGGCAGGTGTGGGTGCAGTGCAAGGTAGGTGACTCCTGGCCTCTTTCCCTCTTTCCCATACATCCCATCACATCCTGGTGTGCCTTCAAGTCGTTTCCAACTTATGGTGACCTTATGCAAGCTTCTTCTGGAGGGGGGCTGCCTTTACCTTCCCCTGCTTGTTCTGTGGCCTCAGTCCTTATCTAACCAGCAGCCTCACAGCAGTGTCAATAGGCAGGTGGGATTGATTAGTCAGGTCTGGTGGCACTAAAATGTAACCACAATCCCTTCTCAGCTCCTGCCACTTGAAACCAATGCTGTCCTCATGGCTGGAGAGAAACATCTCAGGGAGGGTGGGAGGGAGGGAAGGACAGGGGGCCCTGCCTGTTGTTAGAAAAGGATAGAAGATCAATGTGTTCCCTCCCATTCTGTGACTGAAGTGGTGGATACTCTTCTCCCACCTCATTTGCCACAAGTTTCTGTTGAAAAATAGGTTGCAAGCCATGGCGATAAGGTAGTTTAGTTTTTAGTTGGCTGTGTCCTCCATTTTTCTTGAATGTCCTACATTATGTCCTACATTTTCCTGGTTTTGTGAAAGAGAATTATGGCAACCCTAGGTTTGGGAAAAAGGGAGGACTGAGAGGGGGGGAGGAGCCTGACAATGACTTAGGATGCCAATAAAAGAGTGCTGGGCACAATTGTAAGTAAGAGAGCAATGGCAGAACCGCTACTTCTTCAAATGAGGGGGCTTGTATGTCATACAATGGGTGCTCTTTAAATCTATGGTTATGTCAACAATGTTTTCCCTTTCTCTGGAAAGCTACTAGCTCCTACCACACAACCTAACATATATATTGGTGATACATGACACCATTTAGCAAACAAAGACTATTTTTAAGCCTCTTACAGTTAAAGCTGCTTGCCAATGAATAGCTGAAAATAGTAAGAACAACAGCTATATGTCCATCAATAAAGCCTGTTTTTAATACTATTTTTTTCTCTCAGAGAAAAATGCAAGTAGCTAATGTGCTCATGCTATTCATCATAAAGCCAATAATCAGGGAGAACAAATTTGTTATTTATGTATGGAAGTATCATAAATGAATACTGTGGGTTTTCAATTATAATCCTAACCTTTCAGAAAGCTCCTGGTGCTCAAATGGGCCCTTCAAGTGTTCCATAAAAAGCAATTACTTGTCCAAATGACATCTTAAGGTATATGCTATCCACATAGGGTAGCTGCCATTTTAAATTCAGAAAGGCTAAGGACAGGGACTTATTTAAATAGAGCACAGTTGATGGGTATTTTCCTTAAGTACTGCTAAGCAGCACAGAATATATGCTCTTGAACATTAATGAAAAATTGAAAATGCAGAAGAGCCACATTCAGTTCAACAATGGTGATAGGCATTCAATTTAAAGAGGGAAGAAACACAGAAAATTACTTAGGAATTGCCCATGAAAATGGTCAGTGGGTCATACTGTCTATAACAACTACCTTAAAAGAAACTGCTCATTAGAAGAAAGAGGAGGAACAACAAGAGGAGGAGGAGGAACAGTAGCAGCAATAACAACATCATCATCATCTGAGGAAGCAGACTAAGTCTACGAGAGTTCATGCTACAACTTCGTTCACAAAGTTAGGGGCTAAGCAGCCGGCTAATTGGGTCATCC
The DNA here is from genome assembly GCA_026167975.1 of Phrynosoma blainvillii. NCBI lineage: Eukaryota > Metazoa > Chordata > Lepidosauria > Squamata > Phrynosomatidae > Phrynosoma > Phrynosoma blainvillii. Next base: position 197,049,095 of record JANUYF010000001.1, on the reverse strand, counting down.
TGGGGGCAGGGAAGGGGAGGGGCAGCCGTACGATCGGCGCCCCAACCCCTTCCCCAGGTCGTCCTCGGAGCAGCTGGCCCTCCGCATGGCCGGCGCTCCGAGGAGGACCTCCCGCCACAGCATTTGCACGTGCTGTGGCGGAAGAGTCGCCGAAGGTGCACCGCAGTCTTTTGTGGTGCACCTTCGGTGACTTGTGAAAGGAGAGCCAATTTAGCGCTCCTTTCAGGGGCGGTGAAGCTGCGCCGCGGGACCGAGGCATGGGGATGCCTCGGTCCCGCAGCGCAGCTTCCTGGGGCGGCCCAGGCCCACCCGTCTGCTTCCCCCCTTAGTCTCCAAGGTACTAAAAGTTCCTTTTTCATAACATCGTTGTTGTCATCGTCATAGAGGTCTGTCTTCCCCATTATTCCAAGACTATGAAACATCCTGAAATTTGGCAGTGATGCTGAATGAACATTGGAGGTAATTTTGGAAGGTTTTTTGTTTTTTTTGATGAAAATTAAGGGTTTTTATTAATTAAAATATTTGTAGCTTGTAGTATGAAAGGCCTTCACTAACCTGGAGGCAGGCCTTTGAGGATGAGATTTGAGAGAGAGAGAGAAGTATAAGGCTGAAGGAATAGGAAGGTGGAAGGGCAGAAAAATAAGGACCAAAGAAAAAGTGTGGCAGAGAAGAGAAAGGAAAGGAGAAAGAATAATGAGGTGCAGTCTAAAGGCTTTCTAAGCCATGTTGTTACCCAAAAAGGTGTGAGGCTTGGAAAGCCTCCACTGACAACCATATTCTGCCTTTAAAATGTTAGGGAATATTACCCTGGCTTGTGAGAGGGTGGGTAACCTCTGGGACCAAAAACACCTTTTAATACCAATACTGACAGAAATTCCAGGTGTGAGTGAACTAAGAAAGCTTTTATTTTGGAAGAAATATGATATAACATGCACACTAGAAGAACTCACTCTAACAACCAGCATTCACAGATAACCAAAAAAGGAAAAGTGAAAGGGAATGGTGGAGACTGAGCATTGGATGGAGGGTAATATCTACCTGTCTTGTTGACTGGTCCATGGAAAACAGGAATGCCTCATACAGGAGTCTGAAGGCAACAGTCACAGAGTGCAGCTAGGGAGTTGACTGTGTGCCAAGTACAAAGGGAGTGCCTCAGGCCAGCAATGTTGCTGCACCAGGTGTCACCTAGTGCAGGGGTGGGGTTGGGGCAGGACTTCTTGGAGTGGGAGGTCTGGGTGGGGCTTCTGGTGGGTGGGATTTTGCGGGGTGAGGCTTCCACTCCCCATGCCAGAAAATGATGGGATCAGGAGGCAGCTGCATTCTTGCACAGAGTGTCCATCCTCTGCATGTACCACTCCATCACCCCACGCACTGCTTCATGTCCCCTGTGCACTCCGTTCCCCATGTGCAGTCCCATCCTTTTCCGCATCAGGAAAAGGATGAGACTGCATGTGGGGGATGGAGAGCACACAGGATATGGAGTTGCACACACGGGGGCATGAAGCAGTGTGCAGGCTGCTGGAGCATGTGCACAGGGGACGGAGTATGGGGGTGGGACAGGAGGGCTGACCCGGTGTGGTCTGCACCCCCCAGACTCCCCAGTGATGCTACTGGCTCAGATGGAAACCTGAGGGTAACCACCACCAGAAATAGAGAGAGGGGTTGACTATGGCAAAGAGGCTTGGTTTTCCAATCATATTTATACTTTAAAATTGCTGTGGAGAGGACCTGGAGGCATGCACTTAGCGGTTATTTGATTTTTTAAAAATTCATTAGAAAGGTGCCAAACCAAGTCCATATCTAAGTAGTCTTAGATATGATCTTAAATGTTTTAAAGCCAAGGTTGAGTAGATGAAGGCCAGATACACATGGCTAAGGTGATTTCATGAGAAACAAAGACATAATTGCCCTTTGGAAGGACCAGGGGGAAAAAAGAAAGATTTTTGAAGTGGTGCATTGCTTTGATAGCCAGAAGATGAAAAAGACTAATTTAATTGACGGTAGCATCATTGACTTCACAAAGCAGTGACAAGATCTGGAGCACCCCAAAATGTAGAAATATACTTGGGAACATAGTAGGGAATAAAAGGGAGTGTGGTCTTGTTTGATCTATTGGTGATAACCCATCCTTTGCTTGTTGTTTCAGTAGGAAATGCAGGGAGGGGGTCCTCCTTTAGCAAACCACCTTCATCCTTTGGGTTTAAGCAATCCACATGTTGGATTTATGTACCTTATTTGAAATACCACCTTTCTGATGTTTCAAAGGTCATTGCAGTCTCCACAGCGCATGCTGGCACCCAGAGACACAATATCAAAATATAAGTGAATAAAAAATAAATCATGGGAATACCAGAGCACTTACATTGAGAAGCAGGCACTTCCACTTTTCTGTACTGAAGAAAACCAAGAACATGGGTAAGCAAATTCACACAGATTTGTATGTTATTAATTTGGGTTATTTCTCTGCATGTTAAGTTTATATATGGTAAATTGTGTTAATTTTATATATTTAGAATAATGAGGATTATCCTTGAATTGCTATGAATTTCTGAAGACCAATAATAAGATATTAATAAGGACCATACACATGGAATACATGGAATAGAATGCTTCTAGTATACTACTGAAGAAGACAATATCGTCAAAACGACATCAGAAAATCTCCGGAGGTAGTCGTCTGGCATCTCCAAATGGCATCTCCAAAGCAAACTGGTCCACAGTGGTCTACTTTCTAAGTACATATTTTTCAAGAGTAATCTCTAAAGCAAATTTAAGAATAGTGGACTCAGATCATAATTCTCACAGGACCCTTTCCGGAAGTCACTTTAGGTGAAGTATTATGGGACATTGTAGCAGGAATTTCCATATGGACTTTACAGAGTAACATTCTCCCACAGTGTTTGTTGTATATGTGCATTCATGTATCTTTTCTATTATTGTTCGTACTGATTAATTACATTCAGTTCTTATAATATATATATACATTGAGTTCTACATGTTGACTTGTTATTTTTTAAGGTACTTACGGATTTATAGCATTTTCCATTTTTTGTTTGTTATTTTCTCTTCTTTTCTCCCAATATATTAGAATACCAGAGCACTTACATTGAGAAGCAGGCACTTCCACTTTTCTGTACTAATAAAAGAAGATGCATATCTGGCTGTCAAAGCAATAACTCTAGGACCAAGAAACATTGTGTATATATGTGGAGTGTATGTGTGTGTATACTTCCCCCCAAGTTGCCTGCCAACTTATGGTGACACCATGAGTTTCATGGGATTTCTTATGGGATCCTGTAGCACCTTTGAGACTAACTGAGAGAAAGAGTTTGATAGCATCAACTTTTGTAGACTTAAGTCATAGGGTGCAGGATTTCTTAGGCAAGGATTCTTCGGAGGTAGTTTGCCATTGCTGTCCTCTGAAATACAAGTCCCCTATCCAAGTACTAACCAGGCCTGACCCTACTTAGGTTCCACAACCAGATGTGATCTAGTGCCTTTGAGGTATTTAACCTGGCCAGGCATTTAAAACATAGCATGCTGTGGAGAGGACCTGGAGGCATGCACTTAGCGGTTATTTTTTTTTAATTCATTAGAAAGGTGCCAAACCAAGTCCATATCTAAGCAGTCTTAGATATGATCTTAAACATTTTAAAGCCAAGGTTGAGTAGATGAAGGCCAGATACACATGGCTGGCCCTTTCCACTGCTATCATGTCATTTCCCCCACGCATAGGTATGCAGCGGGCAAAGTTCTTCATCAGCAAGCTGCAAGATTCTCCATGGCAACAAATGAGGTTCCAGCATCCATGCAAGAATAACTAAGTCATTTGCCAGAAGGCTCCAGGATATCAAACAAAGGGCTATTCTAACTAATGTAAAGCTATGCACTTTCCCTAGCAACTCACATCACTGTTCTGAATAAGCTATGGATAAGTATAGCCACTCAAACTAAGTTGAATTCATACACTTCTGCATACTATCACATCCATTGTGACATCCAAAAAGTTAAACATTTCCAGAAATAAGAAGTTTTAACTATACCCACTGCCCTTGCAGACAGCCATTTGTTATGTACCTAAGGGCTTATCTTTTATAAGTGGTAGATAACCATATGTCCTGCTTATGCAATCACACATATGGCTGGTGAAAACAAACCCTGCATTCCTACAGAATAAAATCAGATCCAAAGGGAACTTTTCTGTAGCACAATTTGGTAAAGGATGAAAGCTGACCCAGGTGCTGTTTGACAGAATCCTCATGTGGCCAGAATATATTTGTTCTTACACTCTCAGGATGCACATATGTTGAGGAATCCCTGAAGCATCAAGGAAACATTCCTTGGTGAGTCTGTATACCCAGAGAAGGTGTGTTCCATCTTGCAATGTCTTGAATTTTTTCAGTAACTATTATTTATGCAGCCACTTCGGTATAGTGGTCTGAGCATTGGACTACAACTCTGGGAGACCAGAGTTCAAATTTCCACTTGGCCATGGAAACTCACTGAATGATCTTGAGCAAGTCACATTTTCTCAGCCTCAAAAGAAGACAAAGACAAATGCCCCCTGAAGAAATTTGTGAAGAAAACCCAATAATGGGTTCACCTTAGGGTTGCCATAAGTCAGAAACAACTTGAAGGCATGTGACAACTGTTATTTAAGTTGTTTCTCCCCAGGTGAACCTTCTCTGTCAATCACTAGCAATAAAATATGTTTCAAAAGTCTTTTTCTTTGCTTATATAGGAAGTAAGCTGGCTAAATTCTGTTTAGCTGAAATTTTCTGAAACGTAGCTAATGTTAAAAGTACTTATAACTGATGGTGTTAATCAAAGCATGGAAAAGTTTCTACTACAGTTTCATAATCTGTGCACTAGCATAGTCATTCTTGTCAAAAAATTAGTTCTGATGTTAATCTGTAATCTGCTTTTTCAGTTTTTGCATGTGTCCTTACTGTACAAGTATGGGATTAGTGAATCTAGGCTTGAATGGGGCACACCCCGAAAGTGTGCATGGGAGGGGGCACACCCCATTGATTTAAATGGAGGTCACCCCTTCGTGAATATGTAAAACCACAGACTTGAACTCTGCGAAAAGAGAGGGGCAACTGTATTCTTTTTTATTTATCTATATTTCTCTCTCTCTCTCTCTCTCTCTCTCTCTATATATATATATATATATATATTCTTTATTTCAAAATCTATAAATCATTTCTACAATTTAGCATTTAATATATTGTTGGCTTTAGTTTTATTTATTCCAAAGCAATACACATGTTTTTATCTTCTTCTTTTTGAATATAATCAATCGATAGTTTCCAGTCACAATTAAATTTAGTCATTGATTTCTTATTAATTAAACTGGTTAATTTGTCCATTTCATAATAAACATATATATTTTAGTCTCCAATCTTACAATTTAGATAGCTCTTTACTTTTCCAATACATTGCATATAATGGTCCCTGATGCCACTATCACATAAAACAGTATTTTTCTGTATTTACTTTCTAGTTCCATGTTCTCTATTATATTTAACAGATACATCTTGGTTCTGCATAACCATTGAGGCTAAAGATTTTTTTTCAATTAGCTATGAATCATTTTCTAGTACTTTTGAGCTATTTAACAATTCCACCAACTATGATAATAAGTACCAACCTCTTTTTCACACTTCCAACATATATTTTTGACGTTTTTGTCATTTTTGATAATTTGTATGGCGTCAAATACCACCTATATTGGGATTTATACATATTTTCTTTTATATCATAATTTAATGTGTATTTAATTCTTTTTTCTCATTGTTCTAAATTGATGTTTCGTTTTAAGTCTTTTGCCCACTTTATCATAAATTCCTTAATCGATCAATCAATTTATTCGGTCTTAGACCAGTATAATAAATTCCTTAATTATTTCATCCTCCATTTCGTATTTGATTATTAATTTGTATAATTTTGAAATTTGTTTGGTAGGTTCATCTTTTATGATTTTCTCTAAATCTTGATCAGCTAGGCTTATTCCCTTCAACTTTATGTCCATTTGGAATCTTTCTTTTAATTGATGAAATGAGAACCAATTACAATTGTAACCGTCTTTTATCAATTCTTGTGTTTTCATCTTTTATTTTGTGATAATTTAGTAATTTCTGCATATAAGACCCATTTATCTTTATTTATATCTTCTCTCCTAAATAACACCTCATTTGTTGATGGCCACAGAAGTATCCTGGTGCACAATTTCATTTTAACTTTCATCCAAGTGTGTTAGTGATGGTTTTAATTTTGGTTACTGAAATTATTTTCAATTACATTAAGTGGAAATAAGCGATAGAGATGAATACTAGTGAAGACTAGTAATTGAACCATACTCCTATTTGATATGGTTTGCTATGTTTTTAACAAGGTCTTCTAGTTTAGTTGGCTGCAGCATCACTCAGGGGAATTTAACCAAGACTATCTTAGTAGGACAGACTTACAAAAATGCCCAGTTTGCCAAGCAGAAGCAGAAGGTTCAGTGACAAAACAGTATGTGAAAGGATGGAAAGCGTGTGCATGAGTTAAGCACTCATGCGAGCTTCACAACATGGCAAGCTGGGCAGGACACTCACACTTTCCTTATCCTCCCCTAGCAAATAACTTTGTTTATCAAATAGATAAATCAAACACTACTACTACTAGTAAGAGTAGCATTAGTAGCATGAGCAATAACCACAGAAATGCACATAAAATTAGGAGGAATCTGGAAGACACTCAGTGTATTACACTGAATTTCACATGTATGACTTTCAGCCAGCTGGACTAAAGTTTGGGATGTGTGCTCAGGGCAATGAGCCACCAGGGAACAAATTTATTTTCTGGATGCCAGAATTGCTGAACTGGGGAATCTGAGAGAGGCAGAGATCATGTAATTTTCACAATGCCAGGGACATGCCTCCTCTGCAGTCATAGGGGGGTTGCAGACTGCCAGAAATAGTGCAAATTGAGTCCACTTTTAGGGTTTGGGTTAGGGAATCATGAGAACTGTAGTTTATTGTGGCACCAGAGCTCTCTGACAGAGAAGGCTCAATGTTTCAGAAAAAAAACAATTCCCATGATTCCCTAGCACTAACCCTAACCTTAAAAGTGGACTCAATTTGCACTACTTCTAGCAGTCTGCAACCCTCCCATAGTGTCTCGATAGCTTGGTACATAGTGCTGGGCTACAGTAAGTGGTTGTAGCACATGAAAACACCAATGATATAGGGGATTGTAGTCATGGTGTCCAGAAATGCAAATTTAGATTACTATGCAAGAGACTGAAATCAAAGATCTCCAAGACAGCCTTCTTTGAAATGATACCTCTCCAACATGCAAGGCAAATAAGACGGATGAAGCTGATGAGTTACAATCCATAGAAGAGCCATTGGTACCAAGGAAAGGTTTAGATTTGGCATCAGGAAATGAAGGCATACACATAAAATTCCATGGCTTAGAAAATGATTTATCATCCCTAGACTGCCTCACTGACAACATGGCCTTTATTTCAGCACCTGGAGACCATCAAAGCTACCAAAACACAGGATCAGTTTGTAGAAAACAAAGAGCATTTTCAACCGGCTAGTCAAACTTATCATAGACCTTCACAAACAGTAGCTTAATAAGTTTGCTATTTTAAAATGTTTTCCATATATTCAACAATTCGTTCCTCATTTAATTCCTTCAATAATGAAAATTGTTTCTTCATAAGTTCTTTAATTTCTTTATGAGTGTTTGCGTGACTGAAGCAAAATTTGCTGTTTGTTTTGTTTTGTTTTGTTTTTTGCAGAATTGTAAAGCATAACTTTAGGATATATACACAGAATTATTTCCTACCTTGGGAGCTCGGGCATGTTTCCCACACCGGGCATCTTTGACAAGGCTGATATCTAACAGCTCTGACTCCTGCACCTGATAAGAGAAAACAAATAGGTTTTACTGTTCTGGATAAATCACACAATAGTGGCCCTCCAAATGCTGCTCAACTGCAACACTGGTCAGCCCTCATCAGCTGAACTAATGATGAGGGCTGCGGAGAGTTGCGATCCAGCAATGTTTGGAAGCTGTATGGTCCCCTTCCCTGCTCTAAAGCAGAGTCGAAGAACTAGATTTGCTTCAGCAAGTACAAGTAATGATTGCTAAGGATATTCATTGGCAGTTCACTTTATGAACAATAAAATTCAGCAGTAAGGATACAGGAATCAAATGACAATGAAATACATATTTAATAGGACAAGAATAAAAATGTTAAAATCACACAAAACAGAGGTAGTGTTTAAACTGTGCAGCAGTAAGCATAATTCTTTAAAAAAAACACAAATTTGTTTAGCAACATTCAAACAACTGGTGCTAATCACAACACATAATATTCTAAAAGCATGAACACACTTTATTTAAAATGTCAAGACAATGTCCTAAAAATGCAAATATTATGCTACCAGTCATGTCTCCTTTATAGATTAGCACCAGTTGATTCAATGCTGCTATATTGTAAAGATATTATGTTTCACACAACATACAATATTTTGCAAAAATACAATGTTTTTACACACACACATACACACCTTGAAAACTAAAAATTAGGGAAGTGCTGGTCATTTCACTATCAAGGTTAATGATTTTTCAAAAAGGATGTCTAAATGTCCTTGACATTGACACCCAAGATATTGTTGAGACAGCATTTCTCATCAAGAATGAATATTTACAAACACTTTTTATGCCCTATGTTTGCAGTGATGAATAGGAGTAATAGAAAATACAGAGCCAGCCTGTAATAGAACCCATCAAACACTACCGGTACTTCTTTAAAATGTGAGACTTGGTATTCTCTAGAGCTGAGCTCTCCCCGAGGTGTTATAACACTATTGAAGATGTAAATTATCTGTATATCAAATTAGTTTTAAAAACAACCCTCAAACATGGCATATCAATTGCATTTTAAAAATGTAACAGTTTTCTGTTATGGGAAAGTACATGCTCATTTGGGGCATCTTATGCAACTACATGAATTTATCATTAGTTCAGTAATTCTCCAAAGATCAGAGAAGTTTAAATCTAATGTGTTGTGGTATACTGTAAAAATCCAGCACTGGCAATGTTTATGAAATTAAGCATCTCTTTATGCTAATACAGATAATTAGTACAGCTTATTTGCTCTAAATCCAAATCAGATACACAGGAGAAACACAGTAGTCAGTGCCAAAAGCCATTAAACTTGCTTGCCAGAATCTCATAAAGAAGTGCTCTAACTAGCTGAGCTAAAATGATGTGCATCTAGTGCTACCTATCCACTCCCACCCACAGCTATTTATTTTTTTTCTGTCAAACCTAGCAGATGGGGTTTCATAAGGCCCAATGTAAATTTTACTAGAGCTCTGAAGGTTAAGTAGGTTTACCAGTCCATAAAGGGCATGATAGTACAATGCTTTAGACCACTAATGGGCCACATCCTACAAACAAAAAGCTGGCAGACTGAATATTCTTCCATGTAAATATGTACATAGCCTCCAGGCAGATAAGTAGCATGTCAGGGGAAGGGTAGCCTAGTCTTCTCCCAGACTTGTTAGTTTTAATATATATGGGAAATGTTTTTTCCCGTTAACAATCACTCCATGAGGGCAATACAAGTTATAAATAAATCTTGGGATCTTTCCCCTCAGGCTGCCTATACCAGGTTGTTCTCTGGATTAGACACAGGGGGGAAACAGATGGCTAAAAGCACCGTTTTGGGGCAGGGAAGGGGAGGGGCAGCCGCACGGTGGGCGCCCCAACCCCTTCCCCAAGTCATCCTCGGAGCAGCTGGCCCTCCGCACGGCCAGCACTCTGAGGATGACCTTCCGCTGCAGCATCCATACATGCTGCAGCGGAAGAGTTGCCGAAGGTGCGCTGGCAGCCTTTTGCAGCACACCTTCGGCGACTTGTGGAAGGAGCACTAATTTAGCACTCCTTCCAGGGGCGGCGAAGCTGCGCCGCGGGGCCGAGGTGTGGAGATACCTCGGCCCCACAATGCAGCTTCCCGGGGCAGCCCACGGCCTCCTGTCTGCTTCCCCCCACAATATACTTTGACTCCACACTTTATTTGAAGGAAACAGAATGCATGCAGGGGCCAAGACTCAGTGGCAGAGCACATGCTTTGCATCTAAAATATTCTAGGATCAATGCCTAGAAGGTCTATTTAAGCATTTAACAATTTAAGATATCATGTGTAGAGATGCTTGACTGACACTAAGAATACACCTTATTGCCTATCGTGTAAGAAAGGGGAGGGAAAAGTGAGGTTCATAGGTCACATGCAGCCCTTGGGACCCCACCCCCCGGCCTCCCCAGCTCAAAGCACCACCAAAAAAAAGTTTTATTTAAAAATTGGCAGCCAATTTTCAGTCAATTCTTTTGTTCCCAAATGGGCCAAAGCTAACCCAAAATGCAGCATTTTTCTTCCCCTAACACTGAAAAGCCCCCACGCCTCCTTAAACAACAACAGTAACAAAAATCAGCTGAAAATTGGCCAAAATGCAATTGGAAGTGGCATCACATCACTTCAAGCACACTGAAACTTGCTAGTGTGGCTTGCCAGAAGGGTGCTAGAAGGTAAAATGATCCCCATTTCCTGTATAGTTGACCACCCCAATGTTAGAATTCACAATATGATCTGACTCACTATAAAGCAGCTTCAAATGTAGAGTCTCAGCCTCCTGAGTGAGATAAATTTGCTCATAGCAAGCACTCCCCTCTTCCCAGGTCTCCCATAGAATCCTGAACAATGTGTGGGTCATCTTGAATGCTACATGTGGCAGACTACAGATAAGTCTAGAGCAGGGGTTCCCAAGCTTTTGTCCTCCAGATATTTCAACTTCAGCTCCCAGAAACTCCAGCCAGCCTGGACAATAGTGAGGGTTTCTGGGAGCCCAAATCCAAAACATCTGGAAGACAAAAATTTGGGAACCATGGGTCTAGAGGAAAGGAAGGCAACCATAGAGGGTCCAGGGCCAGCACCCATCTCATTCACCACAAGGTAATTTTCTAGTTTCCAAAAAAAGGAAGATGGCCACTTTTCTGATTTGTGCACACACACAAAATGGTATGAAGGATGAAATGAGGTGGGAGACACTAGTTGTTTTAGACAAGAATCATACCCCATTCTGGGGATGTTCTGCTTTTCTTTTCTTTTAAAGAAGTGAGAGAGAAGAGCTCTGCTGTCTATCTAAAACAGGCACCTGTGGGTCTCACAATTCCCAGCTCTTGTCTAGAGAAAGAAAAGTGAAGTAACTAAAAATACTAGTCATGACATATCAACCTTACTCATCAGACTGAAATTGTACAGATGAAACTGAATTATAGTGGGTCACATCACTGACCCTTCTAACCAGTTTTCTTTTAAGGTGGTTAGCCCGTGTCTAGGAGGTACTACATCAAAGTGCAGGTAGGGACTTATGTGACTGATTATTTCTCCATGTAAAACACACACCATATATTTAAAAAAGAAAGAAAGAAGCAAAACACATCAGTTTAGATAACTTTTCTCCTGTCTTTCTAGCTTTCTATCTGTTATGATGACTGGGCACATTGTATTTGCTTATCTGAAAATATGCTGCAATACACTCAAGACAAATGAATGGGTTTCAGAGCAAACCAAGTCTGGACTCTCCTCAAATTCCAAAATGATAAACTAACATTATCGTTCTTTGGACATATCATGAGACAACATTACTTAGAGGAGAAGATACTAATGCTCAGTAAAGTGGAAAGCAGTAAGAAAAGGGAGACTACAGTACTGATGGATATAATTTTCCTTGATGGATTCCAAGATTTATCAAGGAATCCTCAGCCCCGAGTCTGCAAGATGTGAGTATGGCAACAAATGATCTGGGGTCTTGGAGGTCTCTCATTCATAGGGTCACCATATGCTGAAGTTGAGATGAGAGCAAATATCAATAACGAAACAAATTGCCTCAGTGATCAGTCTTCCCCAGGTAATGGTAGTTCAATAAATCTGGAGGGCAACAGAATAGAGAGAGCTGCCATAGGCCTTCTAGGGGCTGAAGAAATTTTGACATCTTTCAAAAAACGAATCGCATAACATTGTTGTTCAAATCAATTTCAGAGAAAATACAAAGAACCTGGGAATATCTAAACTCATCTCCTCAGAATTTTCATTCATCAGGTTGAAACCTTTTTTCTCCCTTTGCTTCCATTGAAAATCTGTGGTTATTTTACTTGAGGGAACATTCAGTGCTCATCAAGAAGAAAAAGTTTTTTTTCCCCAAAAAAATATATTGGAAGCATAGGATAACAAAAATACCATAGTGTTAAATTCATTATTTAGTATTTGGCATATCTTACAGTAAAGACTATTAAAAAAATTACCAGAGCATATGAGTGTGTCACACAGAGTTTAACAGCTTCTTTTAAATTCCAATGACATTCCCCTGCAAACCCCACTGGAAGTCAAGTGGATTTTGTAGAATGAGTGCCCCCATCTTTTCTCCCAATTATTTCAATACAAACACATCTATAAAAATAGCCTTTTCCCCCCCCCTTGCAATGTCCTTTCTAAGAGAACACAAAGCACAGGTCTTTCGCCTCCATGACTACCTATAAAAAAAGCCTTTTAAAACATTTCTGTATTCTCAACTGAGCCGTTATTGCTACTTTTCAGTCACTTCTCTTGGTCTTAACAGATACATACAAACACTGCAGAGAACAGACTAGGCATTCCACAGTTAGACAACAAGCACTTTAAACCATTGATTACAGATTTATTCAAGGTCTAGTTCAATTGAAATTGTACTACTACCAGCAAAATTACTGTTGTATACTTTTAAAGAATATTAAAGAAGAAATGTAGGAAGGAAAAGGGATTTCTTAAACAAACCACTAAAACATCACTTACTTCTAAATTGTACTAGAACCATGGTGTCTTATTTTTCAGTATGGTTGTTTGCTGACTATGAATTTAGAGTGACAAAGATGAGCTGAACATCAAAATCAATACTGCCAACCACTATTCATGTTCCAACCACATCAAACTTAAATTAGCAAGATATAAATATTTACAACATAACAGCAATAAATAAAAAATGTGGGAATGAAGAAACATCTTATTCTAAACTGAACGGTTTATTGCCTACACACTTGCCCACACACCTAAAGATGCAACAGAATCTCCTTCCCTCTTCTTTTTTCTCTTTCTCCTCCCTCTTCTCTTTTTTCTTCCTTTTTCTCTTTGTACTGATTTCTTGTTCATTTATTTCCTGTTCTGTGTCATATATTTTGAGTTAGCTCTTGAGGTGTGTGAGTACTGTCTAGCATTTGTGAATGTGTGTATTACTGTTTTAAGCTACGGTAGCAAATGACTCCTATGAATCTGGATTAGTCTTGGGAGATTATCGCACATACAAAAAGACCCAGCTTACCTCTTCCGAATTGGAGCCCAATTCGGGCTGAAGCTGGGTCTTATCTTATGGCTTTTCCAGCTTAATTTGGCTTCTGAGTACATCTCCGCTCCAATGCAGATCCCAAAACACACTCCGATGGCTATTTTTTAAAGTTGGAAACTTCCTACTTTAAAAAATGGCTGCTGGAGTGCGTTTTTGGACCCACATTGGAGTGGGGATGTACTCAGAAGCTGAATTAAGCTGGAAAAGCCATAAGATAAGACCCAGCTTCAACTCGAATTGGGCTCCAATTTGGAAGACGTAAGCTGGGTCCTTTTGTATGTGCGATAATCTCCTTGGTTACAAGACCCACTATTTAAAAGAACAGCAAAACTGCTTGTAGTTGCCAGTGCAGCAAAAGCACTTTTTTCCCTTTTTTGTGGCAGGCAGCAGAGATAGGAAGTTTTATTAATGTTAAAAGAGGTAAAGCAAATACTATACCATTTTTTGGCCAGGAGTGCATTTGCAAAGTTAAAACTTGTATGCCAGCTGTGCCTGTTCCTTGAGATGTCAGATCGGACTACAGTGACACGTGCCTTGATTACATCCCGTTTGGAGTACTGCAATGTTCTCTATGTGGAGCTGCCTTTGGAAACTGTTCAGAAACTTCAGTGTGTGCAGAATGCCACTGCCAAAATGCTGACTGGGGCCAGTTATAGTAACCATATAACTCCCTTGCTGAAACAGCTTCACTGGCTACCAGTTCATTTCCGGGCACAATTCAAAGTGCTGGTTATGACTTATAAAGCCCTACACAGCTTAGGTCCAGATTATTTGAGAGACTGTATCTCCCCATATGAGCCACCTAGAACCCTAAGATCTTCAGGAGGAGGCTTTCTCTCTTACATTAGTCAGTGTTGCCCACAGCATTGGCAGAAACACATATATCTTCACACAAGAGTGTGCATCCACTTCATGTCTGCACACCTTGTAGAGCTATATCTAGCAAACTGAAGACAAAGGAAGGGCCTCTTGGAGAACAGCTCATTGACACAGCCCATATGTTGTGGACAGAGGTCCCATGCTCAGTGCTTGGGACCTCCATTTACAAGGGTCTCAGCAGGATTGGGAGAGACCTTTGCCTTACATGGCACAATTGTCCAACTCAATATATCCTCATATGTTCAAGCTTTGAAAAGTTATTTTTGGACTCAAAAGTTCCTAAAAAAATCCCCAGCCAACATGGCCTCTGCCAATAATGAGTAAGAGATTCTGGGGGGGAAAGTTCAGAGTCCAAGTAAGCAGTTTCCCCATGCTCTGTTCAATAATCATTTATGGTGCAGACAACTGGAAGGGGATAATGAACACACTGACCCACCCATTGGGGACTACTCCCAATCACCAACTCCATACACATACCCTGCTAATACTACTGTCACCACAAAATTTGTAGTGACAGTGGTGACACCAAACCTCTAAAATTCCCCCACATTTAACCAAGGCATATACTGTTCATTCACTTTGTTTACAAGAAAATTAGCTTCTTCTAAACTCATAAACTTCCTAAACTCATAAACTCTTTTAAAAATCTTTTTTCTCCTTCCATTGCCATTTGCAAATGCACCATCTAATATAGTAAACTTCAAGAAAGACATTTACACAATTAAGATACTTTTTCTTCAATGAATAGCACCATTGCTGATTCTTTGCTTGTTTCTAATACCCACTACTAAGCTCTCTGCCCTCACAGCAATCTAGTTTGAGATGAGTGAGACAATTCCAACTGGGTCATGTCCCAGGGTCAGATAAAAGGACATTATGAGTCTTCACTTTCTTTTGCTTAGTCAATATATGTATAAATGAAGGTCCTTAATTGTTCACATCTGTACTTACAAACACCACTAACTGACAATCAGAACAGTATCATTATTACCTCAATTATTATGAGGTATTGTAGGGCACTCATCCTACAAGAACACAATATTCTGTGGGTGTACAAATGACAGCAGTTTGTTTCATAAATACTCAGATTAGCATCTTATGCAATAGGCATACCTCAGGACCCACATGGCTATGCCCTGCTGCCCTAAGCAGCCCTCAGTGAAACTTTTTGTTTTGTTTTGGTCAAAATAATGTTGTGCCAGTTCAAGAGAACCAGTTCAAGACAGAACCAATTTTATGATCTTCTGTGTTGTTATTATCATTCTTGATTGGCATCCTAATCCTAGATGGTTACAGACATCTTGATGCACAGATGTTAATTTGAAAGTCCATTTTCTGGCTTAGGGAGAACCATTTCAATGAAGCCACTGTTCCATAACAAAGCCCTCTTCCTGAGAAAACAGCAGCAGCAGAGATTATCAAAGTTGCACATCATGAATTCCCACAACTGTCCAGGAAAGGGAATCCACTGGATGAAACTAATTATAAGTACAAAAATTGGAGGGGAAAGGAAAGGTGTGTGGCCTCTATCTACTTTATATTATATTATTTTATTTTAATTTTTTGGTTAATGAAACATAAGGCACTGCCTGGGATTGTAAAATGAGTGATTGGAAAGAAGTTCACAGAACTTCCCTTTGTTGTTGCTGCTGAAAGCCAGTGTAGTGTAGTGGTTTGAGTGTTGGACTGAAACTCTGGAGACCAGAGTTTGATTCTCCACTTGACCATGAAAAACATTGGGTGACCTTGGGCAAGTCACACACTCTCAGCATCAGGAGAAGGCAATGGCAAATGTCTCCTGAACAAACCTTGCCAAAAAAAAAAAAAAAAAAAAAAAAAAAAAAAAAATCCCATGAAAGTTTCACCTTAGGGTTGCCATAAATCAGAAATGGCAGAAACAACAACAACATGAGCAGTAATTTGTGGAGAGCTAAGAGTCATGCACAAGCCAGTAGACAGTAGTTAAGACTGGAAGACAACCACAGAAAGAAGGAAATCATTAGAGTTCAGGAGGACTTTCTTGTCTAAGCAAGGCTTAAATGAAACAAGTAGTTTCACAATCCTTCCTGTCCAGATGATGCCAGTAGAGCTAGCCTGGATAGATGGCACCAATGCAGGGCCTGAGAATGTCACGTTCCCTCAAAAAAATTTTTAAGGAAACTGTAGTCCAAGAAGTAGTTTCCCCAAGTTCTGCAAGAAATGCTACATTTTTGATAGCTTCAGCTGGTCTCAGTATTGCCATCCACTTCACTGCACTTCAACTCCCATTGCCAAAGGCTGGAATCACTGCCATCCACACAGATGTGACTGACTGCTTGTCCTCAAGCTCTTAAAATAATCTTGACAGAGGTCAACAGTCTCTAACCTGTTGGGGGTATATGAATGTCTCTGGAAAGCTATGCAAACATGATCTGTAAGTAAATTTCCACTGAGCCACCACCTCAAGCAGTCTTCTTGAAAAGAGGCTTAATTTTCTGTGCCAGATGTTCTTGCTTTATGTAAAGAGACCATTTCAAGATGAGTACACATGGTAAAACAGATCGATGGAATTGTCACATACTCTGTGCAAACATTTTCTTAAGTATTATGCAGGAAATCACTGCCTGACACCTTGGTAGAATGGAATCTTATATTCCCAGTTCCAAGTTTAATGTCTATTTTACTCTATGCACCTCTATATTTATAGTGAAGCAAACACATGTAATTGTTCCAGATGTTCTCCTCCCATTCCCACCTTGGCCAGAGTTTACAAACATTATTTTTAGGACTATGATTCCCAGAATCAAGTAAGCCTGACCTCAACAAACATCTGCATCAACTGCCTTTATGGAAAACACCACCACCACAATTGTCCACAACACCCAGTGGAAGCATTCAGCAAAAACAAAAACAAGAATGAATTTATCCTAAATTTGGGGCATCAGTGAATCCCCTCCCCTACTTAACCTAGTAGAAAACACTTAGTTATGTTTCCTTTTCCTTCCTATGAAAGCCACATCATCAAAGAAAAGCTAAGATGGGCCAATTTGTGATCAGCATCATCCATTTTCTCTAGAAACAAAGTGCCTCTCTCGGCTTTTGTTTTTCTCCACACTTCAACTCCCATTGCCAAAGGCTGGAATCACTGCCATCCACACAGATGTGACTGACTGCTTGTCCTCAAGCTCTTAAAATAATCTTGACAGAGGTCAACAGTCTCTAACCTGTTGGGGGTATATGAATTGGTAGAATTGCTTTTGGTTTTTAAGAAAGGAGGCTACTGATACTGCCATTTGCTCCTGCATTCATGGAAGAAAAATCAATACAGGCTTGGAAATCTAATTTTATTTCACTCAGCCAGGTCCTTGGTGTTAAGAGTTCCCATTCTAAAAAAGAAATGTCAAATACTTAAAAAAAAGAAACAAAAGAAGAAGCCCTTGAACATTTTGATTCTTCTGAAGACTTTTTTCACATGGAGAAAAAGCCTCTCTCACATGCCAACAGGCAAACTGCTTATGGCAAGAGAACAGGAACTGGGAAAGTTACTTTTTACTGCTCTCCTTTCTCTCTCCTACCAAAGTAACTTTGCAACAATATGCTCAACTCTAAAGATGGTACAATATTTTCTACACCAGTGCCATTGTAATGGAGCTCTCCACAAAAAACAAAACAAAATAAAAAAAACACAATCCTACATTCTTCCCATTTATATGGTACTCTCTCCATTAGACTGTAGGTATGTGTCTGAGAAGGGTCAAATGAACCACATTTTTTTGACAAAATGATTTGAATACCTCCTTTCCAGCTGTTTTTCTCTTTTTACATAAATATGGGAACTTACGATAATCAGTTCTTCATTTCTTTGTAGAGACTGCCACAGTCCAACAATTTGTATGCTCTACACACTACAGAATATTGAATCTCAGCTGCCACATTTTTCATTTAACTTGCTTACCTGCAGGCAAATGATTTCGAGAATGCTTTCAGCATATTCCCTACTGTTCTGTCAAGGAGTGGAAACTCTCTAAAGAAGAATTAAGCTGCCATAATGCAATCTGAAAAGTCAAATGCACTTCAAGCATGTTGGCCTTCATTGTTGCTCACTATGGACGTTACCACACTGGCCCTACAGCAGCGTCATTTCAGCCTCACTTCAGCCTCGTTTCAGCCTCGTTTCAGACTTTTTTTCCGTGTGTTCACACGACGTCACAGCAAACCCCGCCCTTCCCTACCTCGTCTCGGCGTCATTTCAGCTTCGTTTCAGTCCTTTTGACTTCCGAGAATTTTAAGGAATACACCCGAGCGGTCGGCACTATACCGGAATGACGCTGATCTCGGCATAGGTATAAACACGAGATCCTTGTCATTCCGGTATAGTGCCGACCGCTCGGGTGTATTCCTTAAAATTACGGCCGATGGTTCCTTGCGGTATGTGGGAGAGGCGAGGCGCTGGGGCTGCCGGGGGACCAACACCTTCCCCACCAGCACACCTGGAGCTGGAGCGCAGCCGGGAACTTGTGGTAAGTCCACTGCCTTGCCTTGCCTTGCTTTGCCAGCGCCAGAAGAGAGGGATCCCCTCCTGGACCCCTTGCCTTGCTTTGCTTTGCCAGCGCCAGAAGAGAGGGATCCCCTCCTGGACCCCTTGCCTTGCCCTTCTTTGCCAGCGCCAGGGAGGGATCCCCTCCTGGACCCCTTGCCTTGCTTTGCTTTGCCAGCGCCAGAAGAGAGGGATCCCCTCCTGGACCCCTTGCCTTGCCCTTCTTTGCCAGCGCCAGGGAGGGATCCCCTCCTGGACCCCTTGCCTTGCCTTGCTTTGCCAGCGCCAGAGAGGGATCCCCTCCTGGACCCCTTGCCTTGCTTTGCTTTGCCAGCGCCAGAAGAGAGGGATCCCCTCCTGGACCCCTTGCCTTGCCCTGTCTGCGCATGTGCATGAACATCCTTGCCGGATCGAGGTAGGGATCTTTCAAGTTGTGTGTGAACAGGAGTTCCGAGCCCCCAGAGCGGAACCATTCCGGAATCTCACATTCCTCACTGATTCCATTCTAGTGTGGTAATGTGTTCCGCTTGCCGGGCACATTCCGGAATGAGCCCAAAATGGTTCCGAAATGATTCCGACCAGCTTTCTCGCCGCTCTCTTGCTGCAAGTGTGGTAACGTCCTATGATATGTTAGAGCTAGGCATATACTGTATATACTCATGTATAAGTCTAGAAATTTAGGTCATAAATTGACCCCAAAACCCTGAGTTGACTTATCCATGGTACGGTAAAAGAAGAAACCATCCCCTGGTGAAAGGCAAAAGTATAATCTGTCCTGGAAGCACTGACCCCTCCTCCCCACTCTCTCATCCATCCAGAATTAAGAGTGAGCATACAGAGTTATGTCTGCTGGAATTTTGTAAGTTCCATGGCATTGTTTTGTTTTGCTTCAACCTTTAGATCCTTTGCTATATATCCCTAAGTCTTACCCTCACCTTATCCACGGGTCATAGCAAAATCCATAATTTTGGCCCCAAAATATGCCCTCAACTTATGCATGAGGTCGACTTATAGTCGAGTATATACCATACATCATTGTGATGACTTTGTAGTAAAATAAACCTTGAATTTAACCATTTAAATATCATCATTTTTTTATTTTTCTCCACTGAAATTTTCAATATTCACACTCTCAACAGATAGCCATATATTTACATTTGTAAACATGTAACAGTTTTATGGGACAGCCAGCATGGTGTAGTGGTTTAAACATTGGCCTAGGACTCTGGGAGACTAGGGGTTGAGTCCCCATTCAGCCATGAAAACCCACTGGGTGATCTTGGGAAGTCATACTCAGAGGAAGGCAGTGGCAAACCTGCTCTGAACAAATCTTGCCAAGAAACCCCTGTGATAGGTTTATCTTAGAGTCACCATAAGTCAGAAATTACTTGAAGGCACACAGCAATATATTTTAAAATGACTTGTTAGGTTAAAATTCCTCCTTTAATGTCCTCAAGGAAAGCCTATAACCAAGCAGGCTAAATCAATGTTCATTGAGAAGTTTGGTAGTGGTGTGCTCTGAAGATGGCTGAACACTTTTAAAGCCAAAGCACTACTGTATTTTAAGGTAGATACTGATGTATCTCCATTGCACAATGTAAATATGGACACTTTTTCTATAGAAATTGCTCTAGAAGAACAGAAAAGCAAATGTACATATCACTCAACCTTATACTGTCCCCACAAGACTGCAGCTCCTCGAGTATTCATAAGTCTTCAAGATAGCTTTAAAATAAAATTCTCATCAGATCACACTGGCAGCTGCTATGAAGCTGTGCTAGCTAATTTTATAGAGATATTTTTTCTTCCTGTTTTAAACACTCTTCTGAACAACCTTGTTCACTTGGAGAGTTAAACACCCTGTCCTCCCACATCATGCATTCTCCTTACTTTGCTTTACTAGAGAAAGAGGGAGGGAAGGAGAGAGCAAGAGAGGAAAGATGGCAATGAAAGACCACAATTTAGAGTTTTAATACAAATCATCAAACACAAGGTGACCCCTATTAACAGCCCTGATTTCCACAGTTTTCATATTTCATATCCTGGCTTTTGTTGCAGGCTTCCAATCTTCAGCCTACAGACATTTTTAATTCCCACTCTCAATTCTTTGCCTACCATTCTGCAATCCCTCCTCCATGTGTAGCACAATGCTGTGCCTTGGCTGTTTAGAGAGAATTATATTGTAAGAGTTAACCTTCCATCCTAAAAACATACAAGATGCCATTCAAAAGAGCTTTAGTTCACAATACAATAATTCATAGTTGTTTGTGTTTCAAGTCATAAACCAGTTTCTTGCAAGAATTGTAACAATTTCTCAGTTCTGGCAGTGAAAAAAATACCACTCATTTCTTATAAGTCCATGTTTTTCAAGCTTCTCCTTTTGGGACTTGCAAATTCTTTGAATCAAACCTCAAATACCATAAGATTTTAAAAGAGAGAAGTGGAGTAGAGATAATTAAAAACTTTGTTAAGATGAGCAAACTCTTACAGTACAAACAGAGGGTTAACACAAAAACAACTTAAAGTTGCACAGGGTCCCAAGTGTGCATATTTAATGAAAGAGAAGGGTGTTTGCAAATTTTATGTGCACAACTAAGCTTATGCATGACTGTCTAGTCAGTATGTTGTGAATTCAAGACAATGCTCCTAGAAACCCTGACTTGGAAGTAATGATTCCTGAAGAAGTTACTTCCAAATAAACCTCTCAATGAAAGGGCTGGTTATTCAAATGAGATATCTGCATGGCATGCCAAAGTGCTCACACAGATAGGAGTGATGTCTTTCCCAGTTTGCTCATCCCCTTCTGATGCCATCAGATGATGCTTCTCAGTTGCAGAACAGAGAAGAGACATACAAAAGCAGGCATGGAGATTTCCTGTCAGAGAGATCTCCCCATTCCTACAGCCTACAATTAGATCAAGGGGGAAAAAATGGAAATGCTCACACACCCTCAGCCCACTCCAGAAGCCAGAGTTCTGCTTAATAACGATGTTCTGAAATTTGAGAGGACAAGAGCCAAGCAAGCAAGCAAGCAAGCTATAATGGCCTCTACTCAGAGTTTTGAAAATTACCCTTGAGAAAGAAAAGAATAATAACATCCAAGTCCATCCATACCAGAGCAGTGGCAGGATGATTCATTGGGGCCTAGTGACTATTGTCCAAAACACACTGCAGAAATAATCCAGTTTGAAACCGCTTTAACTGCCCTGGCTCCGTGCTAGGAAATCCTGGGAATCGTAGTTTATTGTGGCACCAGAGCTTTTCTACAGAGAAGGTTAAATGTCTCACAAACTACAGTTCCCAGAATTCCCTAGCATTGAGCGAGGGCAGTTAAAGCGGTCTCAAACTGGATTATTTCTGCAGTGTGTATAACCAATTTGTCTGAGTACACTGTGAGCTGCATTACAGAGTTTCTCTCAAGCTTATTGCAAAGTTAAATAATACGGCTTACCTGATCCGACTTAAAATTTAAATCAGGGAGCATCCTGATATTATCACAAGGATTTTGCTGCCAAATTTGCCTCCCGAATGCAGCCCGGATCCATCCCCACTCCCAGGGGCACTCAATACAGCTCTTTTTGAAGCTGGGAGTTTTCTGGCATGAAAAAATGGCAGCCAGAGTGGCCCTGGGAGCAGGAATGAAAGCAGGATGGACCACGATCAGCTGGGGACCGCAACAACCAGACGGTCCATTCCTAAATAACTTGCCGGAGAACCTTTTGGCCAATCCAGGGGCATGAGTCATAGCACGCCACACTCCTGAAGCGGCCAGAAGCTGCATCTTTTGGATCATCTGCTTTAGGCCTAAGTTAGGCTCCTGAAATTCCCAAAGACAAAAGCACTAGAATCAGAAGGTCTTCTCTTTCCTAGAGAGGCCAGGATGGCTACATCTTTGCTTTATTTTCGATGGCAGATAAAAATGTTTTTATGTCTCCAGGCCTTTGCTTATTGATATGGATGCTGTTTTGTTTTTGTTTAAAAGAGTTTTACTTTTTTAAATTTTAATAATGTAATGTTTTTAATTGAATCGTTTAATTGTTTCTTTAACTTTTATTTTTAATGTTTCATACTGTTTTAACTTAGACTGTTTTAAATTTGTTAGCCACCTTGAGTCCCTGTACTGGGAGGAAGGCAGGATATAAATAAACATAAAAACATAATAATAATAATAATAATAATAATAATACCCCCACCGCCCAGTACCACTTAGATCAGAAAGTGAAATTTTTGCTACTTCAGTTCCATAAATGCTGAATATCAGACCCTTACTCTAACCCAGGGGTCGGCAAGTTCCCCTTACCTGGGGCTGGTCCAGGGATCCCCTGGTCTTCCGCGGGCCAATGGTGTGTGAGGGGAAATGGCGCGTGCGCTTGCTCACACATGCGCAGTACTTCCAGAGTACTGCGCATGTGTGAGCGAGTTGCGGCCGCCATTTTGGAAAACAAAATGGCGGCCATGGCTCGTTTGCACATGCACAGTACTCGGCATATGCGCAAACGAGTCGCGGCCGCCATTTTTGAAAACAAAATGGTGGCCGCGACGCACACGGCAGTGGCACCGCGCTGGCAGGCGGCAGCGGGGGCCAGTCCAAAGGCCTCGGGGGAGGGCAGACACGGCCCACGGGCCGTAGGTTGCTGACCCCTGCTCTAAGCCATCTTTCCTAATTTGCCATGCTCCAGAGCTGTTGGATCTCAAGTCCCATTATCCCCAGATAACATTACCATTGATTGGGGGGAGCTATCCCACAATATATCTGGAGAATACAAGGTCAGGGAAGTCTTTTCAAAACCTTTATAATGTTTTTTCTATGGACCTTATCACACGGGGCCCAAAGCAGTCAGAATCCAAACGAAATCCTGACCTGATACGTATTATTTTTCCGTGTGTCCGCACGACGTCGCTCAGAACCCCGACAGAACCCCGACAGAATGCGGCAAGAACCGAGATCTTTTGTATTTCGGTTTCTTCAGGAAGTACAAGTGTGCGATGGGAATCATTTCGCTTTTACTGTAAGGACCTTATCAGTTTGAAAAGACAATACGTATTGGGAAGCATTTCCCCAATACGTATTGTGGAGCATTTCCCTGCCCCCCGCCTGCGCTCCAAGGAGGACCTGAGGAGGTCCTCTTTGGAGCTCAGACCCTGCGCGGGGCCTGAGCTCTGAGCAGAACATGCTCAGAGAGGCGCCTCTCTGAGGACATCCTCCTTGGAGCTCGGGCCCCACGCAGGGTCCGCGCTCTGAGCAGAACGTCCTCGGAGAGGTGTGTTAAACACACCCCTTCCCAAGCCGGCTGTCCCCCAAACCCCTTCCCCAGCCGGCACAGGGTCCGCGCTCCGAGGAGAACGTCCTCAGAGAGGCGCCTCTCTGAGGACGTCCTCCTTGGAGCTCGGACCCTGCGCGGGGCCTGAGCTCCAAGGAGGACGTCCTCAGAGAGGCGCCTCTCCGAGGACGTTCTGCTCGGAGCTCAGGCCATGCCCAGGGTCCAAGCTCCAAGGAGGACGTCCTCAGAGAGGCGCCTCTCCGAGGACATTCTGCTCGGAGCTCAGGCCCCGCGCAGGGTCCAAGCTCCAAGGAGGACGTCCTCAGAGAGGCGCCTCTCCAAGGACGTTCTGCTCGGAGCTCAGGCCCCGCACAGGGTCCAAGCTCCAAGGAGGACGTCCTCAGAGAGGCGCCTCTCCGAGGATGTTCTGCTCGGAGCTCAGGCCCCGCGCAGGGTCTGAGCTCCGAGGAGGACATCTTCAGAAAGGCGCCTCTCTGAGGACGTTCTCCTCAGAGCGCGGACCTTGCGCTGGCTGGGGAAGGGGTTTGGGGGACAGCCGGCTTGGGAAGGGGTGTGTTTGACAGCCGTGGCAAGTGACAGCCGCAGCTGTACTGAGCATGTGCAGGGCATCATTGCTTGGTTATGTCCGGGATTTTCTCACTTGTGTGCGAACAGCAAATACAGTTCCCGTTAGCGCTTCATCGCGCTTTCCTTAATTGCGTGATGATGCTAGTTGCGTCTGATAGCCATTTACATATTGTGGGGTTTCTTTCGGTTTATTCCTGGATTTATTCTTATTTCGCTTTCTTATCGCTTTGTGGCCCGCGTGTGATAAGGTCCTATGATAGCTTAGCACTTTCATTATTCAGATTCCTAGCAAATTGAACAATGCACAAATGATTGGGGTGGGACACAATGTGCAATTCTTGTTTTCTCTCCCTTGCTACCACCTGCAGATCAAAATCCACCTACTTTAAAAATTCCACTAAGGTGCTATATGCAAGCTACAATAGGCCAAGAAGAGATTCAGCACTGATTACTGATAACACTGACCTTCAAGAACTATTTTTACTAAAATGCTGTGTTCTGTTTTACAATGAATTCTTGCAAGCCTTCAGAAACCTGACAGGAACACCACAAGTACATGACTCATATTATGCTGTATTAAATAATATCTCAACACCTACAGAGATTAGATATGTCTTTATCTCCAAGGGAGTGTGGATGTAGCTACTATCTGGCATTAGGTAAATGATATGGAAAAATCTTAGCCAGCAATTGGATACAGCAAATTTCTATATCCCACCCTGGGTCAGGGCTGCTTCAATCAGTTTGGGCCTATCTTTTTTGATGATTTTAAGCCCTAAAAAACCAGCTCAGAAAAAAATATTTGGAATACCAAGGGACAACTTGTCAGGGTGTCCTGAGAGCACCAAGGGCCACAAAAAAATAGCATTTGAGAACCACATGCAGCCTACCAACTACATTTTCCCCATGCCTGTCTTATACAATATTTCAACCATTTCAGTTTGCTCGTATAAGCAGCCTTTGCTGTCCACTTATAGCAACACCTGGAAGCATTACATCTTAGCATCCACCAGTGCCATTTCTCTAACTTAAATGGTGCACAGACAGCACTGGTTGTGAAGCCATGTTGTTCCTCAAAATGGAATTTGACCATGTGTGGCTATCACAGAATTATGTCAAGTGAATGTTTTCATAAGTCTTCAGTTCTAAATACACTAATGAGGAAGCAAGGCCCACAGAACAAAGTGGGATGTTCTTCTGAGTAAACATGCAAGGGATTTTGCCAAATTCTTTAATTCTGAATGAAGATTTCACTGCCACTCCCTACGCAACCCTGGACAAATCCATTGCTTAGTGGATTTGATTCATGTTTAACAAACATTCACTGCCGGTGGGTTGTCTAAACTTAAACATAAGGAAATATCTCTCCCAAAAGAACAAAATTGCTTCAAAGCCTCACCACCACCACTTATAGAGTATGACTGCCACTCCCTACGCAACCCTGCCACTCCCTACGCAACCCTGGACAAATCCATTGCTTAGTGGATTTGATTCATGTTTAACAAACATTCACTGCCGGTGGGTTGTCTAAACTTAAACATAAGGAAATATCTCTCCCAAAAGAACAAAATTGCTTCAAAGCCTCACCACCACCACTTATAAAGTATGACACTTCCTGTCTCCCCACGATAGGAAGCTGCATGCTTGTACTTTGCCAAGTTCTATTTGAGATTTCTAAAGGAATTCTGAACCTTGCATTTATCCATTTCAGGCTTCACATCCGCTGTTCCACTTTGCTTTGTTGTAAGCATCGTATCATTGCCAGATACTGCAGTGCTCTCAAAACAAACCAAATGTGTTGACATGCAAGAGCAAAAGAGAAAAAAAATGTTTCATCAGTTTTACTTCCAGGAGGTAATTGCTGGAGAAAAAGCCACCCTTCAGGGTTAGCCAGATATGCTGTGCAAAGCTTCGAAAATGTATTATCAACACTCTTCTGGAAGAAACTTTCTCATCCAAAACAATTTTTAACTATTAGAGAATACAGGACATTCACCAACACTGAAAAAAGATGGATGGTACACATAGTAGGCTAGACAAATTGGAACTTTTCTGCCTCTGGGTGAAACTGTAATGGAAACAATCACAAAAAATAGCAAGCAATGCCATCAACCATACTCGCTCTTAGGCAGTCTATTTACACAGAATGTGGTTGTTGTTTTTCAATTACTGCAATAGACTATTGCAACCTAGTGG
The DNA here is from genome assembly GCA_026167975.1 of Phrynosoma blainvillii. Taxonomy (NCBI): domain Eukaryota; kingdom Metazoa; phylum Chordata; class Lepidosauria; order Squamata; family Phrynosomatidae; genus Phrynosoma; species Phrynosoma blainvillii. Next base: position 197,022,210 of record JANUYF010000001.1, on the reverse strand, counting down.
AGTTTTCAAAGGTGCCATAAACAATAATTGGCATTCTGTAATGAACTTATGGATTCATAACCTATAGTTACAAGTCTGCAACTGCTTCATATTCAGTAAGACCAGGGGTAGGCAACCTTTTTGAGCCGGGGGCCGGTCCCCCAAAGTCCTCCCCTCCGCTAGGCTGAGAGGGGGGGGAATGGTGGCGTGCACACACACCCGCTGCCACGCACAACCCCCCCACATGCGCTGCCACCGCTGCGCACGCTGCCGCTACCGCCTCCGCATGCTCCACGACCGCACGGTGGCCAAAATGCACGGCGGTGGTGTCCGCCTGGGTCGGTAAGTACCGGGACCTGGGCTGGAACTGACCCACGGGCCGTAGGTTGCCGGCCCCTGAATAAGACTATATACCATTAATGTAAGACTATGTAAATGATCCTCCCCATCCCAGCCCACCTTAATAACAAATAGCTCCATCTGGTAAAAAAGGTATGTTCAGAAGCTGATTCAGTTACAAGGAGGATGACATTTCTACCTCCCTCAACACTCAGCAGGATGGCCCCTGACACAATTCCTCATGGCAGCCTCATTCACCGGGGGAGGAGACTGGAAACATGATTTTTATGGTGCGCTGATCAGCAGCTAAACAGACGTCCTTTGACTGATGTGGCTGCTGACTGTCAAGGCGGTGGTGGTGAGATCAGACCAGGAGACATTGTTTAATACTGTAGCTGATGGAGAGTATCAGTGCATATCCATAACACCAGTTATACTTGCCTATATTCAACATTTAATATTTTCCAATTGTTTAGGACCAGGACAGTTCAGTGATCTTTGTGTGACACTGTACATTTACAGCGAATATACATGCATATGAATACATAAACATATAAACACACATTCCTTTATTTCATTCCATTTTTTTCCAGGATCCAACACATTGCAAGTCTGTCGATGCAATTAACAGAAAAATTAGGTCATTTTGTTTAGTATAAATGGGAGGATGGTTAGACAACCTTTGTGTATAGCCAACTGCACCTAAAGACCTAAATCAGAATCTATAATCTCTAGGGAGTCCTATCTTAGGGCCTCGGCAGACGACTAATAGAGTCGTCTTCCGGGCAGGGAAGAGGAGGGGCAGCCGCACGAGCGGCGCCCCTTCCTCTTCCTGAGGTCGCCCTCGGAGTCGCCGGCCCTCCGCACGGCCGGCGCTCCGAGGATGACCTCACGCCACGGCGACTGCACGCGCCGCAGCGTTTGAGTCAGGGAAAGTGCGCCCGCCGCTTTTAGGGCGCACTTTCCCTGAAATCTAAAAGGAGCGCCAATTTGGTGCTCCTTTTAGAGTCGCCGACGGTGCGCCGCGGTGCGGCTGCCGCGCTCCAGCGGCGCTCCGTCCCGCGGCGCACGGGAAGCTCCCGTCTGCTTCCCCCCTTAGCCTATACACCTCATAATACAACCCAATTATATTAGCAGTTAAAAGATTTTATCAGCATGAACAGCCTAGCTTTGTGTTGACAGAAAAGCTCAATACACATTAATACGCTGTCAGAACTAGAAGCAACCTGTGAAGACCACCAATAAGCTAAGATCTGAGTTCTAGTTCTCAAATTCATAATTATTCGATTGTTGGAGTTCAGCCCCAACAACTGTGGCTGATAAACCCAGAACTGTATGAGTAAATCAGAGCCAATGGACAAAGCTAATGGTGATTATATATCAAACACAGCCATACTGCTGTGGAAGACCACTGTTGCTCAGACAACATCTCAAGTGAAACAGGAACTCTCCTATAGACTTTCCTGCCTGAACCAGGCCAGGTAGGGTCCCTCCTTCAATGGAGAAGTTCTACCTGCATATCACGTTGCAGGGGTGTGTGTTCTACTCTTCCTGTACATTTTTTCAGGTCATGCAAGGAGTGTTTTTGCTTATTGCATTGTGATGCTGAATAATCTTCTGAGTAAACAGGATACTGAGTAACTTGGATTTAGGCCATGTTTTCCATGTTTCAAGCAAAGATAAGGTATCTGTATTATAGAATCATGAAACACACAGTTAAAAAAAGAAAGAAAGATTAACTGACCACCTCACTGCACTTTGGTTCACATCTTCAAAACTACCATGATTACTCCCTTTAGGATATATACACTGCAATAGCAGTCAGTATAAAGAATGAGTCTCCCTTATTCAGAATTCCAAAATCCCAAATCTTCCAAAATCTAAAATTATCCACATGGGTGGCTGAGATAGTAACACTTTTGCTTTCTGATGTTTCAATGTACACAAACTTTGTTTCATGAACAAAATTATTTTAAAATATTATATAAAATTACCTTCAGGCTATGTATATAAGATATATATGAAAGATACATGAATTTTATGTTTAGACTTGGGTTCCATTTCCAAGATATTTCATTATGCACATATATGCAAATTTGGGTATTGCAAAGTTTTTTTTAAAAAAAAATCCAAAATCCAAAGCACATCTAGTCACTAGCATTTCGGATAAAGGATATTCAACTCCTCATGGATCCTCTTATACAATTCCCATTGGTTAATTAAACAGTATGTCAAATCATTTGAAAACTTAGGAGCTTATCAGGCTTCCGGTGGTAATGGCACTCCGTTAGGACGCGTGTCAGTATCTCTCCTGGTGACCGCCCTACATAGCAGAGGATCGCGGACCTTTGTACGATATTCGGAGGTCCCGCAAGCGCTCCCTTGTAATAGGGAACCCAGAGGGGGCTCGGAGCAAGTTCTGAATCCAGTGCAAGTTTCTTGAGATCGGGATCTGCTATCGATCGCAGATCGTAAGACTCCCTGGACGGACTGAAGAGCAAGACACGTCCCTGCTATGGATGGTCTGAAGGCTACACAGGAGCGCCACCAACTTTTAATTTTAATGTCCGATATTAATTATAGTAACGACAGCAGTGGCAAGTGGATTTCTTAATAACCGGAGGTAATAACATCCTGCCTTTGTTACAGATGTTTGTAAAGTGGATCAAAGTTAGACTGCTTGGAGGCTTAACCTTAATTTCGGCATTTATCTATTATTTATTTCTCAAGCTTCCTATATTTTTTTTAAAGTGATATACTTTGTCATCGATTATACTCTACAAAATTGATTACAGTTGCTGGAAGCAATTCGCTGGAATTCTCGTTATATATCTGTTAAAATGCTAAATAGCCATTGAAGTATAAGTGAAGTACTGTTGAAGTCTGAAATTGACTGAACTGAAACTAAAACTGTGTTCTGGCAGTGACAGCGTCATGGATTTTCACTTTCTCCCCGAAAGGATATTATTCTAGGAAAGACAACGGGACTTGGTATAGAGAACTGAATACCTGGGAATTTATTATTTGATTGAGACTATATTTTCTCAGTTATGTCTGTCTCTTCCTGACAAACACGGCAGTCAAAATTGAAATTGAACTATTGAAATTGAACTATTTAAACTCAGTGCTCTTACTATTTGTAGGAGTATCTGTCTCGTGAACTGCAATACACATCAGATGTTTGGGTGACCTTGTTCGGACTGTCGGCAGAGGAGACTATTGTCATTAATACGGAGATATCTTTATAATATACAGCTGGACTCGGAAAGTGTGAAGGAACCAGGGATCAACACTGATTGAGCCAACTGCTAACGGAAGTTGGAAAATATATTTTATGATACTGCCTGAAATTGCTCCAATCCCCGTTTTCTAAAGCTATACATTTGGAAGTTTCTTAAAGCAGCATAGAAGTCACGTGATTAACTTGATTATTATAATAACGTTATTTGGATATTTCATTACCTTTGTGTTCTATAGGTACTATAGGTACTACAATAACTGAAACGTGTAATTTAAATTACTAAACACTGATTGATTCATATTAACTGCACTTCGGTCATTAGTTAGCTATCAAACAAAAATAGCATATTGACTGATTGTTTGCTGATTGACTGATTGTTGATTGACTATGGATAAGATAACAACAAGAGCACAGGCACAAAAAATAATTCAACAACGCAAGCACAGCAGTTATCAGAATTTTAAAAAGAGGTGAGGCAGGAAATAAGGTCAGACTTGTGGGAATTAAATCAAAAAGTAGATAAACTTCTGACTGAAGTTCAGTTAACAAAAAAAAGGGTTGATGTGCTCGAAATTAGAAGTGATAAGACAGAACTGCAGGTATCGAAATTAGAAAATAAACGAGAAAAGGATTTAGATGAACTTGCAGTGTTAGATAAAAAAATTAGAGAAAGGGCTGTGAAAATCAGAGGTTTGATAGAGGAGAAAGATGAAAATTTATATGATAAAACAGTGCCTAAAATTGCTGAATGTTTAGGTAAAAATCTAGAATCAATACAGAATGATATAGACAAGCTGTATCGAGTTAATTCAGCTGCTGCTAAACAAAGGGGTTTCCCTAGAGACGTGATTGTTCAGTTTGTACATAGGCAAACTAGAGATCACTTACTGGTGCAACACAACAAAACTCCTATGACTATTGAGGGGCAGGAGCTTAAAATTCTGAAAGATATACCTGCTTGATTACGGAGAAAGAGGCGTAATTATGCTAACTTGACTTCCTTTTTGAGAAAAGAAAAATACAATATCGTTGGGAGACGCCAGAAGGGATAACTTTTTGGTGGAATAGGAGAAGAATAAAAATTGTAACGCCAGAGCAAGGCAACTTATTTCTGCTAGAATGTATGGGTAGAAGGAAGAAGGAGACAAAGAAGAAAGGTGAAGACAGCCAAAAAAGAGAAGATGAGGAAGAACAAGATAATAATGCTTTAGGTGCTTGTTCTTTACAATCGTCAGGAAACGTAAGAGAAAATGTATCTGAAGAGTTAGATGAGGTAGATGAGGTACCTGATGAAGAATCAGAAGATGAACTTAAAGATGGGGACAAGTGTAGTCCTAAACTGATTTCAAGTCAGATTGGGACAGGAAGAATATTTTGATAATTAACTTACTTTCAGTTTTATTCGGGGATAGTGATTTTGAAAGTCTTTACTATTTAAAGGATACAATATGGGTCACAGCAAGCAATTGAAGTTCCTTACATGGAATATTCAAGGAATGAACACTCCCCAAAAACGCAAAAAAATATTTCACTATCTACTAAAATTAAAATTAGATGTGTGTTGTCTACTTACTGGTGCAACAAAGTAGAATTAAAAAAAAAAGATATTAAATATCTCAGATGTCCCAAACTTGGAATTGAATATGTAGTGGCTTCACCATTTAAGAAAAGAGGGGTGGTTTTCTATGTGAATTCGAAGTATGAATCAAGGCTAATTTTGGACGATATAGAAGGTTATTTTTTGTTAGTTGAAGTCATAGTAGATGGGGGAAAATATCTTCTAATAGGTATCTATGGTCCCTTGGAAAACAAAAGTAAGTTCTACAAAAGATTGAGAATGCGTCTGGTAGAATTGGAATATGAAAATATAATAATGTGTGGAGATTTGAATGGAGTAGTAGATCCCAAATTAGATCGCAGATCACTTAAGCCTATTCAGAAAACACAGGGCACACTGCCAAGTGAATTCTTTTCCTTAACAGACATTTTAAACTTAGCTGATGCCCATAGGGTTAAAAATGGAGATGAAACAGATTTTACTTTCTATTCTAATCGGCATAAATCTCTATCTAGATTGGACATGATTTGGCTATCCGAGCATCTAAATTCTAAAATTATGAAATTCAAAACATTACCCAAAATATGGTCGGACCACAACCCAGTTATAATGGAACTTACATATGGTCCATCAGTATTTAACTGGAAATTAAACTCGAATATATTGAAAGATACTCAAGTATATGAATATGTGAAGAAACATATAACATATTATTTTAAAGAGAACTTAAATGGTGTAGTCCCTATACATACAATATGGGATGCCCATAAGGCAGTAATTAGAGGCATTATTATTCAAAGGACTAGTGAAATAAAGAAAAAGAGAAAGCAAAAGGAAGATTTATTAAATAAAGAATTGAAAAAATTGGAAACTATATTAAAACAGAAACCAGATTCTTCTGAAATTACTAATAAGATTAAATATGTTCAAAAACAAATTTCAATTTTAACATTGGAACAAATTGGAAAAAAAATCAAATATATGAGACAAAGATATTACGAAGGTGGTAATAAGCCGGGTAAACTCTTAGCTTATACGGTTAGAAAGGAAAGAGCAAAACGGACAATAGATCAAATTAAAAAAGGAACAGAATTTTTTACATCTCAGAACAAAATTAAAAAAAAAATCTTTGCAGAGCATTTCCATGGCATATTTAAGGAAACCCCAGTATGTCCTTCTAAAATTAAAGAATATTTGCAAAAAATTAATATCCCAAAGTTGACACAACAGCAAAGGACAACCCTTAATGAACCAATTAAATATGAAGAATTGGAAGAGGTAGTTAGAAAATCCAAAAATTTTAAATCTCCGGGTCCTGATGGATTTGCAAATGAATATTATAAAACTTTTGCATCTCAACTCTTGCCACCTCTCCTACAAACCATAAGTAATATCTTTCTTAATGGGATACCTTCAACATGGAATTCCGCAAATATTGTATTGATTTTAAAACAAGATAAAGACAAATTAGATCCAAATAACTACCATCCTATTTCCTTATTAAATTCTGATTATATTTTTTTTTGCGAATATATTAGTTAATAGACTTACAAAAATACTTAGCGATTGGATTTGTTCTAATCAAAATGGCTTTCTCCCCTCTAGGAAGACTAAAGAAAATTTTAGGATTATATTAAATTTAATTGACATGCAACAAAAAAATCTTCATAAGAAATTGGCATTTATCTTCCTGGATCTGGAGAAAGCTTTAGATAACATCAATTGGAATTTCATGTTTGAGGTTCTCAAAAAAATAAAAGTGGGTGATCAATTTTATGAATGGATAACTGAAATATATTCAAAACAGGAAGCCCAAATATTAATAAACGGGGAATTGACTCCTAACTTTAATATTAATAAAGGTGTCCATCAGGGTTGTCCTCTCACTCCACTATTGTTCATCCTTACATTGGAAATTTTATTAATTCAGATCAGGAATGATGAAACAATTAAGGGTGTGAAAATTCAAAACCAAAACTATAAGCTGAGAGCTTATGCGGACGACGTTGTGTTGTCAATATCTAATTTGAATGATTGTATTGGACAATTAATGAAGGTGCTTCAAGAATATGGAAGCATGTGAGGATATCGTGTTAATAAAAACAAAACAGTGATGCATTTGTTAAATATTCCGGAAAATGAAGCCTGCAGAATTGTTGATATATCTGGTTATAAAGTAGAAAATAAGTTTAAATACTTGGGAATTTGGCTTACCGCTAAAAACGTTGATTTATATAAGAATAATTATCTTAAAACATGGACAGAGATCAAAAATGACTTTAGAATATGGAACAAATTGAAGTTATCTTGGTCAGGTCGAATAGCTTTGATAAAGATGAATGTTTTATCTAAAATGATGTATCTTTTTCAAAATATTCCAATTATTGATGGCGAGGCTCCATTTAAAATTTGGACTAGGGATATCTCAAAATTCATTTGGGAAAACAAAAAGCTGAGAACTAAATTGTTAAATTTACAGGATTCACAAGATAGAGGAGGATTAGCCCTTCTGAATTTACAATGGTATTATGAGGCTTCCGTTTTAAATTGGCTCCACGATTGGTTTCTATTAAAAGATAAAAGACTTTTAATTTTAGAAGGAGTAGACCTACAATTCGGAATTATGCTTATCTATTTTATATAAAGTTGATAAAAACTTTAAAAATCATCATATAAGGAAAGCATGTTTAAGAGTTTGGTTAAAATATAAACAAAAATGGTGCATTAAGACGCCCTACTGGGCATCTCCAGCGGAAGCAGTATTAATGAAGAATTTATATAATGAAGAATCCTGGCTTCGCTATAAGGATTTGATTAAAATCGAAGGTCCTAACATTACTTTTAAATCTCAAGAAGAATTAGTAAATGCAGGTCATGATATTAATTGGTTTTCCCATAGACAATTATTAGAAAGATTTAAATTAGATTGTCAGTTAAAACAGCTTGGTCCTGCTAATAAAAATTTTGAAAAAAAATTGTAAATGGAGACACAAATAAATTGATTTCAGAATATTATAACTTGATTAGAAACTGGGAACAAGAGGAGAATATAATTAAAAATTATATGTTCAGATGGGCTCAAGATATAAATCAAAATATTAACTTGGAAGATTGGGTAAAAATTTGGAAGAAGGTAATAAAATATACTGTCAGCATGGACTTGAGGGAGAACTTATATAAATCAATGTTCAGGTGGTACTTGACTCCATCCAAGTTATCAAAAATGTATAAGGGTTATAATTCATCATGTTGGAAATGTGGAGAAGAAAGGGGTACTTATTTTCACATGTGGTGGAAGTGCAGCAAAGCACAGAGATATTGGGAAAAAATTAACGAAGAATCTCAAAAATTTTTGGAGACACGACTACCATTCGACCCAAAATTCTATCTTTTAAATATTTCAAACATAAATATAAAGGGGAGTAATTGGAAATTGCTATTTTTCTTAATAACCACAGCGAGAATACTCTATGCAAAGTACTGGAGAAAGAGAGAAACTCCTTCGGTGGAGGATTGGAAATTGAAACTTTATGAAATTTATGAGATGGAAAAACTGACATATTTATCTAGGGACAGGTCTCTTGTAGAATTTCATAAGATTTGGGCTCTTTGGTATCGATATCTGAAAAGGAATGATATTAATAATGAATTAAGTCATGTAGCATTTTTGGAATAATATATTTATTTCAGGACAAGATAACAATACATCTTGATATAAAATATATAATTAAGAAGCTATTTAGATACAAAGCTTATAGATATGCATGTAGATACATTGTTTAAAGATATATATTATAAATTTTTAAGCAATATATATATATATATATTAGTTAATGTCGGGTGTTATTGTTTAAATGATCTACTTTATTTACACAGAACTTAACGTCAGCGATGTTAGAATAGAATTAAATACGGGAAACAGGTTATTTGAAATGTACTTTCTTGATCCTCTTGCCATTTGCTAGGGAGTTAATGTTAAGTGTTAATTGTTAGTTTTAGTTTGTGATTTTATGTATATGTGTGTGTATATATATATATATATATATATTCTTTTCTTTTTCTTTTTTTCTTTTCTTTTCTTTTTGTTGTTTCTATTATTGTCTTGTCATGTCACAATGTTTGTACGTTGTCTTTTTTTCCTTTTTATATATTAATAAAGTTTAAAAAAAATTTAAAAAAACTTAAGAACTTATTGCTTGGGGTTTTAAATCGAATCAAGCCTCTTGGGCTGCAGCCAGAGGCAGGATGGAGGAAAGGGTTATCACATGCTAAATCACAGCTGAATAACCGGCCTCCATCAGTCCGGATCCCAGCCAGGCTCAGCCAGCGCTTTTTTAGAAACTGATTTCTAAAAAGCACTGGCTGAGACCAGCTTGGACCCGGGCTTATGGCAGCTGGCTACTCCTGTTTTAGTGGCAGGCATCAGATTCTAAAAGGTGCACCCCTTGTGTAACTTGTGGCAGGAAACAATAAGGCAAAATCCAAGGATTTTTATATTCCACACTGTGTTTCAATTTTCTTTAGTTAAATTAATCTTTGACATTTCAATTACAGTGTGTCCTCCATACCAGCAGAGATTCAGTTCTGGACCTCCCTGTAGATGCTAAAAAACATGGATAATTGCATCCCATATTATTTAATGGTAGCAATGTGAGCATGCACACTTCAGCATTTGTGCATTCACATCACTAGCACTGAATAATATGGGCTGTGACAATCCACAGGCAGTTAAATTCACAGATTGGAAGCCCACCAATAGGCAATGCTTACTGTACTATTTTGCAACAACAGATTAACCAATTTAAGTGAGACCCCTTTCAAGTTATTAACTGCCATAAAAATCAAGCAACACTAATGAGGACCAGTTGTTTGTTGATTAATGTAAAGATCACTGATTATAGCAATTTCCAGTCTTTAATTTTTTAAATTTAGGGCCGTGCTTCCTGAACGGCAAACAGACAGTTTCTGCTTCTCTGACCCTGCAGAGATGAGGGCACTGACTTTTCATCTTGATTCCAAACATATTCTGTGAACATAGTATTCTCTGTCCACATGCAGAAGAATAACATTTTATATTAAACAGGCATACTGCTTACTACACATTCAAATACAAGCACATCACAGATACTTTGTTTCCTTTAGTGTTTTCAGTCATTGTACAGCATATATATTTCTGAGGAACTTAAAACAAAAGGGAGTCAATAAACTTAGATTAAACACAAGAACAGCAAGAATGTTACCAAAGATTTACAACATTTCAATAGACATGAAGTCAGTGGAGGAAAGGAAAAATAAATACAACATCAAAAAGACTTACAAGATCAGTTGCCAAATATCCTGTCAGACTCATGTTATAGGAGGCAAAACAATCAATATGGCAATGAAATAGAACTACTCTAAAATTTTGTGCAGCTATGAAACAGTATACTAACACCTCCAAAGAAAAGCTGGAAATGTGGAAAGGATAGTACAATCTCTCTCTCTCTCTCTCTCTTCACTGACTCACTCACACACACACAACTTGCTATACTAAAAATATTAGCCTAAATCAGGGGTTGGCAACCTATGGCTTGCGGGCCAGGTCCGGCCCTCTGAGGCCTTTGGACCGGCCCCCGCTGCCCCCCGCTGCCTCTGCGCACGCCGCTGCCATGCTGCCATTTTCCAAAATGGCAGCCATGACTCATTTGTGCATGCGCAGTACTCCGGAAGTACTGCGCATGCGCGAGCAAGCGCACACGCACATGCGCAGTACTTCCGGTGTACTGTGCATGCGGCACATGTGAGCGTGCGCGCCACCATTTTCTCCCTCACCATCGGCCCACAGAAGACCAGGGGATCCCCGGACCAGCCCCAGGTAAGGGGAACTTGCCGACCCCTGGCCTAAATCAATTGTTAATCCCAACTGAAGTAGAGCCACTGAATCAATAGAATCTGCATAAGAGCTGATTATCAAGTTCTCATTCATTCACTACACTTGTTGGCATGAACATTTTGATTTACACTACAGGTAAGATACTGGCAACACACACAGAGAGACACATACACAGAAAGAGAGGGGGAGGGAGGAAGAAGAGGAAGAATAATTATAAATTGCAGTATTTCAATAAATCCAGTAGAGTTCCTGTTAAGAGATGTCAATAGTACTATGTGAAATGCTCACAGAACACTTGGAGGGGCTATTATAACTGCATCAGGGTTGACACACACAAAAGCTAGAGGAATAATGGAGGGGAAACAGTAAAAGGTTTGACGAAGTAGGGTGTAAGATATACTGATGATTAACATCCTCATTCACATTAATCATAAATACTGGGCTGGATCTGATTAGGTATACTGAAGTACATTCATTAAAATCCATGGGTTTATTCTAAGCATGCTTAATTATGGTTCCAGCTAATTCTCTCTCTCTCTCTTTCTCTCTCACACACACACACACACATTATCCTGGGAAGAATGTCATTATTTATACAAGGCTGGAAGTAAATAAAGCTACAAGACATGTAATATATGAACAGGTAATGCTGCCACTGGCCCATCTAATCCATTACTGCATACTCAGTGGAAGTGGCTTCCCATGATTTCAAGCAGAAGTTATTCTCCTCATGGTTTACTACAGTTGACTCAGATTGGGATAGATTAAAGAACTACAGATCATGTAGCCTGCTCTCCACCCCTCTTCATTTTTCAAGCATAATGCATGACAATGTCCAACTGACAGTGTTGAAAAAAGATTCAACTCTCATTCCAGTATAATTTTGTACATAGAGTGAAGGCCCCGTGGAGGCGTTCCAAAATGGGGCCCGCCGCCATGAGCATGCGTGCACAAGAGTGGGTGCCTTTTTGGATGCAAAAATGGCGGCCGCGCTCAAGCGCACATGCACCCACAAGCGCAGGCCCCATTTTGGAAGGCCCTATGGCAGCTACGCCATGCACCTTCCCTGGGCCTTGGGAAACCCCCCCCCCGCGCATGTGCCATGCAAATTCACCTGGTGCATGCATAGGGGGGGCATTCCCAAGGCCCAGGGAAGCCCCCCCCCGCCCGTGTGCCATGCGAATTCGCCCGACACATACATGGGGAGGGCATTCCCAAGGCCCAGGGAAGGCCCCCTTCCCATGCCCTGGGCGAATTCGCATGGTGCACGTGTGGGGGGGGCGTTCCCAAGGCCCAGGGAATGCCCCCCCACCCATGCACCGGGCGAATTCGCACGGCACACATGCAGGGGGCATTCCAAAATGGCACTCCCCACGCGTGCATGCATGTGCATGACGGTGGGTATTGTGCGCGCATGGGGGCAAGTGTGTGCACGCACAAGCGTGCATGCACCCACCCGGCCCCCATGCCATTTCCCCCCCTGCCCCCCCCCCCCAGAAACAATGTTGCCAACCCCTGAAGTAGGGTTTGAACATTAATTTATGAGGTAAAAATAAAATAGATAATTTTGTAACACAACTGGAATGGGCCCAGACCTAGAGCCTGATGCTAATAAGCCCTGGTGGTGCAGTGGTTAAATGCCAATACTGCAACAAATCACAACCACAAGGTTGTTGAGTTCAATCCCAGGCACTGCTCAGCCTTTTGTATCCTTCCATAGGTCACTAAAATGAGTACCCAGCTTGTTGGGGGCAATTAGCGTACACATTGTAAACCGCTTAGGGAGTGTTAGTTCACTGATAAGTAGTATAGAAATGCACTCGCTATTGTTATTGCTAATGATCACAACATCTAAGATGAGCAGTAGGCCAGCATTCCTCTCAACTGTGTTCCACATGGACATTTTAGTCAGGTTAGAGTGCCAAAGCTAATCATTTAGAGCCAAAATTATTTCAAAGATGCAACTAGTAAATCTAACTAGCCATGCGTTTTTTTCCTTCTCTTCTCTTCTTTACCATTCAGTTTCCTTTCCTTTCCTCTGCTTTCTAAAGAAAGCATGGCAGACCACGTCTTGACCATGATAACAGCATGGAATTAAGGGGGAGGGGCATGGGACGTTTTCACACTTGGGGTCTCAAAGCCGTCTGGAGCCATTCCAGAATGGATCCTGCAGCTTCAGACCTGTGAAAGCAGCATTATTCCAGAATGGCTCAGGCAGCGGCAACTTAATTCCTTTTTGAAAAAGGAATTACAAAGACCGGGGATGATGCCGCCCAGCGCCGGGGATGGCGCTGGATGGGGCGGGGTGGGGCGGGGCTTGCTGCGACGTAAGTGTGAACACTCGGAGCAAGGACCCGGACTGACGCCGGCTAGCGTCGGGGATGGCACTGGATGGGGCGGGGCTTGCTGCGACGTCGTGTGAAAACTTTGCAAAGGAGCCGGACTGGGGCCGGACGGAGGTAGGATAGCGTCTGCCTTAAGCCCCGTGTGAAAACGCCCATGGACAAGCCTAGGCTTGTTGTAGTAGCTCTCTGTCCTCTGCTGAGGTCCTAATTCAAAGCGGACCCTGAATGACAATGCCAAAAATAATCTAAAGAGATGGTTTACCTTTGGACAATGAAAATTACAGTCATGGACAAGAGTGATCTAGATAAAGGCCACAACAGCAATGAGAGTGGCAGCAAGTCCCCTTACTCCTGTTGTTATGAAGAGCAATGAAACTTGAACTCTCCCAAGAAGCCAAAATAATAAACTGAAGTTATCATTCTGTGGACAGACAGCATGACTCCTTATAATAGACAACAATCTTTGGTAAAGTGGAAGGAAGTAGGAAAAAAAGGAAGACCATATTACAGGTGGATAGACCCAGTTGAGGAAGCTGGACTTGAAGGTTTCTCATTCATTCATTGGACTAAAAATAATGAAGCTGAGATTGATAAATCGATAGATGTCTTTAAAAGTAACAGATAGTTTGGCCCTCAAACTACATGGGGGAGGGGGACAGTAAATGAAACAGTGCTGGAAAAATCTTCCCCACAATGTATGTATATTTATTTGAAGGTCAGAACACAAACTACACACACTGCACAATCAGGATCACATGAAGACCAGCAAGCAGGTATAAGCTCCGATTCAGCATTCATGAAGGAACCCGTATAGATCAGGGTCCTAAACATGGGTCTCTGAAGGAGGATGGACAGATTTGATATTGCAAGAAAAAAATGGTTTAAAAATGGCTAGATTATGCTCAACATTTTGTGCTTCTTCCTCCCCTGCATTATCACAACTACAGCAGCCAACAGATGCCTGTGAAGCTCCTTCAGCGTTCTGTGCAGTATGTGCTCCCGAGTGGGATTTTGGAAAAGGCAGAATTTTCCAAAAAAAAAAAAAGCACTGCCTTGATGAAATCTGAATCCACCTCTCCCTAGAAACATCACATTTAACTGAAAAATAATCATCTGGAAAACCAAATAAAAACAAATGCTTTTTGATGTGAGGCATCTTCCTCCTATAAATTCCTTTGTTTCTCTTGGGTCCCTGTGTTTACATGGTTTATGGGAGCTGCATCAAGATGAATGGAAGTGTTGGAGGAGCTGACAAGTTGAGAGCTACTAAGTGCAGGAGAGCTGTGCTTTGTAGTATATGCATCAAAGGCATAGTTTAAGTCTTTAACTCCTTAAGTCTTCTTATCTAAATACAGTGTTAATTTTAAATTCAGACTTAACTTTTAAATTACCTTCCTAATTTCAGCTTTTGAGTTTAGAAAGTGATGGAACTAACATGCACAAATAACTTTCCAGACATTTACCTCTCTGCAGGAGCTCAGGACAAGACACATGTGTTTTGATGTGAAATGCAAGTATTTCCACTGTGTGAATCTCTACCACACTGTTTTAGCTAACTGGCCTAAGCCATAAAAAACAGAACACATCAGCTCACTGTGGGGAAGTACCAGACCCAGTACTGGTGTCTTCTTTATGCAGAATGAGAATTTAGGAGAGAACCAATAGCTGAAACAGTCCATAGGCCCTGCTACTAAGCTCCAGACATTTGTCAGAACATGTGCAGAGGGCCTACATTTGCACACTCAAATGTATATAGGCAAGATGGAAAGGTACTCCTGGGAAAAGAAAAGAAGAAGGCATGAATCATGACCTTTGTTCTGCTCCGGCAGTTCTGCTCTTATGTTATTATAGCAGTTCTTGCTAAAACTGGTAGCTTAATTTCAGGTTGTCACACTCCCTTATTCCTTAGCAGCAACAGCTTCACCGCCCATTTCTTTTCCCAGCATCAGTGCATGTCACAATCTTCCCACTGTATGTACAATAGTAGTCTCCACTACAGATATTTCCTCTGACTACCCAAACAAGAAACTCACAACATTCCTAAATTATCCAGGGGAGAAGTAAGTGTAGTATGCAAGTGTGCATACATACATCATTGACACTGGTGATCAAAGACGAGCAATTGCCCCCCCCCCCCCCCATGTGCCAGGGGAAATAGTTGTGCCCCTGTTATCTTTTTTACCTAGAAACTCATCACAGACCAGCAGACAATGGCTTACAGACCAGCACCAGCCCACAAACTTCAGACCCCCACTCTGAGTTTAGACAGTAAGAGATAAGACATTAAGGAAGTCTTAGTTCAAACTACAGAGAAGTGCAAAACTAGAGTAGCCAGGAACAGCCAAGGCACTGAAGGGTAACTGCAGCTCCTTAACTCTCAAAAGTACTGTGCTTGAGAAGCTTCATCTCATCATCAAAAACTACCTAGTATCCTCAACCCAGAACTAAACTTTCAAAATGTTCATGAAATCTGTGGCAACTTATCAAGTGAAACAGCTCCCTAGACAAACAGCATGCCCAAGAAAAATGTCATTGTTGCACCTGCAAACAAATCTATGCCATTGCTACACCTGCAAAAAAAAAAAAAAAAAAAAAAAAAAAAAAAAAAAGCCTCTTCACTTCTTTACTCACAAGTAAGATCCACTGAGTTCAAATCAAAGGTAACACCTTTTGCAGTTTTCCCTCCCTAAACATAATGAGAGGTTTTGGCATCTTCTTGTGCAACATTGGAAAGCCACCTCCACCTGGAGAAAAAAGGGCACCCGTGCAGGGGAAGAAATGAATGGTGATATCATAGCTGAGTTCAGAACTAGCCCAAATTATTTTGACACCATACATATATTAAATTGTAGTTGCCTCCCTTGTATCTTATTTTATGTTGAGCAACACAAGAGTAGACAACTAAATGATCAAGAACTGATGGATATACTATTCCCACATTCTTACCTTTTATTGTCCAAGCACATTTTTTTAATCCTAGAATGTTAGCACAAGCAACTGCAAATTACTTTAAAACTGTTTAAGATATTTCTATATCACCCAGCCTACAAGGGCTCCTGAGATGATGACCAAATCAATCAAAGCAACTAAAACAGTACAAATATAAAACAATTTAAAAACCATATTAAAACACATTTTAAAATATTTTTGAAAGTCTAAAAGGAATCCTAAAATACAATGTTTTTAAAACAGTTAAAACAGAGCAGTTTCAAACACTGAAAGCCACCCAGAACAGCAGTTTTAGCTGCTCACTGGAAGCCTAAAAGAGATGGAGCCTGCTTTGGGTAGGGAGTTCCACAAGCATTGTTTCCTACACAGAAATCTCTGCTATGTGTACACACCAATGTAACTTCGTAAAGTGTTGGGACGGACATACAACAGGACCTCCTCTCTCTCAATTTGGACAGGCTTGTGTGTGATAATAATGTCATTGGGCTTGGTGACATGCAGTGCAGGGGGGGACTGCCGAGGCGGGGGTGGTGGTGGGCTGCTTTGACCTCCCCTCCCACTGCCTTGCTTACTTGCCACCCTTGCCTTGGCTCCCTCCCTAAACAGGCAACAAAGCCACAAGCAGCATCCCCGCCTCTCCATCACCTTGCCATCTCAACTCACTCTGTGGGGAGGGAGCAGGGCCAGTAACAAAGCCACAAAGAGTGCACTCACCCCTCTGCTGCGGGAGGTGGAGGGCCTTACCTGCTTGGTAAGCTGAGGAAAACAACTTGCCCTCTCGACCCTTGCCCATCATGGCTGGCCGTCCGGGGGGGGGGGGTGCATTGATGAGATTCCTCACGGATATCATCAATGCATCCTTCAGGGAAGGACATGTTCCATCTTGTTTAAAGGAAGCGGCTGTTAGGCCGCTTCTGAAAAAACCTTCCCTGGACCCCCTGGATATGAGTAACTACAGGCCTGTTTCTCTGTTGCCATTTTGAGCAAGGTAATTGAGAGGGCGGTTGTCCTTCAGCTCCAAGCTGTCTTGGATGAAACCGATTATCTAGACCCATTTCAAACCAGCTTCAGGACAGGCTTTGGGGTTGAGACTGCCATGGTTGCCTTGACTGACGATCTGCGTCTGAGCATCGACAGGGGTAGTGTGACCCTGTTGGTGCTCCTAGACCTCTCAGCGGCTTTTGATACGATAGACCACGGCATCTTCTTGGACCGCTTGAGGGGGTTAGGTATTGGGGGCACTGCACTCCAGTGGTTCCAGTCCTTCCTCTCGGAAAGGTCCCAGAGGGTGCTGCTCGGGGACAGTAGCTCCAGTAAGAGGGAGCTCACTTGTGGGATCCCTCAGGGGGCTATTTTGTCCCCGATGTTATTTAACATCTATATGAAGCCGCTGGGTGAGATTATACGGAGTTATGGTGCTGGGTGTTATCAGTATGCTGATGACACCCAAATCTATTTCTCCATGTCTCGTTCATCGGCCTCAAATTCCGATGGCGTCTCCTTTCTCAATGAATGTCTTCAGGCGGTAATGGGCTGGATGAGGAAAAACAGATTGAAACTGAATCCGGACATGGCAGAGGTGCTCACGGTAGCGGCCCCGAAACCAAGAATTGGGTTGCAACCTCCAGTCCTGGACGGGGTCACACTCTGGGGGTGCTCCTTGACTTGTCGCTCCTGATGACAAATCAGGTAAATGCGACGGTCAGGAACGCCTGTTATCAGCTTCGGCTGATACGCCAGCTGCGCCCTTTTCTGGAAGTAAGGGATCTTGAGACTGTTGTGCACACACTGGTAACCTCACGCCTGGAGTACTGTAATGCACTCTACATGGGGCTACCCTTGTGCTTGGTTCGGAAGCTACAATTGGTCCAAAACATGGCAGCCAAGCTTGTATCCGGAACATCTAGGAGGGACCATATCATCCCGGTTTTGAGGTCCCTCCACTGGCTGACTATTGGCTTCCAGGCCCAATACAAGGTGTTGGTTATCACCTTTAAAGCCCTAAATGGCTTGGGTCCAAGCTATCTCAGAGACCGCCTCCTCCCATACAATCCTCCCTGTGCCCTCCGGTCCTCTGCGAGGAACTTGCTGGAGCCTCAAAAATCAAGGCTCTCAGCTACCTCCCAGAGGGCTTTTTCTGTTGTTGCCCCCAGGCTCTGGAATGGCCTGCCGGACGAAATCCGTCAATTAACATCTTTAGACAGCTTTAAAAGGGCTGTCAAGACGGATCTCTTCTGGCAGGCATTCCCAGACTAAATATCCCGGCCTCGGTCCTCCTCCCCTTTAGCAGATCCTCCATAACTCTTCCCTTGTAGGAAGCTGCAGGGGTTTTATTGTTGTTTTATTATTGTATATTTTCAATTTGTTGGAATTGTTTTTAATTAAATCTGGTTTAATAGTTTTTTAAGGGGGGGGAAATATGTTGGTTTTAGGCTGTATTATTTTAATAAAAGGTGAAAGATTTATATGATCTGAAGAGAAACCAGAGTACTTAGGCTGTATTATTTTAATGTTGTGAACCGCCCGGATTGGGTCACCAATGGGCGGTATATAAATAAAATTTATTATTATTATTATTACCAAGTGTCACCCCTCCTCTGGGTGTCACCTGGTGCTGCCTGCACCCCCTGCACCTTCCTAGTGACACCACTGGTATGCGAGAAGGTGGTCTTTCAATATCCTGGTCCCAAGCTGTTTAAGGTTTTGTGAGTCAAATAAGCTTATCTCACAGCAGTTAAGGAATGGGAACAGGAACGGGAAGGAATGGAACGGAATGGCCACCAATGCCACCGGGAGTCCCCAAGGCATTTCCCAGCCGTTCCTGGCAACCAATTTTTGAAGGACAATTTTGCACCATCCTTCCAAAATTGGCTGCCAGGAATGGCTGGGGAATGCCTTGGGGACTCCCAGCGGCATTGGTGGCGTTCTCCTGTCCAGTAAAATGTGTTGTTGCCCTGTTCCGTTCCGTTTCTTTCCGTTCCTATTCTTGCAAGTGCCGTGCAATAAGCTTACATATCAGCACCTTGAATTAAGCTCTGAAGCAAATGGGAAGCCAATGAAGTTTGTGTAAGGCTGATGTTACGTAGTTTCTAAAAAGCACACCATACACTAATCTGACTGCTATATTTTGCATTAGCTGCAACTTCCAAACACTTTTCAAGGACAGCCCCATGTAGAGCACATTACAGTAATCTAATCTAGCAATGCATTCTTTTATAAGTGAAATATTGCTAATGGGTTGTTCTTTAAGAACTGGAAAAATGGCCTTAAATGATCTTTTAAATAAACATTTGAGAAGCAAAGTGTAAACACCACCAATTATACCAGTAACTATAACTATAACATGTTCAAGTTACCAGAGAACAGACCAAAGACAAAGGTTGCTGCCAAACTGCAGAATTAGTGCAGTTTGACATTTCTTTAACTGTCAAGTCTCCATTCTATCGAATTCTGGGATTTGTAATTTGTTGTGGTACCAGAACTCTCTGACAGCAATGGCTCAATATCTCGCAAAACTACAAATCCCAAAATTCCATTAACATTGAACTATGGCAGTTAAAGCAGTGTCAAACTGCATTGATTCTGCAGTGTAGGTGCAACCTAAGCCATTCCCCCCAAAAGTAACACATTACAGTTAAAATTGAAACCACTAACATGTTACTTCCAAGTTCTGGTGCTATTGCCTCTTTCCTCCACCATTCCACATTTACAACCAGGTTTATGCCCTGGGCAGCTGAAGGATATAAGGAGACTCCAGGATCATATTCCATGGAGTGCAGGATAGTCTGAAGCTGGCTCATGGCAAGCCTTCTAAAAATGTACTAAATTGTTCTACCCAATCCACTAACATAAGTGAAAATACCTGGCTTGCCACATATTTTGCTAACTAGAGTACCTGCCAGCCCTTACTTTTGGCCATAATGGGTAAGGATATTAGGGGTTGTAGGCCAAAGCATCAGAAGGGAGAAAGGCTTGCCAATTCTTACATAATGGAAATGTGTTCCTGGAGTGTTGGTATCTGCCTCGGTTTGTCTTTCAAATCATAGGAGTTGATAAAGGAACCTAAGGCATTCCTTCTACACAAGATTATTTTTTTATTTTTATTTTTTGTTAATTTATGTTTTTATCAAATTGCCAAGTTAGCATACCTGGCGTCCCCTCCAGACATCATTAAATTCTCACAAAACCCTCATAAGGTAGACTAGACCAGGGGTAGGCAACCTTTTTGAGCCAGGAGCCGGGTTGCTGTCCCTCAGACAATTGGGGGGCCAAAGCACCAAAAATAAATAAATAAATAAATTAAAAAAAATATGCATGCACACTCTCTCAGCCCCAGAAGAGCCATGGCAAAACCACTGTGGAGATTTTGCCAAGAAAACCCCAAGAACAAGTAATAACAACAATAATCAATATCATCATGGCGGGCGGCAACGGCGGCAGGACCAGCCTAGGGCCAGTCCAAAGGCCTCAGGGGGCTGCATCCGGCCCCCGAGCCTTAGGTTGCCTACCCCTGGACTAGACAGACAAAGAATGAATAGCCTAATGTTGCTGTTCTTGTATGCCTTCAAGTTCTTTCTGATTTATGGTGACCCAAAGATGACCCTATCATGAGGTTTTCTTGGCAAGATTTGTTCAGAGGAGGCTTGCCATTGCCTTCTCCTGAGGCTTAGAGCATATGACTTGCCCAAGGTCATCCAGTGGTTTTTTTGGCCAAGCTAATAATTGAACCTTGGTCTCCAGAGTTGTAGTCCCACACGATGCCACACTGGCTCAGCCTAACATTAACCAATGAGTTTTGTAACATGGCAAGGATTTAAACCAGTTTCATCAGAATAACTCAAAATGTGTGAGCATTATACCACTCTGGCTACCTGAAATTGAAAAATGGACAAAGCAGGAGAGAGGTAAATATCTCTGTACCTTTCCTTTCCATCATTTATGGCCTGCCAAGGTTGCTAAGTATTTAAAACAAGCAAAAACAAAATCTCTGTGTGTGGAGCAGGAATCATGGGATGCCTAACTTGTTGTTTAAGCCACAACTGGCTAACTTGCCTGACCAGAGAAATGGAGGAGGGGTGTTTGTCATGTGTTAAGCCCTTACTCAACTTCAAATGTTTCCCTACATGGCCTAGAGAGATGATGTCTTTGTACTTTGCTCATAAATCATTTTTATAGCTACTACTACATTTAATATGCAAAATAAAACAGGGTTCTTCCCCAATTTTTGCAGTTAAGCTTTGCATACTAGCCAAGAGGTAAACAGAACACCATTAAGGGCTTTCACATGGAACTGCTTGTTTTAAATGTTCAAATAAATCTTTTCCAGGTCAGCATTTCAGAGTGTTTTGCATTTCGGAACTAGCCTATAGTTGCAAAAGGCAAAATATTTTCAGATGTTGACCAGGAAAAGACTGACCAGGATGAGAAATTAAGCCTGTGTCCACATGACATAATCTTACAAATGCCCTAATTTTACTATCCCTCTCTCTGCATAGTGCACTCAGTGTATATCACAACTGATTGAAGTGTTCTTTCTTTCTATCTAGCGTATAGTGCTTGAGTGTTTTTCCTTCATCAGTTTTATTTGGTGCAGCAACATGGCAACTGTAAGTCTTTGCTCAGTTCTGTCCACGGCATCTAGGAAACTGATAAATGAGGTAACATTGACAGAATCAACTCTAGGGCTAATCAACATATGTCAACAGATATGGAAAACAAAACAATGGCCAAAACAAAACAAGATTGGAAGTGATCAATATACATTCCTATCCATAAAAGGGAGACACAAGAGACTGCAGCAATTATAGGACCATAGCACTGACCTCCCATGCAAGCAAAATCATGCTCTAAATTCTGCAACATAGGGCCTAAGCAGACTGCCAGAAATAGTGCACATTAAATTGAGGCACTGCCCTGGCTCAGTGCTAGGGAATCATGGGAACTGTAATTTATTGTGGCATAAGAGCTCTCTGACAGAGAAGGGTCAATGTCCCAGAAAAAAATACAATTCTCATGACTCCCTAGCACTGAGCCAGGGCAGTGCCTCAATTTAATGTGCACTATTTCTGGCAGTCTGCTTAGGCCAATAGACTCCAACCATACATGGAATGAAAGATTCCAGAGGTCCAAGCATGGTTCAGGAAAGGAAAAATCAACAGGGATCACATTGCAAACATATGATGGCTAATGGAGTGCACCAGGGAATTCCAAAAGAAAATAAGCATATGCTTTATAGACTACAACAAAGCTTTTGACAGCACAGATCAGGGGTAGGCAACCTTTCCCCTTTAAGGGCTGAGGGACTTCAGCTCCCAGAATCCAGGAGCTATTGGCCAACATGGGACTATTGGCCAACATGGCTGAGGCTTCTGGGAGCTGAAGTCCCTTGGCCCTTAAAGGGGAAAGGTTGCCTACCCCTGTATGGCATAGATCATGAAAGGCTACGGAATGCCCTTAAGGACATGGGAGTGCCAACACATCTGATAGTCCTGATGAGGAATATGTACTCAGGACAAGAGGCTGCTGTCAGAACAGAACACAGAGAAACAGAATGGTTCCCAATTGGTAAATGGTTCAGACAAGGCTGCATCCTTTCACCCTATCTGTTCAACTTGTATGCACAACATATTACAAGAAAAGCACGCTTGGACACAGAAGAAGGAGGAGTGAAAGGAGGAAGGAATAGCAACAATCTAAGATATGCAGATGACACCATAATACTAGCAGAAAACCTCATAGACCTGGAACATCTACTAAGGAAGATCAAAGAAGAAAATGCAAAGGCAGGCTTAATGCTGATCATAAAGAAAACAAAAATAATGACCACCGAGGACCTTCACAAGTTCAACCTAGACAATGAAGAAATAGAAATAGTAAAAGAATTCCCATACCTGGGATCAAACATTGATAGAAATGGGGACTGCAGTCAGGAAATCAGAAGATTAAGAATGGGGAGGGGGAGGCTATGAAAGAACTAGAAAAGATTCTAAAATGCAAAGATATACAACTCAGAACAAAAGTTAGAATCATACAAGCCATTGTATTTCCTATTACCATGTATAGATGTGAGAGCCGGACAGTTAAGAAAGATGACAGGAAGAAAATCAATGCATTTGAGAGAATGTGGTGCTGCAGAAGAGTGCTGAGGATCCCATGGACAGCCAAAAGGACAAAGAAATGGGTCCTAGAGCAGATCAATCCAGAAACCTCCTTGGAAGCCAAGATGACCAAACTGAGACTGTCGTACTTTGGACACATCATGAGAAGAGAGGACTCTTTGGGGAAAACAATAATGCAGGGGAAGGTGGAGGGAAACTGGAAGAAAGGAAGGCCACATGCTATGATGAATGGACTCTATTAAAGAGGTCATGAGTATTAAGGGGTTGCAGGAATTAAGCAGAGCAGTGAAGGACAGAGAGTCTTGGAGATGTCTCATCCATAAGGTCACCATGGGTCAAGATCGACTCGAGGGCAGTCAACAACAAAAATTGCATAGATATGTTTTGACATTACATAAATTAATTCTTATAAATAAATAGGTGAAGGAGTGCATCTGCACTACAGTTATACCAGTTTCATGTCCTTTTACCATTGATGGCTCCATCCTAAGAAATCATGGGATTTATAGTTTGGTGAAGTTATAATTCTCAGTTAGGGAGCCCTGGTCAACTCTGCAAAACTGCAATTCCAAAGGTACTTAGTATAAATTAAACTGCTTTAACCCCAAGTAATTTCACACAGGATGCTCTAGTACATTTTAAATACCTCACCAAGCTACAAATCCCAAAGTCCTTAGAACAGATGTCAATGGGAAATAGGAAACAGATACAACTGTATAGTGTAGATATGCCTGGAGTCATTCTTCTATAACCCCTAGGAGTGTATGCTGGGTAGGTAGATTCATAATCCAGGGAAGAGATCTCCCAGCTCATATACTTAGCATCTAGATTATGGAGTTTGTGGATTCAAATAAGTAGAAGATATACACACAGTCATCAAGAAGTGCTTTAGCTGTACATTTTACTTGAGCAGTTAGATAAGCTTCCTAAGGAAAGATGTAATTCTTTAGTCTCTAGGAAACTCTCTACCATCCAGAAATGCAGCATCTACCATATCTACTTGACTATAAATCAAGAAATTTATGACCAAAAATTGACCCTAAATTCTGGGGTCGACTTATATATGGGTCAATACAGTCACCATGGATTGAGATCGACTGGAGGACAGTTAATAACAACAACAACAAACAGTAATAGTGCTCATAAAGCTCCTTTAAAAAGCAGTCCCAGTGCTCCACTCTCCTTGCCTCTGCAGTAATTGCTGAAAGAACTGTGAGGCACCATTGTGAATGTGTGTGTGGTGATTCCCTTCTCAATCCTATCTCCAAACCTTTCCTCCTCTTTGCATTTCCCCATTTTCCCTCCACTTTCAAGCTGATCCCCAAACCTTTCCTCCTCTTTGCATTTCCCCATTTCCTCTCCACTTTCAAGTCGATCTCCAAACCTTTCCTCCTCCTTGCATTTTCCCCATTTCCCCTCCACTTTCAAACCAATCTCCAAACCTTTGTTTCTCACCCTCCTCCTCCTTGTATTTCCTCTGAAAACCAAGCTTCTCTTTTTTCCCTCCTCTTCCACTTTCAAGCCAATCTTAAAGCCTGTCTCCTAAATTCTACCCTCAGCTTATCCACAGGCCATATAAAAATCCATGATTTTGGCCCTAAATCCTTCCCTCGACTTATACATGAGGTTGATTTGTACACAAGTATATACGGTAAGTGCAATCCCTAATACCAAGGGGAATTTAACCATTTTTATCAGAAGACATGATTACTGAGGAACATGAACACAGAGCTCATATTTTCAGAGTATAACCCCATTGGGGCTGGAAAGACAATCCATTGCATGTTCTGAAGCTCTGTCTCTGTATGGACTGAAGTCTCTGAACTCACTTTTGCTAGGATTTCTTTCTATACTTGTAAGAGCCTTTATGTGATCAGATGGAATTCAAATCCAAGAACAGAAAATGCGACAAGTAAAATTTGCTCTAAAATGAGCAGGCAGATTAATTCTAGACTTTACAAACAGCCCTTAAGAAGTCAGTTCTAGTCACCATTAATCCATAATAGAGCCAATTTTGTGTTCCCTTTCTGTCAGAATGATTATGCCAAAAGTATAAATGCCTTAGATTAAATGAGCACTGAGGCAAAATCTTAAGACCCCAGGGGCTTGATTTTTCACCTGCTCTTGCATGCGCTCCTCCGTAATGCTTTCTTTCTTTCTCTGTCTCTGTCTGTCTCTCTCTCTCTCTCTCTCTCTCTCACACACACACACACACACAGTTACACATGATCTCCTAAGGGTGACAAATACTTTTTCTTTTAGTCACAGAACAGTCTGTTCTATATATGGATGGATAATTTCCCAGGTATCAGCTATCTGGTGTGTCCTGTTCTGCCACATGACCTACGAAGGCTTGAACCAGAAAGCATGCAAGTGGCCAAAGCCAACAATACTCAGCAGTCTGTGTCTCCAAGAAGATACTCAATTGCTAGTCTCGGGAGATCACGTCCCTGTCCTGTGGACTAGCAACCTTCTTCGTGAAGCAAACTGTACAATCTGAAGTGCTACAGGAATGAAAAATCCACTAGCAGGACCTAAATTGTGTATCCTTGCATAAGACTTCTACCCTTAACAGCACAGTAGTTGTACTGCTTCAACAAATATGATTGCAGTGGATTTTCCTTTCATCACCAGAAAATTAGTACTTTATGTTATCAGGCATGCACCAAGCCCTTGGGTAAGGAACAAGCAGATATAAAGATGCACCTATATGAAACTATATACAGGTATGAAATTGGGCATATATGATCTCGAGTGAGTTTTTAAGTATACGTTACTGCAGTCTATGTGTCTAAGGTAGAACAGGCACTTTGCAAACTCAAGCTTCACTTTCTGCATACACTTTTAAAGTGTTCTTCTAAACTTCACAGAAAGAGAAAGAGAAAAGCCTGGAGCAATTGTGGAGAAATCTTTTCCCACTGCAATGCAGTGACTTGGGGTTATCCATTAATACTCATGAGCACAAACAAAAGACAAACAAAAGAAATAGCTTTACAATACAGCATACCGTAATTTGCTTGCACAACTTGCTGCCACAAGATGTGATGGTGGCTACTGGCTCAGGTGGTTGTTAGGGTGGCTGTTAGGTGGTAGTGCATGTGCTGGTAACCTCAAGACTGGACTTTTGCAATGTGCAGTACACTGGCTACTTTTGTAACAAGTTCAGAAACTTCAAATAGTTCAAAATACAACAGCCAGATACTGGGACATCCAGGTGTTATAATATCACACCAATATTAAAATCACTCCACTGGCTGCCAATTAGTTTCCAGGCAAGGTACAAAGTGTTGGTTATTACCTTTAAAGGTCTACATGGTTTGGGCCTGGGTTACCTATGTTATTGCCTCTTCCTGCATAATCCACCTCATACACTCTAGTCCTCCAGCAGACATTTATTCCAATCAGTCAGGACTAGGTTGGCAACTGTCAGCCAGGGGACTTTTTCTTCAGCTGCCCCTAGACTGTGGAACAATCTGCAGGAAGAGATTCAACAGCTGAATAAGCTGTCTGAATTTAAAATAGCATTAAAGTCCAGCCTCTTCTGATAGGCTTATCCAGATGATTTTTAAATTGTGAATTTTAAATGTGGATTGTTTTAATATGTATACATCTTATGTGTCCTCTTACATTGATGTGTGTTTTAACTGATGTGTTTTTAACTGATGTCATGTATTTGTTATTTGTTGCTGTACCCCACATTGATCCATGAGGAGAGGTGAGTAAGAAATTAATAATAATTCTTATTATTAAACAGTTGAGGGGGCTTTATAGATAACAGGTTGCTCCAGTTGCTGACTTTTGATGACTAAAACGATGATCCAGTTTTAGAGTCAGCATTAACTCCTGCCAGTATACCAATATTAAAGGGGGAAATATTGCTTTCTTATTCTATCCATTGTATTCTTAAAAACACCTAGCTGACTACAGCACTCAAGACATCATGGAGCATTAATCTAATCTAACAGGGCTCATCTACTATTATGTCAGTGTAATGCGGTAGTTTTTACTAAAGCCATGAAACTTTCTGGGTCACTTTAAGCCACACACTTCCCCTCAGCCTCACCTTGTCATAAGGTCCTTGAGAGAATGAAGTGTGGAAGAAGAGAGCTGTGTATGATGCCTTGAGCTCATTGGAGAAAAGACAAGACATAAACATAACTAATAATAGCAATGTGCTCAGAAGAGCTTACTGTTTGGCAGTTTTGTGTGCAGATGGAAAGTGGAAGGGAAGGGTGAGGCATATCAACGTTGGAGTAGACCACTACCATCCACGTTCCATGCTTTTCTATTCCAAGGAATGATTCCAGCTTATTCCTTGGAAACAGTATATAAAACAGCCCTAGACTTTCTACCAATCCATTTCAACTACACATGTTCCCATCTCAGGATATTGTGGCTTTGGAAAGTCATTCTCCACCCTGTTCTATTTTAGACAAAACTATTTTAAAATAAGGCTTTTTCATCTGCTCCCTCTTTAAGTGGTTATTTTGTCTTTCTCTCTGGATCTTTCAAGTTTAATAAACCACAACAAATAACAAGCTCAAGATGAAGTCATTAGGGACTTGTTTGGCAAGCTGGTGTGGACTTACATAGAACAGGTTTATTGTCTGATGGGTTGTACTGTAGGAACAACAAAGAAGAAAGCAGACACAGGAGAGTATCAAGCTCTAAAGTTTCCCAAATTCAAGGAAAATGTGTGTTTTTGCCGAGCCTCAAAGGCAGATCTCATGCATGACCAGCCCCATTACTGTGCAGAATGAGGCAGCTTCCTCAGGAGTCAGAAGCTAGGCAAAAGTGAGAGGCAGTGTCAGGAGCCCTACTCTTCTCACTTTTTTTTTGAGTTCAATAAATTAGCTTGCTCTGCATCTCCCACCCCAACCCATCAACACAGATTATTCCTCCTAGGTATGGGGGAACATATGGTCCTCTCTTGGTAGTGAAGTAAGATTTGACTGCCATGCAGATTAGATGCTGTATGTAGATGGATTGCGCCTGTGAAGGGGGAGACTCCTTTTGTTCTTTGCCTCAAGTAGCTGAATCTCTCCAACCATTCCTATGGTAGTTTATTTCCTGTTCACCTACATAGCAGTTTGTATGAACCGTGCAATTCTACTCTGGCAAAATTTAGACAAAAGACTGCCTTGCGCAGCATACTACTATTGACTGGTGTTATCAGTATTCCTGTTAGGTCAGAGATGTGCTTCAAATAACAAAAGATTTGAAACAATGAAGAAACCAGAGTTTGGCATTAACAAGTTATAAGTAAAGTTGCTACCTGTAACTAGTTACCTGAGTGTAATGAGGGTTAACAAAGGTACATTTTGAAAGCAATGTAACAAGAACAAAGTTACAT
The DNA here is from genome assembly GCA_026167975.1 of Phrynosoma blainvillii. Classification (NCBI taxonomy): domain Eukaryota; kingdom Metazoa; phylum Chordata; class Lepidosauria; order Squamata; family Phrynosomatidae; genus Phrynosoma; species Phrynosoma blainvillii. Next base: position 196,993,456 of record JANUYF010000001.1, on the reverse strand, counting down.
TATTGGTGTAATAAGTAAATATTTCTTGTTATTTTCAGAAGTTTCTTTTAAAGGAATTTTAGAAAGCATTTTGATAGGAACTTCTCGTAATCTGCATCATTTTCTTGTCAATTCTAAAATCTCCCCTCTTAAAAAATAAATGGAGCAATTAAGTAATTTTGGGGTTAAACAGATCAGTGAAAAATGCCAGCATCGGGGCAGAGTGTGGGTGTGGCGACCACATGCCACATACCCTGATGCTGCCCCAATACTGGCATCATGCTGCCCACCCACTTGCATGGTGGGCGGTGTCGTGCCATTTCTTTGGTGCAGCATTTAGACACACTGAGCCAAAGAAACCTGGAAGAGCCACCGCAGCAGCAGCAAGGGTGGCTTTTTGCTGCTTTAAAAAGAAGCGGCATTTTGCAGGCCCTTTTTGGGCTGGCAAAGTACCAGATCAGGGCCACAGCATGCAGTTGCCATGACCCCAATCTGGTGATGAAAGGGGCAGCAGGACACCACTTCACAGGGGCGGTCTGTTTAGTCTGATTAATACATTATTTCCTCCTTATTATTGCAATGTGTAACAAGAACACCTTTGCTTTTAAATCACCTTTCTGTATTTTTTTAAATTACTTTTGAAAAATAACTTTCCAAGTTTTGAAAGAAATGCTGTCAATAAAAAGGTATTTCCAAATGCTGCTATGTGGGTTTCTTCTAATCGAAAGACTTTACTCTCCACTCAACCACCAGGAACACCAGAAGAGTGTTCCTTTTGGAAAGTGGCATCATCCTTGCTGCACATAAACTAACCAAAACTGTGTGACATGAGGGCATAATGCCATATATATAAGTCCAAACTGACTGCCCAAAGCAATAATCCATTCCACAATACACAGCACCTTGATTCCTACAAAGATTTAGAGCATTGCCCACTCTTAAGGCCTAGCCTTAACCCTGCTTACATTCTTCAGAATTGTCTCAGTTTCCCACATTAGGCAACCAGGTATTTCCTTCATGTTTATTCACTGTGTTTTACATGTATGTGGGTGGCATTTTGATTTTCCACAAAGGCAAAACAAAAAAAGTGTTTGCTATATTTATATATATATGCTTAAATCCATCAAGTAAAAAACTATTTGTAATTTTACCATATGATGGCCATTTTTTGTGGCACAGGGGTAATGGAAGGATATGTTCTCATATTGCAAAAAAAGAACAACAACCCAAAAAAACGGGCAAGACGTAATTAGTTATAAACAGACAAACAGAACTCTTTAAAATATGTTGTCACAAAGGAGAATGTGGATGCCAGTGTAATGTGATACATAGCGATATAAAAACCATGCCTTATTCACTCCCTGAAGAGAACAAAATAGTGAGATATGGTGCTAGAGAAGATATATCCCCCAACAAAGACAAGGCATCCTTTTCTTTAAGATGCAGAGACTCAGGAAATCAGGTCTTTGATGTGCGTTTACTCTTCCATTTTCAAAAGACAGAAAATGAGTTTTTGAAGTATGTTTGTGCTCTGCAAAATTGGTATTGCAGCAGGAGGCCACGTTTGTTAACTTTCACAGTAGGCACACATTGTGAATGTTGTTCACTTTTAAAACTCAACTTTCCTCATACTGGCAATGAACAATGTAGACACTTTTTCTTTAAGTCTAAGACTTCTTTAAGATCACTGGATCTATGGCTGATGAGACAGCCCTGTCTTGCTGCTTCTCAATACTCAACAAGAATGTAAGCTGGACTGATGAGTTTGTATCTTTGGGGATTCATATTTACAGCCATCAAATGACTGACCATAACACCAAAAAACTACTTCTTAAGCCACCAGACTGGGGTGCTAGGAAATGATGACTGCAGTGCAGTGAATTGATACAAATACAGGTATACTTCATTTAACAAAGCAGATGTGTTCCTAGCCTCCATTAGTTTTTTAACAGACAATTTGGTACCAGTGGCAGAGATAACAAGGTAGGAATACGTACCTGCACCACAGAAAATAAGAGCAGTTCAATACCTGAACCTTCTAGAAACCACCTAAATGCTTCTTCTAAAATGCATCCAGGTATGACTGTTTCTTTCACCAGCTGACATTTTAATAATGATTTTCATTTTGGTGACCAAACTGCCTGGCTTAAAAGATATGTTGGAGAGGGTTATGGACCTCTAGCAACAGTCACAGTACACAACTGCCAGCATTTTTAACCCAAATGTTGGGTTGGATTCAATCATGGGAAATCCCCACTAAACAGAAGAAGGAAGAACTTATTTTCCCTGATTCCTCCTTCTCCCTGCAAAATCATACTTGTGCTCAAAAGGCACTTTGGAGAGCTGAGCTGAGGGATTACTGAGAACAATGTGGCAAGTGGGATGTGTGTGGGCTGAAGGAAGAAGGAGAAAGTCCAAGAAAAATTGTCGTCGTCCCCTCTCCTGCCTCCAGAGGAAGCTTTGGTTGGATTTAAGTCACTTCAGCAAACTAAAGACATTCAGCTCATTGTGCTCTATTATACTTCCTAAAGAGGGAGGGAGAAGGCTTTATTTGAATATATCCACAGTATAAAAACATTTTTATATGTGATACTTGACGACTCTGGAAATGAGGGTGCATTTCCAAAAAACTAATGCCATTATATTGGGGATGGAGCCAATTAATGTAATTAGCTGGCTTGCTATAAAGATCAGGTGGGTATGGCAAGTATTTTGGTGCCCAAAGAGGGGAGGGAGCAAGGAAAGGGGAAGAAGATGGCCTATTTGCTCTGTTCCAGGGTGAGACAAAGATGGAGGAACTATGCTAGATCTCTTGCCTCTCAGTCTGGACAGACACGGCAGCTCTCCATCCAGCCTCTCTCTGTCCTGTTCCAGAATGCTATACAAAAGAAGTTTCCTGTAACTAGGAAAAATCCACAAAAGTCCACAAAAATCCAGATGCAGGTCTACAAAAGCTTATGCAACTTTTTTCACACAGTCTCAAAGGTGTTACAAGATCACTTTGCATACTGATATTCCAGAGTAACATGATTTACGGTTGAATCTGCACTGCAGAATTAATGCAGTTTGACACTGCTTTAAATGCCATGGCTCAATGCTATGGAATGAAGTTTCTTGAGAGAGGCTACATAGCTCACAAAACTACAAATCCCAGATTTCCATAGAATTGAGCCATGGCAGTTAAAACATTGTTGAACTGCATTATTTCTGTAATGCAAATTAAATCTCTGTCTTTGAATTCTAGCTACTTGGAAGAAAACTTAGCAAAGGTTTTCCCCATTTATATGGATTCTTTCCTCCCCAAGCTCTCTGTTGATTGTGGTATCCTTTATATTGTATCTATTTATTTATTTAGTTTATTTTGTTTTTAATTTTTCTCAAGTTTAATTCTGTTTTAAGGGGTGTGGGAGGGATGTGGGTGGAGGGATTGGGATATTGGATTGTCTTTTAACTATTGTATTTTAATTGTTGTAAGCCGCCCCGATTGCCATGTAGAGGGGCGGGTTATAAATAAAATTTATTATTATTATTGTTATTATTATATTACTATATGCAGGGGGAGGGAGAAAATCTCCCAAATTCCTCCCCTTTTTCAAACACACACACAAACATGTCTATGTAGGGGGGGAGCTGGAGGGAAGGGCAGCTCTTCCACCATGCATGTAGCACATACCGTGACATAAGAAAGCCTCCTTGCTGCTCCAAGCCTCTGCTTGCCTCCTTTTCCTTCCCGCCTCTGGGCTCTAGGTCTGGCATGCCTGTGCAGTACCACTCAGAGCCTCAAGAGTGAGACATGCTGCTTTTCAAAGACTTCAATCTGGGACTTTCATGGTTTTTCAGCAGCCATGGCAACCGTACTTGCAACCCCCATCCCTGCCACCCCTTTTCCCCCCTCAGCACCTCCTGCTGCTCTTTTTCCCCTCAGCATCCTCCTGGAGCTTTCCAACACCCCCAGGGGAGTGCTATTGCCCACTTTGGGGACCACTGCCCTACACCAATTCAAGGCGTTAGTGTCACAATACAAAGCCTGAAATGATTCAGGATCCAAGTACTCAACAAAAAGTCAAACTGCCTGGGATTTTGGTATGGTTGGCAGGGATCTGCTTGTGGTTTCCCTGATGAATATGACCTTTGAACAATTATACATGGCAGAGCCATCTCAGTGGTAGCATCTGGATTATGAGGAAGGAGGATTTTGTTGTGCCCCTCACTTTTGTTATTTAAGGGCCAGATGTATTTCTGCAAGCTTTCGAAGAAAGGGAAATGCCGTTTGATTAGTTGACATTATTTGCTGAAGGTTTTATTGTGTTATATAACTCAGATTTTATAATGAATATCTTATCTTTGAATTCTACTGTATTCTGTGGAGGCTGTGAACTATTTTGGCCTCTCTGTGAGGAAAGTTGGGATACAGATATAAATAAAATATTATTTAAAAAGCAAGTATGGGTTCACAACAGACATTTTGCTGAGTATCATTTGTTGCTGAATTGTTACTATCAGATAAAACTTAAGAATTTGGGAAGACCCAGTGAGATCAAATCAAAAGCCTATCTTATCCAACATTCTGTTCACATGATAGCCAATCAGTTGCTCATAAAACATAGGATGAAATCTATCTCCAGTGTAGGCTCACATAAAATACCTCTCAATTACTTCATCCATAAACATGTTTACCACTGGTGACCAAAAAAGAAACATAAAGTCAGCCCTTCATATCCACAGATTCTGCATCCACAGATTCAAGTATCCACGGCTTGAAAAAAAAAAAATCAAAAAACCTTGATTTTTCCATTTTATGTAAGGGACACCATTTTACTATGCCATTGTATATAATGGGACTTTAGCATCCATAGATTTTTGGCATCCATGGGAGTCCTGGTACCATGCCCCTGTGGGTACCGAGTGCCCATTGTATGTCATCAGAGGCATTAAAAAATTAACACTGAGAAGCTTCATAATGCCAGACAACATCTTGTTCTAGGTCACAGCAATGGTTGGAGAGGGACACTATTTCTCTCTCTCTCTCTCTCTCTCACACACACACACGCACACACACACAAATCCTCCCCATATATCTCCCTTTTGCTGGAACAAGGATGTGATGTAAGAACAAAACATGTAAGCAATGCCAAGTCCAGCCCCACTGTGAAGATTCCTGCTCAGTAAAATTTTAATTTGCCCAAATGCACCCATACAGCATGCACTGGAAGATTTGAGGGAAGGCAGATGAAAGAAAATAACACCTGAGAAGAAGCTAAATAGTAGCAGTGTTCTAAGATTGGCAAATCACTTTTATTAAAAAGACAAACATGGAGATAAATGCAGGGAAGATCACAAAAAGACAAATAACACCTAAAACTGGGTTATGTAGATAATGACAAATTCATACGATGTTATGGACTGCAACAGAGTCTCAGCAGTATGTCTGTATCAACATTGCTGCCAAGTTACACCCATGGTACAATGTACTTTGGTTTGAATCCAGGAAAAAATAGTATAACTTGAACTGGTCATGTCTGTGGAGTAAAGAAACTGCTTAGAGCTTAGCTACATCATATCTTCACAATATATCAAAAACTGTCACAGATAAATCAAGCTCAGCCCATTGAGAATGCTACAACTGAAATGGAGAGGCGTATAACACAAGGGTGGGGAAAGTATCGCTCTCCCATTTCAGTTGGACTAAAATTCCTATCAGCTCCCATTAAACAGGAGCTACTTTCCAGAAACATTTGGAGAACCAGAGGTCTCCCTGCTCTAGTCTATACATGGGTGAAAAACAGATAGAAATGGAAATGGAAATGGATGCAACCGGAGCAGCCCCATCAAGACCTAAAGTGGTAAAAGAAAAAAATGTATTGGAGAAAGCACTCATCCTCTGATATCTTGACTGAAAGACATTTCTCTCCATTTGGAGATTTCAGCTACATGCACAGGGAGAGGGAGACACAGAGAGAAAGAGAGAAGCTTATCGCACTGTGTTCTCGAAATGTGATGAGAACGTGATGAGAACAGAACGGAATGTATTTTATTGCACGATATGATCCTCATCGAGTTCCCATTCTGTGCTCTGACAGTCCCTAGCCGTCTCAGCAGGAGAACTGTAAAAATATGTCCTCAGCCAGCAAGAATGCTTTCAGACCGTTCCAGATGGTGTGTGTGCGATAATTCTACCGGGTCTCAATCTGTCCTCATGTTATGATTGGCTAAGACAACCTCCTGCCCTCCGATCCTAGAACATCCACAAACTCATCTCAACTCTTCCGATGTTGATGCAAGGAAGGTGCCACAGTCAATTTAAAAAATATTTTATTTTTGTAGATTGAATTGCGTTGTGTTTACAAGAAAAAACAATGAATGCTCACTCCCTAAACCTCTCAGTAGCATTCTTTCCAATGCAGACATAGGGGTTTTCGCAACAGTGAGCATGCACCAATGAGGGACGGCTGAGGAACTGCTTTAGCGCTGGTACTGGTAAAACAGTAAATGCTGTGCAATAATACGTGTTCTCATAATGTTACTATCCCGTTATCAATAGTCTAATGCGGTAACACCCGTTCCCATATCATTATGTTCCAGGGACTCGATGGGAATGTTACAGTTACTAGTGCAATAAGCTTAAGAGAGAGAGAGAAAGCCTTCAAAACTGTTTTAGAAAGTGCTTCCCTGCCTTTGCAGCCACGTGGGAGGAAGTGCTGGATCAGCATTAAATGTCCATCCCATCATTCTACCAATTGTTGCTCAAAGTGGCTAACAACAATAAAATGCAAAGCACAAGACAAAGAAAGATTAACGAAGATGAGCAAAATCATCATCATTATTTTATCTCTCCTTTACCTGCTAATTGTCCCTGGTACACACAGAACAGGGTTAGCTTCAGAAAGAAGAGAAAGGCTGCCAACAGATTTTATTTTCCCCTATTATTGCCTCTTCTCCCTGTCTCCCATATAGGGCAAAAAAGCAGACATAGGGCTTTTGCAGACTGCCAGAAATAATGCAGTTTGAGTCCACTTGAACTGCCCTGGCTCAGTGCTAGGAATCATGGAAACTGTAGATTATTGTAGCATCAGAGCTCACTACAATTCCCATGATTCCCTGGCACTGAGCCAGGGCAGTTCAAGTGGACTCAAGCTGCATTATTTCTGGCAGTCTGCAAAGGCCCATAATCTTGCTTATATGTGCCACATCTTGGCAAATTCTCTAATGTCTTGTCTGAAGAAGTACATTGGTTGGCCCGTCATGAATTTTTCAGCCACATCTGCACTGAAAACCAATTATTATCAAAGCAGCTGCAGCATATCATCAGCTGCACACTTGAGGTCCAATATCAATCTGCAGAAGCTACAAAGTGATAATGAGTTCCAAGTATTATACATGCAAATAAAATGGATGGAGGGCAATCTCATCCATAAATACACCTGCCTGTGTAGTCCCTTTATACTTTTACGCATTAGAGCAGTGTGCAATTTAGCCCATAATGCTCTGCAAGTTTTGTCCTGCAATATTTAAGTAAGAGAATTAAATATTCATCGCAACCTGTCCCTTTGAAACTGATGGCTGTCCCCTGCAGCTCTTGCAAAATATATAAATAAAATAAAATGTTTTTAAAAAGCAAGAAAATGTCTGCTATAGTGCCATGCTGCCTATCAGTGAATGCCAAAATATCTATCAACCCTACACTCCCCACAGAACATAACAGAGCTGTTTCTATTTTAAATATTTAAGGAGACATCCAATGTGATCACCAGGCAAGAGTGAAGGGGGATTGAACATTTATAAACTTTAGTGGGATGAACAGAAGTTACAGGCGAGGTGGAGAACAACTGAAAGAAGAAAAGCTTTTAAAATGCTAAATCAAGTTTAGAAGATCACTTTGTGGGTTGGAAGGACAAATCTGAACTATTACCAGTAGGGGCTTGCTGCCCTAGGTCATGAATATTACAGCAGCTCCAAGACAAGTGGAGGCAATGTCATTGGTGAGAACCAAGAAACAAACAGCTAGTGACACAGGTCTGAATGTCAAGCTGATTTTTCTACAGGATGGACTTCTTCCACTCCTTGGTGGAATTTCCCTTCAACCAAAATCTGATCCAGATAAGACTCCTTCCTCAAGTCCAGCCTCTGAACTACAATGCATGCATAATATTTTTAGGTGCTCTGTCTCCTTAAAGGTAAAGGAAAAGGTAAAGGTTGTCCAGTCGTGTCCAACCATAGGGGGTGGTGCTCATCTCTGTTACTAAGCCAAAGAGCCAGCATTGTCAGAGACTACTCTGTGTTCATATGGCCAGCATGATTGCACAGAACGCAGTTTACTTTCCCACTGAAGTGGTACCTATCTATCTACTTGCATTTGTATGCTTTCGAACTGCTATGTTGGCAGAAGCTGGGACTAGTGACAGGAGCTCACCCCATCATTCAGTACCCAAGCCTCAAACTGCCAGCCTGATGATCTTGTAATCAACAGAGTCAGCGTCTTAACCACTTGAGCCACTGCATCCCCTGAGCTCGTGTATTACTGATGCGGCCTCACTGTCTCTTGTTCACAAGCAACAATTGACATTCTACGATTGAACATATCCAAAGCTGTACAATAAGTATAACAAGGACTTTACAGAAAGAAAGAGAGAATGTGTGTAAACATCTGTTTTTTAAAAAATATGTTCAATGCTGCTCTAAGAGAAGTAATGGAACCCAATACGGAGTTAGCGCACATCTGAAGAACTACAGTCAAAAGTTTGTCTGTTAATTATATAAGAATATAGTGGGAGGTTACATAATGGAACATTTTCCCACACTGAAAACTCCCAATTCATGTCAAGTTAGCACAAGAGCATAGCCTCTTTCCTGAAGTCCTTGTTGTCTAATTATAAGGTGTTCTGATAGACTGAGGGGAGAGGAGGAGGAATTTCATTATGGACCTACAAACAATTTTATTATGCATAATTTCCTCTTTAAAACAATGAGGCTATCATACATTTTCTTGACACGCACTGCACAAAAACAAACCAATCTTGTTCACAGGAGAGCTACAAAGGAGGAGAAATTTGGTTTACTTAACACAGCCTAGCATCCCTCCGCAGGGGCATAACCTCCTGGAATCTAAATTCCTATAAGACATCATAGATGAAGTACTCAATCTTATAGGAGTTAAGAAAATAAAGAAGACTGGGAATAGCGCAATTTCCTCCCCCATCTGTTCATTTAGACACCAGTTTGGAAAATAGTTTTGAAGAGAATATTGTCCATACTGAAAGTTCCATACCCACAGAGGAGTTTTATGGCAGGGTTTTTCTCAACAGCTGTCAGTGAATCAACTTGATTTCTTCCTTCCCTAAATATTCACATAGCACTCAAAGATCTGAGATGATGGTATTATTATTGTTGTTGTTACCCACTTTTCTCCATGGATCAAGGCGGGGAAAAGTAACAGATTAATATATAACATACTACATCAGTTAAAAACACACAACATCAATTTAAAAGAGCAAAATCTCATGATATATTTTATAATAAATATAGGGCCTTTGCAGACTGCCAGAAATAGTGCACATTAAATTGAGGCACTGCCCTGGCTCAGTGCTAGGGAATCATGGGAACTGTAATTTATTGTGGCATCAGAGCTCTCTGACAGAGAAGGCTCAATGTCTCAGAAAAAAATACAATTCTCATGATTCCTTAGCACTGAGCCAGGGCAGTGCCTCAATTTAATGTGCACTATTTCTGGCAGTCTGCTTAGGCTATTATTCAAATCATTTTTCATTTGCAATTGAAAACATTTCATATTAAGGATTTCAAGGTTATTCCTATACATTATCCATCATCAGGACAGTCACAAGTAGAACTACCTGGATTCTGCCTTCACCCAATACAGGGCATTTTCATACTTGTGTATGTGCCTTCAAGCAGCCCGTTCATCTATGCTGATTCCATGAATGTCACAGTGTTTTTTAGGCATATTTTTTCAGAGGTTATTTTCCCAGTTCCTTCTTCTGAAATATAGCCTACAGCACCTGGTAGTTGTTGGTGGTCTCCCATCAAACTACTAATCAGGATTTACCCTGCTTAGCTTCTATAATCAGGGTACTTAGCTCCTCTTTTATACCTTAACATAATTTAAAATATGGTAATGAGTAACTGTAATTTTAAAAAACATAATTTTATCTTTAATATTCTACCAGGTGCTCTTTATTCATCTAATTTAGGAAATGCTGGATGTGATGTATCTAAACTAATGAGAACCAAAATTTGATGGTTTACTAACAGGAAGGAGCTTTATTAACTTCCGTGGAAGCAAACAAAGGATAAGTGAGGTCCGCTGTTCAAATTTTTATTTTATTTTATTCAAAAGAAACAAAAAGGAAAGGTTGCAGCACTTCACAGTTTTCCAACTGAGACAAAGCCTGCTGAAAACCATTTTAGGACCCCCTGCCCCCCAAGCAGGATGTACTCCTGGGCTTACATCAAAGCCACCTGCCTATGGAAGTGGTAACACATTGGCATACTCTTAATGTGTCCATAGGATGCCACTTAGCTAGCCAAACAAAATCAGATTAACTGCCCTGTATGCACTGAAATAAATTTCCAGCTATTCCTAAAAATAAAAAGAGGTACAAAACAAATACATGACAAAACTAAAAGCTTATGGGCACTGTCGCCAGAGTGTTTGTTTTCAAAGCAAAGTAAAAACTCTCAAGCTAATCTAACCTTGACACTTGAAGTTTCAGTTACATGCTTAATTTTCTAAACCATAGCAAATGAGGCAAAACAGCTATGACTGTGATATGAAACATTTAACATGCACACACAAACACACCCCCTTTCAATGCCTGATAAATGCATTAGAGCAAATATTTAACATGGCCACATGTGTTGCTTAGATTTACAGTACTCTCCACATGATATACACTTTTTACTGGTTTCTCATTTTAAAAAAAAATAAGTGTTGTTGTTGACTGGCATCAGGTTAACTTTGACTTATGGGTCCAAAACACACTGTAGAAATAATCTAGTTTGAAACCACTTTAACTGCGCTGGCTCAATGCTAGGAATTATAGGAACTGTAGTTTTTTGAGACATTTTGCCCTCTCTGTCAGAGAGCTCTAATGTCACACTAATCTACAATTCCCAGGATTCTCTGGCACTGAGCCAGGGCAGTTAAAGTGGACTCAAACTGGATTATTTCTGCAATGTCTTGGACCATGGAAACCCTATGAAAGAGAAAGATCTCCAAGACACCCTGTTATTAACAGTCTTGTTCAGGTGTTACAAACTCATGGCCATGACTTCCTTTGTTATTGTTTTCTTCTTTTCTTACTCTCATAGCCTTATCATCTTTTCCAATGAGCCATGTTGTTTCATAATATGCCCAATGTACAATTGCCTCAGTTAAGTCATTTTGACTTCTAGTGAGAATTCAGACTTGATTTACTATTGGGCCCATTTAACTGTCTTCTTGTTGGTCCATAGTATCCATACAACTCTTCTCCAGCACCATATTTCAAAAGAACAGATTCTCTTTCTGTCAGCTTTCTCTCAGAACTGTTAGCCGACATTTATTAATGGGACTATATGTTTAACACATCACTAGTTTATATCCTCTGCTCTGAAAAGGTATAGTGTTTACATTGCAAATAATAATAATAATAATAATAATAAATTATTTATTTATAGCCCACCCAATGACAAGGAATCAGAGCAGGTTACAGCAATAAAAGTGCATGGAATACAATAAAATTCAAAATCAGTCCCTTCCCAAACCCCCACCACCACCCAATACTAAAATTACAATAAACAATCACAATTTAAGGAGACCATGGTCTATGGCAGGGGTAGGCAACCTTTCCCCTTTAAGGGCCGAGGGACTTCAGTTCCCAGGATCCCAGGAGCTATTGGCCAACATGGGACTATTGGCCAACTTGGCTGAGGCTTCTGGGAGCTGAAGTCCCTCGGCCCTTAAAGGGGAAAGGTTGCCTACCCCTGGTCTATGGCAGGGGTAGGCAACCTTTCCCCTTTAAGGGCCGAGGGACTTCAGCTCCCAGAATCCCAGGAGCTATTGGCCAACATGGGACTATTGGCCAACATGGCTGAGGCTTCTGGGAGCTGAAGTCCCTCGGCCCTTAAAGGGGAAAGGTTGCCTACCCCTGGTCTATGGTATCGAAGATCACTGAGAGGTCCAAGAGCACCAACAGGGTCACATTTCCCCTGTCAATGCCCAGACAGAGATCATCGACTAAGGCAACCATGGCAGTCTCAACTCAATACCCCACTCTGAATCCAGTTTGAAATGGATCCAGAAAATCAGTTTCCTCCAAGACAACTTGTAGTTGATTGGCGACCACCCGCTCGAGCACCTTGGTCAAAAATGGCAACAGCGAAATAGGTCTATAATTAATTCTGTCCAGGGGGTCCAGAGAGGGCATTTTTAAGAGTGGTCTAACCACTGCCTCCTTAAGACAAGAGGGCATGGACCCCTCCCTGAAGGATGCATTAATTACATTTTTCAGCATCAACTTGATAGTATCACCCCACTGGACTGCCAGCTAAGTTGGACAAGGGTCAAGAGAGCAGGTCGTCTTTTTCAAACTACTAAGGAGCTTGTCCATGTCCTCAGTACTTACTGACTCAAATTGATTCAGTCTAACAATCATGGTGGAGGCACTGGATATCTCTCTAGTTGCTACTGACTTAAAGTTGGCATCCAAGTCAGCTCTTATTCGAGAGATTTTCTCTGTGAAAAGATCATTAAAAGCATCACAGTAAGCTGTAGTTGGTTCTAACAGAGGGTTCTGGGTGGGAGGCAATTGAGTTAAATTCCTCACCACCCTGAACAGCTCAGCTCAGCAGTGAAAATATTTCTTAGCTGCATCTATCGCCATTTGATGGGACCTAAGAAAAGTCCAATGAAGTGTCTTATCAGCTGAGATTTGAGATTTGATACTTGATATGTTGTTGTGTGCCTTCAAGTTGTGTCTGACTTATGGTGACCCTAAGGAGACCCTATCACAGTTTTTTTTTTTTTTTTTTTTTTTTTTTGGCAAGATTTGTTCAGAGAGGGGTTTCCATTGCATTCCCCTAAGGCTGAGAGCATTTGAGTTGCCCAAGGTTGGCGAGTGGGTTTCACTGCTGAGCTGGGAATCAAACTCTTCTGGCAGGCCTTCCCCGATTAGAATTCCTGGCCTCAGGAGTCCCCTTATCCTTGTTCTCTTTCGTGGCTACAAATGCTGTTCTGCCTACTATTGTCTGTTTGTCCTAGGATTGTTTAATTTAATGTTTTAATGTTATTATTAGTTTAATTCTTTTTTAAGGAGTGGGAGGGTTGTGGGATTTTGGATTGTATTTTAATATTGTATGGAGTTTTAACAGCTGTGAGCCGCCCCGATTGTTTGACAGAAAAGTGGGGTACAAATAAAATTTATTATTAAATTTATTATTATTATAAAGCCAGGCCTCCCGAATCATGCTGCCATTTAATCCAAGAATAGTGGAGTCTATGCATTTTGAAAGCATTAACTGTGCTGGGGCTCACACTCCCTGACACCACTCTTTCTATCAGTGGTGGCAAGCTCAGGCCACCTTTAAGCAGAATTTTGTTTTTGTTTTTCTTTCTTCTGAAGGATGTTTTGTTTCTTTTTAAAAGTGTGTTTCTAAGTGTGATTCTAACTACCTACTGAGAGCATGGTGGCCTGTTGTGTGTGTGTTATTGTTGTTTTGTTAAAAGAAAAATCAAGGTGTGATTCCTGTACTGCAGAGAGAAGATGAGGGGAGAATATGCCGAAGAATGTCCTTTGTTGGACAGTAGCTGGACAGAGCCTACAGTGTTAGCATCAATTTCCACAACTCTGGAATTCCTTGAATCAGGTGACTTTCCAGCTTACTGAAGCATTTCTCTGAACCTTAACTATCACATAATTGAAAAGGTTGGCAGCATTAAATGAAATTATCCAATGCTGAACTTTTCAAATACTTCAGAGCAATGTTGGTGTCATTCCTGCAATGTCAGAACATTTTAAATTTTGCATACTTTATGTTAGAGGAAAGGAATAGAGGATACATGTTAATAGAGTAAAACAGAATTTAATAGAGTGTGATACAGAAGGGGGAGTGCATACATTACCCTGTAAGAACATTTTATAATGCTGTAGCATGACTCATTGACATTTATTTTTTATTAAGATACAGTGGTCCCCATGGATGTGCTCTGCATGTAAGAGTCAGTCTTGGTTAAGCACATCCTAATTAAGGGATGTTCCAGTTAAGGCAATCATGTGACACTTAGGTCATGGACATAATTCTCAATTACAGCAGATTAGCATACATTTTTACTTTGAAAGTGAAGGGATGACCAGTGGTTTAGCTCCTCTTTATGAGAGTGGGGGGGGGGGGAGGTGCTTTCTTTTGTTACGTTGGCACATACGAACTGGTGGTGCCAGGGATATAGCCCTTATTGCACTGCCTCTCAGGAAGTGCATTTTGTTTCCACCTCTTCCCATTCTCCATCCCAATAGCATCACCCATGGTGGAGATATGCCTGGAATTTCATCTTTCTCTCCCTCCCATCATAAGAAAAGCAGAATTAGAATCTGAAAAAGAGGGTGCTAAGATAGGAGAAGCAACATTAACAACCTAAGATATGTGGACAACACCATAATATTAGCAGAAGACATTCAGGAACTGGAACAGTTAATAAGGAAGGTCAAAGATGAAAGTGCAAAGGCAGGTCTGATGCTGAACATAAAGAAGAAATACACAACTTCAATCTAGACGATGAGGAAATTATAACTGTTAAAGAATTCCCATATCTTGGATTAAACATTGGCCAGAATGGAGACTGCAGTCAAGAAATAAGAAGAAAACTAGGAATGGGAAGGGCAGCTATGAAAGGACTAGAAAAGATACTGAAGAGCAAAGATATACATCTGAGCACTAAAGTCAGATTCATTCAGACCATTGTATTCCCAATTACCATGTACAGATGCGAGAGCTGGACAGTGAAGGAAGCAGACAGAAAGAAAATCAACTCATTTAAGATGTGGTGCTGGAGAAGAGTACTTAGGATACCATGGACAACCAAGAAGACAAACAAATGGGTTCTTGAACAGATCAGACCAGAGTTCTCCTTGGAAGCTAAGGGCCTTTACAGACTGCCAGAAATAATGCAGCTTGAGGCCACTTTAACTGTCCTGGCTCAGTGCTGAGGAATCATGGGAACTGTAGTTCCTTTTGGCACCAGAGCTTTCTGACAAAGAAGGCTCAATGTCAAAAAAAATATACAATTCCCATGATTCCCTAGCACTGAGCCAGGACAATTAAAGTGGTCTCAAGCTGCATTACTTCTGGCAGTCTGTAAAGGCCCTAAGATGATCAAGTTGAGACTATCATACTTTGGCCGCATCATGAGAAGGCATGGTTCACTAGAAAAAACACTAATGCCAAGAAAGGTAGAGGATGGAAGAAAGAGAGGAAGATCAAAATCAGCTGGATAGACTAAATCAGGGGGGTTATGGCTTGCAGAATCTGGGCAAGGCAGTGGAGGATAGGGACTCTTGGAGATGTCTTATCCACAGGGTTGCCATGAGTCAGAACCAACTCAAGGGCAACTAACAACAACAATTCCCTCTCAGGTATTTCCTGGGACCAGAGCAGGTTTAGCATTTAGCATTTACATTTCTATATCACTTCATAGTGAACTCAGCACTCTCTAAGCAATTTCCAATCTGTAAACCATAGTCTCAACAATCTGGGTGCTCATTTTATTGACCTATGAAAGGATGGAAGGCTGAGTCAACCTGGAGCCCTGCAGGATCGAACTCACAACATTGTGGCTGCAGTACCAGCATTTAACCACTGTGCCACCAGGGCTGTGATTTGGATAAAAGCCCAACAACCACATCTGCAAGAAACACGCCACAGATTTACCTAGAAAAGAATACAGTATAACAGAAAGCTGCTCAGTCACTTGCCCTGGTCAAACAGTTCCCAGCAAATTGATATAAACTGAATTAATATTTAGAGCCTGAAAATGAAGAATGGCTATGAATGCACCTGTAAACCAGCTGACTCTGGCCTGGCTGCTGATCATGCATGTGCATAATCTCATTTGCCCCTTTGAGCTGAAGAACCACTTCTGTAGGAAGTGATATTTTTATCTGATACCATAAACATGACATCCTTGATCTGACTATGAAAATAATTCATTGCTAATTTTTTTCCTCAAAGGAAGCAGGAACTAATTTTAGCAATTTTCTTCCCACTGTGAGAAAGATTTGAAAAGCATGCAGTCTTTGAAGCCTGTTTGCAATTTTAGATTTACCCTGTGCAGAATTTGTGTGGGATTGTTTTCCATGGAAGACAGCATTTTCTGACTGGAAATAATGTTTTTATTCAGAAATATTATTTTTCTGCAGAGAAATGCCTGTTTTCAATGCAAATCAACTACATGTACATTTTGCCAGGAAGGTCCTCAATTGCAGCATTTTCTCCACAGAAAACAGCTTTTCTTTTCTTTTTTTGCAAGGAATGCAAAATACTGTTTCCTGCACAAAGAAATTCTGTGTTCTGAGGAAAACAACCATGTGCAAATTTTGCACAGAATAAATCCTGAACTGCAAAGATTCTTGTCAATCCAGGTTTGTTCTTATCAGGGATTCTTATCAGGGATCCGTCATATGTCAACCTTAGACAGCTTCAAAAGGGCTGTCAAGATGGATCTCTTCTGGCAGGCCTTTCCTGACTAGTCCTCCTGGTCATAGAGCCAGCCCATCTGCACCTCTTTTTTTCCCCCCCATTCCAGCCGCTATTATAGCCGTCATTGTTGTAGTTATTGTATTGGCAGTACTTTGCCTTATTTTTAAATTGTTTTAACTGATGTTTGTTTAATAACTTTTTAAGGGATGGGAGGGTTGGGGTTTTGGATTGATCCTATTGTGTTGTATTTTTACGTTGGAAGCTTCCCCGATTGCTATGCAGAGGGGCGGGATATAAATAAATAAATTATTATTATTATTATTATTATTATTATTGATACTCGAAAAACATGTTTTTCCATAATTTTTTTGGAATATATTCAAATATTCTTTCCATCCCTAGATCTGGTAAGGAAAACACTGTTACATACAGTTCTTTACCAAACACCCTCAGAATATCACAGGCCACAGAATAATTTCCAGAATAATTTCCTTTTGGGGCTGGCACAGGCAAAAAGGTTCTCAGTTCTCCACCAAGTAACAAACCTGCCTCCTTTCCAAGAGCTCCAAAGCATTTGTAGCATATTAGCACTAACTTTGGGTTACACTTTGCATTTCTTTCCTGAAGGGCTATTCCCACCAACACATCTGCATCCAGATGAAGCACAGAATGTGCCCTTTTAAAACCAATCAAATCACACAAGAAAATGTTAAATGCCTGTGTTTTTCCTGTTTCGTATTTCTGTGAAAATGTTTGTGTGGGTGGGTAATGAACCTTAATCTAATCCCTCCATTTAACATTTGAAATACTGCCTATTAAGAAATAATACTAGGCTGTGAGAACAGAACTGCTGGAAAACACCAAATGCTTCTATCTGAACAGCTTGCTTTTTTTTATCTGTATTGCTCCCCATATGTCAATCAATGCTGAAGCCTAGTTCTCAATGATGTGGTCATCATTACCTGAGCAGTAATATTTCAGGTTGGAGTTGAAGGGGGGGGGGGGGGGAAGAGAGAGAAGAAATCTCCTGCACATAATGACTTAGTATGAGCAAGCATGGTGTAGTGGTTTGAACATTGGACTACAACTCTGGAGACTAAGGTTCAATTCTCAGCTTGGCCATGAAGTCAATTGGGTGACCTTGGGCAAGTCACATGCTCTCATCCTCATGGGAAAGGAACAGCAAACCTCCTCTGAATAAATCTTGCCAAGAAAACCCTGTGATAGGGTCGCCTTAGGGTGGCCATAAGTCAGAAATGAGGGAAGGCACACAGCAGCAACATGCCAGGAGAATGGCTAAGATAGAGGCTAAGCAGACGGGCGGCCATGGGCCGCCCTGGGAAGCTGCGCCATGAGACTGAGGCATCCCCATGCCTCGATCCTGCGGCACACCTTCGCCGCCCCTGAAAGGAGTGCTAAATTAACACTCTTTCACAAGTCAGTGAAAGTGCGCCGCAAAAGGAAAGGCTGCGGTGGGAGGTCCTCCTCGGAGCACCGGCCATGTGGAGGGCCGACTGCTCCGAGGACGACCTCGGGAGGGGGGGGCGCCGATCGTGCGGCTGCCCCTCTCCTCCCTGCCCCCAAGACGGCCTTTTAAGCCATCTGCTTAGGCCCATAAAAGTAGATTTTATAACATCTAGCATTGTGTTTGTCTCTTTGTGTATGTTCAAGTCACCTGTGACCTTATTATGACCTCATGAATTCCACAGGTTTTCTTAGGTGAAAACACTAACCGGTAGTACCTAGAGGGAATTTAGCATGGAAGAAATGTGTGTGTGTGTAATGTGTTCCACCCTCTATTTCTAAAAAAACCAAATTGTTCTTTTGAAATAATGGAAATTTTGGGTAATGCTAAAAAACAAACTTGTTTTATTACTTGTTTTAGGGCATGGTTTTATTCATTTGCCTTGATGGAAGGCAATCTTTTCTACATTAAACACAGATGACTGCTGAGGTTCAAAAGCCTAAATTCTGATGTGGTAGCATTAGCATTTGGAGGGTACTGTAGCCTTTCTAGAGCAGGTTATGGGGTACCTGGGAAACTGCAGCAGGTAAGGACTATTTGCAACACCCTCTAACACTTGCACAAGCCAAAGTCCAGACTAGTAGCATCACTGGGGGGGGTGCAGGAGGTGCAGACCACACCAGGTAACACCCCAAGGGGGTGACACCCAGTCGGGGGCTCCCTGCCACAGTCTCATTCTCATCAGGAGAATGGGCCGGTGGCAATGAGGCAGGCTGAGCATGTGCGAGCCTCCCAGCTCCCCTTAGCACTGACCCCTTCTCCTCTGAGGAGAAGGGGCTGACAGTGAGGATAGCCTGGAGAAGTGTGTGCTTCCCCAGTTCATCTCAGCACCATTCTTTTCTCCTCTGGGGACAGCGCTGAGGACTGTTGGGAGAAGTGCGCTGAGGAGAAGGGTGCTGCTGCTTCTTTCTCTTCTGAGAAGGAGGCAGCAGCAAGGATGGGGCCTGCAGTAGGACAGGCACAGGCACGTGCTCAGCCTGCCTGAGAGTGTGGCTGCGCCTCATTATGGAAACCCTGCCTCCCAAGCCCTGTCCCTTCCACATCTTAAGCCCCACCCCCTGCACTGGGTGACACCAGCGGCAGGAACACCGCTGGTCCAGACCACTGTTTTGCCTTCCTTTGCCTTCCTCTGAGGCTGAAAGTGTGATCTCCCAAGGTCACCCAGTGGGTTTCTATGGCCAAACAGGGATTCAAATCCTTGTCTCCAGAGTCATAGTGCAGTGCTCAAACCATTACACCACACTGGCTCTTTTCCTGTTTCTTACCAAAAGGGGAAGGTGGCTGGTTTTTCTTCATGTCAAAGCATAGAAGCATTCACATTAAACAGAAATGAATATTCCACGGAAGTGAATCATGGCCAGCTCCAACTATACCCACATATTGCTCAAGGTGGAAGTGGGTATCTTTCATTTATGTGGCCATTTTTCATGATGTTCAACACTGAGGTTTCTGGATGCAAAACTTGCTGGATGAGCTTGCCCACAGATAAATAAATAAATAAATAGGGCTGTCTATTTTCCAGTCCTTTACTTTTTAAATACTTAATCATAGTCATTCTTTCCCCATCTTGTAGCCATTATTTTCTCATTTCGTCCACAGCACTATTTAAAAAAAGGTTTTTTGGGGGTTGTTGTTTTTTTGGAAAGGTCAATAAAGAAATTTAGGGCCTTTGCAGACTGCCAGAAATAGTGCACATTAAATTGAGGCACTGCCCTGGCTCAGTGCTAGGGAATCATGGGAATTGTATTTTTTTCTGGGACATTGAGCCTTCTCTGTCAGAGAGCTCTGGTGTCACAATAAATTACAGTTCCCATGATTCCCTAGCACTGAGCCAGGGCAGTGCCTCAATTTAATGTGCACTATTTCTGGCAGTCTGCAAAGACCCATAGTTAAGATAACCAAGGGCCTTAACGGCCTTATCGCACAAGCCCCTCTGCTGCTTTAGTTGCATTTCCTCATAAAATGTTATGTAATCCAGTTTGCAGCATCACCTCCTGCACTTCGGAACCAATCCAGGATTAGAGCACCTGTTAGCACAAGAACACTATCACACACACAGGGAGCAAATATTCCCTTTGTGTACTTCTGCCCCCCCCCCCCCGAAAGCCACATGGCCGAGGACAGTGCTTGTGAGGGGAAGACAAAAAGGGAGAAACTTTGGGGAAAAGGCAGAGGAGGGGAGGAGAAGCGAGGGAACGGGAAAGGCGGCTCACTCAGCCTTCATCCATATTAATGAGAATGGGACTCTGGCACTGCTGGGATAGGGAGACATGTTTGTGTGAGTGTGATAAAGAGAGGGCACCCTGTAATACTATTGCAGCAACAGAGACTCTGGAAAGGGGCTGGATTTCCCCTGATCAGTACCATTTCTTCACCCAAACCATGCCCATTGACCAATCAAAATCAGCAGAAAAGTGCTATTAAACTTTTACACTGGAAATAATTCATGACAGAAGCCTTAAAGGAGGTCATCACTGGATTACTTCTGTAAGTAAGAAGAAGCGTTTTTACAATGGTCTCTTATGCTATATAGATGGAACATTACCAACGTCATGCAGGAGGGATAAATTAAATGTGCTGTTATCCTGTTATCTTGCCACTTTACTAGCCTTATGAGATAAGGTCCTGAATCACCAAACCATACATCCAAATCCATTAAGTGACTCTATTGGTAAAGGCACCTGGAACTACATTTTGTGCATCTCCCAAAACCCATGCACCTTCAGTCAAGCTCTGTAGCCGTATGACAAAGTTTTCAGAAATCCTCTCACGAACATTTTCTCACCTTTTAAAAATAGCTCCAGGGAAACAAAATCACACAAAATTACGGTATTTTGAGTGCTGCAAAAATGCTGGCAGAATTCTGTCCCTGGTTCAGCTCCACAACAGTGTCTTCAGTCATTGAATAAACAGTTGTTTTGTGAGGTCACTTGAACAATTCCTGCTTTTAGAAATCTGACTGAAATACAACCTTAGATGCCAGTTGCATATGCTAACTAGCACCATGGAAACAGACAAGCCAGTACTGAGTTAAGTACAATCTGCAAACACAGTGAATCAAGAGCTGAAGATAACAGCTGTCAACAAATTGCCTCCATAAATTTTTACTGTGTCACCCACAGTTGTACTAAACTACAGTATCTAAACACGCAGATACATTATTTGATTCATCATGTTGTACTGCAATAATGGCTGCCATCCTCCAATGGGATCTTGTTCCCTATGTCCCCATCCTCCGCTCCACTCCAGAATGCAATCTCTAACCAGCTTGGGGTTTTCCATAGACCACTTCATTTATCTTCTCCACATCTCTGCCTCATCAACACTATTTCTACACCTAATACCTACTAAACACCATTTTACTGAGCTCACCCTGCCTCTTAACAGCAGCTTCAGGCATTCAAAGGCAGGACTGACAAGGGAAAAGTAAACTGAACTGCACTTCTTAGAGAACTTCTCAGGTATCATTCAAAAGTGAACATAGGGAAGGGGAAAGGGGTAAGTACTTGCACATCCTCTATTCTGTTTAAGGACATGCCAAGTGGTTCTCAGCTAGATCCTCTGCATTCACAACTGTGTATTCCACCCAAATGTTTACCCACTGGAAGGGAAGCCGGGAGAGAAAGAAGCACAGCATGAACTAAATTTTTGAGATTGCCAAATCTACCCACAACACCTGAAGATGTTTCCATGCAGAAATAGTTGGCATAGCAGGCATTTTCTGTTCCAAATATAAACATTTGTGACCATGAAAGTACAGTTAATTTGCCTTTAATGCAGTCTCATTGTTTGTCTCTTATCAAATCTGAAAAAAAATCTTTATCTACTATGCCGTGTGTGTGTGTGCACACGCGTATGTGCGCAGACAGCCTATGCAACTATAAAACTTTTTCTAACACAATTGCAAAATATGTACATATGTACATTTCATAGTCAAACCCATTACAGCTGATATCTTTAGCAACAAGTCTAATTTTCAACTGTGATACAAACCACAGTTTGAAAGTTCATCTTTAAACATATCACATTCTAACAATCCAAAATTTACTCCCCATCCCTTCTGAGGAATATGAATGAGAGAAGAAGATAATAAATAACAAATGTATCACAGGAGCTATTAATTACTGTGGGCGTTTTCACACGGGGCTTTAGGCGGACGCAATCCTACCTCCGTCCGGCCCCACTCCGGCTCCATTTCCAGTGTGTTCACACTCACGCCGCAGCAAACCCCGCCCCTTCTGGTGCCATCCCTGCGTCAGTCTGGCTCCTTGCTCCGTGTGTTCACACGCACGGAGTAGCAAGTCCGGCTTCACTCCGGCCGAACCAGTGCTAACTCCGGCATCAGCGCCGGAAAGGTAATTCCTTTTTTAAAAAGGAATTAAGTTTTTGCTGCCGGAGCCATTCCGGAATGAGCGGCTCCAGGCGGCTTTAGGGACTAGTGTGAAAACATCCTGTGTCACGCTATAGGCATTAGATTGCACAGTACAGAAAATTAAAATGTCAATATATTTAAATATATGATACCTTTTTGTCCATCCTAAAAGAATCTAATTCTACCATAAGGCTGACAGACAAGTCAATACATAAACCAATCAATAGGATTTTTTAAAAAGACACACACACACACATTAAAAAACCCACCCCCAGATATTTATTTATTCTTAACATTAGAAAGGGTGAAAGACAAGAGATGAGAGGCTAGCATATGAAAAACTTGTTTATCTAACCATGTGATCCCTTCTTTGAATGCTATCCATGAGAAAGATCTGTGTCACTACCCCTGCCAACATCATGCAAATCCTCATGCCTGGACCTTGAGTTACCTGGGTTATCATAGGTTACTCCATTCAGATGGGTGAACATTCAGATGACTGTCAGAGATTAATACCTGACACTGAGACAAGGACAAGGACGAAAATGCTGCTGTATTGTTTCTGTACCCCTGTCATATGAACAACACATTGATGGTGAACCAGTTTTCTGATCAATCTATCATGAAGTAACAATAATTTTGCAGAAAAATGCAAAATCGTAATAATTTTTATTTATATTATTTTTGTATATATATATACCCCACTCTTCAGAAATGCTCTCAGAATGGCTTACAAATTGTTGATTTTACAGTCCCCTGACCTCAGGCTTACAGTCTAAAAATACATGACACAAAAGGAGAAGGGAATGGCAGTGGGGAAGGGGATCAAGTTCAACACCCCCTAAGCAGTTCCCAATCTGTAAGCCAATATCCCCCAACAAGCTGGGTACTCATTTTACTGACCTATGAAAAGATGGAAAGCTGAG
This sequence comes from Phrynosoma blainvillii, assembly GCA_026167975.1. Lineage (NCBI taxonomy): Eukaryota > Metazoa > Chordata > Lepidosauria > Squamata > Phrynosomatidae > Phrynosoma > Phrynosoma blainvillii. The sequence goes on along the minus strand of JANUYF010000001.1, from coordinate 196,969,968 downwards.
TCAACCTGGAGCCCTGCAGGATCGAACTCACAACTTTTTGACTGCAGTACCAGAATTTAACCACTGTGCCATCAGGAAATTGAGAGAGGGCCCTTCTTCTGTTTCTGGACTAGGCATGGTGTTGTGCTAATACTGACATTCATATCTACTCTGTAATAAATTACATTAAAAAATAAAAACCATACCTAAAAAGAGTCACACTAGGAGCCTCTTTTTACTTCAGTTTGTCATTGTTTTAAAGTTGTTTCTGACTTATGACAACTCTAAGGCAACCTATTACAGCATTTTTTTACCAGATTTGTTCAAATTGGGTTTGCTTTGCCTTCCTTTGAGGCTGAGAGAGTGTGACTTGCCCAACCCAGACAGGTTCCTTGGCTGAGCAGGGGTTTGAACCTTCATCTCCCAAACTTCTACTCCAATGCTCAAATCACTCTACCATGTTGGCAAGCTTTGCCAAGCATTATTTCTATCAATTCATGATCATTTTATTTGTGTGCTTTTACCAAGGACATCTACTCCCTTAGTAAAATCTAAGCCTAAATTACATATCTCAAAAGTCTGCTTTACTGAGAGATAGCACAGGGTTAATGCACTAACCTAACCTTAGGTGTCAGAGGCCTTTCATTGCTGATCTACACCTTTATTTAACTTCTGAGAGCATTGTAGACATCAGAATAATTTGTGTAATCATATTGGTGAATGTCTATCTTATAGTCAATATGCAACTCTAGCTTTAGTGTTGAATCTCTCTTATTATCAGAACTAAATGTATTGGCATGGCACAAGATAAGATTACAGAGCAGATTAACCTTAGCAACTAACAGTTCTCTATTTTCTTTTAAAATATTAAATTCCATCTGTTTCCACTAAAAGCAAGAAATTCAACAGTGAATGTTCCAAGCAGTAAGTGCCTACTGCCTTCACTGTAAAGGAAAAATATGTGGCCAGATAGTCTAAAGCATGAATACCTACCATAACTTATTAACGTCACTAGATACACAACACACACTAATCACAAGTGACCCGAACTAAGTGCTTCAAAATTCTTTCCTTTGAAAACTGAAAGGAGTTGACACAGATTGCAACAGTTTTGCTTTTACCAAGCAAATGCAACACTTCAGCACTCTTACTTGCTAACTTCCTCCAGGAAATTAAAACTGATTAAAATCAAGGCAAAATCAGAATTTTTGGTTTGCCTGAAAAAAAGGCTTAAAACTATATGAATTTACAGATCTGGGAGGGCAGGAAATTGTACTATTGTGACACCTGCAACTATTTAATAAAATGGTAGAGGGCCCTGGAATCCTGTCATATCGAAATAAAAAAGAAGTAAGCATGATGTACAATGTACAGATGGAAAGAATATTTGCTGCTAGTCATTTATTAGCTAAAAAAATCAGTTTCCCAACAGTGACAAGAATTCTGGGCTGTTTTTCTTCAGTACACACACTTCCCAAAGTGTTATGGGAAGGTGGTCTGCACAGAAATACATATGGTTTTCTGCAGAAGACCCACTGCGTTTGGTACAAAAAACAGTTTCTATACAGCCACATGAGAATGTGAGAGTACAAGATTGCTGAGTTTTTTAATGCAAAAAATAGCAGTCTTGACCAACCAAAATCATGTACAAAAGAAAGAAATCTTGCACACACAAAATAGCCACATGGTATTGTTGTGTGAGATTCTTGTTTTCTGTACAATATTTTTGTTATTCAAGATTTCTGCTTTGTGTACAAAACATCAATCTTGAGAAAAACACACACAGCTGTCTGTAAACAGGTTTTTTTTCCTGTAAACATCCACAATTTTCATGCAAAAAAACCCAACAGCTACCATGTGTACTTGTGCACCAAATAATTCCCCAAAACAGCTTAGGATATTCAAATACCAGGTGAGAACTATAAATAAATTTTCATTTTTCTCTTCACTGGAAAGAAAATTTGAAATTATTTGTTCTTCTATGCTGTGTCTTTTTATTTTTAAAAACATTATTAAATTATCATAGAACAGTAATTGTATCCCTGAAGACAATAAAAAGGGGGGAAATCATCACACTATCTTAAAATTAGTAGTTTTCTAAAAAAAAAAAAAAAAAAAAAAAAGTGACCATAAACATGTAGATGCCACAATATGTCCTACTTTTTTCAGCTAGGGACACAAAGAACACCAGTTTGTCTGGAACTTCAGTTGATAAATAACATCAGAATTATTATTGACAAAGTCAAAGTAAGGAAGCCAACTACCATGAATTTAGATTTTTAAAGACTTTTACTTGTGCAATTAATTTTTTCCTTAAGTTTAATATTTCAGATATGCAGATGCCACTGATCTAATGATAATCCTTTAAGATTTTTCAATACTGAAACAATTTTTCATCTTGCTGCAAGGCATAGCAATATACAGTTGGCCCTCCATATTTGTGGCTTTGACTTTTGCAGATTTGATTATTTGTGGGTTTCATTAATATGTTGTCTCTATGAATCTCTGTACTCCAGCACAACTCTGCCAGAGGTTGACTACAGAGTCACACTGGAGGATCTAGAGATTCCTAGAGGAAACACTTTATTAGGCATCTGAAGGTCCTCCAGAATAATTTTAAGGTCAGTGTCCAACAGATGTTGACCACAAAGTTGTGCTGGAGGACCCAGAGATTCCCAGAGAAGTGTTCTTTCAGGTGTGTGTGTATATATAGTGCTTTTTTAAAACTGATTGCACACGTGCACAATAACACAACAATTGTACAGTGCACTCAAAAGGATAGCCACTGCCCCCATGAGCCATGGGAAAAGAGGGAGAGGAGTCTCCTGGGAAGTATGTGGGCACTCCTGGACGTATCAATCTGTTGTGGGTGCTGGTTGTGTGGACAGATAGTTCTCCCAGTGGATCCAGAAGCCATGATGGGAAACTGGGTTTTGACACCATAGAGGTCAAAATATTTTTCTCCCTAATATGCTAGGTTGTGACCACTGTGAGTGACCAGCTGTAAGAGAAAGTTGCTGCCATCACCCCTCTGTGTGGATAAGCAGGGGACTGAGCTTGTCCTATACAAGGAAAAACTTCAAAAGAGTAGGTATAGGAAATTTGAAGAAAAACTGCTTGCAATTAAGACTTCAAATTCAAGACAAGTTGCTTGTTTTGTGCTTGAAGAGCCATTATGGGGCTTTAGTATGCCATTCCTTTGCATAATTTTAAAAGTTGTTTATTCATTGAAGTCTAAAATCCTTCTGGCAACTCACCACATAGTAAATAATTTTTGCTTATTGTTTCCCTATGGCTGAGGTGCTGAAGATAATGATGGTCTGCAAAGGATTATGGAAGAGCAGCCTGACAGAAAACCAGTGTACATAACAGTGAGTAAAGAGATGCAATTCTCTTTTCTACTTTTACATGGTTGCTTAAGCATATTAGAATAGATGGGAAGGCACAGCAATTTGACTTACCTGTGTGGACAGCTTTCCAATATTAATCTGTCTAGTCACTCAAGGACTAAAGTTTTTATAGAGACAACACTGCAGAATTACTTCCCCAAACAGTGGGGTGCTTGAGGAACAAAACTCGGAGGGAGGAGACTGAAAGGGGGGCTGAGATCAATGCATTGGCAGCTTCATATTGAGCAGCAAAAGATTTCAAATGAGGTGTCTGCAAGGGCTGGCTGTGGAAACCCTGCATGACAACTTGAAGAAATCCACAGCAAGACAAGTTACAAGAGCAGCATGAAGGAGGCACACTAGAAAGCTTGTTCTAGCCAGCTTCACCTGCTGAGCGCAATGTTACCATGAATGACAGGAGCATAAAGCTACTTACCAGCAGTAGCGTAATAGATTATAGCACATGTTTTGCATGGAAAAGGTCTGAGATTAGATCTCTGGCATCTCCAAGTATGGCTGGCAAGTTTCCTACCTGAAAACCTCAAGAACGGTTGTAACTCTGTGGAGACCAAAGTTGGGCAAATCAGTTGGAAACAAGAGCCAATTCTCCCTCAGAACCCTCCATGGCCTGCAAACCCCAGCAAGTGCAAATACCTCTGTTTTCCTCAACAGTCTCTCTCAAATGGTGAAAGAAGTGATATAGCATCTGGGGAGTAGGGTTTGGGGGGACCTGGTATAAGGTTTCAAGGGTCATAAAAGTGGGGTTTAGGGGGCACGGTGCCATAGACAGAATTGTATTAGAGGATGGAACAGCATTCTGACTCAGTAAGGCAGTTTCTTTATTAGACCTCTATGAGCTCAGGGGTAACTATGTTACATCCAAAAGCCACGTCACTGAGGAGTTTATCACATTGGCTTTGCTCCCATGATAGATGTGAAATGTAACTTTAAGAAGGCAGATCTTATTGCATTTCCCCGTCACCGGGAAGTATGCAGCCCATTTGCAACTCAGGCTTCTCTGGGTTCCTCTTGCATCTTTTCAAGAACGGGATTTTCCCATTTTTGAAAAGATGCAGCAGAAACCCAGGTTGCAAATGGGGTGTGTACTTCCGGGCTTTTCTTTTGGAAACCTCTCTGGTTTCAGTCAGAGTTTAATGGCGAACATCATTAGGAGATATAAATTAGAATTTGTTTTCAAATTTAATTAAAGTTTTCCCAAGAATCTTGTTCCATCTAGAACAGTGATTCCCAAATTTTGATCCTCCAGGTGTTTTGAACTGCAACTCCCAGAAGCCTTAGCCAACTTGGCCAACAGTCAGGAGTTCTGGGAACTGAAATCTAAAACATCTGGAGGAAAAAAGGTTTGGGAACCACTGATCTAGAACTGTTAAGACCATGTTTCACCCTGGTCTAGAAAATGACATGGATGTTGCCACTGAAAGGAACTAGAACAATGGTAACAGGGTTACTACAGTTCAAGTGGCAGGTACATGAGTCAGTATTTGGCTAGCTGTGCATCATGGGAGGGCTGATGCAACATGCACAGTGGATGAGAGCAGCCAGATATGCACCATGGGAGGTCTGATGCAACAGGCACTGGGGATGAAACCAGTCAAGTTTCATTAGCGCATGGCTGTCACATATTCTCAAGAAGACCACCTATATATGGGAGAGAGTCAGAATCTCTGTTGCTAGTTAGTTGTGATTGACGAAACACTTTGCTGGTCTGTATAGCTGTGAGTATTCAAGATGGATGTCTGATACTCTATGTATCTTTGTAAATATTTGAAACAAAGATTAAAGCCTTCATTGAGTGAAGTCTTGCTGTCCAGCAATTTGTTTCTTCAAGCCGAAAGTAGCAGCCTGTGTGTGGGAGGATTTTTCCTATGCCGTCTGGAGCAAGACTCTTCACGGAGACCATTTTCGGGGCGTTCCTACCTACATGCATCAACTCTGAGTTTGTGTATGCTAGATCCTGCCTGTCTGCATACCCCAAGAACTTCAGTTAGTCTACCAGATGGCAATATGAAAGCCAATTCTCATCAGCAAACAAAATAAAGGAATAAAGCATCTACAAATTTATCATTGTTCTCATAGCATTCTCACATTCTCGCTTATAGGTGAATTTTTAAAAGAGAAAATGTGAATATTAAGTCATTCAGCCTAAGTTTTCTCTAAAGGATTTAGGACCTTTCAGTGGATCACATAACACTTGCTGCTTTTGTTTGGGGTTTATAAACAGGATTTAGTGTAGAAAACAATGAAATAGAAAGGATTATGTTTGACGAAGAAGGAAAACACATTGCTAAATATTACAAATTGCTAAAAAGAAAGAAAGAAAGAAAGAAAGAAAGAAAGAAAGACCTGGAAAATGAAACAATCAAACATTTAATGGTCAAATGGGCCCAAGATATTGGTAGCTCTATAGCAGGGGTAGGCAACCTTTCCCCTTTAAGGGCCAAGGGACTTCAGCTCCCAGAATCCCAGGAGGTATTGGCCAACATGGGACTATTGGCCAACATGGCTGAGGCTTCTGGGAGCTGAAGTCCCTCGGCCCTTAAAGGGAAAAGGTTGCCTACCCATGCTCTATAGACTTGGAAAGCTGGGGAAAATCTTGGAAAATAACTAACAAATTTACATTATGTCAAAACTATAAAGAAAAGTACTTCAAAATGCTACACCAATGGCACATGACAACATCAAAAATAAATAAAATATATAAAACAGGGAACATAAGCTGCTGGAAATGCCAGAAACAAGAAGGTAACTTCATACACATGTGGTGGAAGTGTCAAAAAGCAAAACGATATTGGAAGAATATATTAAAAACAATAAACGAAATACTCCAGACGAAAATAATACTGGATCCAAACATCTTTTTATTAAACATGAGAAATAAACTAGATGAAGAAACCTAAAAGAACCATGCTAGGAAATTTTTATATATGATAACGACAGCCAGAATACTTTACACACAATATTGGAAAATTAATAGAATACCAACAGAGGTAGAGTGGATAATCAAACTAAGAGAAGTGGCTGACATGGATATACTTACTGCCAAACTAAGAGGAAAAGATAATAAGGACGAATTGATATGCCTCCAAAAATTTGGAGAAAAAAGAGGATGGAATTTAGCTTAGCTTAGATAACGACAAAACAAAAAACAAAGATGAATATAGTAAGGAAATTAGACAGAAAGGGCAACAAATATAAGAATTAGATCAATTATAAGAAAATTAAGAAAAGTAACAATTAAAAGAGTGATGAAGATACACCAGGAAGTTTAACTTACAGGACAAATATTATGATGAATGACCTTAAAAGTATTGTGAGAGACTAGAATTTGGTTTGGATAGGTCTATAGTAGGTGTAAATTTATGTTTTGATTATATTGTATTGTTTTGAATGTAACATACTGTATTGTCTATTTTTATGTGAGTAGATATCTTCCCATATGTATATGTATGTTTATATGTTTTTGTCTTTGTTTTTAATTAAATAAAATGTATTTAAAAAAAGACTTGCTACTTTTGTTTGGGAATCACACCATAGCTTGCTGAACTACCAACTTCTAATTAAGTTGTTAAGAGATCACTACCATTCTCAACAGAAACTTGGTTCATTTCAGACAAATCCTTCTTCTTACAAGCTCAGATGAGCTTTATAGTCCTTGATATTTCTGGATAGCTAGAAGCTTGGGCTCCCTGGCCTACCTCCAACCAGCATCTGGGTCATCTCAGGCCACAGACTGAGACAAACAAAGGAAAGACTCGCACCACATGGTCCCTAGAGGCCTTTTAAAACCTCTGTTGGGAAGATTCTCATAGTTCCTGGTCCTGCTCCACTGATTGGCCAGTTGGGCATTATGTCAACTGTGATGTAACCTCATTACAATGTGATGTCAACCCTCATTAGCATGGAGCTTCCTCCCATCAACATTTAACCATTTGAAGTCCTCAGATGAATGTAGGACCTCCAATTCATCACACAGCCACTAAGCAAAATAAGATCTGCCAAAGGACAAAGCATGCTGCATTCTCTGTAGGCAACACCCAAGTTGCTACTTTCTGTAATTAAGAAAAACTGCACTCTGCTCTTGGATGGTATCCAGATGGCCTCACAGCCATGTGGCCTCTGCAAACCAATTAACGTATTAGCTTGGATTTTGAACTACACAAAAGAACATTTAGAGATGAATAATCTAAAACACAGGATAGTGGTTGATTAACACTATATAAAGGTAACAGTATGTGTAATGCATCTTACACATGTGAGCATTTAAAGAAACCACACTTCTTATCCCAACTTGGCCCTCTCTTTAATTCTCTTCCCATATTTATTTATTTAATTTGGGCACTTAATGTCTTGTTTGTCAACCACATTTCCTAAACATGCCTCAATCTCAATGTAAAGATATTAAAAATTAACAATATTTCTAGCAGAATAGCAACAACATCCATATTAAAATCCAAGGTGCTTTGTTTTAACAACCAAGCAATATAAAAGAGCTGTGAAAAACAATGCTTGGTTGCCTTCTAAGAATCTTTGCATGTCTGCCTACCATTTGCCCTTGAACTAGGAGTTCCTGGGAGCTGATACTCATGAATTGAGGCCACAAACACTAGCAATGTTGAAAAACTTTATAATTTCTCAGAATATAAATCTTAGCATCTCATTATACTCCTCTCAATAAGGGGCATGACAGCTCTCATAATTCTTCTCTGACTCAAATTTTGAGAAAATTTGGATCAAGCAATCCCAAGTCAATTTAGAACCCTCAAGGCAGGGGTGAAATCTTTCTTCTAAGCATTCTCCATATTTTCTCATCATTTCTTTTTTTTTTAATTTTATTTATTAAAACAACATAACATTAATAAAACATTACATTCGGTCAACTTTCATTATTCAATTATACAACCAGATTAACACTTTCATCTTCAAACTCCATACTTAACATGCAAACATAACAATCTTCTTCCATTCAGACTACATTCAGACTACTTCGTTTTGTCCACCCTCCAACGATTCATTTCTCCATTTTTCTTATCTGCTTACCTTCTTTTTAATACTATTTTATTTTCTTGGATCCATCTCTTATCCTTTCATTTTACAATTTATCTATACTCATTTTCTTATGTACAAACTTCAATGCTATTACATTTTTTATCTAGGTTCTTTCTTCTCCTTCATTTAACTTATATTTTGAATATTCGGCCACGATCATGGAATAAAAGGTTAAAGCACACGCTAAGTCAAGATATAAGAGAAAACTTTTACAAAATAATATATAAATGGCATTTGTCACCAGATAAAATAAGTAAGATATATGGGAACAGTCAAAATTTATGTTGGAAATGTGAGAGAGTAAAAGGAACGTTTTTTCACTTATGGTAGGAATGTGTTGAAGCGGAAAAAATTTGGAAGATTATACATAGTGGAACAAAAGAAATATTGGGGATAGAATTAAGTTTAGTCCAGAGATGTTATTTCTGAATATGGTGAAGAAAGAAGAACAGAAAAGATTTGGGGAAATAATTTTTTACATGCTGGTGGCAGCTAGACTTGTGTATGCCAGATACTGGAAAATAAAAAAGAGGTAAAAATTGAAGAATGGATATTGAAATTATTGGATATGATGGAGGTAGATATAATAACAAAAAGATTAAAAGAAAACAGGAAAGATTTAGAAGATATTGATAGCAATATAGATAACAAGAAGAGAAATTGGGAAGATTTATATAAATATATAAAGGAAAAGTGGCCAAATATTCATATTTTCTCATAATTTCTAGCCTCACCCTAAACCAAGCTTGGGGAAGGGGTTCCCAAAATTAAAGGCCTGGGGTGGGTGACTAAGGGCCTCTGCAGGCAGAGTTGGGGCAGGGCAGCCACATGCTGGCCACCCCAACCCCACGCTGACACCGTCCTGACACCGCGTGCCATTACATACAGCGTGCAGTGACAGGACGCCCTTCTGGTACAGTGTTCAAACACGCTGCACCGAAAAGGGCGCTGAAGAGCCGCATCCCAGCTCTTAGGGCAGCCTTTTGTCACCTCTAAAAGGAGCGGCATTTTGCCTCTCTTTTTGGGGCGACAAAAGGGAAGATCGGGGCCATGGCATGGGGTTGCCACAGCCCTGAACCACCGCTTCCCGGGGTGGCCCAGAGCCGCCCGTCTGCAGTCCCCCTAAATTTGGCCACGTCTACAGGTAAACAGACACTGTCTGTTTATTGTTGGATTTGTTTTATTTCATTTTTATCTGATTTTTAGCACTATCCTATTGCTAACTGATATTTTTTTATTCTTAATTTGTACACTATTCAGATAAGTTACAAGACCATTTAAAAATGAAAATAAATACGACAGCACAAGAAAAGGGAATGTGGAATTAGGTTAATAGTTGAGGACATGTAGATATACTTCATTAACTACTAAATTAAACTAACATAAGTGGATCCACCAGCATGGAAATGTATAGCTAAGATGAAAGCAGTATAGTTTAACTCAAATTGAAGCATCATTTCTCATATCTTTTCATCAGAATTCTGCAAAAAGGAAGAACAGTTCAAAGCTTAGTGTCAGGGGAGGGGATTCCAGAGCCAGTGAGCAAACAAGACCAGATTCCTGGTATGAAATCTGGGAACAGAGGCCACAAGACTATGGAACATGAGACATCATCCTTGTGAATGCCTTTCCTCATGCCACCTTATGAGTAATGTACTCTGATTCTACCAGAGCTGCCCAAGAATGCAAGGGTGAATGGCAAATGGAAGGCCACAAAGAGAAAAATTATGCAGCTTCAAATTGGTGACTCCTTAAGCACCCACACTCTTCAGACACAGGTTGAGCCTTAGGAGAGGCAGATGGATCTAAGAGCATTATTAGGCTTCAGTTTACCTCCAGATGTTATCACAGCAACATTATTCCCATGGAGCTTCTATAGCACCAGAACCACCAACCAGTCATCATACCAGAACAGATTAGGGGCACCTGGACTCCACAGAACCCCAGAGGACTCTGGTCCTCACCACACCCTCCAAACCTGTCCTTGCAACCTCTTTCTACCCTGACCCCCATGAGATAACAGAGCAGCACTGCCCCACTGAAGAAAAAACAGCAAAGGGCTTGGGGGAGAGCACTGCAATTACAAGTCAGCCCCCTGGAGGAATAATTGAGATATACGTACCAGGAGCCAGTATGGTGTAGTGGTATAAGCATATGACTAGGACTCTGGAGATCTGGGTTTGATCCCCACTTGGCCATGGAAATCTACTGGTTGACCTTGGGTGAGTCACACTGTCTCAGCTCCAGAAAACCCTGTGATAGGGTTTCCTTACAATCACCATAAGTCAGAAATGACTTGAAAGCACCCAGAAACAACAACAACAATGTACCTATCCACAACCTTTCAATTTATGCCCATTGCTTCTTTACCATCTTCCAAAGGACACAAAAGTGGAGACAGATGTCCTCCATCATGGAACAAAAATTGTGCAAGATAAGAATTTGGGGCAGGTGCTGTAAAAGCTTACCTCCATGTGTGGGTTCACTGCTACAAACTTCTGAAGTTGGCAATATGTTGAGTGTGGGAGCTGTAATTTGATATCTCCAGAAATGATCCATGGTATTCATGATGTTCATGGTGAAGGACAACCTGGACTTATGCCCATATTTAGAAACATGGGCAATATAAAAGTTCATATTAGAGGTTCTGAACACAAGCTGATCTTCACAGCATCCTACTCAAATTTATCTTCTTTAGATACACTTTCAAAAAAGCTAATGTTAAAGCAATCTGACTTAGTATAAAAGACCATGACCTTGGATCTACCGCAGAGCTCTTTCTTTCAGTACCACCACCTTCAGGGCTACGTTTGTTAGGGACACCAGAGAGGATCTTCTCAGTGGATAATCCTGGACCAGAGAATGCCCCTCCTAGGGAGATTTGGCTAAACTCCTCCCTATAGTCCTTCTTGGTCTAACGGGCAGTGCTGAACTTTAAATATTTTAACATTATTTGTTTCCATTAAAGTGGTGTTTCAAAGTGTTCTAACTGATATTTTAAATTAAAGTGTTTATAATTAATATTTATAATTTGTTCTGTTTTAATTGAGATGCTTTAATATATTGGAAGCTGCCTTGACCCCCAGTCTTGGGAGAAAGGCAGGATACAAATAAGCTTAGAAAAAATACACATGCCAGTATTGCTTATCTTTCACCCTCTCTTATGCTTGATTTTATCTTCTACAGTCATTTTTTTTTCTAACAAGGGAGTCAGGAAACTACTACATTATTTTTAATTGCCAGCATTTTTCAATCAGGTGAAAGACAAAATGCCAAAAAAACCATGCCACACGTATTTGACTTGCTCAGAAGAAAATGAGCTTGTTGGCAGTATTTGCAATGATAAGCAACATCTTCTCACTCCCTGACAAGAAGACTCAGTTAAAGCTTCCATAAATCCACTGAGATTCATAATGTGTAGTCATGCCAGCTCAGCTATTTGTACAATTAGGATAGCTATTGTAATTCAGAAATTAGTTCAGTGTCCAAGAACATACTATCCAATTAAGAGTCAAACATTTGTTTATTCATATACAAAGCATCTGGGGAGGGGATCTACTTTTTGAAACACACATGTAGGGTCTCTCTCTTGTTCTTGTTCTTTTAAATAAAAGCCATGTATAATTGAAGTAAGGGCATGAATCTTCATTTATTTCATTCTCTCGTGCAACAACACATAATTTCAAATGCTTTCCCACTTCTGGCCAGCATTAGAAGAGTTTATACACATTTTGGGTTGATTTTTAACACTGTGGGTTTCCCCCCAAAGAATCTATCTGATGGAGAGGGAAAAAAAATTCTGTTTTCAGAAACCCCAATGAAAATTTTCAAGGAACAATATAAATTGTGATAAGCAACCCATTTTCAGTACAAAAGTTGTATGTGGAAAATACGGTACTGTTTTCTATGCATAAACAATTTGGCACAAATATATTTTCCACAAACATTTTCAAAATGCAAAACAAAAAACAAACAAAACAAAACATGGCAGTCACCCTTTTCTCAGTCTGGTATTACCAGGTGGCAAGAGAACCTTTCCAGTCAAGGATGAGAAAATTGGAAAGCATTATTTATATCTCTGAGCTAAAGGGAGAATCTTAAAGTGCTTTCTCCAGCGATATCTCCCTATGTTCGATTCCTGGCAGACACTTTTTCTCTCAGTCAAGTTCAATACCACATGAAAACCTGGTCAAGGAGAATGCAGTGCAGTACAATGAGGTACGGTTCCCCCTCACTCACATGTTCCTTGAACTGTAAACAGGGTCTTATGTTAACATACTCTACAATGAGCAAACATCTACAAATCTAAGAGGGAACACTATTTAGAGTAGCTCAAGGAACTCAGATTCCTAAGTCACCATGGAATTTATTGGCTGACACTCTTTTTGCTTCTGAACTGTCAAGAGGCAGAAATTAGGGACCCTTTCACATCACACAGTTAAAGCACTATGATTACACTTTAACTGCCATGGTTCCATCTTGAGGAATCCTAAGATATGCAGTGTAGGGAGAGGCATATCCCTACACTGCCCCTAACCAGACCTCATAAGATGCGGCGATGGCAGTTAAAGTGGCATCTGAGTGTTATCATTGTGTAGTATGGAAGTGCCCCCTGACAGCACAAAGTTTGCTGCCTTTTGCTCCTGGGAGGAAAACTTATACTACAAAACGTGATTCATAAGATGAGCTCTTTCCAGAAACAATTCACTGCATCTGAATAATCTGCACTGAATTTCTTTATGAGGCTCTTACTCAAATTAGGCACTGACACTTTCTTCAACTTCAGCACTTTTAGATGGAATGCTGTTAAAAATGATGAAACATCAGTTTACCCAAGCAAAACTTAACTCTTTTACATGTCAGCAAAATAGCTCTGGGTTCTACCTTTCAGGACTAAATAGAAGGCGGGTTTCAATAATGGATTTTCCCTGGAAGAATCCTGCCAATCCAGGTGGCAGTGATCCACTGTCCCCACAACAACTCCTCTCCCCCTCACATCTCTGAAACCCAGATTTGGAGGGTTTGGAGTTTTCAGGCTGCAGAGGGATGCAGAAAAGAAAAAAGGATGAGAAAAGTATCCAAAAGCCCCACTAGGAGAATGTTGAATTTAGCCCACAGACTGTTAAAGGCTCACATTATACTATCATTTTTCAAATTCAGTTCCACTTCCCAAATCTGATTTCAATTTGAGTAGTTTTTTAAATTTAAAAAACTTTTTTTAGTTTTTTAAATTTAAAATGACGAACAGAATGAGCCTAGTTTTTATAATGGTAAAGAAACCCATTACCATTAGGATTACTTATAGCCTGCCATTGATATAAGAAATAACAATAATATACAGCATTCATATAACTATTGAGTGCTCAAAGTGAGTGCTCCAAGTGGTTTATATACAGCTCCTTGTTTTAATCACTGTAACAATTATATGAGGTCAATCATGATTATCATATGCCTAAATATCACATTTAACATCTCTATATTATAGTTTTGGACTGAGAGACAGCAGACAGCTCACTGCCCTTACCAGATCTGGATTTTTTTATGTTGCTGGATTATTATCACCATCATCTCTGACTATTGGTTATGCTGTCTGAAGATAATGAGAGCTGTAGTCCAACAACATCTGGATACACAAGAAAGATTGAGAGATTGCAAAGATCAGCTAAGGATGCATGGTACAGGTAACAGCTGAAAAGGGATTTGTAGCTTTGTCTCCTAGCCACTACACAGCACCAGGTCAAGTAGCACTACATTTGTTGCATATGTCGTTTTTACCCCCTCTCTTGACTGTATTATTTTTAATTTTAAAAAAGTGCCAGAGGTGTGTGTGGGAATTCTAATATTTGAAATATATGAACTGAAGCAACACTGACTTTGTTTATACATCTACATCAGGGGTAGGCAACCTAAGGCCTGGGGGCCGGATGCGGCCCCCTGAGGCCTTTGGACTGGCCCCAAGCTGGTCCTGCCGCCGCCACCGCCACTGCCCACCATAATGATATTGATTATTGTTTTTATTACTTGTTCTTGGGGTTTTCTTGGCAAAATCTCCACAGAGGTTTTGCCATGGCTTTTCTGGGGCTGAGAGAGTGTGCATGCATATTTTTTAATTTTTTTTAAAATATTTATTTATTTATTTATTTATTTATTTATTTATTTTTGGTGCTTCAGCCCCCCAAATGTCTGAGGGACAGCAACCCGGCCCCCGGCTCAAAAAGGTTGCCTACCCCTGATCTACATTATTAGAAATATGTAATTAATCAACATTTTGCCAAGGCATAACATGGATAACAAGAATCTGATTCAACAGATCACCTCACAATTTGCTTTTCAAATAGTTTTCCTTTATTTGGTTCAACAAATTTAAATCTCTTTCAAATTCCAAGAACTCTCATTAAAATCTATATACGAATATCTCCAACACATGTCAAAGGAAGACAAATTTTGTTATTTTGTTTTTTATATGTAGACAAGATACAATTGGAAAACATCATACAAGTTGTGTCTCCCTTATCCAAAATGCTTGAGATTTGAAGTGTCTAGAATTTAGATTTTTTTCAGATTTTGGAATATTTGCATATACATCATGCAATTTTGGAGATGGTGCCCAAGTCTAAATATGATATTCATTTATGTTTTGTATACACTGTATACACTAGCCTGAAGATAATTTTTAAAATGTGTATGAAACAAAGTTTGGGCAAATTAAACCATCAGAAAGCAGTCATTATCTCAGACATCCATATGGGCAATTTTGGATTTTGCCACATTTTGGATTTTGGAATTCCAGGTAAGGGAAACTCAACCTGTATACAGTGAACCTCTACAAGCACATCTTCACTAGTTTTGTATGTAGAGGTCCTTATGTAGTTCTCATTTTATACCAGATCAGATTTTAATGTGTATTTTTATATCTGTATGCATATTTGTGTACATAGAAATACCCATCTGTAATGAGGCTTAAGACATTACAAAGAACATAGGTTTAGCAGGTGATAAGCAATGAGATATTTAGCTTCATCCTTTGAAACAGTGAAAATATCTTTTGCAAAAATATGAATTTATACATCCATAGAGAATGTTCAATGGTCATCTCTGATCTACCACCAAATGACTTATATAATGTTCAGTCAATGCATTAGAACTGGGAGAGGAGAGGTCTTTTGTCCCTATTCCTAACTGATGCCATTGTATTCAGTGATGAGTTAAACTGCCCAAACTGACATTCATTAATATTTTCACAGCCCTTGATATAGGACCCTATTTTTAGCATAAGAGGAGGTTGTAACTTAAAAAGCGGGGAAATATTTGCAAGCTAAATTGATGTATCAGCAATGTAAAAGGAAAGGGACTAAAATTTTAAAAGGCGTCTAGTTGTGCAGCTGTTTTCACCCTCACTGTCATCACTACCCTGTCAAATATATGTAGTAGTATTAACATAGTCACTATATAGATTCTGGATGGATCCGGCAAAAGTAAAATAAAATGAACCAAAGCAGCAGCTGATCAAGGAACAATGGGTGTTAGTAGATGAAGAAAAAAAGTGAAGGAGCGTAGAAGGCAGGGCTGTTCTTGTTGTTAACAAACCTTTCAAAAAGGGAACTTTTATATCATCAACTCAATGTGATATGATTTTTGTGAAACTCTAATCACAGAGCCTTCAGCTACATATGTAACATTTGAAGAGGAAAAACCCTCACTGTCTGCTTTATAATAAGAAAAGGTAATGGCCTTTTATTTGTAGCAGACTGGTTAGAGAAAGAGAGAGAAATCAGTTCTTGCTCTATCAGTGCTGAGAACACTCACCCATCAGCCTTCACCCCAAAACAGCTCAACAATTGAGAAAATTAATGAAGCCCATTATACTCTGTATTCCATTACATGGGGCAAACACACACAACACCATACCAGCACAAAAGAAATTACTCAACTGACAAATCGCACCCTATTCTAAGGATGTCAAGCATGTATGGTTTTGTGATCATTGTTCAGCTGAGGCTGTGGTTATTTATCTATCAGGAGCAACTATTTACAAACTGCAGATTAAGACAAGCATTCTTTTCTTGGGAGGACAACTTCCAGAATCCTATGCAGAGAATTGGTCAGGGCTGTCATGTTTCCTGAGGCTCAGAGGTTTCTTGAGGCTCAGAGGCAAAGATGTAGTGAGTAGAGCCTGGGAATGAAGGAGTGATGGTGGGGTGGAAATGAATAGTTGAGGTAACAGAGGATGGCACTTGACTTGTCCAAGGAAAGGCCTGCACCAGGTGCCTCAGGTGGTTCACAACAGGCATTGGCAACAATTGCAGCATAGCAAGTACAAGGTTTGGGGGGGAGGGGATAGGTTTACCATCACTGATTCCTTCCCTCTCAATCTGAGATTTATACCTTATCCTGCAGAGGCTCAAACCATGAAATATCAGGCCTTTCAACCTTGAAACCTGGCAACTACAGAACTGGCACACTGGTAAACAAAATCAAGGTACTGACAACCTTTCAAAGATGCCTATATTGCCAGCTTTACTCGCTGACTTCTTCAGCACTATAACCATTATGTGTCCAAATTAATAGTATAGATACATCTATTACTATTCTTTGAAGCCATTCTAATCTACCCTATACTGCAAAGCTTTACTTTTTTGAGAGTACAACACCCACTATCCCGAGTTAGCACAACAATGATGTGCTGATTGGGGATTCCAGGAGATATCGTCCAAAACTCTGTGATCCAAAAAAGTAACTTTTCTACGTTCTATTATAGTGCAATATGATTTGTTTCAAAGTGAAGAGACTGAGTGATTGTCAAAGACTAAGAGCCTTGAATTGTCAAACATGTCTTATTTTCTACCTCATCCCAGGCTAAACTATTTTAGGTGTTTATTCCATATTAGATATGAAAACACCCTGTTATTTGAACTAAACAGTTGTGTTTGTTCAAACTTCAATACAGATCCTTTCATGGCTTTTGATCTTCCGTAGAAAGATTGTTTTCTGGCTTGGTTTAACAAGAAAAACACATGACACCCAACTGAATAAGATAGTATGGGGGGTTGCAGACTGCCAGAAATAATGCAAATTGAGTCCACTTTTAGGGTTAGGGCTAGGGAATCATGGGAACCGTATTTTATTGTGGCACCAGAGCTCTCTGACAGAGAAGGCTCAATGTCTCAGAAAAACAACAACAGTTCCCATGATTCCCTAGCACTAACCCTAACCCTAATAGTGGACTCAATTTGCACGATTTCTGGCAGTCTGCAACCCCCCTATGTTAACTTTTTGCTTCTGCCTTCTGTATGTACAGACAACTTGAATATAAACTATCATGAATTAAGGTCACACAGACAGAGAGCTAATGTGCTATTACAGTAGATGGACTGTTGAAATGGACCTTGTGTCAGTCACTCTGTCTCAGCCTGTCCTACTTAATATGGATGTTGTGAGGACAAAGAAAACCAAGTACACTGCCTTGAGCATGTCAGAGGAAAGGTGGGATATTAAAGTAACAAAGAAATAAATATAGCTTATTAAACCTTTTCTGTCTTGGAAACATAAGACGAAAAGAGTTTCAAAGGAGCATGAGCCAATGTGTACTTCTTGCATAAACTGCAGTCTAATTATACAGCCAATGTTTCTTAAGCACCATGCACTGTAGGTTTATGAAAATAATAACAATTGCTATGTTGTGCAATTGGGCTGCAAGGTATGCATTACTAGGACACCTACATGAATATTAAATTGCAACGATGTCAGTCTTACTTTTGCTGCAGTGCATTCTTGAAGTGACAGGATCAAGTTATATGTGTGTGCATGCATGTGTGCACATGCACCTAAGAAAGAGGGTTGCTTTTTTAAAGAAACACCTTTCTTTTAGTTGTTGTTGTTGTTGTTATTGGTGTTGTGTGCCTTCATGTTGTTTCTGACTTATGGTGAGCCTATGGCAAGCTTATCATGCAGCTTTCTTGGCAAGATTTGTTCATTCTTCCCCTGAGCCTGAGAGAGTATGACTTGCCCAAGGTCACTCAGTGGCTTTCATGGCAAAGCAGGGAATTGAACCTGGGCTCCAGAGTTCTAGTCCAACACTCAGACCACTACGCCATGCAATTAAAACAGATTTGTCACCAACTGACATGACCAAAGAAAATTAGTTATAATTTGAAAATGAATGCACAATTGTTGCATATCCTGTGGGTTTGGTGAAAGGTGTGTGTGTGTTTGTATGTGTGTGGGCACACCTTCAAGTTCCCTGTCTACTTATGGCAATCCCATAAATTCTGTAGGGTTTCCTTAGACAAAGAATATTCAGAGATGGTTTACTGATACACATTTTGCTCACCTCAGTTAATGAAAAATCCAAACTGAGGCCATCAAGTGAGAGATCCAAACCTATCTCCACAGTGTGGGTCTGTGTAATTAATGGCAACTGATAAAGAGGACCAGACAATGTGATAGCTAAAAGAAAAATTCAATTTAATTGTCAAATTGTTATTTTGCCCAAATAGAACCTAGCTATTTGGTTACTACAAATTGCCTAAGCCATAAAGCCTATACTTAACTGGAGAAGCCATAGGAAATCCAGAGAGAACGGTCAATCCAATTAGCTATTTTCACCTGCATGCAAGGTATTGTATCACGAAAACCAGGGTTGTTGTTTTTTCTAACATTAAAGCACTTGTCCCACTTAACCCTGGCACAGATTCTATCTATTTCTTGCTTCCCACAACTCTTAGCCTTCTTCTAATTCAGCCTCCCCAAGGCACTATTCACAAGCTTAGAAACTCCCCTCTCCATTAAATACTCATTAGTTCTTTGAGCAAGACAAAGCTGACATTTCCAGCATGCTACATTTTTTATGTATTTGAAGCTGTTGCCCCTTCTAAACCTACATAATTCAACGAGATGAAACAAATTTAATCTAACAAAATTAACTTGCTTCAATTATTTCAGGAGTGGACAACTGCAGTGGGACCAGGGTACTCCCTGAGAACCAGAGATTGCTTTAAATGCCAAAAACAAACCCCCATAGATTCCATTTTTGGTTGAAAAAAGCTGGATATCCCCGCTCCCCATGTTAAATGGTACAGGAAAGGCTGCAACTGATTCACAGGTGAATTGTCTCTCCTGGAGGCTTCCAGGTAAGTGAGTTTATTCTTTTTCTTTGGAGTCAGAAATGAGGTAGTCCAGGGAGACTGGAGGGATCAAAGGCACAGAAACATTCTTGGGTGCTACTAGGCACCCTAGAGTCGCACCTTGTCTACCTCATTTTTCTTTTTTTATTGGATTGTTTTGGTGTCTTATTCAATTGCCTTATTAGTCCAGTAAGACTTATATTAGGGTTCTTATTAATGGCTAATTTTGTTTAAAAGTGTCCTTTTTATTATTGTGATTTAACTTTTATATTAACTATTGGAACCCAGGTGGAGAGCAGTTTTCCCCCTTAAAAGTCTATTAATATTTGAAATGAACAATACATACATAAAAATAATGCTGTTGCAGGAAAATGCAGTGTCCATGTCAACATGTTTTTTACCTCTTCCAAGATATTTCCTTTATCTCTCAGATTACTGTTATGTTAGATGGACATCTGGTCATGAATTCATGACCCTTGTCTTTTTCCACCAGAGAATGATCAAGTCATACCAAAATAAAAAATAAAAAAAAGATAGATCTACTCATACATTAAGGATTTCTGCTTATCTGTCCAATCACCAGACTTCTTTTGTTTTAATAGAAGCCATAAACTCTAAACTCTTTAGACATTTAATTGAATTGGCTGTGGTATTTGCCATTTTCTTCCTAATACAACATTTGCAAGTTCCAAATAATTTTCTTTCTACTTGCACCTATGAGGCCATAGAAGTGAGTTCTACTAATTAAGAAGGATTTTCACCCTGAAGGTTTTTGTCTTAAGAAGAAATCCTATCCTTTGTATTTGGCTAATATGTAGAGCTAATTATTCAAACTAATGCTTAATTGGATAATAAACTCCTCCAAGCATGTCAACTGCAACTGTTTGCATCAAAGAATACCAGAGGAAGGCTGCATCCATATATTCAAAGACTTCGCCCAGATTTGGTAAATGTGAAACAGTGTAATAGTTTTCTTCAAGTTGACAGGTCAAGTAACTACTTTCCTTAAGTGCCATATACAGCATAACAGCAATACAGACGGCCCTCCATATTCGTGGCCTTGAGATTTGCGGTTTTGATTATTCACGAGGTCAAGGCCACTAAGCCAGGCATTCCTCCTCTCAGGCTTTTCCCCTCATGAGAAAAAGCCCAGGAGCCAACTTTATGTTTTTCCTGGCCAGCCAGGCAGCAACCCAGCTGGAAAAGGGAGGAGGAGACTCCATTCCCAATTCCGTTTGCCTGCCCCATTGCTTCCTGGCAAGCCTGGCAGGCAAACAGAGGAGGATCCTCCATCTCCACCAATCCCTTTGCCTGCCCATCACCCCCTAGCAAGCCCAGGGCAGGCAAAGTGAGGAGGATCCTCCATTCCCCACAGGACTTTTTCCCAGCCAGATCGCTGCCTGAGCAGCCCAGGCAGCGATCCGGCTGGGAAAGGGAATTGAGGGGGTGGAGGATCCTCCTCCTCCCTTTCCCTGCCCAATCATCCCATGAGGAAGGAAGCAGTGGGGCTGGGAAAGGGGCAGGGAGCCTGTTAAAGGGAAGGGAGGGTGGGGAAAACAGAGTGCAGGCCCCTGTTCTTCTTCCCCTGCCCACCCCTCCCTTTAACTAGCTTCTGGGTGGGGGTTATTCGTGATTTTTCCATATTTGCGGGGGTCTCATTCCCCTAACCCCCCATGAATATGGAGGGAAGACTGTACAGTAAAACACAGGAAGACCAATGTAACAGATACAACCTTAAAACATAGTACAGTTGGTCCTCCATATCCATGGAGTCTTTATACACAGATTCAAGCATCCATGGCATGAATTTTAAAAAAAAATCCCAAAAGCAAACCTTGATTTTTCCATTTGATATAAGGGGCACCATTTTACTGTGCCATTGTACTTAATGGGACTTGAGCATCCACAGATATTGGTATCCACAGAGGGTCCTGGAACCATACCCCAGTGGATACCAAGGACCCACTTTAATAGCTACATGCTTGTTTACATTATTAAAATCAGATTAAAAGGACTGGGGTAAATGTAGAATATTATTTATAATCTGTAAAACAAGTACTTGCATGACAGCATAAGGTTGAGAAGAGGAATGTTTGAGCTTCTACAAAGGACTATAGTGGCCATGCTGGCTAGAGGCCTCTGGGAGTTGTTATCCAAAAAAGCAACTTTCCTAAATTTTAGAACTCATTAATTGGGGCATTCAAAGACAAGGAGTGGTTTCTACCTCCTCCCTCCCCAATTTTGCAGATGGGGGGCAAAGAGCAGGCTGTCATTTTCCTAAAGCCATTCAGTGAGTGCATGGCAGAGATGTTAGACCAGAGGATGGGATCATACCCTGCAGAAGAGATGAGGAAAAGGCAGTCCACAGGGCACAGATGACCCCTACAAGCCATTTTGAGATTCCCAGGTCCCCATAGCATCCTCTCCCAAAAATTGACAGAAATGCTCATCACAGGACAAACACAGCAGAATGCTGTTTTCCCACCAGTGTACTTCCCTAAATCCTGATCATTCCCTATATATCAGGAAACTCAACATTAAACAAAAAGTTAAAGGGGCCCACTATAGTGGTTGATTGCTAATCTCCCAATGCCACAAAGATTTCAAGGGGCTTAGTTTCCGGGGGCCTTAGAAACTACCTCTTCTTTGCTTTCTTGCTTGCATGACACACACCAGATGGGGGCTTAGATTTGGATTTCTGAATAATTCACTTAAGGGTTTCAACATTATCACAGCAGGAAATCGAGCACGTTCTGCTTACCTATCTGATAGTATTTTCTATTTCTGGCAGCAGAGGCAACAAAATGAGAGGTGTCCTTGGAAGCAGATTTTTACGCAACTGAACAAAGCCACTTACACAGACTAAGGAGTTTATTGTACTCACTTTTGTTAATGATCCGGGCATGGGCTGGGGCTGGGGACATGTGTGACTGAGGGAAAATGGATTTTATCACCCTTGAAACAATTGGCAAGCCATCCCCAGCCATCGCTCAACCACAACCCATCCCCAAGCCATGCTGAGCTGGCCAATTTTGCAAGGATGGAAGCTTTCCAGCTGAGCAAAATCAGCCAACTCAGCATGGCTCAGAGATGGGTTGTGGTCGAGCGATGGCATGGGGATGATTTGCTGACTGTTTCAAGTGTGATAAAATCCATTTTCCCTTGGTCATGCACATTCACGTGCATCCTCAGCCTGTTCCTGTATCATTAACAAAAGTGAGTGTGATAAATTCCAAACTTGTTTCTTAAAAGCACCCATCATTGGAGGGTCCCTATAGTTCTTGCTGCTGCAGACTTTATTAAAGGATGGCACAGGAGGTCCAAGTGCAGAAAACAGTTTTCTGATGCACAGTTTTTACTACCAATGAACTCAAAATGGCCATTTGCCCTTTTAGTTCTCTGCTGGTGTTTTTCAAAATTGCTTTCCGTCAAGTACACATTTACAGAACATGATGGCTCCTGCTGCCATTATATTTTCCTTTTCTATTACAGTCAAGTATGTCATTTAAATAGATGTATTTCACAAATATATAATGGATCAGCATTTATTTTAGCTTCAAAATTCTCCTGATCCAAATTAATCTCTAGGTTTTCTTTTTCCAAAGTAATTGCTCTTGTAGCTGAAATTGAACTAATACTTCAGGAATTATTGTTCTGTTGATTCTTCATTTTCAAATTTTGTATACAACATAGCATCATAGCTGCACCTCGGCAACATTCACTAATTTGCATCTTTGCCATTTCAGCCCTTCTATGTTACCAACACAGAACCTCACACTGCAACAACAAAAAGCAATCTGGGCTTCAATCAAGATTGTCTTTAAGTGGAATACAGAGGAATATTGGTGAAATACCAGCTGTGCTGGTGTGTGTGTGTGAATATACGTTTTAACTTGGTTTAATTTTTTCTGATTGTTTTTTAACTATTGTATCTTGTGGTTTTTTAACAATTTTTGTTGTTGTAAGCCACTTTGAGACTCATCTGAGGAAAAGGCAGGATATCATCATCGTCATCATCATCATCATTACCATCAATAAAATACTATACAAAGGAATTATTGTGATGAAATAATGCACTGTGCAGTATGTCAAACCAATCCTCACACTCTCATTAATACTGTACTACAATGGTGTGTGTGTGCCTTCAAATCACCTGTGGACTTATGGCAACCCCATTAATTTCATAGGGTGTTCTAAGGCAACGAATACACAGTTTTGCCAGTTCCTTCCTCTGGTGGTTTTGCCAGTTCCTTCCTCTGAAATATAGCCTACAGCACCTGGCTTTAACTGGCAGTCTCCCATCCAAGTACTAACCAGGGCTGACCCTGCTTAGCTTCCAAGATCAGAAAGGATCTGGTGCTGAGTCCCTACTATGATGGGGTAAGGAGCTACAAATAACCTGACAGAACTGAAACCTGTAGCAAACTGACCAGACTTCAATTCTGGCATCAGTTTCTGGATATGAGAATATGAGTGTAATGTATGAGAGTATCTTAATCCAACTCAGACCACTGTTCCATCTTGCTCAGCACTGTCTAAGCAAACTAGCCACAAATTTTACAGACCTGGAACTTTTCCCTGCCCTATTTGGTGACTCCAGGAATTGAACTTGGCACATTATGCATTGAAAACATGTCTTCTACCACTGTGTTATGGTCCATTTACTGAACACCAGGAATCATGAACGAATGGAATGAGGTTAATCTTCCCATCCTCAACTCTACAGCAGATCCTACATTTCTTTATTCAAATGACTTCAGGACTGTTGCTTTTTTATGTATCCTCACTCTCCTTACCAGCAACCTGTTCTGGAGGAAGATCTATGGAGCCTAGATTGACACATAGTTGCATGGTAGAGAATAGAAAATACTTTCCCTCTCCCTTTCTCTTGCATATAAAATAGTCCACCAGCTACATCCCCTGGAAGAAGACTAGGGACATGTGATAAACTTATTTGGAGATAGAAATTTAAAAACAGGATTTATTTAACAGGAAGGAAGAAAAGGGGGAGCAAGCAACTCAAATGCAAGGACAATTTAAGGCAATTCTCTAAATGGGGAGGAAGGGAATCCAATAATTAGATTATGCCCAAGTGCGATATGAGTTCTTAAAATTCATCTGTCTTCACAGTCTTGCGCTCAGACATGGCTAAAGGCCCCCATCTCTGTTCCTGTGTTATGAAGACAGTAGGTAGGTGGTTGGTGTGAGAAGGTAGAAGGCTGCTGCTGACATTCTCTCCTTTAGATTTGCCAGTTCAGGATCATCCCAGATCCTGATTTTTCCAGGCCAAACCCTAAGACCTAAGGACACCTCTGGTTATATCACTCAAATAGTATGTATTAAGCATGAATTGCAGCCGCTCACAGTTTGTCATTCAAACACAAAAATGCAGAGAGAGAGAGAGAGAGAGAGATTGAGAGCATATTTTCCTGTTTGGAAATCAGGACAGAAATCTTATCTAAAGGGGCTGCTAGCTGAGCTGGAATACGGTACTATCCTTTTCCCCAGAGCTGAGCCTCCTGAAACTGGACAATCTGCACCATCATCTTCCATCTGGAAATAATTCATGAAAACTGGGGACTCAAGCCCTGAAATCTGGCAACCCTAGTCTCCTTCACTGTCATTCCTGTTTTCACCCCACTCTCTTCTCTGGAGACCCTCTTATAATGCCTTCCCCATAAAATTTCTTCCTCTTTTACTTCCAGACCCCACAGATGCTGTCCTTCCCCACACACTACTTAGAATAGCATACAAAGGGTACTTCTAGCCCTTTTGAGATTAACTGAAAAAAAGAATCTGGTAGCATGAGCTTTCGTAGACTTGAGCCTACTTCCCCAGATGCATGGAGTGGAGCGGAGAGTCCAGAAAGACCGATATAGCATGCATTTGAGGTAGTAGGCTCAACAAGTCTGCAAAGGCTCATGTTACCAGCTTCTTTCTTTCAGTTAGTCTCAAAGAGGTTACATGATCCCTTTGCATACTAATTTTCTAGAGTAACACAGCTATGTCTTTGAATTCTGCTTAAAATAGGGTAGAGAAAATCTCTCAGTTTCCCTTTGATTGCATTTCTCTGAATTCCACCTGTATTTTCTTCGTGACCTTTTTCATATTGGGCTGCAAGACTCTGAAATTTGCTTTTTCACATTGGAATTTATGTACACATTCCCCAGTGTGGGCATTCATTCATATGTTTTACCTAATTTATACATTTTCTCCCTCCCAATTAAAACAGTGCTTGCATGTATTTTTCAACCATGCATATTTTTAGCCATCAATGTTTTGAAATGTGCACATTGTTTTACGTGTAGTTCATTTCTCCAATAAGGCCTATAGGCATGCAAACTGTGCATTCTCAAAGCAGGATATAATTCTTCTAGCAATGTGTCTTAAGAGAAGAAAAAGACTACTTCCACTGGGACTGTCACATCTGACAAAATTCTTTTCCATCCTTGACTCAGAATCAATTTACGCAGCAACTCCTAAGAGGCAAAAGGAGCTGTGCTCAAGAAATTTACCCAGAAGCTGCACAGTACAGAATTACCATATATATTCAACTATAAGTTGAGTTTATGTATAAGTCGAGGACAGATATTGGGGTCAAAATTATGGCTTTTGATATGATCCGTGGGTAAGTCAAGGATAAAACTGAGGGAATGAACCAAAGGATCTAAAGGATGAAGCAAAGGAAAATGTCAAAGAACTTACAGAATCTCAGCAGACATCACTGTTTGTGCTCACACTAAAGCAGGGGTAGGCAACCTTTCCCCTTTAAGGGCCGAAGGACTTCAGTTCCCAGAAGCCTCAGCCATGTTTGCCAATAGTTCTATGTTGGCCAATAGCTCCTGGGATTCTGGGAGCTGAAGTCCCTCGGCCCTTAAAGGGGAAAGGTTGCCTACCCCTGCACTAAAGGCTGGATGGATGGGAAAATAGAGGGGATTCAGTGATTCCAGGACAGATTAAGCTCTTGCCTTTCATCAGAGGCTAGTTCCTTTTTTTTGTAAGTTGGAGTATGGTACTTATATTGACCCATGGATAAGTTGACTCAGGTTTTTGGGGTCAATTTTTTTGACTAAAATTTCTAGACTTATACATGAGTATATATAGTACTTTAAAAACTGTAGGCTACATTCAACTGCTAGTACCAATTAAAGCACACCTATTGAATCACTGGAACTTATTTAAATGTTCATATATAAAGTTGCCAATGACTTAGGGCCTTTGCAGACTGCCAGAAATAGTGCACATTAAATTGAGGCACTGCTCTGGCTCAGTGCTAGGGAGTCATGGGAATTCTATTTTTTTCTGGGACATTGAGCCTTCTCTGTCAGACAGCTCTGGTGCCACAATAAATTACAGTTCCCATGATTCCCTAGCACTGAGCCAGGGCAGTGCCTCAATTTAATGTGCACTATTTCTGGCAGTCTGCAAAGGCCCTTAATGGGTCTGCTCTTGCTGGAACTAACAACTGAATTTAAGCCACTGGGGTGAAACAGATGGGCAAAATACAGCTGTTTCCACCCACTTTGAAGGCAAGACATTTAGATGATACATGCCTCCAAAGTGGCCAGAAACTAGTTGAAGCCACACTCTGGAGCTAAAAACCAGGATAGTTTGGCTTAGCATGGAAGGTGCACAACTTTGACCCTGCATATAAACGCTGCAGCGAGAACGGTTCCGAAGGAGTGAGAGACTGCATATGAACACCCCGATGTGAGTGTGGGGGTGTGGTAAAGCAAAGAAATGAAAGTGTGATAACTCTAATGGATGTAATTACAATATAGACAAACCAGACAGCCCAAAAGGGGGGCATGGGGTGAGGGGGGGCATGTACAGAGGGCCTCCATGATTGTGCTTTGCCAATGTATCACTAGCACACAGATGCACCAATGCCATGAACAAGTGGAGCATCGCATGTGCAACTGTGTGTCTGATCAAAGGCGCAGCCATCCATGTAAACTCATTATTAGTTTATTTTAAGTTTTAAAAAAATGACTTGGATGATGAGTGGGAAAACAAAGCAAACAAAAACTGCTATGTTTCATCCTCCAACAATGTACTGCATAAAAAGGGGGCATCCAATGGGATGACATCTGGGTGGATGTGGGAGGTACTTGGGGGGTTGCCAGCAGTGTGTTTGTGTGACAGTGCACATGTATGGTGGGGAGGCAATCACAAAAAAATATGCAGCGGTGCAGCTTGATGCTGCACCATCCAATTGGACCATGTGCATTCAGCCCATCTTGGGAGTAGGCTGTGCAGGCAGCAGGGTTTTGACGCATTTTGGGAAAAAGCAGGATTGAGCCACTTTTTCCTAACTGTCTGTTCTGGGCCATTTTCCCCCTTATTTCTTTAGCAATTCTTCCCCTTACTGCTCTGGAACAATAAAATTTCCTTCAGTAGGGTTTCAGTTCAATCCCATTTGTATT
Organism: Phrynosoma blainvillii; assembly: GCA_026167975.1. Classification (NCBI taxonomy): domain Eukaryota; kingdom Metazoa; phylum Chordata; class Lepidosauria; order Squamata; family Phrynosomatidae; genus Phrynosoma; species Phrynosoma blainvillii. The sequence continues at coordinate 196,941,984 of JANUYF010000001.1, read as the reverse complement.
CCTGTGCATTCCCACTAACAGCTTATTCCTACAAATGTCTGCTCGGAAGTAACTCTCATTGACCTCATGGGATTTCCTCTCATGTATGTTTATACAGTTTATAATATATAAGATTGTATGCTAAGTGCTGTTTATGCACCTTCTCTCTCTCTCTCTCTCTCTCTCCAGTTTTCAACTTCCTCAGTTGCTGAAAAGAATTAAGCTGCATCCAAGATACATAACATATATACAAATGTATCTACACAGTAGTATGTATTACTATAAACACAGAGAGACATATATGCTATTATATATATAATACTGTATCATCACATAATATATACAATATATAATATAGAGTGTATATGTGTATATAGTGTTTGTTGTTGTTGTTGTTGTTGTTGTGTGCCTTCAAGCCATTTCTGACTTAGGGTGACCCTAAGGCAAACCTATCATGGGCTTTTCTGAAGATGAAAGTGTTTGACTTGCCTAAGATCACCCAGTGGATTTCCACTGCTGAGTGGGATTCGAACCCTGGCCCCCAGACTCATAGTCCAATGCTCAAATCGGTATGCCACGCTGGCTCTTATGTGTGTATAAACATACATATAATACTTATATTATTATATGTGTATTCATATAATAGCGTCAGTGTGGTGTAGTGGTTTGAGTGTTGGATTACAATTCTGGAGACTAGGGTTCAGTTCCCTGCTCAGCCATGGAAACTCACTGGGTAACCTTGGGCAAGTCACACGCTCAGCCCCAGAAAGCTCCACCACAAATCCATGATAGAATAGCCAGTGATGGGTTTGCCTGAGGGTTACCATAAGTCAGAAACAACTTGACACAACCAACAAGAAGAAATATATTTAATGCATAGATCACATATTTATCATATATAAATATAATCTGTGTGTCTGTGTGTCTGTGTCTGTGCATGCAAAGTGAATTTTTATTCTCCTTACATTGCTTCTGCTAATAACTCTGTGATGGCAAATCTATGGCACGCGTGCCAGAGATAGCATATGAAGCTATTTTTCCCAGCACACGGAGGTCAGGGAGGAGTAGGAAGAGGCATGTGCCTGTTCCTCCTCCTTCTTGGCCATCCCAGGCCTTTAGCTGCCTCTCGGGGGGTGGGGGGGAGAAGGAGAAAGAGACATGCACTTGTTCCTCCTCCTTCCCGACCCTCCCTGGCCTTCAGCTGGCTTTTCCTCTTCTCCCCCCCCCCCCGCCCCCCACCCAGGCCTTCAGCTGTCTCTGGAGAGGCAGCTGAAGGCCCAGGAGGGCAGGGGGAAGAAGTCCTGCCCCCAGATGGTGGAAGTCCCACCCCCAGCACCAGGTAACACTCAGTGCCGAAGGCCTTTTAGTTTGGGCACGTGACCCCTAAAAGGTTCGCCATCACTGTAATAAGTGTTGCCCTATATTGTACTTGGAGTTGAAGATGCTGTTCATAACAGATATTTCCAGAAGAAGAAGAAGAAGAAGAAGAAGAAGCATGCATTCCTGAATTAAGGTGTGACCTTGTTATTTAGATGAATGGGCTTTAGACCAGGGCCTGTGTCAGTAACCAGGGCTTTCAGTCCTCCCTGCCAAAGGATGCTGATAGGCCATGCTTCAAATGTTTCGCTTTGCTTTGTTCAATATATGACTTTCTTTGTCTTTATCTGATTAACAAAAGGAACCCAAGAGAAACTTTTCCTCACACCTTATTGATGCACCAATCCATACTTAAATCTTTACAATGTTGTCCACAGGTAGAATCAGTCCTGTGGATGTAAGAGACTATCAACAAGTTCCTCTCCAGTTAATGTCTCCTGAGGTATAGGGAACAGTATGTCTTACTAAATCCATTATATTTACGTGGAAGGAATTACTTCATTCAGAACAAGTTATGGAAAATCTTCCAAAGTGATGGGAAGTTGTTCTTGTGGCCAAAAGAACACAACCCACAAGCTAGAAAATAAGCCATTAATCACATTGCATTGGCAATGTTCCACCCGTACCATTTTAACCACCTTAATACGTCACACTATTATTATGCTTTTTGTGTAACACATGTAGGAAATTTCTGCCTGGAGATAGCCAATTGTTAACCCAATTACTCAATTCTTTTGCTGGAAAAATCGTTTCTGAAATCCTCCCAAATCTGGTATTTTGGCATGCCTGCCCTATTCTTGACAACTCAAAAAACTAAAGGCTGCTTCCCACATGAAGCAACAGCAAATGTATGTTTGTCACATCAAGTATACGCAGCCAGGGGCTACAGCCAATCCCAACTCTTTGGCATGTGCACTTGTTTGATGCATGTATCGGTAGACATGTGTGTGCCAGCTGCACATAAAACACTATGTGTTTCAGCATAATTGTTATGTGTCAAACAACCCACAATATAAGAAATGTAGCTTGATACCATGTGAACTCAGAGAAAGGGCCAGAGTGTAAACATATGGATAAAGCTTTTAATCTATACAGAGCTATTACCATAAATCAAGTCAACTGCCCTATACCAATACAGAAGACATTTTTTCAAAGCATTTTTTCAGAACACTTGCTCAGAAGCCTTTGTGATATACTATGGCAACTGGGACGTCAATGCATTTTAAACACCACAGGCACCTTTAAAACACAAACTTTGCAATAATTAGCAGGAGGCATGATGATACTCCAGTTTGAATCCCTGTTTTTCAAAGCTTCATTTACTCAACATTTTGGGATAGGCAAAAGCTTCCATAGGGTACCAATGAATAAATCATTCAGCATTTTAATCACCAAGCAACATTCTTGGGGCTATCAGTTGACCTTGATCTTCAGCAGACTATCCACTGAAACATTATTGCAGTCATTAAAAATAATTCATTTAATTAAAATAGCTAATTTATCAGATGAGACCATTGTTCAAGTCTTCAAAGGATCAAAATAAGCTTTAAGCAGGAAATTATCTACAGCTACATGAAGGGAAACCTTTTCAGAATAGTTTTTGCCAATAAATCATATACAAGGGCAGAGGAACAAGCACTAGGCACAAGTCAGTTAAGTGTTAAAACTTGGGCTTGAATGATCATCGCCTCACTAATACTGTTGTTTTTGCAGCTAGTGCAGTTGGTTCTATTCATGAAAACATTTGCTAAAAAAAGGAAAGGAAAGGAAAATCATAATCCAACTGGACATCGTCCAAGAGGAAAGGGTCCCTGACACAAAATGTACACACAGTGCTTTTCTAACACAGCATATTTTTATTCAAAAGTTTCACCATATGCAATAAGACCTACCCAGTGCCTCAATTTTTTTTTTGTTTGGATGATGACTCCCATCAACTCCCAACTTGAATGGATAATGGTCACATTGCCTGGGAACAATCTGGAAATTAAATTCCAAAATGTAACTACATATATCTTCTAGAAAGTGTGTCTAATCGTGGACATTATGTTAAATGACTGTGACAGGCACTCTAAGCTGGCATTCATAGATCCAAAACACACTGCAGAAATAATCCAGTTTGAGACCACTTTAAGTCTCCTGGGTCAGTGCTAGGGAATCCTGGGAATTGTAGTTTATTGTGGCACCAGAGCTCTCTGACATAAATGTCTCACAAAGCTACAGTTCCCAGAATTCCCTAGCATTGAGCCAGGGCAGTTAAAGCGGTCTCAGACTGGATTATTTCTGCAGTGTTTTGGACCATAGTCTCAAGAACTTCCCATTTATTTTGCCAGGGACCAGTCTAGAGTATCATCTCTTGGCTTAATAAACTGAAATCTGAAAAAAGGGCTTTTCCCAGCTCAGACAGCTCCTTCTCTCCTTTCACAAAAGCCATCATTTAATTCAGGAAGACTCTAATTAACCATAGTTTCCCATTTTGTCCAAATCAGCACACCAGGTTATCTGCTTCTGACCTGGAAAATTATAGTTAAGACTTCCTAATTTATTTACCTGTATCACAAAGGAAAGCACATGGATAAAGCACTTGCTCATATCTCAACTTTTAAACAGAAATGCAATCATATAAACAAAGTCACTATATAGCAATTGCTAACATGATCTGCTATACTATGAATTTCTTGTCTTCTGAATTCACAAGGCTCCTTTATACTTGATAGTTTATTTTACAACTTTCATGAGACAAAGGACTATGAGCAATCACTGAGTTGATTAAATCTGCATAAAATTTGCATTTGAACTGTGAACGAACGATAATGCTAAGGAAGGGAAAAACACTTGGGGAGTTGTTTGGTTTTTTTGGATAATGCAAACACATATTCAATGAATCACCATCTCAGAAGAGGCCTTGTGTCCTATGTTAAAGGGGAAGAGAAATATCTCTTTTAAGATTAAACCTTTCACCTATGGCTTGTTGAGCAAGTGACACATTTTACTTTAAATTGAATACTAAGGTTAGGATGATCCACACTGTAGTACTCCCCATCTCTATGTATGATTGTGAAAGCTGGACAGTGAAAAAAACTGATAGGAAGAAAATGAATTCATCTGAGATGTGGTACTGGAGGAAAGTTCTGTGGCTACCGTAGACTACTAAAAAGACAAATGGATGGGTCCCAAAGCAAATTAAGCCTGAACTCTCCCTAGAAGCAAAAATTACTAAACTGAGGTTGTCACACTTTGGTCAGTTCATGAGAAGACATGACTCCTTAGAAAAGATGATAATGCTTGGCAAAGTGGAGAGGAATAGAAAAAGAGGAAGACTACATTTCGATGAATAGACTCCATCAAGGAAGCCACAGCCTGGTGTCTGCAAGACCTAAGAAGTCCAATTGAGGATAGGGTAACTTGAGGTCTTTCATTCATAGGACTGCCATAGGTCAAAGTTGACTTGAAGGCAGTTAACAACTAATTATTTGTACATTTATTTTTTTATAAATAATGTGATTCAAAACTAAACAAATTGCTTAAATAAATCAAAATATTGGAACCCTAAGAATTTTCCTCATCAGTGAATACATACTTGCATATACTATGTCAAAACCACTAATATCTTAAAATTAAAGAAACATAAGCTAAATGCAACACAAAGTATTATCAACACTGGGGCTATGCAGACAGGCGACTCTGGGCCGCCCCTGCTGGCAGTGGGTTCAGGTCATGGCAACCCCATGCCACAGCCCCAATCCTTCCTTTTGCCACCCCTAAAAGAGCAGGAAAATGCCACTTCTTTTAGGGGCGGCAAAAGGCTGCCCTAAGAGCTTGCGCCATGGCTCTTCCGTGCCTTTCAGCACAGCATGTCTACACACTGAGCCGGGAGGCCATCCTGATGCTGCATGCCATGCAAACGGGAGCGCAGCATCAGGAGGGCGGGGGGGGGGCGTGCAGCTGCCCTGCCCCAACTCCACCCCCAGGCCAGCCCTTTAGGCCAGTCTGCAACACCCCACTGTTTCCTAAACTTCTAGGGTCCCGGGAGGGCACCTCCAACTGACTTCAATAGGGGAATGAATATAGCTCAATAAGAAGCAGCAAGAGGGCTTTGCATAATGTTTTTAAAACTGGGATCTAGCTTATGTATAATGATCCCAAACCAAAGAACTCCAAAGTGCTGATTCCAAATTTGTTTTGTTTTTATAACAACAATGGGAAATCAACATTCACACAAAGACTTTCACTCACACATGAATAAATGTACTAATGATGTAAAAGGTGGAAGCAGACAGAGACTTGGGGGTTTGCAGAGGGTAAAACTTTATCCATTTCAGAGGTGGAACTCTAGTCGTAGGAAGGCTGTGAGGTGTATTTTACTCAGAAAGCTGCTTAGGAAGTGAGTTACTGAAGAGTCAAGCTTAAATTGAGCACCATGTCTTCCAGTTCAAACAAGACCAAATTGTGACTGCCCAAACAGGCTGTATTTATAGGAGGAAATGTGTCCTGAGCCAGTTTCTCAGGTGTTTGAGTGGATTTTTCCAGGAGAAAGAATGGCCAGAGATGTGTGGAAATGATTGGACAATAAAATGCAAACATCTTACACAAAGAGGTGTCATCTCCAGATGATTTCCAACTTTATGCCAAATGCCCAGTACATCACCCCCATCACGTGCATGCATGAAGGGATTATGCAGATTCCAGCATCAAAGGATCTATCCTGTCTACATGCACAAGCACTTTTTTTTTTTTACTATTTCTATAAATTTTATTTAACAAATATACATACGATAAACAACACACATACATATCAGACCAAATAACTTTGTGTCTTCTATCTTCTATCCTCTTCAAACTCGTTTGTAACTCTGACTATTCATCAAGCTTATCTATACAAGTATTCTTCCTTTACTCCTCCTTAATAACATACCATACATTATATTTAGTCATTAGTTTGATTTTATATCTGGGTGACCATAGTATGTATCCTGTTTCTTATCTCTTGCCATGTAGTCAATTTTCCCAAGTCATTTCTACCATTACCAGTCTTGAATTCTTATTTCATCCTCATTTTGACCATCTTCCCCTGCAGTATTGCAATAATGATCCCCAATATTCATCCCCAACTACTTTGTTTGTATTATTAATTAACATCGTCAGTTTGTCTAACTCAGGGGTCGGCAACCTACAGCCCGCGGGCTGGGTGCGGCCCGCAGAGGCCTTGGGACCGGCCCCCAGCCCCCACTGCCCCGAGTGCACCACCGCCCTGAGTGTGCCGCCGCCCCGCACAAGTGCGCGAATGCGGGTGCCATTTTGGAAGGCCCCACGGCAGCTGCGTAGCCACCGTGCAGCTGCCGTAGGGCCTTCCCTCGGCCCTGGCAAGGCCCCAGGGTGCCTGTGCGGGGCGAATTCACCCAGCGCAGGCACCCTGGGAACTTGCTAGGGCCCAGGCAAGGCCCCAGGTGAATTCGCCCCACGCAGGCGCCCTGGGGCCTTCCAAAATGGCGTCCCCACGAGCGGAAGCATGCACAGCGGGGGGCAAGTGTATGCGCACATAAGTGTGCATGCACCCACCAGTCCCCTGTGCCATTCCCCTCCCCTCCCGCCCCCCCCCCCCAGCAACAAAGGTTGCCGACCCCTGGTCTAACTCTATCATATCTATACATTTATTTAACCAATCGTCTATCTTTGGAATCTCTTTCTCTTTCCATCTCTGCACATATAGCATCCTTGCTGCGGTAATCAGAGAATAAACTTTAAATGTTTCCTATCCTTGTCTCCCCCCACCATGTTCAAAAGAATATATTCTGGAGCTAGTCTGATAGGTATCTTTAATATGTCTTGTAAAACCTAATGAATTTATTTTCAGTATTTTGCAGCAAATGGGCAAGTCCACCATAAATGATATAATGATCCATCAGTGTCTCCACACTTCCAACATTTGCCTATTTCTTCTCCATGGATTTTCGCCATTTTATTAGGTATTAGGTACCATCTATAAAGCATTTTGTAAAAATTTTCCTTCAAGTCTATACAAGCTGTATATTTTAAGTCATTCCCCCAAGTCCTTTCCCAATTACATAACTGAATCTGGTATCCAAAATTTTGTGACCATCTCAACATACAATCCTTGATCATTTCTGATTCCAGAGTTATTTTCAATAACAATTTATATAATTTAGCTATTATCCCTTTCTGAGCTTCTAACATAATCTCATCCAATTCATGTCTTGTTGATACTTTCCAATTTATAGACCATTTTGAATCTTTCTTTTAGCTGCTGATAGGTGAACCAATGACAAGGTGATCCTCCTACTTCTATTTCACTGTTTAATTTCATACTCAGGATCTCTCCTTCCCAATTCAAAATATCTTGATATTTCAGACATTGTTTACTGTATGTTTTAAGTCCTATCTTCCATGCTTCTTGTGGAGATAACCAGTCTGGTAATTTCAAATATATCATATTTTTAGCTTTTATCCAGACTCTTAAAAGAGCTCTTCTAATTATATAGTCATTAAAGTCTTTATTTACCTCTGCTCTCTTATACCATAAATAACTGTGCCAGTCATATACCTTGTTAAACCCTTCCAAGCTCAACATTTTATCATCTTCAAAGGTAATTCAATTGTATACCCATTCAAGGGTGCATGTGTAATAGTATACTTTTAGATCTGGAACCTCTAGTCCACCTCTTTCTTTCACATCTTTTAAGTTTTTCCATTTAATTCGGGGTTTCCTTCCTACCCAAATAAACTTAGAGATCTTCAATTCAATTCAATTCAATTTAATTTATTCGGTCCTTGACCAGTACAAAAATGTTAAAATACATAAAAATATATAAAATATATAAAATGTCTAAAATATAATATGTGTGTGTATATATATATATATATATATATATATATAGTATAGACCAACAGAGCAATGGACAAACTAAGAATAAACTATAAATACAATGACCAACCAAATCTTCCTACACAATTCTGAGATGTTCATTTATCAATTTATCAATTTATCAATCGAGGTCGCAATTTACAAACAATGTAGCAAAATTTGGCCACCATATGAGATACTGTAAGGTCATTGTTGTCTAAAAGAAGACGTAAATAAAAAGTGTCAGATTTGCCTGGGAATTTACTCAATAGTGGGCTGATCAATTGATGTCGAGCGTCCCTATAAAAATGACAGTAAAGGAGAACATGCTCATTGGTTTCAACATTGCCCGAACCACACGGACAGAAACGAAAATCAAAGGGTATTTTTTTAAATCTGCCTTCGAGCATGGCCGTGGGCATCACATTAAAGCGAGCCAGCGTTAGGGCCCTCCTAAACTTCGGAAGAGTAACATGGAATAGATAAGGAGCCGGGGAAGGGACCAAAGCTAAAGGACTAAACAATACATATTTTGACAGGGAAACAGAGTCCATGCGTCTTTCTGCTTCTATAATTTTTTGTTTGATCATAGATTTGGCTCTGTCGGTATCAAGTTTTAAAATTTCATCGTTATTGAGGCCTAGTTCATACAGTTTCTTGAGAATAGAACTACCCCAGGAAGATTTGAATGGATCTGAAAATATTAATTTTGTCAGGCCTCCAGGGATCTTATGCAGTTTCTGCCAATAGGTAAGTATGCTAATCCACAGACTAGATTCTCAGACTCCAGCCAATCTAAGAGAGATCTTCATTTTCCACTGTTTAAATTGTTTATCATTTGTTAGAATTAGTAAATTTTGGTAAAGAAACATTAACTTTGGTAGAGCTGACATTTTAAAAGCAGATATTCTTCCCATTAACGATAAATTTAAGTTTGCCCATTTTATTAATTCCTTTTTGATCTCGTTCCATAATGGTTCATAATTGTTATCATACAAGCTAGAGTTTTTCTTCGAGAGCACTATGCCCAAATATTTAACTTTTTTACATATTTGAAATCCTGCAAGCACTTCTAAGCAAAGCCTACCACATCTCCTTATTTATGCAGATTACCCCCTCGCATTGTGGAGCCCTTAGTGGCTATGTGACCAAACATCCTATTTAATATTAAATAGGCATCAAAGATTAACTAAGGGTGAAAGAGGATTATTCCATGGGGCAGAAACACCTATCACATCAGTTAGCTATAAATGTGAAAGAAGATATTTTCAGAGGTTCTGGGTATTATAGAACTTTATCTAACACACATGTCCATCCAACATAAAATTTCAAGCATGGCCATTTTTGCCATCCTCAGTATTCTGAACTTCTGAAATCCCTGTAGAATATCACCATCTCCCTCCAATATTAATACTCTCAGAATAATAATTACAAGCTACAGATGGAAGACTCTTTCACATTGATGCAAAGAAGTTGCAGTCCCCCCGCCATCCTCATGGTGCCCTGTCTTGACAATGCAGGGCCAAAGCCCCAATTTGTGTAAACTGCCTTGACACTAGATGGTTCTAACAGTTTTACACATACATCCCCCTGTGCTGCCCAGCCCACCACTGATGCAAGCTGCTCCCTCTGAGGTCATGACAAGGTGCCCAGCCATGTGACTGATGCTGGGTGCTGCATTTTCAACCTCATGTCAGTGGCAGCAGTGCCAGGCAGCACAGTGAGACACTGACGTTGTTCTGGCATACTGAGGTAATGGTGGGCAGGGGGAATTTGGGGAAGCTCTAGGGCCAGAATACAGCAACCTGGAGTATTCTGGCTGATATAAAACCTCCCCTAGCCTGAAGGGGAACCATAGTAGCTTCAATTTAAAAGGCCAGCTAGTATTCACTTCATTAACTAAACTTTACATTTTTAAATCATTGATGTGAAAGGAAGAAAGCACATCTGTATGTCTTGCAGGCTAGCAAGAATACGAAGCAGAATAATAACCCTACTGCTCACTTTGTAACCAGAAAAATGGGTATTTGATGCTCAACTGTTAGTGACCACAGTTGGCTGTGAGATTCTGGGATCTGTAGTCTAAAAAGTGACTTTTCCAATCTTTGGGCAAAGAAAGGGGATGGAAACAATGTCAGTTCACAAGAATGACAGCATAGCTTCCACAAACATGGGTTTTACATATTGCCTTTTAAAGTTCTTGTTTCTGCTCTATTGTTAACTCCCATTTATTTTAAGAGTTAACTGCTATTGACTGATGGTGGTAAGCCCACATGAGTTACAATGAGTGATTATTTTACATACGCACTCTAGTGACAGCAAATATTCTCTCTGTGCAGAGCCATTTGGAAGGGCAGTATACATTGCCCTTAAGTGCCTGGCTGCTTTTCTACAATTTCCAAAAATAGCTAAGCTATTCAAAGGGATTCACAAAAGCCCCCTCTTGTTAACACCTCCCATGTTTGTCAGAAGCTGACATATGATAGATTACTGAGGGAGAAAAGCTAATCCCACATGAATATAGCCCCAGTGAAGAAACACAGAATGTGAGGGAAAGGAACTGGCCCAGTTCAGAGGTAAAACCATTGCTAGTTGTTATGGGAAGGACTCTGCACGATCCACACCAGCTCATTTGCTCCATCCCTTCCTTCACGAATCAAGAATGGCAATGAAAAGCTTCCATGTTTTAGTAAAGCAATTTCTTCCTTTTACAGAGAAGTGCAACCACAGTGGGTTTATATACAAAGGTAATTCAGACATAGCCATGATAGTCTGGAATATCAGTATGCAAAGGGATTGAGAAAATGGAGCAGGCCTGGGAGCGGGGATGGATCTGGAATGGATCCGGGTGGCAGATTCAGCAGCTAAATCCTTGTGATAATATCAAGATGCCACCCAATTTAAATTTTAAGCCAGATCAGGTAAGTCGCTTCATTTAACAATGCAATAAACCTCAATCTGTTAGTCTCAAAGGTACTGCAAGATCCCTTTGCATAAAAAGTAACTCATGGGGGGAGACCAGCAGCAGTACTGTATGAACTTGGCACCTTGGCTAAAATATCAAAAATAGTGTTCGGAGAAAAGTAGTGAGAGCAAATGGCTTGAAAGCTACCAGGAACCAGGATGTCCAGAACAGTTACAGAGGAGCTTGCATCTAATTCCCTGAACAGACAGTGCTCAGTCTGCTAGCTTTAACACAGTCAAATAGCCAGGAGCCTCCTTGAGACTCTCTTTCATTTCCTAGGTCCCATTGTGTTTTTTACTTCATCCTGAATCAAGACCAGACCCACCAAACTTTTTATGCCCTTTTTGGGGGTTATATCTTTTTTGGGGGGCTGCATATACACTATAAAATTAATGCCGTTTGACATTGATTTAACTGCATGGCTCAATTCTGGGACTTTTAGTTTTGTTCGATGTTTTGCCTTTTCTGGCAAAGACCTCTGGTGCCACAACAAACTAAAAATCCCAAGATTCCATAGGATGGTGTCATGACAGATAAATTGGTGTCAAACTGCATTCATTCTGCCTCCATTTGTGAATTAAGCACATTCTTTTATTACTGGACATACTGTCAGTTGCTCCTCCCCAAATTTCACATGTGTTTTGTTTGGCTCTCAAGTCCATTTGGCATGATCCTATGTAGCACACTTTCTTTCCTCCTCCAGGACAAAGTCCACATTCCCAAGTCCAAAGCTCTTAAAACTCAAATAACTACATATCAAGAAACAAAGTTTTACTCCCTGGTGAAGCGCCCACTAAATCTGTCTAGCAATATTTCAAATATAGCAAAGCCTTATATCAAATGCCCTGATATATAGCTCTGCAATTTCTCTGAGTTAAAAGGCTGAGGCCCAAAAACAAAGATAGGAGGCTAGGTTGTATTTAGAGCCAATACATATCATAAATACATATAAATACATATACCATGTGCCTGCTTTGTTCAGATCAGCACAATAACACTGGTGTTCCTGTTGGAAAAAATATGTTTTGCATTCTCCTGTTCCTCCTTAGTTAGGCAGGACTTCACTCCTCTCCCTCTCTCATTCTGTCAATCTTAAGTGGCAGCTTAACTGACTCTCTGAATATTCCAAACTGCCAATAAGCAGTCAGTAACTGCTAGTCAGCAGTCTGTAACAGTACCTCTCTGAGAGAGGTTAACATCTCTCTTCCTGCTTTATTAATTCCAGTTAGATTAGGTTTTAGTTTGTTGTGTAAATATTTATTAAAGGCATTATTGTTTATTTTTAAACTACAAACTACATGTTTGTCATTCTTTGACTTAGTGTTTATTTTTAGGAAGGCAGGTTTAGAATAAATAGTCTGACCCACATTTTTTGTTGCTCTCCTCATGAAAGTGAAGTCTAACAAGTTTAACTTTCATACCTGCATATTTTAGATTACCTTTAAAAGGGTTAACACCCTGGAAACTAAAATTGCACACCAAAGTTCTTTTGGATTATAGATTTTTCCTCCCTGTCTAGAAAGGATACGTATTTGCTCTATTCTGTCAAACCAAAGAGTGCTTTCTCAATGTGATCTATCCAGTAAAGACAAAGACACCCTCCCAACTCATTAGGAGGGGCCTCTTGTTGCATCAGAAATTTTGGGAGGCCAGTGCCATGATTGGTTGAAGCCGCATGAAGTCGTGCACCTTCTCATGGCTCCCAGTCAATGACTGATCCTGACAGATCTCCCAGCAACTCCCTTAATCTTGCAAGATTGAGTAATCTCATGAGATTTGGGATAGAATTTGGGGGAGGCTGGCACCGTGATTGGCTGAGGCTGCAGGAAGTCCCTCCCCTTCCTGTGGCTCCCAGCCAATCAGCAACCCCCAGAATCTTGCAGGATTGCCTAGCCCGTGAGATTTGGGTGAGACATGGGGCCTATATAAGGCCCTGCTCCACATGGCTGTGGCCACTGCAAGCCAGGCAGCCAAGAGAGGAGGACCTGTGGCTCCACCTGTTTCTTTCTGGTGGTAGCTGGGGGTTTTCCTTTCTCAATGGGCCTGGGCCTTTCAGGTAAGGTGTTGGGGGTGGCATGAGCTTGGGGGGCTTGGAGGTTGAATGGAGGATGGTGCAGTAGGGGGGTATCGGGGCCACTTGGTCTTGGGGAGCTTGCTGGGGGAGCAGGGGTGCATCACTATGACTGGAGCCAGAATGGGAGCTGGCCTTGCTTGCCCCTGGCCAACCCCTGCACCAGGGAGTCCTCACAGACCCCTCTGGCCACGACATTGGGCTGCTTTCACCCACCTCTTTTCTCTGTCACTCCCCCATGGCCTCCACCATGTCAGGATGGGGTGGGGAACCACTGCCTTCCCCTCATGCTTCCCTACAGTCTCTCCCATGTGGAGATCAGGCAGGGAGCCTCCTCATCCCCCACCCCAGCAACTGGGATTGCCCAAGTTGTGCCACTCTGCACATGGTGGGAGAGTGCACCCCACACCACTGCCTGGCCTGATTCCTGGCCTCACTGCCCTGAGGTTGTTGGGGGTTTGTCGGGAACTGCCACACTGGGCCGAGGCTCCTGGTGTGGGAGTGACAGGGTGGCGAGGGAGTGAGAGAGGTGAATCCGGGGATGGGATGGGGTGCCAAGGGAGGAGAGAGACCTTGTGGGGGCTTGGCCTGTGGGCTGGTCTCAGGTGGAGCACTTGGCTCGTGATAGGGGTAGGCACTGGTTGGGGACTGTGGAGCCCCTGCATGCTCCCATTTATCTGCTCAGTCACAAATTGGTGATGCAGGGGCAGCAGCCCCAGTAATGGCAAACCCAGGAAAACAGGGCAGTACACGGGGGATGGTCTTCTGCTCAGGTGGTGGAGCTACCCTCACCTGGACCATCCTTTGTGGACCCTTCAATGCCACCCCCAACGGCCAATGCTGTGGTGGAGAGTGGTCAGCCGATGTTGGCTGATGTTTTACAGCTCATGAAGGGGGCTCTGGGTTTGACCCAGCAGGGAGCAGTGGCTGCTGTGATGGCGCAGCCTACGGTGGCTGACTTATATAAATTTAAGCAACAGATGATGGTCTTGGGCGAGGCCCAAAGGCTGGCTGCAGGGCTCCCTCAATGTCAGAGGAAGGACAGGGGGATCTTTTCCCCCCAACTGTAGGAGAAGTGGGCCCCTTACAGTCCCGACCCACCATCGGGCCAAATGCCAACTTCGGAGATTCCATCACAAGCAGCTAGCTCAGGTATGTTGTCAGCCAGCTGGGCAGGCCTGCAGTCCAGGACAAAGGGGTTGTGAATCAACCTTCTTCAGCATCTGGTCAGCCCAGGGGTGTAGTTGTGAATTTAGAGGTTGTGGGTGCAGTTCCTACTCCGGGGTGTCTCAGGTCCAGATGACTTTATGTGCAGTTGACCAGTCACCCAAAACATGAGCGGTAACATCCTCATCACCACAGGGTGTAGAGAGGTCCACTAAGTGTATCCCCTACAGGAGCATGTCCACCCCCTTGGGGGTTCAACTCCCACTTGTTACAAAGGAGCGTATATGAAAGGGTGAGTACATTAATAAAAACACATATGATAAAATGGGCCCAAGATGTAAAACAGAATATTGACTTAAGAGAATGGGAGAAATGTTGGACAGCTCGACTCAAATATATATTGAATTGCGACTTAAAGGAAAATTATTATAAAATGCAGTACCGGTGGTACTTAACTCCTTACAAATTGGCCAAAATGAGAAGAAATCATGAAAATCTATGCTGGAAATGTGGAAAAGAAACAGGCACATTCTTTCACTTACGGTGGAGTTGCAGAGAAGCAAAAAAAATATTGGAAAAACATTCATGAGGAATTAATTAAAATAATACAGAAGAGTATACAATTTGATCCAATAATATATCTATTGGGGATAATAACAGATGAAAAGTTAGAGAAAGAAAATGGGAAGTTACTTTTTAATTTGATTACAGCAGCGAGAATCAACTATGCTTCGAAATGGAAAAGAGTCTCCTTCAAACAAAGATTGGATGATGAAAATTATTGAAATAATGGAATCGGATAGACTAACATGTATAATAAAAAAAATAGTATTAGAAGTGTTCAAGAAAGACTGGAAACTCCTTATAGATTATTGGAGAGAGATACAAAATAGAAATTTTGATTTAGATATATACTGATTTACCCTATTATAGTAGAATTTAACAATGTAATGATAGAAATCTTGATTAGATTAAGAGTCTTTTTAATTATAAGAAAGGATATAAATTTGATGACAATATTAATTAAAGAAAATATGAAGTTAGATTAAATCGGGAAGTTTAGCAGAAATGGTATGTCAAGGAAGTTAATTTTTTCTTTTTTTTAAACTCAGAATTTAGTTATACTATATTTAAACTCAGAATTTAGTTATACTATATTGATTTAAAATATGATATATAATAAGTTTGAGATATGAGTCAGCGATATATTGTTGTTGCTGATTTCCTTATTTGTTTTTAACTAATAAAATTTAATAAAAAAAAAGAAAAAGAAAAAGAAAGGGTGAATGCATTGATCTATTCTCATTGACTTTCCAGGACCCCAAACCCAGGGTGATGGTAAAAGACAGAATTGTATCCCCTACAGTCTCCCAAAGAAATTTGAGTCTCATAGATATCTCAAGCTTGAAAGGAATGTCATCAATTAGATGATGGGTTGTATGATTTACAGGGGTATAACTGAGGAGAAGCAAGTTGAGAGAGCCCCTGATTTGTCCAAATACCAGGATATCATTATAAAGGCCTACCCTAATTGTTACACCAATTCTTGGGGGTCGGTGTGGCTACAATATGATGAACAGTTCTAAATGCATGCCGCCACAGATCATTCCGTTTCATGGTGAGGTGTGGTCAGATGTGATGGTTGGCGCCTCCCATTCAAGCCAATGTGACAATGGCTTCATGCAGATGGTCACTCAGCCAAAAGGGCAGTATGCAAGGCATGACACAGGTGACAAGAGAGTATCAGATGTCTGCTGGGAATACAATGCAGGTAAGTCAAGAGGCAGTCCTACAAGTTCAACCATTATTGTGGCACCCTAGTTCCTCATGCTTCAAAGGTAAGTGGGGCAGGACCAGGACCAGTGCCACCTCTCAAGGTGCCTCCACTGGAGGCAAAGGCCCCAATGCCCAATAAGTTGGGGGCTTTGGCTGCTTGGTTGGTGATTTATCCCAAGTGGAGTTATGCATAATATTTACTTAAAAGTTGTACACACGGCTTTCATATTCCATACTCCGGCCCTAGGGATTTTCATTTTGCACCTAACTCAAGATTGGTAAGGGAGTTACCAGGGATGGTGAGAGATAAGCTGGCAAAGGAGTTGATGGTGGGCAAGATATCTGGCTCTAACCAGGAGACACCTATGCCAATGTTGCAGCTGTCACCCTCGGGTGTGGTTCCCAAGAAGGCGCCAGTGAGTACCAGTTGATCCATAACTTATCTGACCCTAAAGGAGAGTTGGTCAATGGTGCTATCAACCCTTCCCAAGCCTCTGTGAAATGTGCATCCTTCAATTTAGCAGTTCAGATGGTGCGGGCCCTTGGTAAGGGAGCCCTTATGGCTAAGTGCAACATAAAATCAGCTTTCCGGCTCCTTCTGGCTCACTGAGTTACTGGGTTTCCAGTTTGAAGGCATGTACTACCATTGGGTTGTTCAATTTCTTGTTCAGCTTTTGAGAAATTTAGTACCTTCCTTCAATGGTGTGCCATATAGAGGTCAGGTAATGCTGCAATCACTCATTACCTGGATGATTTCCTCTCTGTTGGGGGACCAGCCTTATCATTGTGCAGGGACACACTCCATGCTTTTCAGCTCCTGGTGGACGAGTTGGGCATCCCGCTTGCCCATGAGAAGACTGAAGGTCCTGCCACTACGATTACATTCCTTGATATTGAGATGGATAGGATTAAGGGTGTGTCTTGCCTCCAAGAAAAACTGAGATTGTTGAGACAGCAAGTGAGTGAGTTGGGAGGTCAGCAGAAAGCCACCTTACATGACTTCCAATTGTTTGCAGGTTTGTTGAATTTTGCCTGCAAGGTGCTGACACTGGGGCGGGTGTTTAGTGCCCATTTATACCATGCTATGAAGTGAGTCTCCTCTCCGCACCACCACATGTGGATTAATAGTGGGATTCAAGAGGATTTGAGAGTATGGGACACCTTTCTGATGGTGGTCTCATTTTGGAGGGGCGAGATGCTTCTCAAGGCAGATTTCCATGTTCATTCCAACACCTCTGGAGTGCATGGCTTTGGAGTATACTGGGACGGCCAATGGGTAGCTGAGAGCTGGCTGCCAGGCTGGTTAAGTACGGTGGTGACAAGGGACCTCACCTTTCTTGAACCGTTTCCCATCGTGGTGGCTGTTCACCTTTGGGCAGATCAATTTTCACATAAACCTGTCTGGTTTTGATGTGACAACCAGGCAATCATGCATGTCATTGATTCTCAGAATTCCAAATCCCCAAGGGCAATGTGTCTGGCTCGGTCCATGGTGCTTCAATGCCCGAGGTGCAATGTGCTGTTCCAGACCCAACACGTCCTGGGATTATTGAATCCCCCTGGCAGATGCCCTCTTTCATTTTCAGTTCAACAGGTTACAGGAGCTTGCAACAGAAGCATCGGCCCAGCCCATGATAGTACCAACCATCTGTAGAATCTTGGCAGCTAGAGATCAACTGGGCTATTATTCATTCCATCGCCCCTTCCATGTGCAAATCATATCAACTGTCATTGCGCTCCTTTAGATAATTCCTGGAGTCTGAGGGTGAGATTGTGACTTAGCCCCTGGGGGTGGGGACCATACTTCGCTTTGCATTCCATCTTAAACAGGGGGGTCTGTCGCTGATCACCATTAGGGGAAAGCTATCAGCCCTCTCATTTTACTCCCGAGTGGATAGGTTCACGGACCCCACTGTAGATTTCTGGGTCGGGGGGCCTTGGAAGGGTGGACAATGGAGCTCTCTCCTCCACGGGACACTTGGATACCTCTTTCAGATTTAGTTCTTCCTCAGATTTTACATGCACTCCAGACCATATGAAGTTCTCCCAGTGAAGTTATCATCTTCCGGGCAGCTTTCACATTGACCTCTTTTTCTGCCACCAGTATTAATGAGCTCATTGCTAGCTCCCAGTCTGATACCTCCGAGAGGGCCCTGCTGGTATCTGACATGCAGGTTTCAGATCAGAAATTCTGGATCTGCTTCTGGCGATCTAAGACAGATGAGAAGGACAAGAATCATACCATACTGCTGTCATGGGCCCCACTGAGACAAAATTGCCCTGTAACCTCTTTGTCAGACTATCTGGGATCACGTCCACTGGCACTCAGTTATTTGTTTCTACATTCCTTGGGCTTTCCTCTAATCCAATTCCAATTCAGGGCAGTATTGCATGGGGCTTTGAAGCATTTGGGACTCCAGCGACACAGTTTTCCACTCATCCCTTCCAGATTGGGGCTGCTACAGCTGCTGCATCTCATAGCCTGAACAGCAATGTGGTGTGGCACATTGGGTGGTGGCGCTCAGGGGCCTTTAAGTCATAGATTTGCCCTCAGGCCAGGGGGCTCTTGACTTCCTGCATGGGGGGCCCTCAGTGCTTTAATGTGTTGTTTTCTGTTGAGCAGGTGGAT
Organism: Phrynosoma blainvillii; assembly: GCA_026167975.1. Classification (NCBI taxonomy): domain Eukaryota; kingdom Metazoa; phylum Chordata; class Lepidosauria; order Squamata; family Phrynosomatidae; genus Phrynosoma; species Phrynosoma blainvillii. The sequence continues at coordinate 196,923,158 of JANUYF010000001.1, read as the reverse complement.
CTCATGGCATCTGGATTATAGGTCACAGCTTGGTGTTTGGGGCCAAACAACACTCTCTCCAGTTGGCCAGAGGTCGAGATCTGGTTCTGGTGCAGATGGCTCATATTTGCTGGTTTGGTCATCGAGGGATGTCATGGGGCGCTCTTGAGCCACATGTCTTTGAGCTGGCTGACACACACCCACATCCTCGCATTCTTCTGATCCATCTGGATGAGAACGATTTGGTCAAGACCCCAGGACTCCAATTAGTCAACAGAATCATTGCAGAGCTCCATGAAGTATGATGCTTTTTACCAGTCACTATGGACTAAGCTTCTACCAAGACATGCCTGGCCGGGAGCTATGAGTGAATCTGCTATCAATGCAGGTCATCGTTGGGTGAACAGGAGTGTTCTAAAGAGGTTGGGCAGCATGGGAGCTTTGTCGGTTATACATGAACAAATTGGGTTCAAATTGCCACATCTATACAGAGGCAATGGGATCCATCTCTCTCCCTCAGGCTGTGATCTATATTTTGACTCCATCGTCCAACACCTTAAGTCACTCAGGAGGGGAGGAGGAGATGCCAAACTAGGCTGGCCACCTCCTGTGGCAGGACATAGACCTCCCTCCTGTGGATTAAAATAGCTCATTTATCAATGTATTGTGATTTGTGATGGATGATTTATTTATGATGACAGGTTGTGATTTATGGGTTTATTAATCGATATAATTGATTCCAGGTGTTGATCTATGAATAATTTGTAACATGATTTATGGTTTGATTTAGAGCATGATTTATGGTAAGGGCATATACATATATGCCAAATGTCTGACAAAGCAACATGAATGATTTATGGCTGTCATAATGGCTATCAAGCTGTGATTTATTACCCCTGTAGAGATAAATAAAATCGTGGCCTTTTATTATTCATTAAAGGTGAATGGGCTCCTTTGTGCCAGTGCAAAGACCCCCTCTGACTCATTGGGAGGGGCCTATTGTTGCACTGACCATTTTGGGAAGCTGGTGCCATGATTGGTTGAAGCTGTGGGAAGTCCCACGCCTTCCCATGGCTCCCAGCCAATCAGGGGATCCTGAATGATCCCCAACAACCCCCTTAATCTTGCAAGATTGTGTAATCTCATGAGATTTGGGATGGGATTTGGGGGAGGCCGGAACCATGTTTAGCTGAGGCTGCAGGAAGTTCCACCCCTCCCAGTGGCTCCCAGCCAATCAGCAACCCCCATAATCTCATGGGATTGCCTACTCTCGCAAGATTTGGGTGAGATTTGGGGCCTATATAATGGCTGAGGCCATTGCAAGATAAGAGACTCAGTCCACCCACGCATGGCTTTGTCATTTTTCAGTACCATACTCTCAGGCTGTCGCTGGTCACCTTCAGGGGCCAGGAGGGAATTTTCCAAGTTTAATTGGAGCATTTTTTTTTTTTTTTTGCCTCCCTGGAGGATTTTTGGTGTTAGGGCCTTTTCAGACTGCCAGAAATAGTGCAAATTGAGTCCACTTTAACTGCCCTGATTCAGTGCTAGGGAATCATGGGAACTGTAGTTTATTGTGACACCAGAGCTCTCTGACAGAGAAGGCTCAATGTCTCAGAAAAAAAATACAATTCCCATGATTCCCTAGCACTGAGCCAGGGCAGTTAAAGTGGACTCAATTTGCACTATTTCTGGCAGTCTGCAAAGGCCCTCATTTAGCTTTGTATGGTGTTAGTCATTCTTGGTGTGTTCATTATTTAGTTTATGTGTGTTATGTGTATGCCTAGATTTAACCTTTAGCTTTGTGAATTAGTCTTGTTTGCTACTTTTGTCACAATTTCAATAGGGTCATCTGGGTGCCTAGCTCTAGTGGTCATGTATTCTCATAAAATAGCTCATTCATCAATATATTGTGATTTACGATGAATGAATGATGACATCTTGTGATTTATGGCCTTATTAATCGATATGATTGATTCCAGGTGTTGACCTATGAATGACTTATGACATGATATATGGCTTGATTTATGATCTGAATATTGACATATGATTGATTTATAGCATCATTTATGTTGGATTTATGACATAATTTATAGTTTGATTTACAGCATGATTTATGCTAAGGGCATATATACATATGTCAAATGTCTGACAAAGCAACATGACTGATTTATGGCTGTCAAACTGTGATTTATGACCTCTGTACAGATAAATAAAGTTGTGGCCTTTTATTGCCCATTAAAGGCCAACGGACTCCTTTGTGCAGGAACAAATCAGCCTGATGGCTTTGCATAATCACTAATAACCTGAACAGGATATTGCAGTTAATAGCTATAGCTGGACTTTCAGGAACAAAGTGGAGAAAAAGCATTTTCAGCAATCTGCTAAAAACTCTTGTCTGTCATGAAGAGAAATCAATTAATCTGCCCAGACATTAATTTGCCCTCTTTCCCAGGTGGGTGTACTAATCAGTTCTTTCTGAAGATAAAAGGGGGGGAAACCAACAAAACAAAAAAAACCTGAACCAAACCTAGTTGTGACAAATCCATCAGGAACAAGATTTCTGCCTTCGAATGTAAGTATAAGGATTGCATCATCTAAGAAAAGGTGGGATCCAGAATTTATCAAGATTCCTATTACTCAAGTTTAGCATTATTTCCTTTAAGCTGAAAGCCTGTTAAAGATATCAGTTTGGTTCTCATTAAGTCTTGAATTATTTGTCTCAGTTGGCAGATTGGTGGAGGCACCAATTTCTAGATTGTCTTCTGCTTCACGGCTGAAATAAGCACAAAGCACCCTCACAAGCCACTGCAGCCCAAACTGATATCATCGGCAACTACTTGGCCAGACATTCTGTGGGCAGGATGGCATCCTGCCAAGTTGCTGAACACCACTACCACACCATTCCAGTGCTGCTGCTAGCAAATGGCCTGATCAAATGCTCCATGGAAAGCCTACAGAAGAGCCATGTCTGCACAGGCTGTTCAGATGATTCATAGCCCAAACCTTGGTTCTAGTATGAACAGTCCCAATGACGTTCAACACATTCAGCATGAGAACGCAGTATAACACTGTTACCGCATATTAAAATAACTTTTCTCTTACTCTGGAGCCCTCCATTCTTGTGTCAGGTGAAAGTATCTGTGCTCTGTTACTGTGAATTGCACTGGGGATGAAATCCTTTGCTAATTCTATCCTCAAAGAAAGCAATGAGTAATTTTAGCAATTTTTTTCATGCTGCAAGAAAGTCTGAAAACTGCATAGAATCATAGAATCATAGAGTTGGAAGAGACCACAAGGGCCATCCAGTCCAACCCGCTGCCATGCAGGAACTCCCAATCAAAGCATCCCCGACAGATGGCCATCCAGCCTCTGCTTAAAGACCTCCAAGGAAGGAGACTCCACTACTCTCCGAGGGAGTGTGTTCCACTGTCGAACCGCCCTTACTGTCAGGAAGTTCCTCCTAATGTTGAGGTGGAATCTCTTTTCTTGCAGCTTGCATCCATTGTTTCGGGTCCTAGTCTCTGGAGCAGCAGAAAACAAGCTTGTTCCCTCCTCGATATGACATCCCTTCAAATATTTAAACACGGCTATCATATCACCTCTCAGCCTTCTCTTCTCCAGGCTAAACATTCCCAGTTCCCTAAGTCGTTCCTCATAGGGCTTGGTTTCCAGACCCTTCACCATTTTAGTTGCCCTCCTTTGGACACGCTCCAATTTCTCCACATCCTTTTTGAATTGTGGTGCCCAGAACTGGACACAGTATTCCAGGTGAGGCCGGACCAAAGCAGAATATAGTGGCACTATTACTTCTCTTGATCTAGACACTATACTTCTACTGATGCAGCCTAAAATTGCATTGGCCTTTTTAGCTGCTGCATCGCACTGTTGACTCATGTTCAACTTGTGGTCCACCTGGATTCCTAGATCCCTTTCACACGTAGTCTCATTCAGCCAAGTGTCCCCCATCTTATATCTGTACTTTTCGTTTTTCCGCCCTAAGTGCAGTACCTTACATTTCTCTGTGTTGAATTTCATTTTGTTAGCTTTGGCCCAACTTTCTAGTCTGCTCAAGTCATTTTGAATTTTGATCCTGTCCTCTGGGGTATTAGCTACTCCTCCTAATTTGGTGTCATCTGCAAATTTGATAACTATGCCCCCAATACCGTCATCCAAGTAATTAATAAAGATATTGAATAGCACTGGGCCCAGGACAGAGCCCTGTGGCACCCCACTGGTCACTTCTTTCCAGGTTGAAAAGGAGCCATTGTTGAGCACCCTTTGTGTTCGACCAGATAACCAATTACAAATCCATGTAACAGTTACTTTGTCTAGCCCACATTTTACCAACTTGCTTGCAAGAATGTCATGGGGAACCTTGTCAAAGGCCTTACTGAAATCAAGATATACTACATCCACAGCATTCCCTTCATCTACCAAGCTGGTAATTTTATCAAAAAAAGAGATCAGATTTGTCTGGCATGACCTGTTTCTCTGAAACCCATGTTGACTTTTTGTGAATATGAAATTATCTTCCAGATGTTCACAGACTCTCTGTTTAATTATCTGCTCCAGAATCTTTCCGGGTATTGATGTCAGACTAACTGGATGATAATTGTTGGGATCCTCTTTTTTCCCCTTTTTGAAGATGGGGACAACATTTGCCCTCCTCCAGTCCGCTGGGACCTCTCCTGTTTTCCAGGAATTCTCAAAGATTATTGCCAATGGTTCTGATATTACATTTGCCAGTTCTTTTAATACCCTTGGATGTAATTCATCTGGTCCTGGAGACTTATATTCATCTAGATTAACCAGATGTTTCTGTACTATCTCTTTACTTATTCTGTGATGAAATTCTCCTATTCTGTCCTCTGCTCCATTATCCTCCTATTCTGTCCTCTGCTCCATTATCCTCAAGTTCATAAAGACTATTTACAATTCAGGACTTAGTCTGAGCAAAATTCACATTGGTATTTTTGTGCAGTAAGCAGTATTTTCTGAACAGAAGAACATATCATTTTCTTTGCTAAAATATTTCAGCTTGGAACATATTCTGTGCAAACTTTGCAGGTGGATTTTGTACAGAAAAGAGCATTTTCTGTACAAGTAACATCTTTTGAATATAAAATAGTATTTCTGTGTTGAAATATTATTTTTTGAGAAGAAAATTCTATTTCCTGGAAAGAAACACTACTTTCCACCCAAACACACACACACAAAACACCCTTGTGCAAATTTTGTGGAGAACAGCTGCAAAGATTCTTGTCAGTCCAGGATTCTTGTCAGGGTTTCTCAATGCTTGACACAACATGTTTTTCAATCATTTTTCAAATATTGTCAAATATACTTTTTCTCCCTAGACTTCACTTAGGACAAACATTACCTTGAGGTGTGCAACATTCTCTCTTCTGGAGCAAAGTGACAAAATGCTGCTATATTGCACAAGGTAGACTTGTGGCCCTATGAGTATATGCCTGTGTGTGCATGTGCAGACATGTGCACTCATAAAAAGCAGCTCCAAGTTTCAGCTGTCATGTACAATAAATGCCACTAATATGGTGACAGTTGTTTATTCCAGAAATCATGATCCAAGAATTCTTTATTCATCTAATTTTGGTTTAAGCAAGGAAATGACTAGAGCAAAAAAACTGTGGTTGTCTACTAACCATCTCTACTTGTGCACATTAAGTCATCCCCCCTATGAAACACAAAACAGATTTTATTCTTTAAAAAAGACAGCCCACCCCCCAATAAAGTGTGTGGTTGAAGGAACATCTATCCTTGCAGTTGCTGCTAGCAAAGTAAGAGACACATTTATTTGCTTTAAAAAAAACAAAAAAAAAACCTTCTACCCCACACTTTCAGCCTGTGCAGATGTCACAACCTGCTCAAACTAATCTGAAAAAGGCCAACTGGTGAGCACATACCCTTAGGCTCAGAGGAAAACATCCTAGCTCCCCGTTCTGCTATCCCACATGGTCATAGTATACTTTTTGAGAAAGCTGTAAACAGCATCTGCTAAAGTCATGGAGAACACATGGAAAAACAGGATCTTAAAAACAACAGGATTAGACAATAACTGTATTTTTCCTCCATTTACCAGCCTGCTGTAAGTTTACTTCCTTCTGCCAGTTAAGATAGAGTCCCTAGGCTAACATGGATGGCATGTTCAAATAAGATGCTAGTAATTCTGCTTTACTGAGCATAGCAATTGTTTCCAATTTTACCATTTGTGTTTCTGGTTTGCATTGAGTCAAGTTTTTAAATCTTTTGTAAATGTTTTTAATTTGTTGTCCTGGAAGCCACCTTGGGTTCAGTCCTGGGGAAAAGATGGCATATAAATAAAGTAAGTAAGTAAATAAAGACTCTTACCCACAGACTGAAGGGTGATGTGGCATTCTTAAAAGGGTTCAAAGCACACATAGTTCTCTGAGCTTGCCTGTAGACAGCAGCATCACTAAGGGATTGCAGGGGGTTCAGCCCACATCGGGTGACACCCTAGAAGAAGGATGACACCTGGTTGGGCCCTTCTCCCACTGACCCCTCCTGGCTTCACCATAGTGGCAGAGGCCTCCTCATGAGGAGACCTCCATCATCAGGGTGAAGGAAAGGGCTGAGCATGCTTCTCTCACTTTGCTGCAGTGGCAGAGGCCTCCCCATGAGGAGACCTCCACGGCTGTGGTGAAGAATAGGGTTGAGCACACCCTTCTGGCTGCCACCTGCCCTGGAAGCCCCCCTCCCCCCTGTGGGACACCACTGTCTGTACAGACAGACTGCAGGAACCCATCCTGCTTTCATCTCCCTACACACTGCATCGTCCTCCCCCTGACCCGCTGCCACAGGTTAGGGGATGCTAACTATGAACGTGGTACAATTTTGCCCAGGAGAGAAGGATTGAGTTTTTTCCACTGCTGTGGTACATTATGATATACATGGGCAACTGTGAGCTTAGAAAAGCTGGAGGCCTACAATTACCACCAGTCCACCATAACAAATGCTGAGGGATTATGAGAGTTACATGCCATAAACTGCTAAAGGCCCATGGTTTACTAATCTACAAGGATGTGACAATTTCTGCTGAACACTTTTATATGATTTCTCCAAATGGAAATTGGTTAATTGATCTTTTGTTGTTTGTTCTTAACTGCCTTTGCATCGGTCTCGACCCATGGTGACCCTATGAATGAGACATCTCCAGGCCCCCCATCATCTACTGCTCTGCCCACCTCCTGCAAACTGATATTCGTGGTCTCTTTAATAAAGTCCACCCATCTAGCATGTGGCCTTTCTCTCTTTCTACTTCCCTCCACCTTTCCTAACATTATTGTGTTTTCCAGCAATTCATGCCTTCTCATGAAGTGTCCAAAGTACAACAGTCTAAGTCTTGTCATCTTGGCTTCCAGGGATATCGCTGGCTTGATCTGTTCTATGACTCATTTGTTTGTCCTATTGGCGGTCCATGGGATCCTCAGCACTCTTCCCCAACACCACATTTCAAATATGTTGATTTTCCTCATATCTTCTTTCTTGACTGTCCAGCTCTCACATCCATACATGGTAATAGGGAATACAATGGCTTGTATGATTCTGACTTTTGTGCTGAGTTGTACGTATTTGTATTTTAGGATCTTTTCTAATTCTTTCATAGCCACCCTCCTCATTCTTAATCTTCTCCTGATTTCCTGGCTGCAGTCCCCGTTCTGATCAATGTTTGATCCCAGATAAGAGAACTCTTTTACTACTTCTATTTCCTCATTGTCTAGATTGAATGTGTGTGAATTCTCTGTGGTCATTATTTTTGTTTTCTTTATGTTCAACAGTAAGCCTGCCTTTGCACTTTCTTCTTTGATCTTCCTTAGTAGGCGATCCAGGTCTGTGAGGTTTTCTGCTCCTATTATGGTGTTGTCAGCATATCTCAGATTGTTGATATTTCCTCTGCCTATTTTCACTCCTCCCTCTTCCATGTCCAAGCCTGCTTTCCTTACAATATGTTCTGCATATACGTTGAACAGGTAGAGTGATAGGGTGCAGCCTTGTCTGACTCCTTTGCCAATTGGGAACCATTCTGTTTCTCTGTGTTCTGTTCTGACAGTAGCCTCTTGTCCTGAGTACAGATTCTTCATTAGGACTATCAGATGTGTTGGCACTCCCATGTCTTTAAGGGCATTCCATAGCCTATCATGATCTATGCAAAGGCTTAATTATCATCTATAAAGCACATGCTGATTTTCTTTTGGAACTCCCTGCTATGCTCCATTAGCCATCATATATTTCCAATGTGATCCCTGGTGCCTCTCCTGAACCCTGCTTGGACCTCTGGGATTTCTCTCTCCATGTATGGTTGGAGTCTATGTTGCAGAATTTTGAACATAGTTTTGCTTTCATGGGAGATTAGTGCTATGATCCTATAGTTGCTGCAGTCTCTTGTGTCTCCCTTTCTATGGATGGGGATTTATATTGATCGCTTCCAATCTGTTGGCCATCGTTTTGTTTTCCATATCTGTTGACATATGTTAGTTAGCACTAGAGTTGACTCTGTCAGTATGGATTGCAACAGTTCTATTGGTATATTATCTGTTTCTGAAGTCTTGATTTTTGCCATTTCTTTTATTGCAGCTTCCATCTCACTTTTTAGAATTTGGGCTTCATCTTCATATGACTCTTCTCTCATGTGTCTTTCATTTTGTCAACTCTTTTGTATAGTTCTGTGTATTGCATCCAACCTCTTTTTATTCCTTCCTGGTCTTGAATTATGTTATTTTTATTGTTGTAGAGCATCCCATCCTTGGTTTGAACTTTCCCTTGATTTCTCGAATCTCGTGGAATCAGTCTCTTGTTCTTCCCTTTTTGTTGTCTTCTATTTCTCTACATTTGTCATTATAGTAATTTTCCTTATCTTTCCACACAAACCATTGTACTGTTGCATTCATGTTTTTTAGTTTATTCCTATCTCTTTTTTGGTTTGTTTCTCTTCTTTATTTTATTGCTTGTAGCACTTTATCTGTCATCCATGATTTCTTCACTTTCCTTTTTGAAGTGCCTTTATGCATTCTTCTTTTATTATGTCCCTGGCTTCAGACCACAGCTCTTCTGGCTCACAATCTATTAGTATTTAAAATCTGTTCCTTATATTGTCAATGAATTCTGTGGAAATGTTGTTTAAATTGTATTTTGGTATGATGACTGTTTTTGTTCTCTTCTTGAATTTTACTTTTATTTTTGAAATGAGTAGTTCATGATCTTTACCACTATCAGCACCTGGACTAGTCGTGTCCACCATCTTTTACTTCCAATTATATAATCTATTTGGTGATTTTTGTTGGCTATCTGGTGATGTCCATGTGTATAACCTTTTCTCTGGTTGTATGAAAAATGTGTTTGCAATGAATAGGTTGTTGGCTTCACAAATATCTATCAGATGCTCACCTGCTTCATTCCTTTTGCCTAGTCCAAATCTGCCTATTGTTTTTTTATTCTTCTTTACTTGCAGCCTTTGTGTTCCAATCTCTGATGATCAGCTTGACATCCTGTGTTGGTGTGTTGTCAACTTCTTCTACTCCTTCATAAAATCTATCAATTTATTCTTGTTCTGCCTCAGTGGTTGGTGCATATACTTGAATTATGGTGCTATTCATAGGTTTACCATGGAGCCTTATTGAGATGATTCAGTCTGATATTGCATTGTATCCTCTGACTGATTTTCCACATCTTTTCTTAGTATGAAAGCCACCCCATTTCTTCTTGTCTTCTCATTCCCTGAGTAGAACACTGTGTTGTTGCCTGATTCAAAGTGGCCCATTCCTGTCCATTTTAACTGACTCATCCCCCCAGTACTGCCATGTCCATGCATTGCATTTCCATTTTCACTATGTCTAGCTTCCCTTGGCTGATCTAGTAGTATAGAAATAGCAGGATGCTGAAGACGGGAGCTCCATAAATGTTGATTCGCTTAGAAAAATAAATACAGTCAAAGTGGATTGCTGGAATTTTTTTTAGACTTTAGAAATGTAGAAGCCATTCTGGGCTACAGTGACAAATGTAATACAAATCCAATCAATTTCCTGCACACTGCTAAAGAACGGAATAGACACAATAACAATCCCTTGTTGCAACAGCTCCAGTGACTGCCAGTCCATTTCCTAGTTCAATTTGAAGCGCTGGTTATAACCTTTAAAGCCCTACATGACTCAGGTCCAGGTTATTTGAAAAACCATATTCTCCCTTACAAATCTGTCTGTGTTCTAAGAACTTCTGGGGAGTCTCTTCTCTCTGTCTCACCACCCTCACAGGTACAACTAGTGGGAACATAAGAGAGTGCCTTTCCGTTGTTGCCCCTAGGCTCTAGAGTTCTCTTTCCAGAGAAGTTAGGTTGGGACCCTTCCTACTTTCTTTTCACAGACAAGCAGACTGTTTCTATGCCAACAGGCATTTGAAAAGTGATGATACAGAACCCATTTTACACAAAACAGTGGATATTGCTACTTATTTTGCTGGTGCATATGTGTGTTTTAATTATGCATGCTTAAATCTGGTTTTAATTTTCTTTGGATTGTTCAATTAAATTTTAACTTTTGTATTTTGTGGATTTTTAACAATTTTTTAAATTGTTTTAAAGTGCTTTGAGTCCCAGTCTGAGGAAAAGGCAGGACAGAAATAACAACAACATAGCATCCAGTAGTAGAACCTGTGATGTGAAGTAACTTATGCTTGTTCCTTTTTTAGTGAAAAATCCATCAGACTAACACAACCCAACATTCTTCATTTCCTTAATGGCAGCTGAGCAAATGTTTATTGACAGTTTCACTGAACAGCTGTAGGGACAAAGGAGGATCCTGCATAAAAACTTTAAGGTTTTAGAATATTTTTCCATGAAAGAAGTTTCACACCCATGCCGCATACAAATTTATTGTTGTACAGAAGGTTCCTTACCAAGTTTATTATAGGAACTTTCTGATATCCCTTAACATAATGGACTAGTTACTTGGGGTTCACTTTTACCTAAAGCATTGATACTATTTCCCCCCTGTTGTGATCAAACTGTAATTTCCAGCTTTCAAGAAAACTCTTTTTCTCTAATTAGTCTGGTTGCAATGTCTTTTAACGCATATGCAGGGTTTAGGATATTTCATTAGATCTCATGTTTGGCCCAAGAATTCACAAAGCCAAATAAATAGAGGTTTTGCAACAACACAGTTGTCCAGAACCATATGATTCATAATCAAGATTCCTCATGGCTGCTGTTGCTATTTTTTCCCCCAAACCACTTGAAATAATTTCCACATGACAGTCGCCTCAGGCAACATTCTTTAAAGGAGAGCAGCTTTGCACATAACTGACACTTATCTGCAAAAGTTTAAATCTTACATAAATGCCTGGAGATGAGCTGTACCATCTATCCCAGGATTAGACAAATCCATTCTCCACTTTAGTCTCCTCCTCCTCCTGAATTTGCTATAAGAGTTGTTGTTGGGTGCATTCAAGTCATTTCCAACTTATGGCAACCCTAAGGTGAACCTACCACAGGGCCTTCCTGGTACGATTTACTCAGAGAGAGTTTGCTTTTGCCTTCCCCTGGTTCTGAGAAAGTGTGACATGCCCAAGGTTTCCATGGCTGAGAAAGTGTGATGTGCCCAAAGTTTCCATGGTTGAGCAGGGATTCAAATAGTGGTCTCAAGAGTCATTGTCCAAAGCTCAAACCACTGCACGATGCTAGCCACAGCAAACACTCCGAAAAAGTACTGCTTTTTCTTTGAATTTGCTGACGTGCCACTGAAAATCAGCAGCAAACCCTCTTTAAAACTAACATTTCTCTTTAAAACAAGGTATGCGGTGGGACTTTCATTTTAAAGCTGACTGGCATTCCCAAAAGCTTCCAGGAAAAACTAATTTTATTAAAAACATATTATTGACTCACCAGGCACTTTAAAAAAAATATTCAATTGTGAAGGGCTTGCTACCATTGTGATGCTGAATTTTGCTGGTGGAGGGGCAGTCCCCATAGCATTGGGAGGCTGTAGTGTGTTCCCAATTTCAGAATTTGCCTACGCTTCACCTACAAGATGAACCCCTGTGTCACAGAAACTAAGGGCCTAAGCAGACTGCCAGAAATAGTGCACATTAAATTGAGGCACTGCCCTGGCTCAGTGCTAGGGAATCATGGGAACTGTAATTTATTGTGGCACCAGAGCTCTCTGACAGAGAAGGCTCAATGTCTCACAAAAAATATACAATAATGTGATTCCCTAGCACTGAGCCAGGGCAGTGTCTCAATTTAATGTGCACTATTTCTGGCAGTCTGCTTAGGCCTTGAGTGAAGCTGCCACCATCCAATTATTTTTTATAGTGCTTGATTTTTTTTCTTGATGGATTCAAGTGTCTCTATCACTTGAAAATATTTTTAAAAATATAAATCACAACAACCAACCTTGATTTTGCCATTTTACATAAGGGACACCATTTTACTGTACTATGGGCCTATACAGACTGCCAGAAATAATCCAGCTTGAGACCACTTTAACTGCCCTGGCTCAGTGCTAGGGAATCATGGGAACTGTAGTTTATTGTAGCACCAGAGCTCTCTGACAAAGAAGGCTCAATGTCTCAGATACAATTCCCATGATTCCCTAGCACTGAGCCAGGACAGTTAAAGTGGTCTCAAGATAGATTATTTCTAGTAGTCAGTATAGGCCCTATGTCATCATTGTATTTCATGGGACTTGAGCATCTACAGATTTTGCTATGCATTGGAGATCCTGGAAGCAAACCCCACCAGATACCAAGGGCCCACTGTATATTTTGTAGGAGTCAGGTTCTTAAACTAGCATTCATGCAGAGTCAGACCTGGTTAGCCACAATACCAGGTGTTGTAGGATATATTTCAGAACAAGACAATGGCAAAACACCTGTAAGTATTCCCTGTTTAACAAAAACTGAAAAAAATAATGGGGTTACCATAGGTCAACAGGTGACTTGAAGGCACACATTCACAGATATGGACCCCCTAGGTTGTCCAGGGATGCACTATGGGGATTCTGTGATGTAAGGGGTCATGCAGACCAACAACTTGGAGTGCCCTCTGGCCGCTCCAATGCCAGTAGGCCCCCAATCGGCGTGGGACTGCAGCAACCGCACAGGCCTGGTCCCAATCCAGGCTGCTGCTGTGGTCTCCAACCTGGCCACCAGTAGGAGCAGCTTTTTGACACTCCTTTTTGTGCAGCTCTTCCAGGTTTGAGTGCTCTTGGTGTGTTCCCCACATGGCTTCTGGATGCTTTTGTGATATGCAGCATGTGCATGCCCCAGCCCCAAAGTGGCTGGAAGCCACTTTTTACTGCCCATTTGTTTCGGGCTGTAGATGCAAAAGCTGACTTTAAAAAAAAAACTTCTTATTACATTGAATTGTTGATGTTACAGCAAATTTTAACACCAAAAAATCTTTTCAAGTGCTTGTTGCCATTTTTTTTCATTCCAGACTAGTCTATGCAAAGAAAATCCTTTTCCAGCACAATAAATAGTACAGAAAATTATGTGCATTATATATTTATGTTTATTTTTCAACAGCTTTCATCAGATTCTGAAAGAGATCCATCCCCCCCAAAAGGTTCAAAACTAATACTATAGCGTGTTTATGAGCATGTAGATTTCCTAATTTTACTCTAATTGCCTACTTCTTCTGAAATTCCCAAGATGTTTTGCTAAAACAAGGGTCACCAAATGCTTGAATTCTGCTTTAGGTAAACTAAGGGGGGTTGCAGACTGCCAGAAATAGTGCAAATTGAGTCCACTTTTAGGGTTAGGGAATCATGGGAACTGTATTTTATTGTGGCACCAGAGCTCTCTCACAGAGAAGGGTCAATGTCTCAGAAAAAACAACACAATTCCCATGATTCCCTAGCACTAACCCTAACCCTTAAAGTGGACTCAATTTGCACTATTTCTGGCAGTCTGCAATCCCCCTAAGCCTATAGTCAAGAGACAGGCAAAGTGTGGGCCTGTGGGAAGAATGCAGTCCTCCAGCACAACTCCCAAATGCCCCACCACACAAGCATACCTTCTACTTGTTGTGAGGGGCAATGTTTGCCATGTTCCTACCACCTGGCACAAAACTGACATCTAGTTCCTCTTTCCTTATATTATAAATTGTCACCAGTTAAATTAATCCAATCAATATCCTTCTGGGGTAAACAGCTATTTCTCTATAAAGGATATATAGTCATTTCCTTGCTCACTTTACATATTAGACTTAAGTGTATCTACCACATCTCACTTAAAAGGTGATGCTGCCCCTCAAAAGCTCCTTCCTCCATTGTGCCACTTGCAGCTTGCAGCAAACAGTAATTTAAAACATCTCATTTGAGAGAGTAGATCTGCAAAAATTGAGTGAAATCTCTTGACAGTGTACCCAAGTGATTCAAAAAGAATGGTGCAAAAGTGAAGCTGTCTTTATTCAGTTTTGCACCATTCTTTTTAAATCACCCTGTACTTGGTAGTCTGTCTTTTCCCATTTCTTCCCAATTACTACACCTGCAAAGAAAATATAACATCACCCTCCTCCTCCTCCTCCTCCTCTTCATGATGTAGTATTGCTACAGAGGGAGGTCTGCGTTAAAAAAAGCAGTTGTTGGGAAGGTCAATGTCAGGAAGAAAGTAACTGCAAAACACAGAATTACCTACTCCCCCCCCAAAAAAATGTAGGCAGAGGTGGGGTACACCCAGGTCTGTCAATAGCCACCACCCAGGCCTGACAGTAGCATGTGAGTCCCATGGAGCTGCTGGAGCTGCCTACCCAGTAAAGCAGGGGTAGGCAACCTTTCCGCTTTAAGGGCCGAGAGACTTCAGCTCCCAGAAGCCTCAGCCATGTTGGCCAATAGTCCCATCTTGGCCAATAGCTCCTGGGATTCTGGGAGCTGAAGTCCCTCGGCCCTTAAAGGGGAAAGGTTGCCTACCCCTGCACTACCCCTGCAGTAAAGGAACTAAACTGTATGCTCACAATGTATATGAACACAATGCTATCCATCTATCTATAGCAGGAGTGCAGAACCTGTAGCCCTCCAGATGTTGCTGGGCTGCAATTCCCCACCACTAACCACTGGTCACACTGGTTAGAACTAATGGGAATTAAAAAATCTAACAACAGTGGAAGGCCACAATTTCCTGCCCCTGACCTAGAATTTAACCTTGTTTTAAGAACTCAAATTACTGAAGCTTTTTATAGTTTTGCCTCATTAACACATTAAATCATTTGCTATCAGGTTACATCCTGAGCCCCATCAGGATTTTTAACAAAACAATTGGCAGCCTGTGATGTTAACCTCGATTGACAAATTTCTGTGTTCATTTCTTCCCAGCCCACCCATGTGTTTATGAAAGATTACAAGCATCCTGAAAATTCACAGGTTGCTTTATGTGGCCTTCTTCCAAAACCTGAGAACTGACCTTGCTTCTTGCTGTGGGCACATTACACTTTCTACTTCAGCAAAGCCAAGAGGATATTTCAACTTATTGTTTTCTTCCCCTGCTGGATGTAGCACAGGAGTGGTCTAGAGGCGAATCAAATTTTGACATGCTTTGATTTTCATGTCAAAATCAGTATGTTTATAAGAAGAACCTTTCAGTGAATAGCTAAGCAAATGGCATGGTGAATCAAAGCCCCTTATATTTTTGTCTACATCCTAGATATGAATCACAACTCAAACAGAACTAGCTAAAATGTTTTTCACATTTCCAGATTCTGTGCAGGCACTGAAATACTGTGGCTCACTAAAACACCTAAGCTTTTGGAGTAAAGGTGCAATGTAATCTCTGAACTGAAAAAACTCATGGAAGCCCACTGTCCCATGGAAGCTCACTGTCAAGCAAAACACCAAGATAGGCTCCCTTTATGTATTCTAAAGGGAAGCAACTGATAATAGCCTTATCCTTGCCTCTACCCCTTCCCCATAAACATACACACACTGAGAGCCATTATCACATGGGTTTGTGAAAAGGCTTACAGAGAATACAGGAAGAATTTCTGCCCAGTTTTACCTCAAATTGGAAAGCATCCTTAATTTTGTTCCTTCATAACTGCCCTTTCAAATCCTAGTCTTATGATATCTTGTCTGCAATCTCTATGACTGATTAATGATTGAACCAAGGTATAAAAATCTTCAAGTCTTTCAATGTCTTCATCATCTCCTTTTAAGTTATGTCAATCATCTGTGTCATTATTTTGATTTTCTTAACGTTCAATTGTAAACCTGCCCTGGCAATTGCTTTTATCTTCAATAACTGTTACAAGTCTTTGCTGTTTTCTGCTTGTATTATTGATTTCTATATTGGCCATCAGGTCATGTCCATATATACAGTCGCTTCTTGGTTGTTTTAAGAATGTGTTTTGTTGTTGTTAACTGCCCTCAGGTTGATCTCGACTCATGGCGACCCTATGGATGAGACGTCTCCAAGACCCCCTATCCTCCACTGCTTTACTTAATTCCTGCAACCCCACACCTGTGACCTCCTTAATAGAGTCCATCGATCTAGCATGTGGCCTTCCTCTCTTCCAACTTCCCTCCACCTTTCCCAGCATTATTGTCTTTTCCAATCAGTCCTCCCTTCCCGTGATGTGTCCGAAGTACGACAGCCTCAGTCTGCTCTAGGACCCATCTGTTTGTCCTTTTGGCTGTCCATGGAATCCTCAGCACTCTTCTCCAGCACCACATCTCTAATAAATTGATTTTCCTGCTATCATCTTTCCTAACTGTCCAGCTCTCACACCCATACATGGTAATAGGGAATACAATGGCTTGTATGATTCTAAATTTTATGCTGAGTTGTATATCTTTGCATTTCAGAATCTTTTTCTAGTTCTTTCATAGCCACCCTCCCCATTCTTAATCTTCTTCTGATTTTCTGACTAGTCCCATTTCTATCAAAGTTTGATTCCAGGTATGGGAATTTTTTACTATTTCTATTTCTTCATTGTCTAGGCTGAACTTGTTAATCATTTTTGTTTTCTTTATGTTCAGCATTAAGCCTGCCTTTGCACTTTCTTCTTTAGTAGGTGTTTCATATCTGTAAGGTTTTCTGCCAGTACTATGGTGTCATCTGCATATCTTAGATTCTTGATCTTCCTTCCTCCTATTTTTACTCCTCCTTTTTCTGTGTCCAAGCCTGCTTTTCTTATAATATGTTCTGCATACAAGTTCAACAGGTAGGGTAGAAGGATGCAGCCTTGTCTGACTCCTTTGCCAATTGGGAACCATTCTGTTTCTCCATGTTCTGTTCTGACAGTAGCCTCTTGTCCTCAGTACAGATTTCTCATCAGGACTGTCAGATGTGTTGGCACTCCCATGTCTTTAAGAGCATTCCGTAGCCTTTCATGGTCTGTTCTGTCAAAGGCATTGCTATACTCTATAAAGCACATACTGATTTTCTTCTGGAATCCCCTGGTGCACTCTATTAGCCATTGTATGTTTGCAATGTGGTCCCTAGTGCCTCTTCCTTTCTTGAACCCTGCTTGAATCTCTGGGATTTCTCTCTCCATGTATGGTTAGAGTCTATGTTGCAGAATTTTGAGCATGATTTTGCTTGCGTGGGAGATCAGTGCTATTGTCTTATGGTTGCTGCAGTCTCTTGTGTCTCTGTTTTTGTGGATGGGGATGTATATGGATCACTTCCAATCTGTTGGCCATTGTTTTGTTTTCTATATCTGTTGACATATGTTGGTTAGCTCAAGAGTTGACTCTGTCAATTTGGATTGCAGCAGTTCAATTGGAATACCATCTGTTGCTGGTGGTTTGCTTTATCACTATTTCTTTTATTGGAGATTTCACCTCGCTTTTTAGAATTTCATGTTCATCTTCATATGATTCTTGTTTCCATGTATCCTTCATTTTGTTATCTCTTTTGTAAAATTCTTATGTGTATTACATCCAACATCTTTTTATTCCTTCCTGGTCTTGAATTATGTTATTTTTATTGTCATAGAGCATCCCAGTCCTTGGTTTGAATTTTCCTTTGATTTCCCGGATCTTGTGAAATAGATCTTGTTCTTCCCTTTTTGTTGTTGTCTTCTATTTCTCTGCATTGGTTATTGTAGTAATTTTCTTTATCTTTCTGCACAAACCGTTGTACTGTTGCATTCATAATTTTTATTTTGTTCCTATTTCCCTTTTGTTTTTCTTCTCTTCTTTTCTTTATTGCTTGTAGTGATTTTTCTTGTCATCCATTGTTTTTTCTCTTTCTTTTTGTTTATTGAAAGTGCCTGTCTGTATTCTTGTTTTATTATATCCCTGGCTTCAGACCATAGTTCCTCTGGTTCTCAGTCTATTATGCTTAGTAGTGCAAATCTGTTTCTTATGTTGTCAGTAAATTCTGTTGAGATATTACTTAGATCATATTTTGGTATAATCGCTAGTTTTCTTTTCTTTTTAAGTCTTACTCTTATTTTTGATATGAGTAATTCGTGATATGTTCCACAGTTGGCACCTAGTCTAGTCTTGGCCACCAATATAAAGTTCTGCCATCTTTTACTTCCAATTATATAATCTATTTGATTTTTGTGTTGACCATCTGGTGATATCCATGTGTATAGCCTTCTTTCTGGTTGTATGAAAAATGTGTTTGCAATGAATAGGTTGTTGGCTTCACAAAAATCTATCAGACGCTCATCTGCTTCATTTCTTTTAATCTTCTTTGCTTCCAACTTTTGCGTTCCAATCTCCAATTATCAGCTTGACATCCTGTATTGGTGTGCTGTCTATTTCTTCCTGTACTTTCTTCACATAATTATCAATTTCTTCCTGTTCTGCCTCTGTGGTTGGTACATATACTTGAATTATGATGATATCCATAGAATGTGTTTGCTATCACAAAATTCAGTCAGTTCATCTCCTACCTCATTTCTTAATCCTAGGCCAAATTTTCCTATGATCTTTTATTGTGCCCCATACCCTATTTTTGCATTCCAGGCTCCTATGATTAATAAGAAGTCATGTTCTGGTGTGGGATCAATTTCCTCCAAGACTGGCATAGAACCTTTCAATTTATTCCTCTTTTGCCTCTGTAGTTGGAGCATAAACTTGGATTGTGGTTATACTGATGGGGTTTCTGTGGAGTCTCATTGGCATGATTCTGACAGACTTTGAATTTTATCCCTTGATTGTTTTTGCTACATCTCTCCTCACTATTAATGCCACCCCATTTTTTTCTTAGATTTTCCTTTCCTGAGTAGAATACTGTGTAATTATTTGTCTCATAATGCCCCATTCCTGTCCACTGCTGCTCATTCACCGTACATATGGCTGTGTTTACCATACCATTTATTCTTTTACTATGCCTAGCTTCCCCTGACTCATGCTTCTCACATTCCTACAATATGTGTTGTGCAGCTTTGGACTTTCCTTTCATCTATGAGTATATCAACAGCTGAATCTCCTTTTGGCTTCAGCCAATTGCATTATTAGCCACAGCCCTACTCATAGTTGCCCTCTGCTGTACCCCATAGTTTATTGAGTGCATACTGTTTCACTTTGGACTGAGACAACAAAGATAATAGCAATATTAAAGAAAGAAACAGGAAAAGATGGTTTTAAGGAGAGGAGTCCAAGATGTACAGATGTGTGTTTTATGCAGTGAAATGCTACCCAGGAAGCATGAAAATCTTACTATTGTCTTTTTCAAGCTCATGCATCTGGTGTAAATCAAATTAAATCAAATCAAATGTTATTGCTTTTGACCAAAGATCATTGCACAGTACAACAATACAACACATATAACAATACATATAAAATATATCTATAATATAAGCACCTCATATCTAATACAAAATTTCTAAACCTGATATTTAAAATAATAATTGTTATTATACCTAGTAAGAGTTTATCAGATATAGTCATCACCTTTGCAGCTTATAGCTATCTCTGTTATATACTTTTTCCTGATTTTTTTTTAGCTGCTAGGGCAAACAAAGCTACTTTCCAGGTTACATATTTGTTCAGGTCCAGTAGAGGGTAAAAAACCACATCCTGTGAGTTCTGATCTGGATTGGTTTCTATTACAGGTGTGACAAACCTTTCTCTTGGTTCTTTATAGAGAGGGCAAAATAGCATGTAATGAACAAGGTCCTCTACTTCTTGGCAACCGTATATACATACACGTTCCTTTGCTGGAATACTTCTATGTCTTCCGTCTCTGTATGCTGTGTCCATCATATTTAGGCTTAGTTCGGTAAAAGCTTGCTGCAATTTTACAAATGTTAGACTATTAAAATAGTCTGCATGATTACAGGACTCCTTGAGTTTATAGTATAGAGGGGCACATGAGGACAAATAAACAGTATACAGGCCCTCTTGTGTAGATGTTTCACTTATTGTGTTCTTGATAGACTTTATCTGTGCCTCCAGTTGGAGTTCTTTAATTTTAGCTAAAGAAATTCCATATTTGATAACCAGTTGCACAGCATGATGTACCCAGTTTTTATTGGGCATGCTGTTGTTCAGCTCTATCAAACATTTTTTTTTGGAAGTCTGTCGTTATCCATCCCCTGAACTTTAAGCCAGTAGCATAGAATTCTCTTATCTATTTGGCTTTCTATACTAAGCATGTTAGTTTCCAGTCTAAGCATGGCAGTTGGTGTATCTCTAGGTAGACCCAACAATGACCTCAAGAAGTAGTTCTGAGAGGGTTCCAGATTTGTGATATTTTATTTATCTGTAGTACCCTAGACCTCAGCCCTGTAGAGGGACTGTGCCATTGTCTTGGCTTTGTATACTATCATGATAGGGTTTACTAAGTTTCCCCCTCTGGTTGCAGCAAACTTTAATATGGCTTTTGCCGATCTATAAGATTGTACTTTTATATTTAACAGTTGTTCTTTCCAAGATGTTGTATCTGAGTATACTAGGCCTAAATACCTAAATGATTTCACTTGACTTATGATGTTTCCATCTAAATGCCAAATATGTTTTTCGGGGCATTTTCCAAAAACCATAACCTGGGTTTTATCGTAATTAATTGTCAATTTGTTATTATTGCAATATGAAGAAAGTTTTGCAAGGAGTCTCCTTAGACCCACCTCCGTTCTAGATATTAGTACTAAATCATCCACATACATTAACAAAGAGATTTTGGCATCAAGAATTGTAACAGGGGCATATTGCAAATCCTCCAGATCTTTTACAATGTCGTTAATTAAAAAATAAAACAGAAAAGGTGCTAATATGCATCCTTGCTTAACTCCTACAGATGCATCAATCCTTGCAGTAAGATGTCCTGCCAGATCTACTTTAACCTGTAACAATGTATCAGTATACAGTGATTTTATAAGGAATAATAAATGGTGGTCAATATTTGTTTTCTCCAATTTCTGCCACAACAAAAGTCTAGAGATCAAATCAAACGCACATTTCAATTCAACAAAGGCAACATACAAATTTTGCTTCAGGTTATGAACATACTTGCACATAAGGAAATTCAACACAAAACACAGATCAATTGTTGACTTCCCCTTTTGGAAACCGACTTGTACTTCTGCCAATAAATTATAGCTATCTGCCCAGTCTTCTATTTTTCCCAGGATATAATACCAAGCATATAATTTAGAGGCAATATCCAAAAGGCTAATAGGCCTATAGTTAGCTGGCTCTTTCTTGTCACCTTTTTTTTATATAGGAGCAATAATACTCAGTTTCCAACCTTCTGGAATACGTCCAGAACAATTTATATGATTGAACAATTTTGCGAAAATCGGGGGACCAATATTCCAGTTTTGCCTTATACAGTTCAACGGGTTTCATATCCTCACCAGGGGCTTTGTTAGTAGATTGTCTAGCAATGATTCCTTTGATTTGGTTTGGAGTGACATTGGGCCATTCAGTGGTATCTAATGGTTTGGTGAGATGGGTTGGATGTAAAAGGTTGTGTTGAGGCTTGTAAATATTGGAGAAGTAGTTCTCCCAATCTTTTCCTTGCACTACGGCCTCTAATGTATAATTGGATGTTCTAGTGCCATAGGCTATTAAACGCCATAGGCTATTAAATTTCTGGGAGTCTTTTTGGATGGCTGCCTCTCCTAATTGTTTCGATTGCACCTCATAATATTTTTGTTTCTTTTCTTTAAGTAATTTTTTGTAATTTTGCCATAATTGGGCTATCTGGTTTGAGGTGTTTCCTTTGATACCCTTTGTCTTCAGTTTTCTAATTTCATTAACTAGTTTTTTTTAAAACTCTAAGCAGTCCTGGTTGAACCATGTTCTGGGTTTGACTCTGTTGTTTTGGGGCACAAAAGATAAACTCAATAAAGGTTTTATTTTGATATTAGAGCCTGATATGCACCCGTGATATCATTTGATTCTTGAACGATGTTTTCCCTAAGTTTCACAAACTTAAGGGAATCAAGAATCTTACAAATCTTCTCCTGAAGCTGACCATTCCATTTTAACCTCCTATTACCCATAATCTCGTATTGGGTTTGATCTATTGCTCTTAATACTTCCTTCGGTGACATTTGTGGGAGCGACAATTCAAGAAGGAAATGGTCGCTCTCAGCTCTTCTAACTATTTTAAATGTATTTCTATCAATTGGTGTGTTATTGGAGGTTAATATATAATCAATAGTGCTAAAATGGCCTCTGGGGGAAGTGTATCTGCAATTACCCTCGTGGTCTCCCGCTCCATGCCCATTACACAACAGTAAGTTGTGTTTCATTATAAGTGCACAGAGATATTTTCCAGCGTGATTATGAGTTATGTCCATGGCTATTCTCTGGTATATTTCAGGTGTATTTTCAAGGGTTAACCCGAATGCTATTTTATTTGAAGAAGTACTACCTATGAGAGCATTGAAGTCACCTCCTATGATCACCCAGGAATTAGGGGTCAGACTGTCTATTTCTTCTAGCACTTGATCGAAAGTTTCCCATAAAGATCTTTTATTGATGCTGAGTTTTAGGGTAAGAATGTAAGTGCAAACTAAATAGACAGGAAATTTCAGGAAAGATGGTAGCAATGGATAAAACCAAAAAGTTGGAAGAAGATAATGATGGCTGTTGATGAACTATGCCTGTCATCTGGTGTAAGCAAGTAATGTTTTTTGCTGCAATTCCCAAAGGTTTTTTAAAAAAAAATTGTGTGTGTGTGTTTTACCTACACTTTATAGAGTAATAGTCTTCATGATACTACATACAGAACTTGCTAGCCAGCATTCTTATGCACATTAAGTATTTTATGGGTGCAAGTAAGACTTATAAGTCAAAGAGACTTAAAAATAGCTGCCATACTCAAGTGCAAGTCTATATCTGCCCTATTTTTTATACTGTACTTATGCAATTACATCCATCCATAAGTTCTTCAAAGCTGACTGTTTGCAACTAAGCACTGTTAGTTTATACCAGAGGGCTTGCACTATGGATTTCAAACAAAGTGAACCAGGAACACCATTTACATGGGTTATCATGCTGTCTTCCTGAACTACCAGAAGAAGGCTTCTTTGAAAAGGGACCATTAAAACATTACAAGCAGTTGTGACAACTCAAAGCCTTTCTGCCTAAAAATAGGTTGAGGTCCTAAACGCCTGCACTTATTGCCTTGGCAGTGCATGAACTGCTAGCATCTGAAGAAAGAGCACTAAATTAAAACACACACACACCATTAAGGTGCTGAGTTAGCAGAATACTGGTCTTCAGATAATCCTAAATATACAGATCTAGTGGCAAAAGCAATAGCTGCAAGAGAATAAGCAAATAAATGGCCACTCATCAAAAGTATCATGTGGCCTAGTCCAGGCAAAAATCTTCATATTGCTATGCAATATATTGCATTATTCTGAACACAACGATAGCCAGCTTCTGGTGAAGATGACCATGACCAAACCCTTATCCAGGCTGGTCCTGCAGTTCTAGTCCTTACAATCCTGTCACTCACCTTGCCCTTTTACCTTTAATATCCCTGCCTGGCTCTGGTACTTACAGCTCAAGGGGATCCTTATTCTGGACAAGTGGCTGTACTGATCAGAATGTTCAGTGTGGTAAAGAGTGACTAATATCCTTATCAATTCTTAAATGAAAGGCACATTTGTAGAAAACAAAACAAAAGTACAGATTTATTGTACAGGTTGAGTCTCCCTTATCTGTAATTCCAAAATACTCCAAAATCTAAAACATGGGGTGATTGAGATAATGGCAGTTTTGCTTTCTGATGGTTCAGTCTACACAAACTTTGTTTCATTCTCAATATTATTAAAAATATTATGTACAAAATTACTTTCAGTCTATGTGTGTAAGGTGTATATGAAACATAAACGAATTTCATATTTAAACTTGTGTCCCATCTGCAAGATATATCATTACCTTTATACAAATATTCCAAAATCCAAAAACAAAACAAAAACAAAAAAACCCTCACAAGAACAAAATCCAAAACACTTTTGGTCCCAAGTATTTCTGACAAGGAAGATTCAACCTGTATAACAATTGGATTAAACATGAACTCCCTGAAATCTTTCCTCATTCACAGCTCCTAAAAACCCTATTCAGATCTTCACCCTGTTGTTACCGAAAGTGCATTTTTTCTGAATTTTGGTGGGTGTATGAATTCCACATGGCACCAGATGCACTCTGCAGTGAACTTCAGGTGCCTCCATGGCATGGCAAAGAGGTCATGCCCAGGTCACCTGAAAGACTGGAAAATCCTCAACCTCCATAGTCAGGCAGATAGCATGGGAGTTGCAAATGGACCTCCATAATCAGGATGAGTGATAATGGCCGAGATGTCTCACCTGATGAGACAGCCAAACATCTTAATCTGCTCCCATTTGCCTTGAATATTACCAGATCAGATTACCTCACCCAGGCAATCTAACACCTTTGTCTAAGCTTAACCAAACAATCAATCCCCTTTGTCCAGGCTTTAGATGAACAATCAAGCACCTCACCAGGGGCCAGTCTGAGCCCTTAAAAACCCCTTGATTTCTTCTCTCAGTGTCGTTAGTCTGAGTTCAGGGGGACCCTGTGCCACTCTATTCTCTGATCGGGTTACCAGCACCTCCGTTCCACCCACGCTCTCAGAACTGTTTTGTCTCACACCACTTTACCCAATTGGATTCCGGAGAAGGATTCATTGGTAGTAAGTATCACCATAGTGCTGCCTTGGCATTTATTCCAGCCTAACCCCTGATTTCCCAAGCCTTGCATGACTGTGTGTGTATTGTGTGTGATTTCCCCCTTTAATAAATAGTACTTTAATTGGAGAATTCTGCCTTTGCATCAATTCTTAGATCCACCAGACTCTTGGTATACATGTGGGAAACGGTCTTGCAGAGTCCTTGTAGCCGACCCCCTCTCAATTTGAGCTAAATAAAATTCCCCTTCATAGACGTTTGGCTACATTTTGGTGGAGAAAGCAGGGGCATTTAATTGGCCTTTCCTCCAAAATAAAATTAATCTTCCCTGAGGTCTGTGCACTCTGACTATACAATCAAGGTTTTCAGATCCCAGACGTAGAGAGCAAGGGGATCGAAAGAAATTGTTGCAGATGCAGGCGTAAATAGGAAGGTTTATGAGTGTGAGTCTTGTGCGGTTGGCCATAAGGGCAAAGGGCTATCTTGGGTTGGCTGTTTTTCTCTGTTGTGGGTCAGGAGAAAAGACAGCCCCCTTCTCCCTTAGGAATCCCAAACCCCATAATCCACAAAAGACAGTTACAAACCCACCTTGGATGGGCAGAGGTAAGCAAAGGTAGAAAGACGTCTCTGCTGGAGGTCGTAAAACCTGAGGCGCAAGGTTGGGTTGATGGAGGGACGAGGTGGTCCCACTCAAATCCAGCCAGGAGGAGATGCCCCCAAAACTTAGGGAAACTCGGGCCAGGATCTAACTGGGATCCATGTTTCTGGTGTCTGCTAGGAACCTACCAAGGGAGGTCAACCAAGGAGGACAAACACACCAGGGCTTCCCAGGACAAGGCTAGGAGGGGGAACTAGTCGATCCTTAGGCCTGGGTCTAGCAGCAGCTATACATCCCATATAAGCCTCCATAGCGCAATATGAAGCTGCTTGCTTTGCTATACACAGCACCAACTGCAGTGGTGACCCAGTACCAAATGTAACAATGAATGGCAGTGAGGTCCGGCTCTGACCCACATGTTCGCTCATGGGGCAAGGTGGTCCCATTTAGGCTAGCAAGGGTGAGGTGTTCCCAAACCAGGAGCTCAAAGGGGGAGCTGGTCCCAAATCAGAAGATAGAAGAGAGAGAGATCAGGAAGGTAGCTACTCCCAGCTAGAGGCAGTGATGGAAGGAGCCAAGCTGTTCAAGGAGGAACAGACCCCTGATTTCCCAAGCCGGGAACCATCCTAAGAGCAAAATACTAGAACAAGCTACAGCTCGCAGATGAATCTCCAGACACTTACATGGCCCGCAAGAAAATGCTACGCATTTTGTCCGGAGCAATAGGCCTAAATGCCAAAGGACAACTGCTCTTCAATGACCCCGACATAATCAGAGGGGTTTATCAGGGACTAAGCAAAGCAGCTAAGACATACCTAGGACCCGCTTCCCTCAGACTCCATACCATAGACTGGCAGGGATTCATGGAACACATACACAAGGCATCCCAGATATACTGCACCAAGGAAGCTCAGAAGGAAATGGCTAAGAGCATGCTGGCAACAGCCACTGGGAAGAGCACCCGAGCAACCAGGAAGGGAATACATAAGGAGGGAGACCCTGTTTCCACGGTCATGTACTGGAACTCCAGGCCCCATTCCCAACCAACCCAGAAGGAGCCAGGGAGCTTTGGAGCTAGCAACTCTTTCTGGAGGAGCGCTAGAGGCAACCTCTGAGCCCCCCCCCCAGCAGACCATCTATGATATCTGAAATAACATCTGACGACAGCTCAAACAGATAGTTTTACAAAGAGGAGTTGCATGGGAGGCCCACCTCCAAGCTCATGGACCTCCTGGACTGAGCCTTAAGCGGAAGGTACACATGGGAGGGCCTAGCCATGCCGAGGCTGCCCCTAATGCGCAGGAATCAGGGTCATCAGGCTTGGGATGCATGGGCAGACCTCTGGATTCCTTGGGCTGAAATCTCTCCTACTCAAACTAAAGACAAAACCCCCAAGCCTCTCCCGAGAACTGGACCTATTAAAAAAAAAACGAAGCCGGTCTCCACCATAAATCCTCAACACACCCCTCAGGCAACACCTCCATAGCAAAACTGCCATGCCAACAGGTAGTGGCCACCCTCCAGCCAGACATGTGGGGACGGCCCACTGTGGAAGTGCAGATCGGACCCCAAGCAAAACCAAAACCAGCGCGCTTGCTAGTAGACTCGGGAGCCACAGTTAATACCTTAAACCCGAAGTTAGCTGCCATAGGGAATAAAACATCCAACCGCATGGAGTTGGTAGGATCTGGCAGAGGGAAACATTATGAAGCCATTTGGGAAAATGTGCCACTACCACTTGGCCCCATTTTAGATTTCATATGGGCCTGAGAATCATAGAGGACAATGGGATCCTAAGAGTATAATATTTGAGAAAGAACAGGCTGACCCTCGATTTGGCTAATGGACTCCTGTGGCAGCTAGAGGAGGGTCCCTTATTATATCCTCCATCCACCGCTGCACTGCCTTAAATGTTCCGGCCCCCCTTTTTCCCATCATCAATGACCCATGGACAGTAGACTTCCCCAATATATGGATTAAGGACAAGACAGAGTGAGGGAAAGTCAAGGGAGCTTGTGTGCTTATAGAAGGGAAGGATCCCCCACTACAGAAGCAATACAGATACCCCTGAGAAGATGAGGAAGGGATAGCAAAGACCATCAAAGGCCTGTTGAAATGGGATGTTATCCTACCAATGCAGTCCATATGTAACATACCCCTCTGGCTCATGCTCAAAGTCAATGGCATAACATGGAGGATGACGGTAGACTTTAGAGCCCTCAATGCAGTCACTCCTCAGGTGGCCCCCATAGTAGCTAAATATAATGAGATTCTAGCGGCCATAGCAGCCGGGGCAAAGTTCTATAATGTGATAGATTATATCACATTATAGAACGGCGACCTCCCAGAGGGCCTCCCAGAGGGCCTTTTCTATCTTTGCTCCCAGACTCTGGAACGGCCTGCTGGATGAGATCCGTCAATTAACATCCTTACACAGCTTTAAAAAGGCTGTCAAGACGGATCTCTTCCGGCAGGCCTTTCCGGACTAGATAGTTAATTTAGAGACCTTCCGAAGCTGGACACTTATAGGACCCTTTCTCTTCCCTTATGTAGATTCACGGGAGATTGTCACTTTATGGACTGCTGTATTGCTCCATCGTTGCTGTGCTGTGTGTATTAGCCGTAGTTGTAATTGTTATTATAATTGGTTTTAATTAAGTACTGCTTAATTGCGGTTGTTTTAATTGTATTTGATTTAATAATGTTTTAGGGGGGGAGGAGGGATTGTTGTTATTTTAACTTGTTGTAATTTCTAAATTTTATTGTTCACCGCCTAGATTGGTTTTCCACTAGGGCGG
Source organism: Phrynosoma blainvillii (assembly GCA_026167975.1). Lineage (NCBI taxonomy): Eukaryota > Metazoa > Chordata > Lepidosauria > Squamata > Phrynosomatidae > Phrynosoma > Phrynosoma blainvillii. The sequence continues at coordinate 196,894,693 of JANUYF010000001.1, read as the reverse complement.
TATATAAATAAATATTATTATTATTATTATTATTATTATTAGATTAGCTAATGCCTTCCATTCGATCCCACTCCACGAGAGCTGTTTCTATAAGTTCACCTTCGAGTTCTGTGGGAATCAAATGGCATTCAAAAGAGTACCCCAAGGTTTCCACTTGAGCCCCAGTATCTGCCATTCCCATGTGGTCAAAATGTGAACCAAGTTGCACCCTGCTTCGTGCCCCCACATTTTGTCCTACGTGGATGATATCCTGATCTACTCAGATTCCCAGGAAAAGACAGCAGATATCACTAGGGAAGTACTAGAGCTTATCAGGAACACAGGGCTCAAAGCCAGCAGGGAAAAGGCGCAGCTAGTCCAGACTCAGGTCAAGTACTTAGGGTTAAATCTCCAGATAGACCGTAGAACCCCAGATGTACAGAAGGTAGAAACTATAGGAAAACTCCTTGCCTCCACCGATGTAGCCTCCTTAAGAGCGCTCCTGGGCACCTTCAATTTCTCAAGGGAATTCACAGAAGCCTTTGCCATAAAGGCCAAACCCCTTTACTCATTATTAAAGAAAGGAGCAATTTGGAAATGGGGATCTGAACAGCAGGAGGCTTTCACCACTTTAAAAACAGACCTGGGCAAAGCCCCAGCCCTGGTCCATCCTGATGTCAGCCAAACATTTTAAATACAATTGGCCGTAGCCGATAGTCACGTCGGGGCTGTCCTCACTCAGTTAAGGAACCACATCCACAGAATAGTGGACTATGCCTCCAGGAACCTGACACCAACAGAAATAAAGTTCAGTCTGTGTGAAAAAAACTGTTTGGCATTAGTATGGGCACTTACACACTGGGAGTTCATTATAGGAGGAGCACGTATCATCATAAAAACCCCAAACCCCCACTCCTGAAATGCATCCTATTGGACAAGGTCCAAGACGGCCAAGTGCACAATGCTAGGATAGCAAAATGGACTCTGGAATTGCTAAAGCGTGAGGTAGAGTACCACTGGCAGGCTAGCGAACCCTCCGCCCCCTATGGACTTGTGCTTGCCGGATCTGTGCATGAGTGCCCCCTCCCCACGACTCCCCAGAGTGTCCCGTGGGTATAGACAGGAAGACCATTGACAGAGGCCCTTGAAGCTGGATTCATGTGCTGGTTTTGCGACGGTTCGTCATCATGCCCAGAAGGCATCCATTTAATGGGATTTGAGGCGATGAGAGTCAACAATGGCCAAACACTGAAAGGGATAGTTAAACCCACTCTAGTTAGGCCGCCGAGGTAGAAGCCCTCTGTACCATCCTAGAATTCGAGGACCCCCACACCCCGTTAGCAATCTATACTGACTCCCAATGGACTGTGAACACCGCTATAGATTGGCTCCCTGTATGGTTGTCCTGGGAGTGGAAAACTAATGATAACAAACTGATCACCCACTTAGAGAAATGGTAAATAACCACAGACTTAATTCAGAAAAGGACAGCCCCCACCTGGGTTACTTATGTTAAGGGTCACCAGAAAGGGACCAAGGAAGAGTACCGATGGAACAACAAGGCAGACGCCCTAGCCAAAGCTCCCGTGGCCAAAGCTCCCTAATGGCTCCCATTAATGTAAGACCGAAGGAGCCAATGCTACCAGACACCCTAGACCAGGGATAGGCAACCTTTCCCCTTTAAGGGCCGAGGGACTTCAGCTCCCAGAATCCCAGGAGCTATTGGCCAACATGGGACTATTGTCCAACATGGCTGAGGCTTCTGGGAGCTGAAGTCCCTCTGCCCTTAAAGGGGAAAGGTTGCCTACCCCTGCCCTAGACCTAGCACCACTGCAGAAGGGGGACCGTGAAATCAGAGCACTAGTAGAGGCAGGAAAGGATCCTACTGGAAAGTACAGCATTTCCCAAAAGGAAGGAGTATGGTGAGCAGTGGACAGAACAGGCACCTATCGCTGGATTGTGCCCGCCGAGGTCAGGGGAGATATCATTCAGTTTGTCCACAACATAGGACACAGAGGGAAACTTGCTACTTTTGAGAGGGTGAGAGAGACAGGGTGGTGGCCCCGCATGAAGGAAGATGTAGACCAATGGGTAGACAACTGTCTCGCCTGCGCCATGGTGAATGTGGACCCCAGTGGCCCTAAGGCCCCCATCCACCACCAGCGTATGGAAGGCCACTGGTCGCAACTCCAAATCAATTTTTGGCCTCCTGCCCATCACCCCCGACATAACAAATACTGCTTAACAATTATCGATCCATTTAGTAAGTGGATAGAGGCCTTTGCCACTCGAGACAACACAGTGGCCACTATGGCAAGGGTGTTGTTCGACCAAGTATTCAGCCAGTGGGGCATGTCGCAGTCTTTCATCATAGATCATGACTCAGGCAGCCACCTCTCAGGGGAAGTCATGCAAGTACTGTGTAGGGCCTTGGGAATCAAACAACGGTTCCATGTTGCGTGCCACTCCCAGAGCTCAGGACACATAAAGCACACCAACCAGACCCTTAAGGAGGCTATGAGGAAAGTAGTTAGGGCCTCTGTTAAGGTTTGGGATGCAAAACTCCCAATAATTCTGATGGCCCTTAGGGGAACTACATCTTCCCACAGCTTCATACCACACCAGGTGATGACCGGGTGCAAAATGATCATGCTCAAAGCCTTCTGGATAAACACTGCCATTCCCCTGGACATTGAACCAGTAATTTTGAATCATGAGTGGATCAAGACTCTTATACAGTCTCTCTCTCAGATCCATAAGTTAGTGGCTGATAAACTAGGACAGAACATGCAGGCTTTGGACAGGAAGATAGGCTGGGTGCAGAACCCCCAAAATGGGATCCAAGCTAGCAAGTTATGTATAGGAATTTCTTTAAGCAGAAACATAATCTAGCAGCAATGTGGCTGGGACCCATAGAGATTACTGAGCAAGTATCCCCCATGGTTTACCAAGTACACATACCTATCCAGCAAGGAACGAGACTCAAATAATTCCATGCCTCCCAGTTAAAAGAATGGAAGGGAGGGCCAGTCATCCTGAAACCCATTCATGATTGGCCTGAATTACCTGTCATTAACCTGGCACAGACCCTCTTGTTTGATGATGGAGGGTAGTTCATAACTGACCTCTGCCTCTCCATTCCTTTAAGAGGAACACAAGTTGGCACTACATATCTGGGCCCTTTGCATCCTGATATGGCAACACACAGGTACCCCTTTACTCATCTACCCCACTCGATTCGAAACCACTTGGAAATTTAACCTAGAGGCAGAGTGCCATTGGGCAACCCCTTACCCTGGAATGTATGAGGTCCTAGATGCCATGGGTGAAGCTCGCACCTGGTATGACAAGCAGCTCCCCCTTAAGGTTAAAACCTGGGTGTACATCACCAAGAGCCAGACCATCAAATCCAAGGTCATCATGTTCACACCCCAGGGACAATATGGATGGAAGCGGATGCTGGCAGCATCCCCCTCTCGGCAGAAGTCTGCAGTAGACACCGATTCGACCCCCCCAGTGAGCAAGGCCCCCCACTTCCTTTTATACCACCCTAACCCTAGACTCACAATGCTGTCCTACATGGACTTGGAAGACTAGGCTCTTCCTGTGCCGGAATTTTACACAAACTCCCACTAATTGTAGCATAGATTGCCATAATAAATATAATAATAAAATTTTATTTATATCCCGCCTTTAGCCGAGGCTATCAAGGCAGCTTACAATCTAAAAGCACAATCCCATACAATACAAAGAACATTCACCACCCCTCTAAAATATATTAAATTCATAACAACATTAAAATTTAACTTAAAACAAAATTACATCCCATTAACAGAAATCTAGCATGTCAAGAAAACTGCGAAGCTAAAAATCCTCTTCTCTAATATCTAATTTTCTACATGGAAAAAATATCTGCTGTCACATGGAATTAAATGGTGTAGGGATCCATGCAAATTTTCCTCTCCAGTGAAGACCAGGTTGCTTCATGATCACAATGCATATAGTCAGAGAAAAGACTCCTACCCTGGATCATGAAATGTATCTGTTTACGCATACACTGAGGCACAGCCTATAGTCACCATCCTAGCCCTAAATTTGACTGCCGTTAATGTAGCTCGCACCATCCCCATAAGTAGCCCAAACCTAAAGGCTGCATGGGCGCAATGGGAGGAATTAGAAAGGAGATGGCAGCTGGCGACGCACCCACTTTTCAGAGCAAAGTGAGATACCGTGGACACTATTTTAGGAGGCCTGGGAGTGGGAGCAGGTGTGCTGAATGCCATAGACACTGAAGTTTTGGCCAATAAACTAGGGTTATTTGGAGCTAGGACTAAAGACTTAGGCATATCCATAGCCTCTGGTTTGACCAATGTGACCCAAGGCATAGACATAATAGGGCACATCCTACCACAATGGGTGGCTATAGAAAAGGAGATAATAATAAACCTTGGAAGCTCTATCCAGAGAGGCATATACAATTTATCTATCACCACCCAGTGCACCCAGATACAGAGTAGCCTCATGGCATTCGCCTCACAGTTAATACAAGCCTCTCTTATGAAATTAATGCACTCAGAAGTCATGGGATTACTCAAAGTCAGATACCCAGACTCTATTCAATATCCAATGGAGCACAATGGGAAGACATGGTCCCTAAGATAAGTTTCTACCATGAGAGAGTTTGGAGCCCTCAGGTTGTCCATCCCATCTCACATGTGGGACTTCCCTTAGCTCAGGGGTAGGCAACCTTTCCCCTTTAAGGGCCGAGGGACTTCCGCTCCCAGAATCCCAGGAGCTATTGGCCAACATGGGACTATTGGCCAACATGGCTGAGGCTTCTGGGAGCTGAAGTCCCTCGGCCCTTAAAGGGGAAAGGTTGCCTACCCCTGCCTTAGCTGAAAGCAACACCACCATGCTACCCGAGAATATGCTACATTGGACCACTGGCACCCACTTATACAACTTGTCAGGGTGTGTCAAAACCCAGCAATAGATGCATTGTTACGGCAGCCTAAAAGGAACCCCCACGCAAGACATCCAGGAGATTTTGAGTTCCTGCATGGCAGGGGATTGGACTGGATGGCCCTTGTGGTCTCTTTCAACTCTATGATTCTATGACTCCATGATTCTATGTTATAGTCCCAGTCAGGCACTCCCTGATGTTTCAAATAACCCATGACTGTTTTTGCCTCCGCACCCCCTGTAATGAGCTTACATTCATGCCTCTTGAGACATAGATAGAACCAAGGGGAACCCCTGTTTTTGTCGAGTCCATGTGAGGGACTTCTTTAACAGAGATTTTTATTTACACAAGATAGTCCGGGAATACAACAGTGAGACCATATACCATTTGGATTAGGAGGCGCTGGAAGGATTTCATATTGAGGAAGAATTACAGGTCTCCAAATGGCTGCACCTACTCACTAACTTAAGCGAGGCCACCAAACAAATTGAGCAGACTGAAGCACTGATCAAGTTGATAGTAGACCTTAAGGCAAAACAGATCATTAAAGTCACTCAGGAATATCAAGGAAGCGGCCGCCAACTCTTGGTGGGGAGATTGGAGTTGTTCTACCATGGGACAAGCACTCGTAAAATTACTCACCAACCCCCTCACTAAAATCCTAGTCATATAGATCATCACTGTTGTGGGTTTTGCCAGTCTACTTTGTTGGGTGAGAAAGCAAGTGGCCGAGTTCCGTGCCATTAGATATAAACTGGACCTCCCACAACAGTCAACCACTAGGCATTACGCCCCCCTCCACCTGCCGAGCTCCCTCTCCCTTTGGCCTCACCCCTCCAGGGACAAGGGGGGGCAGGGCGCCTTCTCTGTTAAGAATGGTGAGGGGATATTCCTCCCTTCTCACCCCGCTGTTGGCAACCATTGCTGGAAGTGACTATCCCTGAGAGTGTTTTCACACAAAATGTAATTTTGAGAGCGGGTTCTTGTGGAACACCCCCTCCCATGGGAGTGCTTGTTCCATGTATTGACACCCCTCATCCACCATGTCCTTGGACCATTCTATGCCTAAACACCTCCAGGGATGGGCATTTCCACCGATCAGCAAGGCCTGCATAAGAGCCCCACTTTGAGCACCCAGCCACCGAAATTCAGAGACTCCCCACTCCTTCCAACCACCTTTTAAGTTGAGATGAGCATGATTCACCACAACCACAGCCCAAATCTCGAGTTCACATTCTAAATAACCATGCCTCCCCCAGGCGCGCCAACACCCTAATTTGACTACTTTTTCTTTTTTCCAAGACCCAAAATTCCAGCCATTTGCATATTTCCCAACAGCCACAGAATCCCTAACAAAAAATGGCCACCACACAGATGCCAGGCCTCCAGACTCACAGTCTCCACTTCACTCCTCCTGCCCTTCTAGCCAGACTCTCCTACTGGAGAGCCGGGGGAGGGGGGATGCTTCAGTTAAAAGCTTTTACTCATTGGGAGATGGGGGATGGGCCCCTCACCTATTGTATGTCCAACAGTTTCCCAGTAGCCCTCACCCCAACTGACGACAATCAAGATGGATGCCACTGTTTCCTAACAGCCAGACACCCTTAGTCCATTCTAATCAATCCAATTTTTCACCTTGCCACTTGCATAACCAAGCCAGACACTATCCCTGGCCTTTCTATTCTAGACCTGGAAGCTTCAAAATGCTGTATGACTGCTCCAATAATTTCATGTGATTAAGAGACCTCCCCCGCATATAAATGCCAGTCTGACTCTGCCTCGTCCTTCTTTGGAGGACGAAGAAGGACAGTCTCTTCTCCCCCCCCCCCCCCACTCCTGATGGGGATAGGCTGGTGTGGAAAGGTTTCAAATACGGATAGGACCTCTGAATACTTTTCAGGCTGTGGGAACCTTCAGAAAGGAAAATAAAAAACAGGTTCGATCCTCTGACTTCCCGCATATAAATGCCAGTCTGACTCTGCGGGAAGTCAGAGGATCGAACCTGTTTTTTATTTTCCTTTCTGAAGGTTCCCACAGCCTGAAAAGTATTCAGAGGTCCTATCCGTATTTGAAACCTTTCCACACCAGCCTATCCCCATCAGGAGTGGGGGGGGGGGGAGAAGAGACTGTCCTTCTTCGTCCTCCAAAGGCATGTAAATAGTTATAGCTCTATCCTTTACTCTTCCTGCTCTTTCTCTGAGCTCTCAAGGGGAGGTAAGCCCCAGATCCTCTGCTCCTGAACCGGACCTGACCCACAGATGCCATGGATTGCTATTGCTGCTGCTGCGCAAATATGCAGATGGACCTGAGGTCCTCCAAGATGTCCTCCCTCTGCCTCAGATGACATCATAAATGCTTTTGCTGATATGAACTTTGCTTATGCCTCCTGGACAGCATAAGCACTCCATCCTGCTGTTGGCATACCAAGATGCCAACCCCGACACCCACTCTGGACAGTGGTCCAGCTTTCCGCAACTATGCTCTGAGTTGCTGCATGGGCTGATATAGACTCTTGCCTGCTAAAACACACCAACTGCTTGCTGACATTGGTTCAGACTTGGACATTGCTTACTTTGGCTATTATAGCCAACCAGAACTACACTTTATGAACCTTAGGATACCAAAGGACTCGATTTTGCCATTTTACATTACCATCCTGCATATTCAATGCTTCGGACTCTTGCTAATTGATTTACTGTCATTGATTATTGCTATTACTTTCAATTACTGATTGCTCTGATTGCTTCATTGGTTGCTTTAGTCAATGTGTGTTATTAAAGGATGCATGAATGGGTTCCAGATGGATGATCACCTATTCCCTTCCCAGCAGCAGAGGCACCACTAAAAGCGATACTTCCTATAGAATGGCCTTGCCCCCTACTGACGCCACTAAATTCATTCATGGCAAAGGTTAATTCGAAAAATATTCATCCAAACACAGGTATTGGTCTGAACTTCAAGGGGGGGGGGGGCGGAGAACTGTTACCAAAAGTACATTTTCCTGAATTTTGGTGGGTGTATGAATTCCACATGGCCCCAGATGCACTCTGCAGTGAACTTCAGGTGCCTCCATGGCATGGCAAAGAGGTCATGTCCAGGTCACTTGAAAGATTGGAAAAACCCCAACCTCCATAGTCAGGCATATAGTATGGGAGTTGCAAATGAACCATCATCACCTCCATAATCAGAAGGATGGGTGATAATGGCCGAGATGTCTCACCCGATGAGACGGCAAAACACCTTAATCCACTCCCATTTCCCTTGAATATTACCAGACCACATTACCTCACTCAGGCAATCTAACACCTTTGTCTAAGCTTAGCCAAACAATCAATCCCCTTTGTCCAGGCTTTAGCCGAGCAATCAAGCACCTCACCAGGGGACAGTTTGATCCCTTAAAAACCCCTGGATTTCTTCTCTCAGTGTTGCTAGTCTGAGTTCAAGGGGACCCTGCGCCACTCTGTTCTCTGATCTGGTTACCAGCACCTCCGTTCCACCCACGTTCTAGGAACGGTTGTGTCTCACACCACTTCACCCAACTGGATCCTGGAGAAGGCTTCATCGGTAGTAAATATTGCCATAGTGCTGCTTCGGCATTTATTCTAGCCTAATCCCTGATTTCCGAAGCCTTGCACGTGTGTGTGTGTGTGTGTGTGTGTTGCCATGTAATTTTCCTCTTTAATAAACAGTACTTTAATTGGAGAATTCTGTCTCTGCATCAATTCTTAGATCCACCGGACTCTTGGTATACATGTGGGAGACGGTCTCACAGGGTCCTTGTAGCTGACTCCCTCTCAATTTGAGCTAAATAAAATCCCCCTTCATAGACTTTTGGCTACACTGTCTATTTTCTCCTATTGCTGCCATGTACTTTCAGGTCATTTCTGACTTATGGTGACCTTAGGGTAAACCTATCGCATAGTTTTCAGGAGCTAAGAGTATGTGACTCACCCAAAATCACCCAGTAGGTTTCAATGGCTGAACAGAGGATTCAATATCTGGTCTCCAGAGTCACAGTCCAATGTTTAAGGCACTATTTGGCCTCCCCTTTACAGCATTCCCTGACCTGCGACTGGTTAACTCTAAACAGGCTTGCCCAGCTCTTATCCTCTTCACAATAACCAAAAACAGCCTTGCCCAGCTCTTCTCTTCTCTTCACAATAACCAAAATCAGTGAATTAATCAAAATAAAGCTTTAGTGGATACTCTTCTCAGCATCATTGGTAAGAAGCAGAAAGAAATGGATGCAGATTGTCATCTCATCTCTTCTGCCAGTTGAAGGGTGTGGTCCAGACGAGAGAGGAAAATAGCAGATGTCAACAACTGGCTCCGCAGATGGTGTCACCGAGAACAATTTGGATTCTTAGATCATGGGCTGCGGTTCCATGAGGGCGGACTTCTGGCAAGGGATGGGCTGCATCTCACGCCAGTTGGAAGAAACATTTTTGCCAACAGTCTCAAGAATTTGATCAGGAGGGCTTTAAACTGAGTTATCTGGGGAAGGGAGACAGTGTTCTGGAAGACAGAAGGACTGGAAAAAAGTCAAACTGTCATAGAGGGAACAAGGCAAACAGTGCAAGGACCCAACAGTGGGAGGCAAAAAAATATGCACAGGCAGCAAGTAGAGGGGACATATGATTTAGATGTCTCTATACTAATGCACAGAGCATGGGAAACAAGCAAGATGAACTTGAACTCCTAGCACAGCAAAACAAATATGATATAATAGGCATCACTGAAACCTGGTGGGATGAGTCTCATGATTGGAATGTAGAAATATAGGGGTATAACCTTTTCAAGAGAAACAGGCCAAACAGGAAAGGAGGAGGAATAGCATTATATGTCAGGGATATTTACACCAGTGAAGAAATCCAGGACATCAATCCTAGAAGCCAGGTGGAGAGCATCTGGATAAAAATTAAAGGGGAGGGAAACAACAGGGATGTTATTGTGGGAGTCTACTACAGACCCCCGACTCAGGCAGAGGAATTGGATGATGCCTTTCTAGAACTGATGACCACACACTCAGAAAGGAGAAATATAGTAGTGATGGGTGACTTCAACTATCCTGATATTTGCTGGAATTCAAACTCAGCAAAATCCTCAAGGTCTAGAAAATTCCTCACTTGCCTTGAAGACAATTTCATTGTCCAAAAGGTGGAAGAGGCAACAAGGGAATCAGCTATTTTGGATCTGATCCTAACTAACAGGGAAGACCTAGTTAATGGGGTGCAAGTGGTTGGATCTTTAGGTGGAAGTGATCATGTTCTCCTGGAATTTATTATACAGTGGAAAGGAGAAGCCAGACATAGTCAGACCCACATTTTAGACTTTAGGAAAGCTGATTTTAGTAAACTTAGAGAAATACTGGGGATGATCCTATGGTCAGGAATATTAAAAGAGAAGGGAGTTCAAGATGGATGGGAGTTTCTGAAAAGGGAGATACCGAAGGCACAATTTCAAACAGTTCCAATGAGGAAGAAAAATGGAATGTGTCTCAAGAAACCAGAATGGATGACTAAGGAACTTTCAACTGAACTAAGTTTTAAATGGAACATGTATAAGAAATGGAAAAATGGGGAAATCATGAAAGAGGAATTCAAACAAATAGTTAACACGTGTAGGAGTAAAGTCAGAAAAGCTAAAGTGCAGAATGAACTCAGGCTTGCTAGAGAGGTTAAGAACAATAAAAAGGGCTTTTGGAGGTATGTCTGCAGCAAAAGGAAGGAGGAGGAAATAGTAGGGCCATTGTGTGGAGAAGATGGCAAAAAGTTAACAGAGGACAGAGAAAAGGCAGAATTACTCAACACCTTCTTTGCTTCAGTCTTCTCAGAAAAGGCAAAGGGTGCTCAACCTGAGGATAATGGAGTAGAGGACAGAATAGGAGGATTTCAGCACAGAATAAGTAAAGAGATAGTACAGGAATACCTGGTTAATCTAAATGAATATAAGTCTGCAGGACCAGATGAATTACATCCAAGGGTACTAAAAGAACTGGCAAACGTAATATCGGAACCATTGGCAATAATCTTTGAGAACTCCTGGAAAACAGGACAAGTCCCAGCAGACTGGAGGAGGGCAAATGTCCCCATCTTCAAAAAGGGAAAAAAAGTGGATCCCAACAATTATCGTCCAGTTAGTCTGACATCAATACCAGGAAAGATTCTGGAGCAGATCATTAAACAGAGTCTGTGAACATCTGAAAGGTAATTCCATAATCACAAAAAGTTACCATGGTTTCAGAGAAACAAATCATGCCAGATAAATCTGATCTCTCTCTCTCTCTCTCTCTCTCTCTCTCTTTTTTTTTTTTTTTTTTTGATAAAATTACCAGCTTGGTAGCTGAAGGGAATGCTGTAGATATAGTATATCTTGATTTCAGTAAGGCCTTTGACAAGGTTCCCCACGACATTCTTGCAAACAAGCTGGTAAAATGTAGGGTAGACAAAGTAACTGTTGTATGGATTGTAATTAGTTGACTGGGTGAACCCAAAGGGTGCTCAACAATGACTCCCTTTCAACCTGGAAAGAAGTGACCAGTGGGGTGCCACAGGGCTCTGTCCTGGGCCCAGTGCTATTTAATATTTTTATTAATGACTTGGATAATAGTATTGGGGGCATAGTTATCAAATTTGCAGATGATACCAAATTAGGAGTAGCTAATACCCCAGAAGACAGGATCAAAATTCAAAGTGACTTGAACAGACTAGAAAGCTGGGCCAAAGCTAACAAAATGAAATTCAACACAGAGAAATGTAAGGTACTGCACTTAGGGCGGAAAAACGAAAAGTACAGATATAAGATGGGGGACACTTGGCTGAATGAGACTACGTGTGAAAGGGATCTAGGAATCCAGGTGGACCACAAGTTGAACATGAGTCAACAGTGCGATGCAGCAGCTAAAAAGGCCAATGCAATTTTAGGCTGCATCAGTAGAAGTATAGTGTCTAGATCAAGATAAGTAATAGTGCCACTCTAATCTGCTTTGGTCAGTCCTCACCTGGAATACAGTACTATGTTCAGTTCTGGGCACCACAATTCAAAAAGGATGTGGAGAAACTAGAGAGTGTCCAAAGAAGGGCGACTTAAATGGTGAAAGGTCTGGAAACCATGCCCTATGAAGAGCGACTTAGAGAGCTGGTTATGTTTAGCCTGGAGAAGAGAAGGCTAAGAGGTGATATCATAGCCCTGTTTAACTATTTAAAGGGATGTCATACTGAGGATGGAACAAGCTTGTTTTCTGCTGCTCTAGAGAATAGGCCACATAAAAATGGATTAAAACTACAGGAAAAGAGATTCCACCTCAACATTAGGAGGAACTTCCTGACAGTAAGGGCTGTTCGACAGTGGAACACACTCCCTCGGAGAGTAGTGGAGTCTCCTTCCTTGGAGGTCTTTAAGCAGAGGCTGGATGGCCATCTGTCTGGGATGCTTTCATTGGGAGTTCCTGCATGGCAGGGGGTTGGACTGGGTGGCCCTTGTGGTCTCCTCCAACTCTATAATTCTATGATTGTATGATTTAAAAGAGTTGATTACATTGTATCAAATCCAGCAAAGAGCTGAGCAGTTGTTCTCTTTTACTGCATCATATCCCATCCAGTCAGGAACATCCAATGTTCTTGGCATTTAAAGAACTCCATTAATGAGGGGAAACCTGGCTTCTGTCAGTAATATCCCTGCATTTCTTTAGTCATTATGAAAATATGCCCTGGATTTCATCATTTATCATAATATGGGCAATGTTAAGCACACTGTGTTCTGCTCCAATACTTCATGACTCAGGCAATGCCTGTCTATAAACATTTAGCACATACATACAGCACAAGTTTATCATATGAATCTATACTGCACCAAAATAAATCAGGAAATAAAACTTTTTTAAAAAGGGAAAAGTATCATATTTTCACGACTGGGCACATAAGATGACCCCAACTTTTCAAGTTAAAATATAGTTTGGAATATACTTGCCGTATAAGACCACCCTTCTTTTCAACGCACACCAGATAAAAATTTTAAAAAAATCAGATTTGATTTCAATGATGCATTCTGGGGTATGTACAATTTGCAGCCCTGGGTATGTCACACACTCTCAGCCTCAGTGGATGGTAATGGCAACCCCCATTTGGAGAAACATGCCAAGAAAACCCCATGATAAGGTTGCCTTAGGGTCACCATAATTCGGAAAGGACTTGAAGACACACAAGAACAACAAAAAAGTCTGCAATTGTTTCATAGGTAGTACATGGGAATAGGAACCAGCATGGTGTCGTGATTTGAGTGTTGGACTACCACTTTGGAGAACTGGGTTTGATTCCCCACTCTGCCATGAAACCTATAGGGTGAACTTGGATAAGTCACATACTCTCAGCCTCAGGGGAAGACAATGGCAAACCTCCTCTGAACCAGTCTTGCCAAGAAAACCCCAGGATATCTGCTGCTGCTTCCTCCTGCTGCCTCACACCACACCACGCCACCCCTTCCTCCTCCTCCTTCTCTAACCTGGACTTCCTCTCTTCCTCCTCCTCCTGCCTCACGCCATGCCACCTCTTCTTCCTCCTCCTCCTCCACCCAGCGTATAAGACAAACCCTGACTTTGGAAAAGATTTTCCTGGGTTTAAAAGTAGTCTTATATGCCAGAAAATACAGTATTCTTTTTCCTGCAGCACTCTATATTCTGTACAAGAATTGGTCACAACAAGCATAGCAGGACATCTTGGAAGTGGAGCACTTAACTTGTAGGCCAATCTTTTACACCAGGAAACAGTGGAAACCTCCCCAACCCGAGGCATTTCCACAACCTATTTTCATCATCATCATCCACCACAAACACTTGATGTGTGCCTTCAAGACATTTCTGACTTATAGCAGCCCTAAGGTGAGAAACTATCACAGGTTTTCATGGCAAGTTTCTTCTGAGGGTATTTGCCATTGCCATCCTCTGAGGCTGAGAGGGTGTGACTTGCCCAAGTGGGTTTCATGGCCAAGCTGGGAATTGAACCCTGGTCTTCAGAGCTGTAGTCCAACAGTCAAACCACTACACCACACTGGTTCCTCACTTGTTTTAAAAAAAGATACTGGAAGTGACCATCACTTCTGTTTGAAGATGCTGGGTTTTTTTAAAGGCTATTTTGGACTCACTGAAGGTACAGAGAAGGTGGGCAAAATAGTGTTAAAATGGTCAGTCACACTTTTTGAAGGTAAAACCGTCCATTTTGGGTCATTTTTTCCCAAGATAGAAGACTCTGGAGACCCACTGCAGGGTTTGGTGAGCCACTTAACACCTGTGCATTGTACAATTCCCAGAACTTTATTTTATTTATTTATTTAAATAACTCACTATTGCCAGCTTCAGCAAACTGAACTAGAAAACCAGGATTGGAGAGCAACACAATCTATCAGTCAGTCAATCAATCAATTCAAGCTGGGGGAGGTGGGGAATGAAAGAACTTCCCACCCTAAGCCCCTACATTTTGGTCTACATTTCTCACTCAAGACTTTTCAGTCCATAATCAGAACTATAAGGAGCCACCTGAAACAAAATGGAATTGCTTTGATGACCAGAATTGGACTGCAGTACACTGGCTGACCATCCTTGGCCTATCCACAGCTAAGTAAATGAAGTACCCAAATTCCCTCTACATTTTGCTTTACTTGCCCCATCTTACCTTGAAGGCTAAGCAGGGTCAACCCTTGTTAATATTTGCATAGGAGACTGACAGTGAATACCGGGTGCTGTAGGCTATATTTCAGAGGAAGGAATTGGCAAAACCACCGCCAAATATCCCTTTCCTAAGAAAATCCTTTAAAATTCATAGGGATGCCATAAGTCGACAGGTGACTTGAAGGCACACACCAACATCAGCACTCAACCTACCCAATTCCATTCTCCTTTTTTTGCATTTTTGGAATGAGAAACAGAAATCTGAGGAGGAACTACTTTGATTTATCACCTATAGCAACACCAATAACCGACAGCTTCCTACTATGTAGAAGCTGTTTTTAAGAAGTCAACAACTGCAATCAAAAATCTGAATCTGCACCTCTACTGATGTAAACACTTAAGGGAAACATACTTTTCTTCTTCTGAAACTTACGGGAGGGAGTGAATGGATTCAACATTACACCCAGAGAATGTTGAGAAATCTTATAGGGAAAGGCACTCCTTTGATGACTGTGTGTATTCAGTAGGAGGTGGTGACAAGACAGGGGAGGGAATGGAAAAGTGTATCCTGGAGATGGGTGTCATTAACTGACTGGGACACTGAGCAGGACCATTCCACAAGGCAACATTTTGTTGCAGGTCCCACTTGTCCATCTACTGCCTCTTTCATGCAGGAGAATGGCTCATTTCTTCTATATTGTTGGGATGTAGCAGTACTCTAATACCATTATAGTCCATCAGAGTTCACTGTAACTAGTTTGGAAAGAGAAGCTAGAAAGGGGGGGGGGTTATTGAAAAATGCAAGGTTTTTTTTTATTTCCAAGTGTTTGCCACCACAGGATTTGCTGTTAGTCATTATTAACAAGTTACAGGGATTATTGGTTAATAGGATAAAAGTTTGTTGTTTAACAGAAAATGTTTATTTATACATTTTCTAACAACTGTCTTTGCCTCTTCAATGTGTCTGAAGTACATTTTAAAACTAAACCTCTCTTGAAAACTGCAAGATGTTTAAGACGCTGGAGACAGCTGTTTTGCAACCAATTGCTTTCCAAAAAACAACAACAACAAACCTGTTACTGAACACTATTAATTTCCACATTTTCCTCCCCACTCCCAAAAGTTGTTATCATACACCCACCCTATGTTTATAAATACTTACTTTTTAGTCATATTATTTGAAAGGCCATAAAAACATTCATTTGTTGGATGGCTGCACAACTGATGACTGGTCATGAGAACTATGAGAGGCAAATAACTAATCTGTTGTTCATTTAATTACAGAGTTTTTAACAAGCTTTGTGGATTACTGTACACTGACAGATACACAGTGAAACATTAGCTCTTTTCAGGCATTTTGGGTAAGCACACAGTGGACTCAAATGAGGGGAGAGCAAGGATGTGCTCACTACCTCCAATCTTTGGTGGTATGGGGGGGGGGCTGTCAACCCTTTGCAAATTTTCTCAATTTTTAGCAGACTGTTGGTGAAGAAGACTTGGAAAGTGGGGTGGCAGTATGTGAAGAGCCCCATAGCCCTTGTTATTTTTAAATATATATATGGTATATAAAAGTTACCCGTTTTATTTAATCTATCTTCAGTTTGCCTTTTATTTTATTTTTTATTTTTTTGCCCCCATGGGCCATTTTTGGCCCATTTCCTGTAAGGGGGTGACTCAGAAGTTGACTTCTGGACTATTCCCTGTTGATAAAAAGACCATCTCACTCCTTAAAATGGGCTGGAAAGGACCAAAAATGGGGACACACTGCTCCACACCTGCTAGAGGATGTTGGGAGGACATTTAGGGACACAGAGGGTGCAGCACTCCAAGTATCCCAGGTGGCTAGTGTTAGCCCTTCTATTTCTCCTTATGTATTTATTTCCTGCTTTTTCCCAAAAATTGGGAGACAAAGTAGCTCTGGACAGTTGTCCATCCCTGCTGTAAAACATCAAGAAGCAATTTCTATAGTCTCTGTGTTTCGCTTTCTCTCCGAAGAAGAAGAAGAAGAAAGGCCACTACACAAACAGGAACCTCTTCTCTGTAGACACATTGCTTTCCATCTGCAGAAGGTAGGGCTGGGTGCTACCCCACTCCTTTTAAGGAAGCATGATGAACAGAGTTTCTGACACACTTTACAAAATTTACAGTGCGCCTGTCCCACTGTTAGCCATAAGGTATTTGAGGAGTGTGGTGAAAGTGCATGGCCTCTGAGAATCATTTTGGTAACCCTTGCAGCTAAGATCTAATTAACTTCTTAACTGCATCAAGGACAAGGAACAATGAACTGCATTACACAAAGTGACTGGTCAGAATCCAAGTATTAAATTCTGAAATAATATTTGTATAAGGTTGTGGTGTGCTATTTTTAAAGCCTCTTACATTAATTGGAGATTCTTCTTCAATCTGGAGACCAGGACTTGATTCCCAACTCTGCCATGAAACCCACTGAATGACCTTGGGCCAGTCACATGCTCTCAGCCTCAAGGGAAGGCAATGGCAAACCTCCTCTAAACAAATCTTGCCAAGAAACCCTCTTGATAGGTTCACCTTAGGGTCACCATAAGTTGGAATGACTTGAAGGCACATCACAATAGCAATGTATCATAACTATATTACAACTGTGCACTGAAACTGTAGTTGAAAGTACCCAGATATAGCACCATTACAAAGCCCTAATGGTGGTACAAGCAATGACAACAAAATGTATCTGGGTGATACACACACTGCTTTTAAAGAACCAGTTAAAACTTATAATCACCATAAGAATATTCCATTTCTTTCATAATTTATTGTTTAAAATAGGTATGAAAGGATGGGCTAAATAATATATGAAATACATTTCCCATTCTGAAAACACATAAAGACACAATCCTGGGATTCAGCCTCTTCAAATGAGAACTAAAGGTGGGAAGGACGCATGGACGTACAAACAAGCCCAGGCCCCAATATCCCTATTTCCTCAGACCAAAAGTGGCACCTCAGGACATTATTAGAGTTCCCAATTATATGAATGCATCTACCTGCATTGAGGGAAATGGATACAAAAAGCCCCTGCAAATCTTCTGACTCAACACAGAAGGTCAGGGGCTCAGAGGAAGGAATGAGTGTCATATATACCTACACCTATTCTTCACATTTACTTCCCATGTGATGAGGCTAAATGCCCACAGTGGACTACTGTTGATTTGATCTAGGACCTAGAAGTACCTATCTGCATCATAACAGAAACCTAACAGAAAAAAAAATTGCCAGCACTGTTCACAAGGGCATAATCCTTTGTGTAAACAGACAGGAGAATCCAAATGTAAACACTCTTGGCCACAGCTTGGCTAAACTAGCAAATTCACATTCCTTAAGGATTAAACAGCAGACTTCACCTCCCTGACAGAGAGAACAATCCATTGGTACACTATGGAATTGGAACAATACACTTTAGGAAGATGGTAACATGCACACCCACATAAGGAAACTATTTTGACCCAAATATTTCTGGGTAGGCTCCATTTGGAGGGCCTAGGCTTTCACGTGCTGTGAGAGGACTCTGACAACCTATCGGCTGAAAGAGAATGAGCTTTCTCTGTTATAAACAATTGATACATCCAATAATCATCAATAAAATCATTATTGTTTATTGGTTTGTTTGTTTGCTTGTTTATAACTAATACCAAAGATGCTGATCTTGGAAGCATACAAATCCCTTCGAGAGGCCTAGAGCAACTCCAGTCTTAGCCCAGAACATCCAACTATTTCCAAACATACACACACAAGAACTGCTGCAGGAAACCATTACTAGCACTACACAAGCATCCTTAACATAGAACAGAAAAACAAAATGCCTACATCATATATACCATGTGAAGGATATTTCTATGTAAAAATGGACAGTAGCTTGTGCTCTGGCTTACACTAATTTAGAGATGGTAAACCTTGACAGATGTCAACAATATTGAAGCAGTTTTTTATCCCATAGCTTTGAGACTCTCAGGATCTCCTCCATGCCATGATGGGAAATTGCACATTTTCCAAATGCTATGCAGCTTCTCCAGAGAATTACTTAGCTATCCTGAAAACTGTGCAGCCTTTGGTATGGAAGAGAATGCTTTTAAACAGTTATCTAAGTTTCTTCTCCTGCTGCACAACATTTGGGTTATGCAACTTTCAAACCATCAAAGGCTGCAGGCATGATGTGGAATGTTGCACAGCACTGTTTATATTATAGAGATGTTGTGTGCAATTTAGTATTTTCTGTATTTTCTGTTCTTTCCCCACATATATGGTGAAAGACAATACAGTATAAGCAAGTGAGGAGAGTGATTTCCACCCCATCCCCAGGGAAACTGCAATTTTCTGTGCATAGTGAAAAATACTGTTAAGTGTAGGTTTTGACTGTAAAACTGCAGATTCTAAAACTCTTCCACCCTTCCCTAAAATTGTGCAGTTTATGTTGTGTTGGGAACAACAACAACAACAAAAGTTCCACAATTCACAGGAACTTTTGATATGCTTTCTTTGCACCTAAGTTTTTCTAGGAGTCAGTAACTTAAAATTCAACCTGAATCAGGAACTGACTAATTTCCATTCCATCCCTACACTGATTATTATATGTAAACTATCTGAGATAGACCAAGTTCCTAATATGCACTTCTTACCTCCTAGCTCTGTAGTTTGTTTGGGGGGAAAAACACCAAATAGCTATCATTTGTTTGTTTTGTTTTTTTAAAGTTAGCATTTTAAATGTATTTTGTTTCAAACATTATAAATGTCAACACAAAAGCCATCTCACTGCTGACATTTATTCTGCTACAGAGCAATCTGAAAGATCATGACACAGAGTAAGAGCTTCAATATTTTTAGTGGGCAATGGTTAAGAAGTGGTGTTTATTAATACAGTGGTTCACTACCAAGATTGGTGTCAAGCCCAAGACAAAATCTTCAGTTAATGGTGGACTTGCCTTCTTGTAAAAAAATCACACATTGTGCCATGCTCTTCATGATCAAAATACAAACCTTAAACTTTCCATGTACTGCCTATCAAATTATATCAAAGGGAGGTACCCTAAAATAATGTTTCAACATCAGCATAGTGGAAATTCCGGTCTCAGAGAAAATATTCAAGCCACATTTTAAATTAGGATAGTGTTAGAGTGTGCATACATGACAACAGACCAAAATGTGCAAGGCTATATTGAACCATTGCAGTTCAAGACAGTTAGAGATATGTGTACTCCGTTTGTAAATATAAATATTTTATATCCATCATTCAGTGGTCAAAGTATCTTACTGGTTTAGCCATACACAAATGTATTTTTGCACACATTAACTCCAGCAATATTTATATTTGACCATGTGATCAGTTTGTATCAGTGTATATGCCTAGCCCATGTTCATATCTTATTTTCTCCTTTCTTCGCTTTTTACTTTTTCCCTTTCTTCCATTCTTTGCATTCATAATTTAAAAACCCAGTAGAAAAAAAAGTAATTGATATGAAATCGCCACAAACTTCCACTGTATACACATTAACTATGGATCAACTATGCTAGTTAGACTTCTCTGTCAGGCTAGAAGATGTATGTGCCTTTGGGGGGGGGGGACCAGAGTGTGTTAAAGTTACCATTTCAAGACTACAGCTCCTAGAATTCCCGAGCCAGCCTGGAAACTGCCCAGGCTAGCTGAGGAGATGCTAGGAGCTATAATAGAAAAGATAGCATTTTGGATTAGGATAATAAGCACCCCACACACAACCCTCTGCCCAGAATGCAACACTGCTTCATCTACCCCATGTATTCCTTCATGCCTCCCATTCCTAAGTCATACCATTCCACTTGTCAAAACATTTGTCATCTCTTTGACTGACAGATATTGGGAGCTACGGGAAAGCTCTTTTGTTTTCCCAAAGGCATCTGAATAGCTGAAGTTTAGACTTTTTAGCAGTCTATGGTATCTCCAGCACCACATTTCAAATGAATTTTGTATTTTCTTCTTAGCAGCTTTCTTCCAGCTTTCACAAACATACTTAGAAATGGGAAATATGATGTCACAGACAATCCTAACTTGGGTATTCAAAGAGATATCTTTATATTTCAGGATCTTGTCTAGTTCCTCCATAGCTGCCCTTCCAAGTCCTTGTCTTCTTCTGATTTCCTGACTGCAGTTTCCATTCTGATTAATGACTGAGCCAAGGTATGGAAAATCTTGAACTATTTCAGTGTCTCCATTTGGAGGTTGTATTTCCTCACCACTTTCCCTATTCGGTTTACAAACCGACCAAGAAAAATCCAACAAATGCTGCGCTCAGCAAAGGACAGGAGAGATCCACTCACAGCCGCAGGAGTTTACCACATACCATGCAGCTGCAGACAAGTCTACATAGGGACCACCAAACGCAATGTCCAAACACGAATCAAGGAACATGAGAGACATGGCAGACTAGGCCAGCCAGAAAAATCAGCAGTAGCAGAACATATTATAAACCATCCTGGGCATAAAATGCTGTTTGAAAACACTGAAATTCTGGACCATGCCGACAACTATCAGGTCAGAATGCACAGGGAAGCCATTGAAATCCACAAACACTTGGACAACTTCAACAGGAAAGAAGAAACCCTAAAAGTAAACTGAGGGCCTTTGCAGACTGCTGGAAATAGTGCAAATTGAGTCCACTTTAACTACCCTGGCTCAGTGCTAGGGAATCATGGGAATTGTATTTTTTTCTGAGACATTGAGCCTTCTCTGTCAGAGAGCTCTGGTGCCACAATAAACTACAGTTCCCATGATTCCCTAGCACTGAGTCAGGGCAGTTAAAGTGGACACTATTTCTGGCAGTCTGCAAAGGCCCAAAGTTTGGCTACCAGACCTGCAAAATAGGAAAATCAGCACTCAGCAAATGCAAATGGGAAACCACCCAGGGTCGAGGACTTCCGGTGCGGAGAGGTTTGAAGGAGGACGAGGGTGCGCGAAGCTCGTGACCCTAACTCCGGGTTTGCTGGCATTGGGGGGGGGGGGGACAGGACCAATTTTTACCGGTCCCTAGCCCCTCTGTGTAGAGGGACTACCTTTCAGCTCATGGGAAAAAAATAATAAAAAAAACAAAATAAGAAAACAGGAAAACTATCTAAACTCCACGGTCACTATCCCAGCTGCTGTGGCGTCTCGGCCCTTGGCGGGTTAGAATCGGCGGAGAAACAGAGACCGAACCCAGCCGCACCTCAGCATCTTGCGATGCTAAACAAACCCCGCACACAATTAATTACACAAGAAGAAAGATATAATACAATATAAAGAACATCATTTGAGTGACTACCTACTTGCATCATTATTGCTGGATATTGGATATTGGAAGCTAGATACAGTCGGGGAGATGCCCTGGCTCCCGAGATGCAGGAGGAGACCCGCCCGTAGACTACTGTGGGAAACAGAAGAATTAGAGTTTGCTGAGGAAGGAAGTTTAACCATAGAGGCTACAGAGGTGACTACGTTTGTATAAAGAAAACTGCTGACTAGAGAGGTGTCAGTCAGAGCGACATCCTGGACATTGGCGACAGGAAATGAGATAAGCGGAAGAATATAAACTCATAGAGCTACTAACCAGGGAAACAGTAGAACAAATTTGAATATGTAAGCTGTATGTTGCATGTTGCCTAAAAGGATGATCAACGCAGATTAAGAACAGCTGGATAAGAAAATTGAATTGGAGATAAATCACGGAAGCAGATAAAAGCAGAAACGCTGTGGAAAAAGAATTTGTATGTAAGAGAAGCTGAAAGCAAGAGAAGTTTAAATTTGGAGGTGGAAGAGAAGAATTGACTACAGAGGTAATGGAATATATTGAATGGTGTACATTGAAATATTGAACTCTATTGCAAGTTAATTGAACGACTTTGGAAGGGGAATAGAAGAAAAAAAGAGAGGGGGGAAAAAAGACAATAATAATAAATGCTGAATTGTTACCCAGAGGAATAAAAGCATAGTGAAATGAAGGCGGTCTTGAACTTTAATTAGAACTGAATAAGAAAATATAAGAACTGTGAAAAATTAACATTTTTGAATCTTTAGTTTGGAGAAAAAAGAAAAAGAAAGAACTGTTTACATTTATTGATACCATTTTTTTGGCCAATAGAATTTCTTAGGACAATAGAAGAAGACTTGGAGATTAATTAAGAACTATATTGCATATTGGTATATGGACACAAGAGAAACAGTACGAAGAAGAGAAAAAGTAAGATTAGTACAATAACTGATAAGATTATGAATACTTAATAAATGAACTAATAAAATTTTACATTGTAAAAACCTGGGCAAAAAAGTAAAAGTATTGATATATTATTCCTGGAAAATATAGGAATATTATATCTCCTTATCAATTAGTTAAAATACTTATGTGCATATAAAGATATAGAATTATATAAGTGTGTATAGAGATACAGAGCTTGTATAGAGTTATATAAAGATATATGTTTGATTAGCTATTTGCTTATACATCTTGGAAAGTAATCTGATAAAACATTGTGTTTACAAATTAGAAATTTATGTAAGATAATTTTTTCTTCTTTTCTCCTTTTTCTTTTCAACAAGACCTTATGGAATATATAGGATGAATAAGATAAATGAAAGGACTATAATAGTGTGAAATTATATATATATATAGTAGAAATATTGAATAAGAAAATTATCAATAATTGATAGAATACTTCTGTTTAGTAAAACTCAGTACTTTTATAAGATGTATAGGATGAATGAAAAGACTAAAATGGTGTAAAATAAAGATATACAGTAAAAAAACATTAAACTATAAGGAGAAAAAGTAACAACTAAGAAATAATATTACTACAGTTAGAAAAATAAGAATAAGAATAGCTAATACTTATCAAAACTCTGACTGTCTTATTTATACCTTAGATTTGACTCATTGTTAATAACTCTTTAATATTCTATTATACTTAAATGATATATACATAGGAAAAATTGGAGAAAATGTCTACTACCAAGAAAGGTTCTTTACAAACGCAAATCCAAACTCAATTCTCAACACAACACTGAGGTTCTTCAGATGATACAATAAAAGTCACAGACCCGAACATGCTAATATTAGAAGAAATACGATGAATACGACAGGAAATGAAAGAAATGAGAAATGAAATGAAGGAGGATTTGAAAGAGGCCTGTCAAGTATTAAGAGAAGAGATTAAAGATAGTAAACTAGAATTTAAAAAAAGACCTAGATGATTTGAGTAAGAAAGTAGTAAAAATAACAACAGTTATGAATAAGACACAAAAAGAAGTAGAGAAAATTAAAGACAGAACTCAACAACTAGAAAAAACTACAAAAGAGATAAGATATGAACTAAACCAACAAAAATACAGAGACTGATCAAATGAATTATGATATAGAGACAGATGCATTAAAATCAGAGGCGTTGCGGAAAAGAAAAATGAGGACTTAATAGAAAGGATTCTAACACCAATGGCTCAATTTTTGGACTGCAATTTGGAACAATTATTACTAGACTTGGATAAAATCTTCAGAGTAAGTTCGCCCCTTGCAAAAGAAAGAAAAATTCCACGAGACATAGTTGTAAGCTTCATTAGAACATCAACACGCGATCGCATAATCAGGAAGAACTACGAGAATAAATTTATAATAGAAGACACTGAAGTAAAAATTTTCAAGGATATTCCACCCCAACTGATGTTAGAACATCAAAAATATAAGTTCTTATCTCAACTACTACAGGAACTAAAAATTGAGTATAGATGGAAAAGAATTGAAGGTCTATCTGTTGTATATAAACAGAAAAGATATAAAATAGATAACATAGATAAGGCCAAAGAAATGGAGAAAAGACTTCTCAAAGATAAAAAAGATAAGGATAGAGAGTCAGATGAAGAAAACTCAGAAAGAATGTACAGAAGAAAAGAATGGAGAGCCAGAAAGAATTATGTGGAAGAAAATAATTTAGAAAGTAAAGCTCAAGAAAAAAGGAAAAATGAACCTCCAAATAAAACAGAATCACAAAAGAAAAAAGATGAACAAGAAGAACCAGATTTGGGGACTTCTGCGTAAATGAACAGAGGGGGGAAAAATAAAGCTGTATAAAATAAGATCTTCTCTTCTCTTTATTTACTTTATTAAAATACTTGTATTATATTTTTCACATATAAGGCTCTATCCTATTTGAATATTTTAAGTTGATTTCCTATTAAAATAAAGAAAATAAAACTCAGGGGCGGAAGGGGTGGAACAAAATCAAAAACAACATTATTAATAATCTTGGATATTAATATATATATATATATATATATATATATATCAGAGTGGAAAATACTAAAATGACAGTGAATCTAATTTCATGGAATGTAAAGGGCATAAATAACAAATATGAACGAAGATCAGTTTTCCAAAGATTAGAGAAACTGAATGGAGATATTGTATGTATGCAAGAAGTCAAAATTAAAAATAATGAGGCAAAGTATCTGAAGTATCCGAAATTTGGAGAATGTTATTATTCATTAACAGAAAAGAAAAAGAAAGGAGTTGTAATCTATGTGAAACAAAAATATAACGCAAAGCAAATATTTCAGGACAAAGATAGATCAGTATTAGCATTGGAAATAAATTTGAAAGAACAAACATGCTTAATTGTGGGAATATATGCACCACATGAGAATAAAGAAAATTTCTTTGATAAAATTAATAAAGTAATAAGAAACACCGATTACAACAACATAATACTTCTTGGAGATTTTAACGGTGTGATACAACCTGAATTGGACAGATTCACGACATCGAAAAACCTAAGAAAGAATCAAGGGAAACTCCCTAAGGCATTCTTTAAATTACAATCTGAAAAAGAATTAATAGATGTCTGGAGACACAAATACAATTTAGCAAAGGAATACACATTCTACTCAATAGCTCACAATTCATTCTCCAGAATAGATTTATTTTTAGTTTCCAAAGCCTTATTACCATTCATTCAATCTATGAATATAGAGCCAATGGACTTTTCGGATCATAATTTGATAACATTAAAGGTTAAAGACAGAAAAAAGGAAATATCTTGGAGAATGTCTGAAAACTTACTCAATGAAGAAAAAAATGTGAAGAGAATAAAACAAGAACTAAAATACTACTTCAAAGAAAATACTAACCAAGACATTTCAAACGTAACATTATGGGAAGCAAGCAAAGTAGTAATAAGAGGAACCATAATGAAAATACAAGCTGAAAAAAAAAAAAAAGAAAATAAGGAAAAAGAAGAATTACAAGAAAAATTAAGTCAGAAGGAAAAAGAATGGAAACGTACAGGTGATAAAAACACAAAAATAGAAGTACAAATTTTACAGCAAAAAGTGAAATTATTGACAATCAAAGAGTTACAAAAGAAAATCCAAAAGATAAGACAAAAAGAATTCGAATTTGGGAATAAGCCTGGGAAATTACTGGCCCATAAACTTAGAAAAGAAAAAGAAAAAAAATGATAACTGAGATAACAAAAAAGGGACAACAGATTACAGACCTAGATGAAATTAAAGAAGAATTTGAAAAATTTTATGAACAATTATATAAAAAAGAACAAACCACAATAGAAGAAGAAGAGTCTATTGATAAATTTTTACAAAAACAAAAAATAACCTTATTAAATTCAACGCAAAAAGAGAGGCTAAATAGGAAAATAACAACAGAGGAAATATCTAAAGCAATAAAACAATTAAAGATAGGAAAAGCACCAGGTCCAGATGGCTTCCCAGCTGCATATTACAAAAAAATGGAAGAAATTTTAATAACACCATTGGCAAATTTACTGAATAATATACACAAAGAAGGAATGCCTAAGACATGGAGAGAAGCATATATAACTGTAATACCAAAAGAAGGAAAAGATTTTAAAAACATCAAAAAATTTCGACCCATTTCATTAACACCGACTATAAAATCATTACTACTATCATTGCAGAAAGATTAAAACAAATTTTAACAGAAATAATTCACGAAGACCAAAATGGATTTCTACCTGGTCGTCAAATTAAGAACACTATAAGAACTGTGATTGACATTTTAGAATACTGCGAATACAATAATGATAAAAAACTTGCTTTAGTGCTGGTGGACGCAGAAAAAGCCTTCGATAGAATAAATTGGAAATTTTTAACTAGATTATTGGAAAGGATGAATATGGGGGATAAATTTAACTGGTGGATTAATACAATTTTTAAAGAACAAAAGCACAAATACTTGTCAATGAGGAAAAGACAAAACATATTAACATTGAAAGAGGAACTAGACAAGGGTGCCCAATGTCCCCTCTTCTTTTCATACTAACATTAGAAGTTCTTACCAACATGATTCGAGGAAAGAACAATATAAGAGGTGTAAAAATAAATAAATCACAGTTCAAAGTTAAGGCATATGCTGACGATCTAATATGCTTTTTAGAAGAACCAAAGGAAAGCTTAAATTATTTAATCCAAACAATAAAAGAATATGGCAAGTATGCGGGGTTTAAAGTTAATGAAGATAAGACTGTTATATTAACAAAAAATATGAGCCACATTGAAGAACAAGAATTAGAAACAATATCCGGATTCAAAGCCCCCCAAAAAAGCAAAATATTTAGGAATTATGCTGACTAAAAAGAATATTGATCTATTCAAGAACAATTATGAAAAAATATGGCAAGAGATTAAATTAGACTTAGAAAATGGACTAAATTGAAACTATCACTTTATGGAAAGGCTGCCATTATAAAAAATGAATATTCTTCTGAAATTTATATTTTTATTTCAGAATTTACCGATAATTACAAAAGAAAACTGCTTTAATATATGGCAGAAAGAATTATCTAAATTCCTCTGGGGAGGGAAAAGATGCAGAACCAGGTGGAAAATATTAACGGAAGATAAAAACAAGGGAGGAATGGCGTTACCAAATCTGAAAATATATTATTATGCGTGTGCCCTGACCTGGATAGAAGAATGGATTGTATTAAAAAATGACAATTTATTAAGACTAGAAAGTAGTAATATGAGATTTGGATTTCACGCCTATCTATGGTATAATAAAAAAACAATTAATAAAGGATTTCATCTCCATATAATAAGAAGGGCACTGTTACAAATATGGGATAAAATTAAAAAACAATTTTATTGCAGGATCCCTATGTGGGTATCCACTCAGGAAGCTTTTCATTTTAGAACAAGATATGAAAATGAAGACTGGATCCAATACAAAAATATATTAGAAACAGAAATAAAAGATACATATAAACTTATGACAATAGAAAAAATACAAAGTAAAAATATTAGAATCGTCTGGTTCCTATATAATCAATTAAAATCAAAATTTAAAGAAGATCTAAGAGTATGGGGATTTGGAAAAAAAATGGAAGGAAATAGATAAAATTATATTTGGAGAACAAAACAAACACAACAAAATACCACAAACTTCTGAAAGAAAGAGATTTAGAGAAAGAAACCATCAAAAATGTGATGATTAAATGGGCCCAAGACATTGGAGAGCAAATTGAATTGGAATCCTGGGAAGAATCTTGGAAAAACACTAACAAATTTACACTGTGCCAAAATCTAAAAGAAAATTACCTTAAAATGTACTACCAGTGGTATCTAACACCCGCCAAATTAAACAAAATTTATAAAACAGGAAACTCGAAATGCTGGAAATGTCAACGTCCAGAGGCAGATTTCATCCATATATGGCGGAAGTGCCAAAAAGCAAAAAAATATTGGACAGAAATAGCAGAAGCAATACGACAAATGTTTGAGATTGAAATAAAACTTGATCCTAAACTATTCTTATTAAATATAACAACAAACGTTAATAAAATACTGAAGAAGAAGACACAAATTAAAAAAATCTTATATATGACCACGATGGCAAGAATAACGTATGCACAGAACTGGAAACAAGACTCAATTCCACGAAAAGAAGACTGGTTTTATAAATTATTAGAAGCAGCCGCACTTGATAAACTCACAACAACCTTAAATCATAGAGACATAGATGAAGAATGGAAAGAATTGGAGATCCTAAGAGAAATAAATGGTTGGAAAACACTTTAACACTTGTATAATTCAAATATGGGGGAGAAGCGAGAACAAAAAACAAAATGTTAAAGGAAAACCTAACAAGTGATAGTTAACTCATAAAAGGAAGTCAGATAATAATTGAAGAATTTAGAAAATATTATGTTAAAACTATAGGAAAAAACAAAGCAAGTTACAATAGTAAATCAATACTTGATTTTAGTAATGAATGTAGGATGATTGGTAATGTGAATTTAATGCATGTTCTGTTATGATTTACGTTGTCCTTGTTTTTTTGTTTTGTTTTGTTTAGGTTTTTATTATTTTTTTGTATATAAACTGTTTGTGAATGAAAGTATGGATGAATGTATATTTATGTATATATGTTTAATGATTTAATAAAATTTATAAAAAAGAAAAAAAAAAAGAAAAAGAAACCACCCAGGGTCAGTGGCTTTCCCAGCAGACAATGAACACCAATTACCAGACAATAATCCTCGTTTGCATATTCTCCTAGCCTGAGGCCCTGCCATCAACACAGAACAATACACAGTCAACAACAGGACAATACACAGTTTACATGGGAATCGCTCCTTCCTACCCAGGGTCTCACAGTATATATATATATATATATATATATATATATATATATATATACTGTGAGACCCTGGGTAGGAAGGAGCGATTCCCATGTAAACTGTGTATTGTCCTGTTGTTGACTGTGTATTGTTCTGTGTATATATATACAGTATATATACATCTCTTCCATTCCAGCATTCTCTGAAGATGTCAGCCACAGATGCTGGTGAAACGTCAGAAAGAAACTCTTCTAGAACATGGCCACACAGCCAGAAAAACCCACCAAAAACTATGGATGCTGGCAATGAAAGCCTACGACTTCACAATTTTATTTACACAATTTTCTTTTTAAAATAAAATACACTGTGTTGCCCTTACTTTCAAAGAAATGGTGCCTAACCTGAGTAAAAAGAACATAACATTAGCCAAAGAAGTAGGAAAGGAAAGATAAAACTTCTCTCTCGTTCTCGCTGCATCCCTGCCTTCTTCATCGGCTGATCCCTTCAGAGCCTTGGCTACTGGGGAAGGCTGGAGGAGGAGAGAGGCAAGCTGTTTCTCTCTCTCTCTCTCTCTCTCTGTGCCTGCTGATCCTTTAAGAGCCCTGGCTAAAGCATAAAGGGCTGTGTCCCTCTCGTCTCTCATGGTACAACAAAGCACAGCAAATCAGCAAAGAACCATGGGAAATCTGGCAACAAGCACAGAAACAGGGAGAATCCCACAAATAGCTTTCACATTACAGCAACTACACAAAGAAAGCGAATTCGTGAATGAAATGGAAATGAAAAAATGGTATTTTCCTGAAAATGATTATTCCCTGATTCATGTGACTTTCTGTATGGATTCTAAGCGGTTTGCGTGCAGTGTCATCTGAAAACCAATTGTGCAATTGTGCCTAATACCCTGGATAATACCCTGGATAGTCAGTGCAATATTGCACTGGTTCTGTCCAGTTTAAACTTCCAATTTTCCCTTTGTGATAAACTTCCTTGTCAATTGGAAACCAGTCCATTTCTCCTTTTTCTGTCCTAACAGTAGCTTCTTGTCCTGAGTACAGGTTACGCATCAGGACAATCAAATGTTATACTTCAGTACAAAACAAGCACATGTGCACACAACAAATAAACTAAACCAGTTCATGTCCTCATTCTCTTTTGAAATGACCTTTACATTAATCTGACACATACTGAAACTAAACTTTTCATTGTGTTTTAAAAGCTGCAACATTTGACATTTCATCTTTAGTATTTTTTCAAGACCTAAAGCTATTGTTCCAGCCAGTAGAGATTTTTTTTTTTTTTGGTGGGGGCCTCAAAATATAATTTGAATTTGAATGATCCAACCCTTGTAGAGAATTTTACCAAACATTGCCATCACAATGTTGTTGTTGCTGTATAACTTCAAGTCATTTCCAACTTATGGTGTCCCTATGCTGATCTTCTCACATGGTTTGGTTGGCAATTTGTTCAGAGGGACTATGTAGCACCTTTGAGACTAAATGAAAGAAAGAAGGTGACATCATGAGCTTCCATAGACCAGTCTATTTCCTCAGATACTTTTGGTGGAGTGGAAGCCAGTGACAGACGCACATATGCCCTTGGTATGTGAGAATGTCAATTCAAATTCAAAATCTTTTGTGTATACAAATGAAATAGCAAGTCCAGTTTTAACAATGGACATTTGTGGACAAAGGCATAGCCATTGGGTATAGAAGTTAGGTGGAATGACAAGTTTGGCCTTGAAACCAGCCTGTAGTTG
Source organism: Phrynosoma blainvillii (assembly GCA_026167975.1). Taxonomy (NCBI): domain Eukaryota; kingdom Metazoa; phylum Chordata; class Lepidosauria; order Squamata; family Phrynosomatidae; genus Phrynosoma; species Phrynosoma blainvillii. The sequence continues at coordinate 196,863,715 of JANUYF010000001.1, read as the reverse complement.
GGGAGAACAGATGAGTGTAGGATGTGTTGGCTCTCTTCTATGTCCTGCTGACCAACCCTAGGCCCACCAGAGATGCCAACTATCAGCACTGTCTGAGGTAACTATCCCTAACAGTACGTATTAACAGCAAAGTGTGGAAGAACCAGCTCAGTTTGCAGTATTTGGCAATATTGCACTGACGAACCTTGAATGATTTACAGACACAGTTGGATTCTTCTAAAGTCCTTGAAAGATTTTTAAATCTCTTTTGCAATATATACAAGGTATTTACAAACTAAAGATTTTTGTGGGTTTTTCAGGGTTTTAAGGCCATGTTCTAGAAGAATGTATTCCTGACATTTTGCCTGCATCTGTGGTTGGCTTCTTCAGATAATGGTGGCATGGAAGTGTGTGGGGTATATATACTGTGTGACTCTTGGTTGAGAAGATTAGCATGTAAATCTATGTGTTGTTCTGTTGAGGCAAGGCCTCAGGGTGGGAGGATATGTGGGTGCAGGTCAAAGAGTGAAGTTGGGACAGGTGGCCAGGAAAGGATGCTGTGTGCTTTAACTGCCCTGGCTCAGTGCTACAGAATTCTGGGAAGTGTAGTTTTGTGAGTTAGGGCCTTTGCAGACTGCTAGAAATAGTGCAAATTGAGGCCACTTTAACTGCCCTGGCTCAGTGCTAGGGAATCATGGGAATTGTATTTTTTTTTTCTGAGACATTGAGCCTTCTCTGTCAGGGAGCTCTGGTGCCACAATAAACTACAGTTCCCATGATTCCCTAGCACTGAGTCTGGGCAGTTAAAGTGGACTCAATTTGCACTATTTCTAGCAGTCTGCAAAGGCCCTTACTTAAGGCCTCGGCAGACGGCTTATTAAGGCGTCCTGGAGGCAGGGAAGAGGAGGGGCAGCCGCATGCTCGGCGCCCCTTCCTCCTCCCGAGGTCGTCCTCGGAGCCGCCGGCCCTCCGCATGGCTGGTGCTCCAGTGGCAACCTCCTGCCGCAGCATCCGTACACGCTGCGGCGGATAAGTCAGTGAAAGTGCGCCTCACGCTTTTGGGGCGCATTTTCACTGACTTGTGAAAGGAGCGCTATTTTAGCGCTCCTTTCAGGGACAGGGAAGGAGTGCCACAGGATCGAGGCGTGGGGCTGCCTCGGTCCTGCGGCGCACCTTCCCGGGGCGGCGCAGAGCCGCCAGTCGGCTTCCCCCCTAAGCCTTCTCTGTCAGACAGCAGTTAAAGCAGTCTCAAACTGGGTTATTTCTGCAGTGTGTTTTGGACCTAGGATCTATATTCACTTTTTGTGGTCCAAATTATTACCATATAATTATACAGTACTGAAGTCAAATGTTTAATCATCGCCTTTCCCCTTCCCCAGTTCCTAGGCAGGCAATCACAAAAGGGCCAACCTTTGTTGTGTCCTATATGTACCTTTTTATATAATGAATTCAAAGAAATAGCTGTATCGGGGGGATGCAGACGGGAGGCCCTGGGCCACCCTGAGAAGCGGAGGATCAAGGCCGAGGCTGCTGGACACCTTCGCCTTGATCCTCCCTTTCGCCGCCTGCAAAAGGAGCGCTAAAATAGCACTCCTTCCACAAGCCGCGAAAGGGGTGCTGAAAAGGCGTGGCGCGCCTCTTTGGCATCTCTTCCAGCTCAGCGTGTGTGGACGCTGAGCCGGAAGGGTGTAATCGGAGTGCCCGTCGTGTGGACAGGCCATTGCTCCAATGACGTCCTCAGGAGGAGGATGGGGTGCCCAGTGTCTGGCTGCCCCTCCCCTTCCTTTCTTCCAACACGCCACAAAGGGCCCATCTGCAGAGGTCCTTAGTCTGGAAAATCAGTCTGAAAAGGGATCTGGTAGCACCTTTGAGACTGTGAAATAAGCTGGTAGCATGAGTTTTCGTAGATCTGAGGAAGTAGACTTAACTCTACAAAAGCTCATGCTGCCAGCTTCTTTCTTTCAGTTACTCTCAAATGAACTGAAGAGACTACAAGATTCCTTTGCATACTTTTTAATATTAGTTTCACATGCTTATTCCAGTTTTATGACTGAAATGCTTGCAAAATTCTCCCTCATCCAATTTCTACCCAAGTTTGAAGATTCAGAATAACCATTGCAACAATGATAAGGCACAAATCAAGAGCCCTTCCAAACTTTTGTTGTTCAAACTTTCATTATCAGTACTTACAAATGAGCTCAGACAGTAGGGAAAGTTTAAGGTCATGCAGAGAAGAGGATTTTTTTAAAAAAAATCAAAAAGGAAAGGAAAAAAGATTACTGTGAAAGGAGAGTCTGTGGTTTTATTGATTTATTTCAAAACACATTTTACTCTCTGCTGGAGCAGAAAAACACAAGCAAAACTGGCTACTTCCAATTAAATAAGCTGGAATTGTTTATCCAAATAAAATTTATTATTGAATGATTATTTCATGCAAAGAGAGGCAGTCTGAAAGGACAAAATTTAAAAAAATCAAAGGAAAACATTTTAAATGAGCAAAATAAATGGACATGTGAGCAAAGCCTGTTATTAGCATTCAGAATTCTATATTTTTGTTAGCTGGAAGAAACTGAAACAAAACCCGAGGTATGCAAAACAAAACTGGACAAATGCACCTATCCCTATTTCATGATGGGTAGGCTGATGATTTGCTGCAATTTGAGAATGTAAAATTAATGTAAATGAGTTTACATGGTTTAGTTGCTGTTCGCAAGTGAGGAAAAAAATCTTCTGCATGAGGATCTAGACTTCCTTTAGGAGACTTAACAGTATGCCAAACCATATGGTTTGTAAACCCATTATACTACTTTCTTATCATCTTTGTGATTTACCTTTCCTGGTTTTGGAACATGATAAACTGCCTAAAATGAAAATATATACAATTGAATACTAAAGTTAGGATTCGCAATACCATTGTATTTCCCATTTACAATCACCTCTCCATTCTCGCAGACATGAAGTCCGTGGTTTTGCATATTCACCATGGTTTTGCATATTCACGGAGGGGAAACCTCCATTTAAATCAATGGACCTCACCCGGGTGTGTGTGTGTGTGTGAAGCCCATTCAAGCCTATGGGGCTTGAATATTTGCAAATCTCCATTTTCACAAGGGCATCTGGAACGGATCCCCCGTGAAAATGGAGGGCCAACTGTATTATGTATGGTTGTGAAAGCTGGATAGTGAAAAAAGTGGAAAGGAAGATAATAAACTCATTTTGAGATGTAGTGCTGGATAAGAGTTCTGTGCATACTGTGCATTGCTAAAAATACAAATAAATGGGTCCTAGAGCAAATCAAGCTTGAACTCTCTGTAGAAGCCAAGATGAATAAATCATACTTTGGGTATACTGTATAATGGTAAGACAGGGCTCACTAGAAAAGACAATGATGTTTGGCAAAGTAGAAAGCAGTAGCAAAAGAGGAAGACATCATTCCAGATGGGTAGACTCAATTAAGGAAGCCACAGCTGTGAATCCGCAGGACCTGCAGTCAGAGGATGATTTTTGAGACTTGTATAAATGTATGACTTGGAGGACTCTCATTCATATGGTTGTCATAAATTGAAGTCAACTTGATGGCAGTTAAGAAAGCAAAACTACCTGAGCTGGAACATAAGCAGAGCACCAAATTCCACAGTCCCATCTGTTACAGTATTTTGTTTCCCCAAGTGGCCAACCACATATCTGTGGACACTCGGTCTTTTCTGCTGTCAGTTCTCATAAACTACCATTCAAGAGCTGTGACACTGGAAGGAGCATGCATCCATCATGATTTGTAGCCAATGTGATAGCCCCTTCCTCCATAAATTTATCTAATTGTTTTTAAAAGACATCTGAGTCAACAGCCATCTCTAAGGCTTAGGGTAACAAGTTCTACAGTTTTACTACAGTGCACCAGAGACATATTCAATGTATTTTGATTTTTCTACATTGTAATCATGTCACAACCTGGAACTGTAATGGATTCAAATGGCATCGTTATCACTCGATATACACCAGATACACAACACTGTGAAGGTGCAAAATATGTTTATGATGGCTCAAAAGTTAAGTAAATCAAAACATCTGTATTGTCCAGAATATTCTTGCTGCAACCACAGCATGGATTTGTAGAAAGGCAATGTGATAAAGTAAAAATTCCTAAAATAATCTCAATGCAGCCACATCATAGGGTTGTTTAAAAACATTGTGATATTGGCATTTCAGTTTTCAGTACCTTTCCTAATGATAACAAGTGTGGCGTTCACCTTTTTCACCAGTGCTAAAGATGTAAAGACATATTTTACATACAGAATTATCCATCTGTATGGTCAATCACTGTCAGCTCAGCCTTAACCAGTGTATTGTGACATTAGCAATTGTTTTGTTTTGTTTGCCCTGATATGTATCACTTTACACTCATGTACTCAGGAGTATCCAAGTTAGCTCTGCAGAAAAAGACAACAAAATGCAAAATCCACAAAACAGCAATAGTTTTATTGGCCAATCAAAATTCATTAAATACATCATACAAGCTTTCAAAGTTTCACTGGCTTCTTCATAAGGCAAAGATGTTAAACATCATGCTGGAGAAGAAAAGTGATAATTTTAGAGTCACGGGGCCTCATTTCATCTCAGATTTTACTCTGTTGTCAGTTAAGATGGTACTGGGGGATCTCAATATAGGAAGAGGCCACTTCCCTTCTTGGCCATATAGACACAAGGGACAAAGGGCAATAAAATACAGGTAATAAAATATCAGCTCCATTATCAGCAGAAAAGTAATTTCCCTTTGTTGGAATTAGCAACCTTTGCATGCATATACTCACTGGTAGTTAGATTGCATGTCCCTCTCTGGAAGGTTTAGGTACAGTATGATTATGGTAATTTCCTATTTGTTTGTTTGTACCTATTCTCTTTGTGCATTGCATAGCCTACCTTTGCTCTCTGAGGTCTCATTGCTCTCACACCTCTCTCCCTCCCTGCCTGCCTGTTCTCCATGAAGTATGTGTGATAAGAGCTTCTCTAGGTGAAATGCTACAACCCTCCTGATACCATGTAGTACTGTTTTCTTACCTTCCTCAAGAAGATGAACCTGTGTTGATTATGTACAAATATTAGTGAGTACAACTACTTTTATATCCCTTATGAAGAAGACTGATTTCTTTCTCTGCTAGATCCTGTGTATGGAGTAGAGTGGCCTGATGAACTGTTCACCTTCTGCCTAGCACTTCAGTTGCTCTGCTTGAGAAATTCCCTACACTCTCTCGTATTTCCCCATACCCTTGAGATCTAGGTTGTCCCTGCCCTATTGTGATCTAGCTTTTAGTACATGGTAAACTGCTAGAGTTGCAACATAAGCACAGCTTAGAGTCCCAAAGACCCAGACAGGGACAGCCTAGATCCCAAGGAAAATATTTTTGCATGCTGTATTTTGTGCAGTTTGGCTGGCCAATAGGAATATTGCTGTACTGCAGTTTTTGGATTTTGTTATACAGTATTTTGCACTTACAGTAAACTGCTTTTGTCATTTTACTACCATTCACCCCATTTGGAGAGATCCTTCTGAAGCTCCTTGCAACTCCTCTCTTCACCTACCAAACTGAATACTTTGCTGCCATCAACAAACTTGAACATCTCATTTATCACCGAGAAGATAATAATAATAAGTTTAGTTGGCCCTCTCTCTCTTTTCCTTTTGCCAGCTGGCAAAGACTTTTGTATTCAAGCAGGCCTTTTGATTATAATTTAAGCAGCAGAAATGTTTTTAATTGGGTCATGGTTTTATCTTTTTTTACTATATCTTCCTGCTTTTTTATATTATTTTAATCCACGGTTTTTAAATTATCTGTCATTGAATTGTTTTTAAGTATCTTATAAATAATGTTTTAAAATAATTATGACTTGTATAAATAATTTAACTGTGCCATTTTTTTTAAAATGCTTGTAAATCACATTGAATCTTGCACAAGGAAGAAGGTGGGATATAAATTAAACAAATAAATCCAGATATTTTATGAGCAAGTTAAAAGGAAAGGTGTTACACTTTAGTTTGTTTATTTTTAAATAAAAGACAAATAAAAGAGTTACACGGACTGTTCACAAAGTGGGCAAGTTGCTTTGAGTCTATTTGGCTTTCCTTTAATCTGCTATATCAGAAGCATCCAGACAATGCCTAACAGGTTTAATAAGCAGGTTCATCTGGACTTTTATTTGAAACCATAAAATTCAGCTTCACTATCCAAGAGCCTGTGTGGAGTAGTGGTTTAAATATTGGTTTAGGACTCTGGGAGTCCAGGGTTCAAATCCCTACTCAGTCATAGAAACCCACTGACCTTGGGCTAGTCACATTGTCTCAGTCTTATAGGAAGGCAATGGCAAGCCTTCTAGGAATCTAGCTAAGAAAACTGTGGGCTAGGGTCACTATAAGTTGGAGTTGACCTGAAGGCACATAACAAGAAACATTATTGAAAGCTACTTACATCTGGACAATGATATGGACAATGAATATATATATATATATATATATATATATATCCTGGATAATTGTGATATATGCCATCTTGATATATATTTTTTTTTGAAAGAAGACAGAATATAAATGGAGACAAAATATGTGATATTCTAATTTAGATGCACGAATTTAAGTTATTTGAAACTCCAGAGAGGTGATGTTCACACTGCACTGCTTAAACCACAAAACAATTAGCAATCACCAGACTTGTACAAATTACTTATGATGGAATATGGAAATTCATATCATCTGTTACTTGACAGAAATTCCATGCTGACTGCTTATTACATGTTAGATTTCTAATATAGGCTTAGCATCTGTACTTTAATGGGGCATCTTTTTTGCTTGCCCAGGAATTTTTGGGGAACTAATGAAATACAGCTGCAAAGCCTTTTACAGCAATCACAGTTTAATGAGACCCTGAATATTGATATTGGTTTCATAATAGAAGGATTATTCAGGATTATTTGTGCCTACTGCAATTATTAGTAGAGTAAACCAATTTGACAAGTCTTTACTAGTTAGCAACACAGACTAATTTTCAAGCTTTAGGAGTTCACAACTTTAGTCAATTAGAATGATTCCCCTGTTGTCAAAAGGAGTAGAATTATAATTCAGGCTCATTTATTACAGTAAACTTTCAAAAATCTTTTTTGAAATGCTCACAGCTACATAAATCCTTACTTTACTAATATTATGCTATCTGCATAAGAATCTTGTCAAAAGACTGAAAATGAATAGCAACAGAAGATTAAGTAATGCAGTTGTAAGATGCTTCTGGAAATACTGGTCAGACAATGCCTTTAGGAGAAAAAATTAGTGGAAGGTGGAAGGAAGTTGTTCCACATTTCAAAAGCTACACAACAAGACACCAGGATAAGTAAAAGAGAGGAAAGTGAAACTAATGATAAAACTGCATGGATATATTCTGATTTAGATGCTGCAATTAATACAGATCCAGTGGATGTAACTTCTGCATTTGTCCAGTACAGTAGCATCACTGGGATGACAGCCCAGGAGGGTGGTGACACCCAGTCAGTCCCCAGCCCTCGCCAGGCCCTGCAGCTTCTCCTCAGGCCTTCCCAGCCCTCACCAGCTTCTCCTCAGGCCTTCCCAACTTCTCCTTGGCCCTTCCCAGACCCTGTGGCTTCTACTCAGCCCTCCCTGCCCCCCACAGCTTCTCCTCAGCCCTCCCTAGGGGTGCCGGGGGTATCTCTGGCCACGCACATGTGCTCTTGCATGCCATGGAAGTCCACTAGAAATCCCACCCTCAGAAGTCCTACCCCCACAAGTAACCACCAACCCTAGGGATGCCACTGGTCCAGTGATAAGGAGTATTTTTCCATTGATACAGTCTGAGGATAAGGACAGGATTCTTGGAGAGCCACACATGTGCATTAAACCTTTGCTTTTCCTGGCTTATTTTAAAAAGCCAGAGAGGGGCTGGGTAGGAGTGACCAGTGCCTTTCTAAAACAAGATAGAGTTGCACTATGCCTAAAGGAGGCAGCTGTAAAAGCATAGTTGAAAAAGCCCTCCCTGGATCTAGCATATTGAATCATTACCAGCCAGTTTCCGATATTACATTTTGGAATGCTGGGCTATGTTTTAGTCACCCAGCTCCAAGGGTTGCTGGATGAGATAGATTATCTAGATCCATTTCCATCTGGGTTTCACACCTGGCTATAGAACAGAAACAGCACAGATTGCCTTCACCACAAACTGGAGAAGGGGAGTGTGTGTCCCTGTTGGTTCTGCGGACCTCTCGAAGGCTTTCTGTATCACTAACCCTGGTATCCTTCTGGGATGCCTGGACAAGATGGAAATTGAAGGCACTGTTTTACAGTGTTCTGTTTCTCCCTGGAAGGACAAACCCAGAAGATGGCCCTGGGAGGCTCCTGTTTGATTCCTCCACCACTGACCTGTTGAATAGCTCAGGGCTCTGTTTTGCCATATGCATGAAACTTCTAGGAAAGATTATATGGAGTCTGGTGGTCTAGAATTCACACAGTTAATGTGCCTGTTTGTTAAGACACCAGATCTGGCAATGGTGACACGTGCCATAGTTACATTGCATTTGGATTACTGTAACACAAGTTGGGACAGCTTCTGTAGAGTGCTTACAAATCTCATGTGGTCCAAAGAGCTGTATCCAGCTTGTTAATTGGGGCTGGCTACAGGGAGCATACAATTCCTTTGCTGATAGTATTTTTAAGGCACGATTAAATGTGCTAGTCAAGATCTAAAAAGCCCTATATGATTTAGGACCAGATTACCAGAAGAACCTTCCCATATGACATGAGAGGGCCTTCTCAGTGCCTTCTCAATTCTCTGAGACTCTCTTCCTAAGAGTTTATCACCGGGGGCGGGGGGGGGGGGGGATTGGGACTTTAAACAGTGATTAACCCAAGAAAATTGTGCAATTGATATTAAACGTGATTAAAATGAGATTAACACAAGAGCCACTGTCTTGTGAATAACCAGGGAATAACCAGGCAATAAACAGCAAAAAGTCATTCACAGGAAAATCCTGTGAATTATTTACTGCTGTTTCTTGGCTGGTTATTCACGGGTTAATGGCACTTTAATCACGTTTCACCTCAACATTGTGTGAAAACTATTAATGCAATTGTGCAATAATAACAGGTTATTCATAGGATAATATCCCTTTGAACACGTCATAGTGTGAAAACCATTAGCACAATTGTGGGATTATCACAAGTTAAATACCTATTATACTTCTAATTGTCCCCCATGTGATAAAACTCCCTAGAGAGGTTAGATCAGGGACAGGCAACCCTTTTGAGACCTGGGCTGGTCTCCCGTCGCCCAGGTCTCGGCTGGGCGGAGGGGGGGGGGGAATGGCAGCGCGCCCGGAGCAGAGGAGATGGTAACCTGCAACTATTGCCACTCTCCATTTCCTTTCTGCTGCTATTAGTGTCATGCCGAGGACAGTTGAAGCAGACAGCTAGGCAACATCTAGAAACATAAAGAGTGAGAAGATGACTCCATCACCTTGGAGCTCTACACTCGTCCCTCCACATTTGCAGCTTTGACTTTTGCAGATTTGATTATTCATGAATTTTATTAATGTGTTCTCTCTAGAAATAGCTAGGTCCTCCAGCACAACTCTATGGTTCAACTTTAACCAAAAGTCACACTGAAGGACCTAGAGATTCCTAAAGAGAACACTCCACTAGGCACTTGTATCTCCTCCAGCATAATTCTATGTTCAGTGTCTGGCAGATGATGACCACAGAGTTGCCATTAGAGGATCTAGAGATTCCTAGGGAGGTGTTCTCTCAGGTAAAAGCATAGTGTTTTTGTTATTTGTGGTTTTCCTACATTCACAGGGGTCCTGTGTCCCTAGCCGCAGCAAATGTGGAGGGACAATTGTATTTAAAACAGGTTTCTGAGGCCCTTTGGAGTGCAGCAAAACTAGCACACTAGTAGTCAATGTTATTTTTGGTTTGTTTCTTAAGTTTGGTTCCAATTTCTATATATGCACTGAGTGTCAATTACTTAATTAAAATGTATTTATCTTATCTTTTCCCTCCACTGTCCTTGCTTTATTTGAACTCACTAACATTTTGTGAAAGACTTGTATTCCCATATTAAATTTGCTGTGTTTTGACAACCTGCTGTTTATTTTAAGGTGCTTTGGACAAAGCATTCTACAGAAAAAAAGCATGTAAACAAAACATTAGCCAAGGGTTTTAAAATAACTCAATAAGGATGTATATCTGTATTCAACAGGAAGTAGTTTATTTACTATACATGTACATAAACTGCAACATTTAGCAATTGTTCCATCTGTGCTAACATTAGTTCCCAGTTACTGTATCACTACTAGAAGGCTGAGCTAATGTTTAAACTGGCCATCACAGTCTTTTATACGTTTATGCACACTTTAGCTATCAAACATTACCCAGAGCTAAATTTTGCTTCTCTGTTCACTTACCAAAATCAGGTCTAGCTGAGGCTTCATGAGAGGGAAGCACTGGCAGGATAAGCTAATGATTACTCATGGCTGGCTGATTTATTGAAGTAATAAAGTTAAATGATACAGCACAAACCCCATATTCATTCACTATCACAGCCAACACCTGCTTACATGGAATGGTGCCAACCCTCAGCTATAGAAGCTGCCGCTACAGGGCAATTGTAGCATCAGTGGCACACCATTTTGTTCTCAATCACTCTGATCCATACATGGAAGCACTAGCACATGCAGGAGACTACCTGCTACTAGAAAATGTGAGTATAGGGCCAGGTCCTCCAGCTTCTTTACATCTCCTCAAGTCTAGCAAAGGACAAATGAGAATGGAAGCAACTGTGCTCCTCCCAGCACTGCCCAATTCTATTCATATGTTATGCTTGGGCTGCATATCTCTTTTAACTAAAATATTAAACTGTGTGAGTTGAGCTGATACAGAAATATATTCAACAAGCAAAGAAGCAACTACTGCATCCTGGATTCTAATCTAAACAACCTCAACAGCTGCTCCCTTGGACAACAAAGGGGACGTTCAAAACAGAAGACTCAAAAAAATCACCCTGTGAGTGACAGCATGAGAAGGACATTGGAACAAATCCTGAACTATTATTTACCAATCCTGTTCTCATTATAGCGTTGCCGTCTCATAAAAACAGTAGGATAATGTTATCATGTTTTTTCTACACTAATGCTTAAGTCATACTTTGTCTTTTCCTCATGAGCATACAGGCAGAGCAACCAAATAATAAGAAAATAAATGATACAAAGAAGTGTGTGCATGTGTGCGTGTATAAAAAAGTGGGACTCTGCAGGTGTTAACAGAGGGAGCTACCATATTGCAGAATTAATGCAATTTGACACCTCCAACTGTCATCGTTCAATCCTACAGAATCCTGGGATTTGTACCTTGTTTTAGCACCAGAGCTCTCTGATGAAGAAGGCTAGATATCTTGCAAAACTACAAGATTTTCCAAAATTCCATTGAGCCATAGCAGCTAAAGCAGTGTCAAACTGCATTAATTCTGCAGTATAGATGCAGTAAGAGACAGTGAATGCAGTTGCAAACAAGCCCTGGATTGGCAGAAGATTATGGAGATTTAATCCAATTCAACAAAATTATAACACATCAAGGAACTGTCTTGCTCCTTGCCCAAAGAGAAGGGTGTGGTGGCAATTTTCTATGTTCAGTAATTCCATTCCTATTATGCTCTTCAAAAACCTGTTGTTCATAAGACACACTATTCAAGAGAATCCAATGCCAGTAGTCGTCACATCAAACTGCGTGCGAGCCTAGTACAGAAGCTTTCCTAAAGCCACTTTTATGATGTACAGTTTGAAGTGCCATGGTAATATGCAGATCTCCATACTTCAGTATCATAACTAATTCTGAATCTAATCTGTCTATGCTAATTTTCTACAAACAATTAAAAAAAAAAGCTGTGTACGGTAAGTGTGACAATTGTCTCTGGAACAAAAACCTTCCTGATTCCTAAATAGGCAGCACCTCTCTCAGTAACAACTGAGAAGGCAAACAAGGGAAGGCTAGGCTGTTCATGCCCCTTTGGGAACAGAGCATGGGAAAGCTGTATTTTTGTTTTTGGAATATCACTTCCGGGACCCCTTAGCAAACACAACCACAGGACATTTTGGCTGGGGAAAATCTAGGAGTTGTAACTTTTCTAAACTCCACTTGAGAGCTGCCAGGAATATCTGACTACATGGTGTTTGAAGCAGAAAAAATTCTGAATTAAATAGGATTTTGCTTTGATGAAATGAGCCAGTTCTTGCACACTTCACCAAATGCTATTCTTTTGTATTAGTACAAGAGTATGTGAAGTGTGACCTCGGGAATCACATGCGCCCCTGCAGGCTATTTTTGCTGTCTTCATCTCCTTCAGACTCTCTCAACTGTCCTTCTTCTGGCCAAAACAAAACAAAGCAAACAAATAAAAAAACAAGTGAACTGCCAGAAATTCATTTGTTAAATGGGTTTCAGGGGCCCTTGCACTGTTTAACATCAAAAATGTCTGTTTTCCAAAACCAGAAGTGAACTCCTGGCTACTTTTCATTTGGTATTTTGGGGAGAGCACTTTTGGCAAGCTATGTGTCCCTCAGTGAGTCCTAGGGCAGAACAGTAACCACGGCACCCAGAGTGTCCTGGAGCAGAACAGTGACCAGGAGTTGCTCACTCCCGTACAAGTGACTAAGAAGTTTATTGCATTCTTAAATAATACTGCTTACCTGATCCAGTTTAAAATTTAAAGCGGGTGGCATCTTGATATTATCAGAACGATTTAGCTGCCGAAATCACCACTCCAGTCCATCCCGGGTCCATCCCTGTTCCCAGGGGTGCTTAGCATGCCTCTTCAAAGTCAGGATCACAACAATCTGAAGCCTGATTTTGGCACCTAGTCAGTGCCAAAATTATGTATTATGTATTGAATTTCCACTTCACCTGTATTTACTGCCATCAAGATAATCCAAATAATTCTAAATCACTTTTTAAAACAAAACAAAAAATGCATTGAAACTCTTCAAGGAGTCAAGGGCAGATGAGAAGCAAAAGTAAAAAGTGCCAGTAATAGAGTCAGACCCCTGAATGCAAATTTTCAATTACTTGTGTGATAAGGATAAGGAGAATTACAATAATAATGCAGTGAAATAGAAGGTGACCAGGAGGAGGAGGAGGAGGGATCTCTTCTACAAGATGTGAGAAATCAAAGGGAAATTTAAACCTAGGGTGGGGATGTTCTACAACCAGTGGGAAACACATTACATGACCAAGTACAAAAAAAAAAAAAAATGTGAACTACACACTGAAAAACTATTCAAAAGTGGTGAAAGGATGACAAATTCATTCAAGGAATAAACATTTGAAGATGAATCTCCAATTTTAGAAAGTTAAGTGGAAACTTCACTTAGAGCACTTGGGAGAAATAAATGACCAAGAACAGATGGCATACCAACAGAGCTGCTTCAGGCTACAGATATAGAATATATTCTAGTTTTAACTAAAATCTGTCATCCTATATGGAAAAACGAAACAATAGCCCACAGATTAGAAATGCCCAATCCTGAAGAAATGGTCATCAAGGGTTTCTGTAATCACAGGACCACTGCATGAATTTCCCATGTAAGCAAAGTGATGCTCAAAATTCTACAACAAAGATTTTATCACATATGGAGTGTGAAGTGCCAGGTGTTCAAGATAGGTTCAGGACAGGGAAGGGCACTAGAGAACACATTGCAGCATATGTTAGATAATGGAGTGCACCAAAGAATTTCAGAAGAAAATCAACCTGTCAGTTATAACTTATGACAAAGCCTCTGTGTAGATGATAGAAAACTATGGATCACTCTTAAATAGGCATGTCATGCTATTAAATTGTTTAATTCTAATGTGTAACCTGTAGTCTGGACAAGACGCTACCACCAGGACAGAATATGGAGGAACAGAATGACTTCCAATTTGCATGCCTATATTTTATCACCTTATCTGTTTAACTTGCATGATGAACACATCATATCCCTACACTGTGGAATGATCAGCTAGAAGAGATGTGCCAGCTGCATACTCTGTCTGAATTTAAAAGACTAGTCTCTTCTGGAAGGCTTATCCAGATATTTTTAAACTGTGAATTTTAAACGACGAATGTTTGATGTAGATTGTTTAAATATGTGTATATCTTATTTGTTCTTTTAAACCAATGAGTGTTTTAACCAATGTATTTTAACTGATATTGTCGTTTGTTAATTGTTGTTGTCCCCTACTTCAATTCATGGGGAGAGGCGGGTAAGAAATAAATATCACCACCACCACCACCACCACCATCATCTGTAAAACAGGATTAGGCTTGTAGGAAGGAGGAAAATTGGAAGAAGTAACATCAACAATTAAGACATGCAGATGACACCATACCACTAGCAGAAAGTAGCAAAGACTTGGAATGATGACTGAAGAAAGTCAAGGAAGTCAGTGGAAAGGCAGGTTTACAGTTGGCCATTGTTATTGTTGTATGCCTTCAAGTTGTTTCCGATATGGTGACCTATCATGAAGTTTTCTTAGCATATTTCTTCAGAGGTGCCACTCTCTGAGGCTGAGTGTGTGGGACTTGCTCAAAGACACCCAGTGGGTGACCTTTATGTTACCAAAAATAATGACCACATTAAAGTAAAGTAGATAATGACAACATTGAAATAGTTCAAGATTTTCCATACTTTTGCTCAGTCATTATTCAGAATGGAGAGTACAGTTAAGAAATCAAAGGAAGACTAGAAGTTGGAAGGGTACCTATGAAGGGACTAGGTAAGATTCTGAAGTGTAAAGATATATCACTGAATACTAAAGTTACTATTGTCCATATCATTCTATTTCCCATTTCTATGTATGGTTGTGAAACTGGACAGTGAAGAAAGCTGATAGAAAGAAAAGCAACTCATTTGAAAAGTGGTGCTGGAGTACATATGGCTGTTTGTCTTTTTGGATGTCCACAGTATTCTCACCACTCTTCTCCAGAACCACATCCCAAATGATTTGATTTTCTTTTTATCTGCTTTCTTCACTGTCTAGTTTACACATCCATACCTGCTAAGAAATACTAGATCTTTGTGTAATACTCCTTCAATGGTGTATGTAGAATTTTTTTTTTTTTTTTTTACAGAAGAGGACTGATCTGGTACAAGTCCCATTTTACAGTAATTTCTTTCTTCAATATTCTCAATAAAAACACACAAATCACTACACAGTCTTTCCTCATATGGAAATTGAGGGCAATTACTATGTTTCATACGATGCAATGAATTACAAGGTTCTTTGACTTTTACATTAATGTCATTTCATAAATGCACTAAGTTCAGTAAAGAATTTAGTGAACAACTCATGTGTTTCAATTGAACTTATTGTTAACAACAAATGAGTCCTTGAAGTAGAATAGAACTCCACACTTATCTACCTCTTGTTCTTTACGTCTGCATTATAATGGGAAACCTTTCTGCTATCAACCTATCCAAATGCAATTTTCTTGAAACTATTCATTTCTCTCTCTCTAAAAGCTTCACTACTACCACCCAATGTATTTAACACACCATGTAGCCAAACTCCAGTGGTTTTTGTTCTTTTGCCCAAGTATTTAACTACACAAGTTTAAATGTTCAGGGTTTTTCTCTTGGAACCATTTTAACATTTTTGAAGGAGTTTAGCCTCCTGCCACTATTCACCTGGGAGTCTGACTAAATGTTTGTTATCAGAAGCCATCTATCCAAAGTATAACTGGCCTGAAATGCAGCTGTAATGGGGTTGAGTCCTCTTACAGGACATAATGCATTTTCACTCATGAACAAAGCACAATGGAATCCCAAGAATTAGTTTGCAAAGTTAACTAGGTGTTTTCTGTACCTTATCATCTGGCATCCTAGGCAGATTTTTGCAATCATTTCATTTGACCTATCAATGGCAGCTAGCTTTCTTTAAAAACATGTCTAAGCAATCATTCTGCTATTGCTTTGAGATAAGACAAAGGGCTTCTCTAGATGCTGACATTATTATATAAGGAGGCCCAGTTATACCTTTGGTTCTTCCTCTATTTCTGTTTGTGTGTGTATGTGCCTTTGAGTCAACTGTTGACTTATGGTGGCCCCATAAATTTCATAGGGTATTAGGGAGCAAGAGGGTTTCCTGGACAGAACGGAATGAATGGTCTTGGATGGGGACTACACAGAGGAAGTTGTGGGGGAGGAGTTCATTTCACATACACAGGAGGTAGAGAGCTGGAGGAAGGTCACATAAGAAGTAGGGAAACCAGGGATCATTCTGGGAGCTTGCAACTAGAGAATCGATTTGAAGCTCTCTCCTTTATCAAGGAGGAAGAGGAAAAGCAGCAGGGAGAGTCCTCAGGGACAGTGCAGGGGACCCTAAGAGTACCAACACAAGGAACAGCCACTGTTAAACCTCAGAGGAGGCATGTGGCGGTGGGGGACTCCTTGTTGAGGGGTACTGAAGCAGTGGTTTGTGGGCCTGATAAGATGTCCCAGGAGGTGTGTTGTCTCCCTGGGGTAAAAATCTGTGATGTGACAGTGAGGCTGAAAAGACTTGTCAAGCCTACCGACCATTACCCCCTCCTCTTGGTTCATGTGGGAACCAATGATACTGCAAGGCATAGCCTTCAGAATATCAGAAGGAATTATGAGGCTTTGGATAGGAAGCTGAAAGAGCTGGATGCACAAGCTGTTATCTCTTATCCCAGTTGAAGATCATGGTCCAGGAAGGGAGAGGAAAACAGTAGATGTGAATAACTGGCTCCATAGATGGTGCCACCAAGAATGATCTGGATTTGTGGATCATGCGCTGCGGCTCCATGAAGGTGAACTTCTTGCAAGAGATGGGCTGTATCTCACACCAGTTGGTAGAAACGTTTATGCCAATAGTCTCAAATATTTGATCAGGAGGGCTTTGAACTGATTCATATGGGAGAGGGAGACAGTATCAGGTGACTCAGTGGTTAATTGCCTGTACTGCAGCCACTCACTCATAGACCACAAGGTTGGGAGTTCAATACTAGCCAGGGCTCAGGCTAGACTCCGACCTGCATCCTTCCGAGGTCGTTAAAATGAGTACCCAACTGTTGGGGGGAAATGAGCTTACAGTTGTAAACCGCTTAGACATCCCATAGCATGATATGAAGCGGTATATAAATGAAGCTGCTTTGCTTTGGTTTGCTTTATCTTGGTAGTATCTTGGAAGGAGGGAGTACATCATGAGCTGGAGTGTTATAGAGGGAACAAGGCAAATGATGCAAGGGCCCAACAGTGGGAGGCAAAAAAACCTCACACAGGCAGCAAGTGGGGAGGACCCATGGTCTTAGATGTCTAAACAAGATGAACTTGAACTCCTAGCACAACAAAGTAAATACGATATAATAGGTATCAATGAAACCTGGTGGGATAAGTCTCATGAGTGGAATAGGAATAGAGGGGTATAACCTTTTAAAGAGAAATAGGCCTAACGGGAAAGGAGGAGGAATAGCATTATATGTCAGGGATATTTACACCACTGGAAATCAAGTGGAGAACATCTGGATAATTTAAATCCTGGAAATCAAGTGGAGAACATCTGGATAAAAATTAAAAGGGAAGGAAACAGCAGGAGTGTTATTGTGGGAGTCTACTACAGACCTCCAAGTCAGACTGAGGAGTTGGATGATGCCTTTCTAGAACAGGACACACTCAGAAAGGAGAGATGTAGTAGTGATGGGTGACTTCAACTATACTGATATTTGCTGGAAGTCAAACTCAGCCAATACTTCAAGGTCTAGCAAATTCCTCACTTGCCTCAAAGACAATTTCTTTGCCCAAAAGGTGGAAGAGGCAATAAGGGAATCAGCTATTTTAGATCTGATCCTAACCAACAGGGATGACCTGATCAATGGGGTACAAGTGGTGGGATCCTTAGGTGGGAGTGATCATGTTCTCCTAGAGTTTCTTATACAGTGGAAAGGAGAAGCTAGGCATAATCAGACACTCATTCTAGACTGTAGGAGAGCTGATTTCAACAAACTTAGGGAAACACTGGGAGTGATCCCATGGTCATGAATACTAAAGGAGAAGGGAGTTCAGGATGGATGGGAGTTTCTCAAAAGGGAGATACTGAAGGCACAATCTCAAACTGTTCCAATGAGAAGGCAAAATGTGAGGTGTCTCAAGAAACCGGGTTAGATGACAAAAGAACTTTCAACTGAACTATGTTTTAAATAGAAGATGTATAAGAAATGGAAAGGGGACAAAATCACTAAAGAGGAAATCAGACTAATAGCTAGCACTTGCAGAGATAAAATCAGGAAAGCCAAAGTGCAGAATGAGCTCAGGCTTGCTAGAAGAAGGAAATGGTAGGGCCATTGCGCAGAGAAGATGGAGAAATTCTTAACAGGGGGCAGAGAAAAGGCAGAACTATTCAATACCTTCTTTGCCTCTGTCTTCTCACAAAAGGAAACGAAAAGGGTGCTTAACCTGAGGGAAAAGGAGCAGAGGACACAATAAGGGAAATGCAGCACAGAATAAGTATCATCCACCTAGTCTGACATCAATACCAGGAAAAATTCTGGAACAGTTCATTAAACAGAAAGTCTATAAACATTTAGAAGGAATGCCATAATCACTAGAAGTCAACATGGGTTTCTCAAAAATAAGTCATGCCAGACTAATCTGATCCCTTTTTTTTTTTTTTTTTTTTTTGGATAAAATTACCAGTTTGGTAGATGAAGTGAATGCAGTAGGCATAACATATCTTAATTTGAGCAACGCTTTTGACAAGGTCCTCCATGATATTCTTGCAAAGAAGATAGTAAAATGTGGGCTAGACAATACAACTGTTAGGTAGATTAGTAATTGGTTGACTGACCAAACACAGAGGGTGATCAGCAATAGCTCCTCTTCATCCTGGAGAGAAGTGGCCAGTGAGTTGCCACAGGGTTCTGTCCTGGGCCCAGTGTTATTCAATGTCTTTATCAATGAATTTGATGAAAGAATTGGGGGCATGCTTATCAAATTTGCAGATGACACCAAATTAGGAGGACAGTATGAAAATTCAAAATGATCTTAATAGATTAGAAAGCTAGGCCAAAGCTAACAAAATGAATTTCAACATGGAGAAATGTAAGGTATTGCACTTAGGGCAAAAAAATGAAATGAATAGATATAAGATGGGGGACACCTAGCTTAACAAGACTACATGTGAAAGGGATCTAGGAGTCCTAGTAGACCACAATTTGAACATGAGTCAACAGTGTGATGCCACAGCTAAAAAGGCCAATGCGATTTTAGGCTGCATCAATAGTAGTATCTAAATCAAGGGAAGTAATAGTGCCACTGTATTCTATTTGGTCTGGCCCCACTTGGAATACTGTGCATTTCACAAAGGATGTTGAAAAACTGGAGCATGTCCAGAGGAGGGCAACTAAAATAGTGAAGGGTCTGGAAACCATGCCCGATGAGGAACGACTTAGGTAACTGGGTATGTTTAGCCTAGAGAAGAGACGGTTAAGAGATTATATGATAGCTCTGTTTAAATATTTGAAAGGATGTCATATTGAGGAGGGAGCTAGCTTGTTTTCTGCTGCTCCAGAGAATAGGACCCAAAACAATAGATGCAAGCTGCAGGAAAAGAGATTCCACTTTAATATTAGGAGGAACTTCCTGACAGTGAGAGCTTTGTGGGGAACATTCAGATCTTCAGATGTTGTTAGATTGCAACTCCCATTGACTGTAACCATCACTCGTGTGTATCAATTGAACTCATTGTTAATAAAAATGAGTACTTGAAGTAGAATAGACCTCCACAGTTATCTACCTCTTCTAAGTGGAGCCCAGTAACATCTGGAGGGCTATACACTTCCTAGTCCTACCTTAATACTTTCTCCTTAAACACTGCCTGTCATCATCAGTGGTTCCTTGCATCTTTTCAGCTGGTGCAGAGAAAGAAACTACAAAAGGCAACAAGGCAATTTCCATATAGTTCTACAAGACTATTTTTTATCCCTAGCCAAAGAAGACCATTAACACCACTTCAAGCCACTTTTACTAATGATCACAGTAGAGCTCTTGAGTCACTTCTCATCAAAGGAAATGGGGATGTCAACAGCTTATCAGTACTTTTAGGTTACAGACAAACAAGCTAAAAACATAGATAGAGAATCCTTCGACAAATACTAAAAGGGATTACTAAAAGGCTACAGCCCATCATCTATTAATCAATGAATCAAGGTAAGGACAAGTATGCACCATGCACAGTTACTGCACTTAATGCTTTTAAAGAAAGGTGAAAGGTTATCCAATAGAAGTTACTCAACAAGATTCAATTAACCAATCAAAAAGAGAAGGAAGAGAAGCAATAAAATAGAATGCTCTTGCTAGATTTGTAGCAACCTTGGAAGCACAGAAATTATTGGGTTGTTCTTAAAAAGGAGGAAATATCACCATATATATCAGAATTAGACATAGAAGACCTAACTTCATCATCATTGAGTCATATGCACTTGCTGCCTGTGCCAATCTGGAGGTACATGCTGTGTACAACACACAGGAAACACTAGCTTTAGAAAATTGCATTCTTAGCTCCACAATGAAGTATTGCAGCATAACTGCTGAGGGAATGAGTATCCCCTCCAGAAACCTAAGAGCTACTTTCCAACCCTGGACAGTCATCTAGACACAAGGGAAACCATCATATAAGACATGTTTGTTTCTTGGGTTACAGCAGGATCCAAGGGAAAGGTTGCTGCTGTCATAAGAAAGCTTCCTCTTTACAAGGAATGCAAGGCATCTCAGTAACCCCAAATTAGTAATGAAAAAAGGGGTGTCTGTATCGGGGGGGGTAGCATCTGACTGGGTGTGTATCACACATAAAACTGGTGTCAGTGAGTCCAAATAATTTTGTGAAACAAAGATCTTCCTTCCCTGATGGGATCATGACTTTATCTAAACTTTTTGGCCCCCCCCCCTTGTCTGCATGTACTAGCCCCATCCACAAAGTTGATTGCTCTGTGCATTGTCTTCTTGGCAACCTCTTCTTCACCTCTTGCCCTTTCCACAGTGGCACCTGTTTTCTAGGCCTTGTTTAGCTTTTTACCCTTTTGCATTCTCTTGGAGCCTGCAGTTTGCCAACAATGTTACAAGTGGAATTATGAAACAAGATCATGTCTTAGAAGATATATCAAGACTCACGCTTACCTGTGGCTACACCTGATCTTTTTTTTTAAAAAAAAACAAAATCATTTTTACTGAAAGAAATATACCTTAGCAACATTCAACAGAACAAAATAAAATTTACAGACTGTCAGCATTTCTTAACAAAACATGCAATAAATGTGCTCCAGACAGCACAGGAAAAATGCAGGCTGCTGCTTTCAGCTTGGACAAATAAATCACTGGACAGCGAGACTTCACTCAATGAGGGCTTTAATGTTTGTTGCAAATATTTACAAAGATACATAGAATACCAGACATCCATCTTGAATACTCACAGCTATACAGACCGACAAAGTGTTTCGCCAACCACCAACCACAACTAACCAACAACAGAGATTCTGACCCTCTCCCATATATAGGTGGTCTTCTTGGGAACATGTGACAGCCATGAACTAATGAAACCTGGCTGGTTTCATCCCCAGTGCCTGTTGCATCAGACCTCCCATGGTGCATACCTGGCTGGTTTCATCCTCAGTGCCTGTTGCATCAGATGTCCCATGGTGCATACCTGGCTGGCCTCATCCACTGTGCATGTTGCATCAGACCTCCCATGAAGCACAGCTTACCAAATGCTGACTCATGCACCTGCCACTTGAACTGTCATAACCCTGTTACCATTGCTCCATTTCCTTTCAGTGGTCACATCAATGTCATTTTCCAGGCCAGGGTGCAACATGGTCTTGACGTATTCACCTTCATGTTAAGATGTCATTCCAAAGCCTCACATGAGAACCAGATGGGTCTAGATTACCTCTGTTTCTTTTACTAAAAGAAATAAAAATAAACCTATTTGTGATAAATTAGTCATCGTAAAGTTCATTTCTTAGTTGTGAACTGGTTATATCAGTTTTTCCATGACAGCAAGAGACCACAACTTCACACCTCCGGTCCAAAATGAAATTGTGTAAGCCTTTTCATTTTTGATCAATCACCATATGAGCTGGTAGACAAAATAAATACTATTTTTTTACTAAAAGATTTTTGTTTGTATAAACAAAGATAGTAAATCCAGGGCTGGTGGATATATATATATATATATATATATATATATATTTCCATTGCACTGACTCCCACTCAACATTTTTGGACAGCTTCACCACAGGTGAAAGAAAGTACCTATAGCACTACAATTTCTCCAACATTTGGCAGATATTCTTTATATATATATCTGACTTACAATGGAGTCCTACACCATCAATAAATCATTTTAAAACATTGTTCATGTACTTTAGCTGAAGTTGGTTTTAACGGAGAGGGCTTCCATCAGGACCATAAATTATCTTCTATTATCAACCATAGATCTTTTTTCCATACAAGTTTTGAAGCAATTACATTACCATAAGTAATGTTAATCAAGATAGAGAAAATTTTTGATGTTAATCCAGCTGATCCAGAAGTGTTTTGCCACACCAGTGACTCAAATTTAATTAATGAGTGATTCATTAGCACTCATCACTGCCTCCAAATACAGC
Source organism: Phrynosoma blainvillii (assembly GCA_026167975.1). NCBI lineage: Eukaryota > Metazoa > Chordata > Lepidosauria > Squamata > Phrynosomatidae > Phrynosoma > Phrynosoma blainvillii. The sequence continues at coordinate 196,841,039 of JANUYF010000001.1, read as the reverse complement.
CTCAGCTAAGGATAGTGTGTCTCCTGTGAATGAATGCCTGGAGGAGGTAATGGGCTGGTGAGGGAAAACACATTGAATCTGAATCTAGGTGAGGTGCTTACTGTCAAAGGTCCTAGCCTGGGTTTGGAAGTGTGTCAACCAGTCCCGGATGGGGTTACACTCCTGAAAGACTGTGTTCTCAGTTTGGGGGTGCTTCTGGATTCTTTGCTCCAGATGACAACTCAGATAGATGCAACAGCCAGGAGTGCTTATGTGACTACTGGGTTTACAGAGTTCTTCTCCCCTTACTTATAATATATTATAATCTGAGGCTTTTCCCCCTCAGAACTATCTCTTTAATCCTTGGTCCTTTTACTGATCCCAGTTCCTTTCCTAGTCCACTCAATTAATAAGTGACTCAGAAATGGGCTCCCAGTATCCTTATTTGTTAAATGTTTTAATATTTTTGGTAGCATGTTTCTGACATTGTTACTTATAAATTACTTCAATAAACTCTTCTGTGAACAAGAAGAAATAAACGCTTTATTTACAGACAGAACTTAGTATCTTTTTATAATTGTTTCTCAAATCTTGCTGTTACAATGTGTACATCAGTTCACTTGTTACAAACTGTCTATGTTCCAGTTCCCTCTCTGACTTGGTTTCCACCTGAAGCTGTGTTTTATTTCTTGCCATCATCTTCAAGTATTAAAAGACATACTGGCATAGCAGAAGTAGCTATGTAGCAGTAAGCAATGGTATCACTAGGGTTGGCATCACCTGGAGTGGTAATTCATGGTGTCACACACACACTAACCTCCCCCCATACATCACCATACAGAATCTTAGTAATGGTTTTTGTACTAATGTTACTCATAAATCCTACCTCCCACATATCACTGAATGCAATGATGACAGTTGTGACATAAACAACTAGCAAAATTAAATTCTGCCTTTAAATTACAAGATCATGCACACAACCTGAATGTTTTTACACGTACGTAGTTAAAGTGGTTAAAGTTAAAGTTTGGTAAGATCTGATGTTTGTAAAGAAAATTTAAAAACAATGAAGAATTATTTTTAAAAAATGTAAATATATATACAGTATATATTTTAAATTTTTAAATGTATTTGTTTTTTTAAAAAAACAAGACTGAGGCCTCTCTTTTCTCCTCCTACTGAGCCTTGTCCCACTCACATAATCTCTTCAGTGTTTCCAAGGGAGGCTGGGGAACACCGCAGCCCATTTCTACCAAAAGGCAGATGGTCGGGGAGCAGTGATGTCACACACACCCTTTTGGGTGTCACCTGGTGTGGCCTGAATCCCTCAAAGCAGTAAGTAAGAATTTAAGTCCCAGAATTTAAGTTCTGCTCTAGCCATGAACTCCATTGGTGCCCCTGGATCAACAACATGACTGAGAACTTGAGGTCCCAAATGGCAAGATGTTCTGTCTGGGCTAATGTTTGTGAAAGCCTGGGTGCCCTTAGCAAACAAGTCTCCTTCACAGGAGAATAACACACTACATAGTTATAGCACTATTATTCCATGTTTACTGGAACAGCTGCCTCCTGTAGCATTCTGGGGTTTATAGTTTAGTGAGGCCTAAGAACTCCCTAACTGAGAATTATAAATGTTCTTCCCTAAACTATAAATCCCAGTAACAGTAAAAGTGGAATAACAGTGCTGTAACAGTGTTACCATGTCCAATCTGTAACATGGCGATAGGATGGGACTGCTATTACAGGATGAGCTAAGGATTACAGAAACAGTGTACCACATTATACAAAAGAGATTAGCATGGATACACAGATTATATATTTTTCTGTTCCACAATTTACAATATATATATATATATATATATATATATATATATATATATATATATATATTACTATATATATATATATATATATATATATATATATATATATATATATATTGATAGATGGATGAGAATATTTTACCTTAATGGCAAGGAGTTGCCTTGAACTGATAGCGCCCCAATTCTCTTGATCATCATGTACAGCTTTCTAATGAATTCTTGTGGTTTCACTGCACAGAACATAGTTACATAGAACACAAACAATACACCACTGTAGCTTTTCCACCATCATTTGCTTACTGTGAAGCCTCCAACTGCTTATTGTGAACACAGCCACATTATGGTACATTTTTAGAAACGGAGTCATATGGATATTCCTTGAGTGACTGGTTATAAATAAATTGTAACCTATACTGTCATGTTCCTGCAGTCATTACAGTTTTTGCATCAGCAAACAACCATAAGCAAACTCCTTTTCTAGCAGTTAATTGATCAAATTCATCACCCTGAATATAAGTTAACAGATGCATTTGTCTTGTGATAAACACAACTCTTTCAAGTGGAGTTCTCAAGCTCAGACATCATCACCCCCAACTCCAAATACACTCTCTTCAAGGACCTACATTTCTCACTCTTTATACTCTAAAGGTAACAGCATCACAACACTAGAATTTACCATGAGGCCTTGGAAATATAAGTACATACGGCCTAGTGGTAAATGAGTCTATAGGATGATCACCATAAAACACAATTTTTAGTGCTTTTCAATTGATTTTTTAAACTGTGAATTACCAAATAATAATAATAATAATAATAATAATAATAATAATAATAATAATAATAATAATATATTTATACCCCGCCTTTAGCCTTGGCCTGCAAATTGAAGAAACCAGATGAAAATATATAATTTGATTAAAGAAAATTGCTTCTTCTTGTTTCAGACCATCGGGTAGGCAACCTTTTTGAGCCGGGGGCCGGGTTGCTGTCCATCAGACAATTGGGAGGCTGAAGCACCAAAAATAATAAATAAATAAATAAATAAATAAATAAATAGTTTTTAAAATTAAAAAATATATGCATGCACACTATCTCAGCCCCAGAAAAGCCATGGCAAAACCCCTGTGGAGATTTTGCCAAGAAAACCCCAAGAACAAGTAATAACAACAATAATCAATATCATCATGGCGGGCAGTGGCGGCGATGGCAGGACCAGCCTGGGGCCAGTCCAAAGGCCTCGGGGGGCTGCATCCGGCCCCCGGGCCTTAGGTAGCCTACCTCTGGTCTACTTTCTCTCATTGGGTGATCTCACTGACCCAAGAGTTAAATACTCTCAAGGTTTCCTGCAACTCCTCTGCTTCACCCCAACTGGGATGCATTTAAATGTTCAAGACAAATACACAGCTTTGCATCCTCCTGTTTCAGAGCTTGAGACAAGAGCCTCCACAGTTCTGTCTCATTTTAGGGCCAGGACAGTAGCAACATTGGAGGGGTGCAGGGTATGTGGGCCACACGGGGTGAGCCCTGTTGGGCCCTGGCCCTACCCGGGCCCCACAGCTTCTCCTCGGCCCTCCCTAGGCCCCCCCTGGCTTCTCCTCAGCTGTTTCCAGGCCCCACAGCTTCTCTTCAGCCCTCTCTGGCCCTTCTTAGTCTTCCCCAGCTTATCCTCAGCCCTCCCCACCTTCTCCTTGCCCTCCCCCGGCTTTTCCTCGGTCCTCCCTGGCTTCTCCTTGGCCCTTCCCGGCCCTGCAGCTTTTCCTCAGCCCACCCGGGCCCTCCCTGGGCCCTCTCCAGCTTCTGCTCAGCCCTTCCCAGGCTCCGCGGGTTCTCTGCAGCCCTCCCTGGCTTCTCCTGAGCTCTCCCCAACTTCTCCTTGGCCTTTCCCAGTTTCTCCTCGGCCCTTCCTGGCTTCTCCTCAGCCCTCCCCAGCTTCTCCCCAGCCCTTCCCTGGCTTCTCCTCAGCCCTCCCCAACACCACCAGGGGTATCTCCAGCCATGCCCTGGAAGCTCACCAAAGGTCTTGCTCCCATGAGTGACTGCACCGGGTGACACCAATCCTAGGGACACCACTGGTCAGGAACTCTCAATCCACAATGCTTTCAAATAAAAAAATAAAGGGGGAAAATCAAGTAAAGATAGTTGAAAATATATACTGTCCACTTTAAAACATCCTTGCAATTCAGATATTGCATGCGGATAAAACTGTTAATGGGATTAAACATAGTGGCTTAAGATGCTTCTTCATTTGGCCTGTGATAATCAGCCTTAGCTGTTTTTTGTGTGTGATCATAGTTCTCGAGTAAAATATTATTGTTCAAAGCAAGCATTGTGCAAACTGATGTCATGTCCTTCTTTCTATGCTGCAGCCTCTTTGCACCCTCCATCTTCTGTGAAGGCTCCTTCAAACCTCCAGCTCAGATTTGAGGTAGACAGCAAAACCATTAAAAAAATTAAGGGTTCTTTTACCCTACACCATTATAGCACTATGATTCCATTTTAACTGCCATGGTTGCATCCTATGGGATCTTGAAATGTAGTCTGGTGAGGCATGAGAGTTCTGTAACTGAGAATTCTAAGTGCCTCTCCCAAAACTACAAATCCCAAGATTCCATAGAATGGAGAATCATGCCACTTAAAATCCAAACATAGTGCTATAATTGTTTAGTGTGAAAGAACCCCTGATCTGTTGCTTAATTCTTAATTGCTAGTGGCTTGACACTACCAAACACAATCTTACATGAGTTTGCTCCTCAGCAACCCAACTTGCAGTTCTTTATGAGCATATACTCAGTTTCAACACTGTGCATCTCCCAGATGATACACGAAGTAATGAACCATAAGGTTTCCAGAGATAATGGTGTGAAAGAGGCCTAAGCTGCAGTGATCATGAAATTAGGGTTGCCACACTTCTCTTCCACAAAACCAGGACAAAATGTAGGGGGAAATGTAGGACAACATGTAGGACATTCAAGAAAAATGAAGGACACAACCAACTAAAATCCCAAAACATTACTAAAATAAAAATCATTAATAAAACATTAAATATAAATATGATATAAACCTTGGAGCTGGATCTCCTTGGGGCTGAGATCTCCTGGATTCTTCTGGGGCTCAGCCAGCTGGCAGGAAGGCCTCACCACACTGGACTTCCTCATAGATTGGCTATCTGGCCGAGACCCCGTGCAGTTGCAACAGGAAGGCTTCACTGCTCTGGCCCTCCTCATGACTTGGTAGGCTGGCCGAAGCCCTGTGCAGCCATGCCAGGGAGGCCTCACCTTGGATATTTTGGGGCTTGTTTGGCTGGCTGGCTTAGGCCCCGTGCAGCTGTGCCAGGGTGAGGGAGGCCTTGCCACCCTGGATCACCGGCCAGGACATCATCCTAAAGAGCCTGAAAAACTGGGATTTTCCCAGGAAAAATCGGGATATGGCAACCTTACATGAAATGCTATCCTGAGTAGTGAATGAAATGGAAAACAAGGACAGAAGGATATCCTAGCAGATGGCAGAGGCTGAAGAAAAACACCCTGAACTGCCACATTCAGTTGCAGACCTCACTTGTTCTCCCTGACTTAGGAACTTATTGCTCCATTAAATAAGCTGGCTTACCTTTGCTGGCTTCAATCTTCTTCTGGGATATCCCCGGATGTTATCAGACATAAGTTGCCATCAATTAGCTGCAATGCCACCATCAGGTGAGACTCAGTCCAAAGTCCTCAGCTGGCACTTTTTAGAAGTCGAGGAGCTTCTGGCTTCAAAAATTTGGTGGCTGAATGCAGCTTTGGCCCACACCCAACCCGGACTGAATTTGGCTGGTGGCATCGCAGCTAAATTGGCAGCAACTTATGTCTGATAAAAGAAGACTGAAGCCAGCAAAGGTAAGCTGGCTTATTAAGTGGAGCAATAAACTCCCTAGAGAGATAATTCTTCCCTAAATTAGTTTATGAAGGAAACAAGTAATTTTAGCAATTTTCCTCATATTGCGAGAAAGTCTTTGAAAACTGCACAGTTTATGAACACTATTTGGAGTTCAGGATTTATTCTGCACAAAATATGTACAAGACTTTTTCACATGGAAAACAAATTTTCTGTGCCAGAAAAATGTGCAAATTTTACACAGAATAAGTCCTGAACTCCAGGATTTTTTATGTCAGGGTTTCCAACATTCAAAAAAACATGTTTTTCAACCATCTTTTTTTAAAAAAATTCCAAATATTCTTCTAATCACTACTTAGACCTTGGACAATTTCTGATAGACATCTACTTAAGAAAACAAAAATTTTGTCACCAATAAGAAGCAACAGCCGCATTAGATAGTAAGTCTCTTTTTTTCCTACTACTTTCTAAATATCTTGAGCAATTAGAAATCACCATCTGTTGGGACTGTTCTGAAATCTTTATGCTGACAGCAGGATAATGACCAATGCCAAAATCCAAACAGGTACATTTCTACTGCAAATTTCACCATGTTCATTTTTTAAAAAAGTCTTCAAATGGTCACCAATGTTGAGCAGTCATGCAATTCTTTGATAAACAGCCATGGCAGAACTGTCTTGAAGATCATCAATAATACAATCTTTACTTCTGGATTGAAGATAATTTTTAAAAATGCTGATTCACTGAATTCCGAGAATAATAAAGATGCAAACCCCTCACCAAAAGGGTGAATAGGCTTTTACTCACATTACTTCTCTTATTTCATTTACTGGAAATGTTACACAGGTTACTTACCATAATGCAAAATTACATTTTACAGAAAACATTATTTTGGCTTTAACGTAACCACAAGCAGTTTTCAGCTTACACATCCTGATGGAAGAAAAACATTTCCTGAATATCAGAAAGTAATTGCTCATTCAAACATCCCTTATTGCAAATTTAGCCTCCTATTAGAGCAATCTGGTCCCTCCAGATCTTTTTGACTTCAACTCCCATCAGTCCCTGCCAGCATGGCCAATAGTCACAGTTGAAAAAGTTGAAGCCTGAAACATCTGGACATATCAGGGAAGACTGCCATAGAAGTTCGCTCTTTTTGCAAGGGCATCCATCAATAAACTGCAGAATGGTTGAACTACTTTGGGGGCTTTGAATCTCTGCCTCCAGCTTCTTGAATAGCTTGCTCACATCTATATTTACCACAGAATGTCAGATTCATTGTAGCAATAGCAGGTTCCAGCCAACCTGATGGAAGACAGCCAACATGCTCTATCTTGTTGTAAGGGAAGAAAACCATGTGGGTATGAAATAGATAGCTGAGTAATAGAATACCCCCCCCATCAGATTCACATGCTGCTCTGCAGAGAAAGGAAAGATTTAGCCATGGGGGGAGCATATGAAAGCAAAGAGTTTAATTCTCTTTGTTCCCCCTCTTGACATGTTCTTTGTATTCTATCAGTGTGTTCTTGAAATGTACAGAGCAGGAAACAAACAACAAAGAGCAGTTGGATTTTATTTTTATTTTTTTGTGATCCTAAACTATCCATTCAATTTTTCCATTGTAATGGTTCCAGTTCTTCATATAATCAAACATAACAACCATTCAGAATACCATTCAGTGATCCTGAACAGCAGCTTCTGATTTAATCAGGACATCATCTTGTCCAGCATTTCCATAACTTTTTCAAAGCACAACTAATAAGGATACAGAGATGGGCAATACACCAGGAGCATTTTCACACATGAAGCTTAAAAGGTTCCTGCTTAAAGAGGTTTTGGTAAGAAAGATCAAACATACATTGCAAGCATTCCAACTACACATTCCTCTCTTTTGCTTTCTTTTCACATTAACAACTATCAGACTTGTGCATGAATAGCATGAGGGGGGGGGGACTCAAAAAAGAACATGAATAGGGATGCGGTGCATAGTGGTTAAAATGCCAATTCTGATAATAGAATCATAGAGTTGGAAGAGACCACAAGGATCATTCAGTCTAACCCCCCTGCCCTACAGGAACTCAAAATCAAAGCATCCCCGACTGATGGCCATCCAGCCTCTGTTTAAAGACATCCAAAGAAGGAGACTTTAAGGCTTTTGATCACTGGAAGATCAGAAGTTTGGCAGTTTGAGGCCTGAGTGCTGCATGATGGGGTGAGCTCCTGTCACTAATTCCAGCATCTGCCAACCTAACAGTTCAAAAACATGCAAATAAAAGTAGATAAATAGTGGGAAGGTAACAGCGTTTGGTACAGTCATGCTGGCCTCATGGCCACCAGAGCAGTCCTCAGACAACACTGGCTCTTCAGCTTAGTAAGGGAGTTGAGCACCGCCCCTACAGTCAGTTATGACTAGACATTCATGTCAAGGGACTACCTTTACCTTAGAACAGCGGTCGGCAAACTATGGCCCACGAGCCAAACCCGGCCCGCCGAGGCCTTCTAACCGGCCCATGGCCGGTCCTGCCGCCACTGCCACACACACGCAAGCGCGGGGTGCAATTTTGCCTTCCAAAATGGCACCTGTGCTCACACACACATGTGCACGATGGCGGGCACCCTTTTGGAAGGCAAAATGGCACCGGCGTCGTGCGCATGCGCTTGCAACACCGGTGCCGTTTTGCCTTCCAAAAGGGCGCCCACCATTGTGCGCATGCGTGCGTACACATGCGCACTCGCGTACACATGCGCACCACAGGGGGTAGTGCACATGCGCGCATGCCTCCGCCGCCATTTCCCCCCCCCCCCCTTCGGCATGCCGAAGATCAGGGGATGGCAGAACCGGCCCACCCCAAAATAGTTTGCCGACCCCTGCCTTAGAATATGAATACATCAAGAAAAAGGTGCACAGCTAAAGTCAGAGTCACTTTTTAGCATTTATTAATTCAAGAGGGCTGCAACACTGTCTTGGCTATGCATAAAAATATTCTGTACAACTCAGGCTGCAATCCCACATTGAGTTATTTGAGGTGTATTACTACATGAACACAGATTGTATTGGACTGCACTTGTTTGAACCCCATTCTCTATTAAAACTTCATTCACTGTCCATAGTACATAGCTCTTCTTGCACACTTGTTCTCTGCACCAATACAGGTCTTTTAACATTCCTACCTTTTTTTTCCCTACTTCACAGTACTCTCCCCCACCCACCCCCATCCCATAGCAGTGTATGCTCTGTCTCTGGCTTTCTCTTTGTCTGTGAAATCACCTTCGTTCCTTATGTTTCTTTCTATCCTAATTTTTGCCAAATTCGGCAGCAATAGCAATCCCAGGTTATCATCTTCTCAGCTGTTTATAGCAGTGAGTTAATCTTTGATAGCAGTGACCCATGAAACATGGTCAGCCACAACAGACTGGAAAATCTTGAACCAACTGCATCAGGCTCCTCCAAATCCAACAATTTTCCATTCAGGGCTCTTCCTATATGTCAAGAAAGCAAACAGTTTATGCTGGGCCATAAAATGTTCCCATGAAGACCTGAGAGAAGCCTTCAAATCACAAATGGAATGTACAGTTTTCTCAAAGGGCTTGCAAATACAAAGGTAGGCCACAGTGGTCCTCCAAGCTCCATGTTGGGGGAAAAATACTGTCAAATGTGTTTTTATTGAAAGGGTCTTTCCTGCTGATTCTGCCTAGCCAAAGACCAAGCCAAATTTTTCATGTTCTCATTCACTTCACATTGCAGAAATGAGACCTCCCTGTATTATCTTGCTTCAGTTACTGGAAGCTAGTAGATAACACCTGTTAGACAAGTCTCCTCACTTTAAAGATGTGGTATGAAAATGTGCTCATCCAGGCAGCATACATATCTTTTCCTCCACAAAATTAGGGCCAATTCAGTTCTCAGTGTTATTCCAGTCTCGGAAAATAAATTTATGATTAGATAGCTTTAAGAGTTTCCAATGGTACTGACAAGGTCCTTATTAAATAAAGAGTTTGTGATATATGAGCAATTATTTTGCTATCTGTTTCAATCTGCCTGCTCATATATTTATTTTTACTGGATATTAAAATGAACATCCATGAAGTGGTTCAAACATAATCTGTATGTCTTAGTTACAGTATTTGTATATGCTTTGTCATTATGTATATTGCTTCTCCACAATATTGCCAATATGAGACAATCAATGTATTTCCTGCTTGTCTCAGTTTTATATGTGTTCATTCAAATATATTCCATCCTGTTCCATCTTTGATTTTTTAATGCACAGAAAACGTCACATTTAAATACGTTTAAATATTTGCATTTAGATATATATATTCTCTCTCCAAATAAACAAACACATTTTTATGAACCAAGACCTGCATCAGAATATTCAGGAAGAGCAAACGATGAGCACAGGAAATGAAGATAAACTCCGTTTGCATGAGTTTTCACAAATAACAAGTTTGCAAACATCCCTAGATGTTGCTATCCAAATTATGTTGCTTTTCCAAGAAACACACACTGTTGTTCTTATTTTAAAGTGCACTATTAGAATTTCCCATGTATTTGTTCCTAAGCCACTTTGCACCAAGTTTAATTAGAAGACAAATGTGCAAATAAGCGTCCTAATGTTAAAGAGCAAATGGGGAACTTGTAATATTTTGCCTGAATCAGAAGGATTAAGACTAACGGGAAAGTTCTTTCTTGAAAATTTTTGGCTCTAGTTTTGGGGGGAGGAAATCACCTGAATTCACATTTTCTTTTTCCTCTACTGACAGTTATCTAGCAGTGCTGGCATTACTTTTCCTAGCATCTGACAGTTGTATTCCCCTAAATTTTAGCAATACTACCTCAACAGGTAAGAAACATTCAGGAGGTCATGGTTAATTTTTAAAAGGTGAATCACCACTGTCACTGCCAGGACTGTAACTAGCTCCCTTCTCTTATGGAACATCCTCTGACAGTATCAGTGATGATCTAGTCTATAAAAGATGGGAGTGGGGAGGGTCTGTTTCCTTAAAGATATGTCTCACTGATGACCAAATGTAGGGGAAACTGACAAACAAAAGGCAATAACTGGTCCAAAACCTTTAGCTCTCTATACCACTATTAGGGGAATCACGGAATGCAGCAGTGCTTTTATCCATGTTGCACAGATCCTGCAATATTAGCATTGTTGCTTGATGCTTCCTCCCTTTGTTATTTCAATAGTATGGATCACTTCCACGCATTTTGAACTTTCTCATTCCTAATGAAACAAAAATCTTGAAGTTACAGCTCTATGCATTTATACTACCATGGTGCATAGAACAGGATTTTAATAGAAGAAAGGCAATATATATATATATATATATATATATATATATATATATATATTGTACAGATCAAGCTTGCCCCCCTTCCCCCCACCCATTTCACCTGCAGGCCCATTGGGAAGAAAGGCAACCTTTAATATTTCCTTTAATACCTGAATATAAAACTCAAGACACAAGCTCAACAAGATGTTTCTGCAGCCCTGCCATTTTGGCTAATTAATCAAACAAACTTGTCAGCACATTCTCCCACTGGCACCAAAATATTTAATCACAAATACAATGTCCATGAATATTCAGCTTGAACTAAGTGTTTGGAAAAAAATTATGGAAGTTAAAGTTCCTAGGATGCCCAGCATGCTGGTGTGCACCACACATGTATGAAAGCACCCTAGCTCTCTCATAACCCAAACTATAACTTGGTCATTCAGCTCTTGGCTTCACGCCTGAGGCCTTAATACCACTCAGTACTACCTCCAAAAAAGTGGGTTTAGGTCTAAGAAAGTGGGGGTTAATTTAAGTTTCCTAAGGCTTCAGTCTTTTTAAGGAAACAAAAATATATAAATATCAAAAATATCAAAGCCAAGCCTGTTACAGTCTGACTTTAAAACAGCAGAGAAGCAGTAATGTGCTTTTGTCTAACTATGCTTCCTTAAGAACTGAGACTGACTCAAAAACAACACATAGCTTGTAGTTTAAAAGAAATGGCTTTAATCTATATTTACATAATAGGCTATATCCTAATCTAGCTAGTGAATAGTTCAGATAAAGATAAATATTTATCTCACCATCTTTCCAGAGAAAACTGAGAGAGGAAGATGGAAAACCAAATAGCTCAAGAGGAAATCTTGAGAGAGAGTCTATTAGTCCCAAAGGGGGAGTGACCTGAGTTGCATGGTTAATTTTTGAATGGGGGGGGGGGACACAAAATCCCTATCTATCTAAGGAGGGGGAAAGAGAATGCAAAGATTTTCTAACAATCCCCTTCTCATTCTCTTGGACTGAGGTCAAGGAACTTCATCCCTTCGTGTAGTCTCTGGAACCAATCTCTTGGGAGAGGATTGGTAAGGATGTCTGCAATCATCACTTCAGATTTGCAGTACTCTAACTGAACAACTCCATTATGACACATCTCTTGCACTTTGTGGAAGGTAATGTCAATATTCTTTTTAAAGTGGCTTTTCATTCTCAGAAATCTTGATGCAGCCCTGATTATCATACATCAAAATGGTTGGCTTGGGCTCTGTTATCCCAAAGTCCAGAAGTAAATTATGAAGCCATCTTATTTCATCATATGCTGCCTTTGTTGAAACACACTCAGCACCAGTAGAAGAATCTGTAATTGTGGATTGCTTCTTACTTGCAGCCTAATCTGCATCCACATAGGTGACCAGTTGTGGTTGGTTACAGGCTGGCAGCATCAGTTTGTGATTTGCAGTTCCTTTTAAGTATCTGGCAATTCTTCAATGAAATGAAATCTCTTTCAGTTGACCATTCTGCATAAGATATCAACAGCATTTGCAATATAAGGTCTGGTGAAACTGGCTATGTATAGGAGTTTTCCAACTGCAGTCCTATACTTGTCTCCATTCTTCAAAGGTTCAGATTTCTTAGTGTCCTTTAAGAATCCTACTTCCATTGGAGTTTGTTGGTAATTCAAGTTTCCTAAGGCTTCAGCCTTTGTTAAAGAAACAAAAATATCAAAGTATCAAAAGTATCAAAGCCAAGCCTGTTAGGGTCTAGCTTTTAAATCAGCAGAGCAGCAGAAACATGTCCTTGCCTAACTGCTCCACTAGGAACTGAGTCTGACTCAAAGACAACACAAATAGCTTGTAGGTTTTTTGTTTGTTTGTTTGTTTTTAACTTTTACCAATGGCTTGAATCTACATATGCACGGAGGCTACATCCTAACCTAGCTAATGAATAGTTCAGGCAAAAGAAGACATCTTTACCTCACCATCTTTCCGAAGAAAGTTGAGAGAACAGCGAGATGGGAGAATGGAGAGTAGCAGGAGAAAATCTCTTTTTTTGTGTGTATGACAAAACTTCCTAAAGGAAGAAAGCTGAACTAAATGATTTGTTTACCAATTTACAAAGTTATTTATTGCCCCTGTGATTGAGCAAGAGGGGACACAGCGGTGTTTGCATGCAGGGAAAAAATCCTATCTATCTGAGTAGGGGGAGAGAGAATGCACAGATTTCCCAACAGAGTTGGCATAGCATTTGCATCTTTCAGACTAAGACAATCCAGAAGATCCATTATCTTCTGCTTCTGATTAAGGAAGAAACTTCCATCACTGCTTCTTTGTATTTACACTCCAAGATAGTGTGAGATATCTAAATTATCTCTTCACTATCTGCTTTGTCCTCACTGCACAGGATCAGATCATCAACATTAACTTGAGATATATGTCTATTTATTATTCCTGAATCTCTTGTATACATATTTGTCAACAGTGCCTGGAGTGAACCCCTTTTTGATAAGAAGCTGGTTCAGTTTCTCACTCCATGCTCTGGCAACCTGTTTTAAACCATCTATGCTCTTTTGCAATTTGCATGCAAGATGTTCTTTTCCAGGAACTTAGAATCCTGGAGGCTGTTCCATAAATAGCTGTTCAGAGAGATGGACATAAAGAAAAGCTGTCCAGATATCCAGATATTGAACATTCATTTTCTTGTAGGCTGCAACAGCTAGCAGAGGTCTGATGGTTTTGTGTGTGACTACTCCAGCAGAGGTTTCATTATAGTCCTCACCATACTCTTGACTGTAGCCTTTAGCCACAAGTCTTGCTTTGTATCTCTGAATCTCCCCTTCTGCATCTTGCTTTGTGGTAAAGACCCATCAACAGCCAATTTCCTTTTTTTTTCTTCTGGCAATTCTGACAAAGTCCATGTATTGTTTTTATATAAAGATTACATTTCCTCACTAGTGGCCTGTATCCACTTTTCAGGATCTGTCTTTGGAAGTCCCTTGATCTTTTTCCAATCAGAAGGTTCTGGAATTCTTTCCTCTGGCTTGATAAGAGAATCTGTTAGGTGGCATATCTTTATTGGAGCATTCTGACCTTCTCACCTGGACTTTGGATACCTGGCTCTGTTTCTTGCATGCTGTCCAATTCCTCATTGTTAGGCTTGTCCACTGCAGGTGTAGCCCTTCTGGATGCAAGACCTCTGGAGGGTGAAATAACTCCATGTGCTCTGGTTGCTGGTGGGAGTCTTCCTTCACTGCAGATAAATCTGGGCAGACATCTTGGTTTGGATTAGATTTAGGCTGTGGTCTTTCATCAACATAAACAGCACTTGTTAATTTTATTGTGCATCCATCTAGATTTAGAATTCAGTAACCATTTCTAGCAGAATCAACAAAAATTCCCTCTTCACTTCTGCAGTCAAGCTTGCCTCCTTTCTGTTTGAGAATATAGGTAAATGCTTTGCTTCCAAAAACCTTCAGATGGTTTAATTTAGGCTTAACTGTATGCCATAACTGGAATGGGGTTACAGTTTTTGATTAGAATTCCTTGACTTTGAAAGTTTCCCAGTGACCACATGGCCAAAGGGGGAGGTGCCAGCCTGAAAATAGCCCACCCTACCATATAAACTAAGACCAGAAACAGAAAATGCAGGCCTATGACTAACATCTTCAATTTTTTACTCTGTTTGCCTGATGAAGAAGCCAGTGTGACTTCAAAAGCTTGCAACATGTAATTGTGCATTTTGGTAGGCCCAATAAAAGTACCATTGTTTGGATATCTTTGTATTTAGTTGGCAGTTGGTTACACAGGTATGTAGCAGTCATGATGGCTTCAGACCAATAGCGTTTAAGCATATTAGCCTCCAAAAGTATGGTGACTGAGAGTTCTGTTCATTCTCTCTGCCATGCCATTTTATTGCAGAGAATAAGCCTGTGTGATCTGATGCTCAATGCCATGCTCCTTTAAAAAAAGATCATCAAATTCAGCATTGACAAATCTGGTGCAATTGTTTATGCACAGACTCTTGGGTTTATACCCAAATTTGTTAGAGATTTGATTAAAGAACTCTGAAAGGCTTTACTCTTCTCTCTGAGAAGGTAACTGTATGTGTACCTGCTGAAATAATCAATAATAGTCAAAAAGTAAGAGTTGCCTCCTGCTGACCTTTGATTCATTGGTCCAAAAAATTCAGCATGTAAAAGATCCAATATCTTATTGGATTGCCTCTCAGTAATTGCAAGGTACGGACTTCTAGTGGCCTTTGCTTTCAAACATTGTATGCACTTTTCATTGTTGGAGAATACAACTTAATTTAAAGTCTCTTGCAAGCCCTTGATTGGCCAGTCTTTTAATATTTTCCACTCTCTGATGACAAATCTGCAATGCCATAAAGTTGAACAGTCTTTGTGATTGCATTGGGTTACACTGTTTTCAGATGAATGCAAAATCTGCATCTGATAACAGCCATGGGATCCTAAATCTGCTCTAAAAATCAAATTTTTGCTATGAAAACCAAAGCAGGTTTGCTTTCTGAAATTGATGTTATGAGAACTGATAACTTCTATAATTTTGGGTGTGCAGACTTTCTGTTATGGCCCTGAAACAGAATTGCAGAACCCACCATAAGTCCAAAACAGACAGATCATGTACTCCAGCCCTAATTTACAGATCAAAGAGTTAGTTTGATAAGTTGCAATCAGGAAACATTCACACTTTCCAGCAAGACCCAGGAGATTTATGGCCCGAATACTTTCCTGACAAGAGCCAGAAAGACCCATTCTCACCTTTGACGCTATCCATATCAAGCAATCTTAGCTATGTAGATTGGGCATCTTTTGAAGTATAGTAAACAACCTTTACCTTAGGGCTATTTTTGGTCTATTTAAGGTCTATCTAAATTCTTTGTTCAATGTGCTGGTTTGAATTCCAAGTGAATCCATATCACTTTGAATTTTGACTCAGCTCTGACCCTCTGCCGCTTCCCCATCCCTTCTGAACAGCTTGGGTCCAAAAGCATCATTTCATCATTGGAGCAGCCTCATTCAGATAATTATCACCATTAGAAGGCCTTTGTCCATTCCAAAGCTAACTACTTTATTCCTGAGTTCTTGTGAGTGTGTGTGTTCAATAAATATACAATTCATTTGCCCAGAACTTGCCTCTGTCAATTTACTGTTCCTAGACACCTTGGTATAAATAGGGATGTATCCTGGCTAATTAATTGAGCTAATTAGGACTTTTGATGTTGTGGTTTGCACACTGTAAAAATAGGCTTGTAAATCTGGTACATATAAGCATCAGGGATTTGTAAGGATCCTATTCTGTCATGCCCAAGTTTTGTTTGCAAAATAACAGTCCCTTTTCCCTGTGCAAAAACATCTTGACCATTAGCAATATAGACAGGAAAAGTTACATTTGCATCAAAATCAACAAACCGTTCTTTGCTGTTGAAGTAATATTCACTTGCTCCACTATCTGTGAAAACTTTGTGTTTATATTTATTTCCAGCAATTTGAAATAATTGTTCATGATCAACATGACTGGAAGATTTCTGTTTAGGGTTAAAAACTAATTTCTTAAAGTTAATTTTGCTTTTGGTGTTTAGCTCCTGGCTTTACAACTTTTGCAGCTCAGCTCTTGGCTTTGACTTGTTGACATTGTTTTTATTTGTCCTGGGAGAAAAAGAGGCCTTTTGCAAATCCTCTGCAGCAAATTGAGCTAATTGAATGTCTGTTCTTTTTGTCTTATAGTTGCCTTCCAGCAAGTTCTGCCTATTTTGAAATTCAATAATCTGAGCAATATCATCTTGCAAAGAAACATTTCCTTTCACTTGCAAAGCATTGATTATTGGCGACTAATATTTTGGAAGGCTAGTCAAAAAGAGTCCAAATTTTGCATTTTCTGGAAAGGATTCTCCAAGTGCTGTAACTCCAGACAAAATTGTCATAAAGCCATTAATAAGATGATTCAAAAACTGAGGATGATGCAACTTTGTATTAATAAGTTTGATCATGAGAGCTGTTTGTTCAGAAGTACTTGGAGAATCAAACACTTTCTGTAGTTTATCCCATATCTGTTTTGTGTCAGTTAAACCTTGGATATGGTATGAAATGCTAGGATTTAAGAACAAGCAAATATAAGCAGCTGCCTTCTCTGCATTTTCATCAAACTGTTGTTGCTGTATTCCTGCTTCTGTGGGTCTCTGCCCATTCACTGCTTTAAATAGCCCCATTGTAGTCAAGTACATTTGCATTTTCCATGACCACATTATAATTTGTTCCAAATAATATTTCAGTGGTCATTGTTGGGTTAGGATTAGCATAAGCCATTCTCTATTGCTAGAGTACTAAAACAAAATCTTCAGGAGAAGCAGTTTAGAACAAAATACTCTGGGACCCCATAACCCCCAAAATGTGGGGTAATCTAAGTTTCCTAAGGCTTCAGCCTTTTTAAGGAAGCAAAAATATTTAAATATCAAAAATATGAAAGCCAAGCCTGTTACAGTCTGGCTTTAAAACAGCAGAGTAGCAGTAATGTGCTTTTGTCTAACTATGCTTCCCTAAGAACTGAGACTGACTCAAAAACAACAAACACATAGTTTGTAGTTTAAAGGAAATGGCTTTAATCTATATTTGCATAATAGGCTATATCCTAATCTAGCTAGTGAATAGTTCAGATAAAGAGAAATATTTATCTCACCATCTTTCCAAAGAAAATTGAGAGAGGAGGAGGATGGAAAACCAAAAGCTCAGGAGTAAATCTTGAAAGAGTCTGTTAGTCCCAAAGTGGGAAATAAATTAAGGGCCTTTGCAGACTGCCAGAAATAGTGCAAATTGAGTCCACTTTAAGGTTTAGGGTTAGGGAATCATGGGAACTGTATTTTATTGTGGCACCAGAGCTCTCTGACAGAGAAGGCTCAATGTCTCAGAAAAAAAAAATTCCCATGATTCCCTGGCACTAACCCTAACCTTTAAAGTGGACTCAATTTGCACTATTTCTGGCAGTCTGCAAAGGCCCTAAGTCATGTCAGTGTGTGGATGATGGGTATTGCAGTGATGCTCTTAGACACCCAGCAGAATCTGCAGGACAAACTGGCTGGTGTGATCCACAGCCACTTTGTATTTCTTACCATCAACCAGCTCAACTTCCCTTTTTCAGGATCCTGTCTTTCTCAGTCAAGAAGACACATTGTAAAGTCCAAAAGCATAGTTTATTAATGCATATAAAAGTAAAATAAAATAGCTAAGTAAAATCCATTGTGATGAACTTGTCCAGTTCAGCCATGAAAGGTTACATCTTTAACAATCCCAAAACTTAAGATCTCCACTTGTTGCAGTTAAAACCACTGCTGCCAGGCAGACTCACATCTTGAACTATAATCATTCTTAAAACAAAGTATTCTCTAGGCCCTTCCCATACTCCACCTTCCAGGTGTTAACCTTATGCTGATTGGATGTCATGTGTATGATGTATACCAGGGGTAGGCAACTTTTCCCCTTTAAGGGCCGAGGGACTTCAGCTCCCAGAAGCCTCAGCCATATTGGCCAATAGTCCCATGTTGGTCAATAGCTCCTGGGATTCTGGGAGCTGAAATCCCTCGGCCCTTAAAGGGGAAAGGTTGCCTACCCCTGATGTATACTAACCCAGCCTCTTCATCATCCACCACGTGGTTTTCTTTCCCAGTCTAACGATGTTTATGTATAATTGTTTATCTTTTTGATATCTCTTGCTACCCATAACAAAGTCTGTGTCCATGAGTTCTACCTTTGGGGAAGTATAAGTTTATGTCTGTGTAGCCATCTGGTGTTAGATTCACTTTGTTTTTCTAGATGTTGTTCTCATGAGGAAATTTCCACACACACACATCTCTACATTTCACCTTTGACTGTATAACCCATCCATATCCTAACAAGTCACATGGTTGGTTTTTGAAGGAGGGGGGGGAGGAAATCCCTATCTATCTAAGGAGGGGGAAAGAGAATGCAAAGATTTTCTAACAGAAAGTGTATGCAGAAATAAAAACCATAGTCCAACATTCAAACCACTATAACATGTGGGCTCCCAAAGATACTAAATCTCCCTCCCTAAATTGCCAATCCCAGGATTCCATAGGAGGGAGCCATGGGATTTAAAGAAGGGTTATAGTACTATATTGGTGTAAACATTTAGAGACAAAGGTGTTGTTTTAAAGGAGAAATCCTACATGTGGGGCTTCCAAGTTTGGCAATTCTTCCTTTTTGTTTTTGCTATACACATGAATGAGAATAATTTCTGGGGAGAGGAATTGTAAGAGGCTTTCATCTTTCATGATGTCCACACTGTCTCCACCAAGCTTTATGGAAAAGACATAGAGGATCCATGATCAGGTCTTCTTATTCTTCTACAATTACAAGTTGAGTCTCCCTTGTCTGAAATGTCTAGACCAGAATTTTTGGGAGATTTTGGAGATTTTGGAATAAGTAATGAAATATCGGGGTATTTCAGATTTCAGAATTCAAGATAAGGGAGACTCAATATGTACTGCAGTCTAGCTTCATGAGGTTCTATGTTTAATTACAGCAATGAAATCTGGGGAGGAGGGTTTAACTCCTTCCCCCTGGTCTAAGTCACTCCCAAAAGCTGCTAGAACAAATGAATAGGTATCTCATAACAGGAATTTTGTAAAGCAATTTGATCCAGGACCACCTTATGGGTGGGACAGACCTGGAGCAGAATCTCCCACAATCTCTCAATGGCATTGAAATCTGGGAGCTGTAATAAAAAAATGAAACACAGAGATGTTACACACAACCATTCACCGGTGTCAAAACTGATCAATACTGACCTCTCCACTCCAATAAATGCTTTTAAGTAAAAACAGAATCACTGGGAAAGCCAGTCACAGATGTCTGCTAATATTCAATATTTTTACCACACACCCCTCCTCAGAGAACTCTTAGATCCTGCACATCCCACATTTTATCCATTATAACTAGACAAAAATAGCAATTAAGGAAATTATGTAAGATAAGAATATGTGCAAATTCCAATGTGATGTAGTAGTTTGAGCATTGGACTATGGCTCTGTAAAAGCAGGGTTTGAATCCCCATTCAGCCATGGAAACCTGAAGGCAATATTTCATGTACCTTCCTTTTTTAAAAAAGCAAAATGAAACAAAACTGAAATCATGCTTTTCTCACTTAACAGACTGAACATCAGCATGGTAAATCCATGTTTGCAAGTCACAGTCTCTACAAATAAGAGGGAGGCAAAGGCAACCCGTGCAACAAATCTTACCTAGAAAACCCAGTGTTAGGGTCACCTTAGGATCACCATAAGCTAGAAGCAACTGGAAGGCACACAGTAAAAAGAATATCTACATGACTGAAGGCAATATTTCATGTACCTTCCTTTTTTAAAAAAGCAAAATGGGAAAAAACTGAAATCATGCTTTTCTCACTTAACAGACTGAACATCAGCATAGTAAATCCATGTTTGCCAATCAACACATGCTATGTTTGCACCCAATTCCTTGGTCTGCTACATTTCATGTACTACCCTTTTGTCAAACTGACTTAGCTCTAGCGAGAGACCAAACTGAAGCTTAAAAAATAAATCCACAGCTCAGTAATGTTTCATTCCCCTTTTGATAAAACCTTGGTCTTTGTTTGCCCAGCTGTGAAATTGCTTTATTTCTAGTGAAGGGGCAAAACAAGGGCATGTTCCTCCACCCAATTATGTCTACCACCTCCAGGTACAATGGGCTAAGAGCAGGAAGAGATGAATATTCATGCCAAGCTTCCTTTCCTGCTGTGTATTCCCAACCCCCTCCAATAAGGAACATTATAAGCAAGTGCTGGCATGAGTACAGAGTTCTTCCTACAAGCCTTTGTACAATCCATCTTCCAATAGCTGTCAGCATTGATTGTAAATAAACATTCAGTTTCTAAGCAAAGCTTTCAGGTTGCTGATCTATTTTTGTTTTGTTTTTTTCTCAACAAAACCTTTTAAGATAACATTCAGCAAATATTTCTAGAACTGCCATCATCAGCTAAAGAAGAAGAAAATCCCTCCTTGTCCCTCACAGGTTGGAATATTTCATGCAGTGGTGATCCAGTTTGAGATTCCTGAACACTAAAGGTATTTGCTTTTTAACACGCATAAGCAAATGCTGCCAGACTATATAAATATCTGAAGGCTTCTGCAATTTCTCATTACCAGTGTGCATTATTACTAGTGTTGCAAAACTACCCTCACTTATGATCTACCAAAGTTGCTTGGAATGCAGCTTGGTCCAGTGCAACTGTCCCAAATGTGCTCCTCTCAATGTGCTGGACTACATTTCCCATTATCCCCATCTGCCATAGCCAATATGCCAGGGTGTGCTACTAGAGTACATATTAATAGCCAGGAGGATCTATAATTCAGCCAGTGATCAACCAAAATGGGACAACTTTCTGAAAACTGATCTACATCCTGTGAAAATGGTCCTTGAGCAGAGTTCTCACCCTTGGAAGAAAATTTTAAAACGATAGCATTCCCAATAATGCTAGCAAAGGCATTTACAGTTGAACCTTGCTTGACTTGCAGAGGTTTAAATTTCATGGATTTGATTATTCCTAGGTTCTTTTTTTTTTTTTTTTTTTTTAGTTTTGCAGCCCACTGTAGAAAATTGTAGAGGACAAGCACAGACTGGTAAATGTAAAGATTTTTTTTAAAAAAGTTTAGTAAGTCATTAATGCATAAAATAACACCAAATATCCCAGCTTCCCCTTCCATACCTGGAGTCTCACCCAGCACTGATCACCCTACCATGGCTGCTCTCTTCCTCTCTGACCACATCTGGAATACAAGGCATAGTATGGTCTGCAATAGCAGGACAGAAGTTGTGCTTTGCTTGGGTACCTTAGCCCATAGGAATAAGACTGAGTTTAGGTTTGGAAGGCCTAGAGTTATTCACATTTTTTCCACTTTCACAGGGATCTTCCACCCCAAACTCCTGCAAATGTGGAGAACTGACTCTCATTGGAAAGCAGAAAGTTTGAAAAGAGTATTGAAAAATATTTACCTTATTCTGGTCTGTCCAATACAAGAAAAATCCATTTGGGTCTGTTCGGAGAAAAACTGATGTCACACTAGTGGAATCCTATAAAAGAAAGAAAGGACATCTTATTAACATGTGGAAAAATCCTTCTGCACCTAGGTGAACAATGTCCAGCAATACCTAAATTAGACCTAGCAGCATTACCCTGAAAGAAACTGTGCATAAATTGCTGTGCTCTTTGTGCTCCAGCCTTTTTGTGTTCCAGCCTTTCTGATTTTATAGCAATACATGCAACTCATTTGACAAAAACTAGCTAAATAACAAGGTGCCATTAAACCATTCAAATACAGCAGTACAATTTACTACCTCTGTTCCTCTCCACCCCTGCAGTGCATTTCTGAAGATAAACATATGTCAGCAGTTTATTTAAATCATACTTGAGAAGCCCCCAATGCCAAATGAATACAGGATTGTTAAATTGCCACCATTCCCCCCTCCACCCACTTCAAAACACAGATGTATCTTGCAATTTGAACATATTTGCTGTGCACTTTAAACCTTCCAGTTCTTCACAATTGCTGGACAAGATCAGCTGACAACCGTACAGTAACACAACACCTCAGGAGCCAAGCACATTTCAAAGCCAGACATTTAGCTTGGCTTCTCTCTTGGGGACACAGCCTCAAGTCTGTAAACATTTGGTGAAAGCAAAGTTGCTCCATTTATTTCAATGTTTATGTTCTGAGCTGATTTCCATACAGCAGCATTTTATGTCATTATCTCCTTGCTCTAGCCCCCTTGAAGTATAAAGTATGTTACTTAAATGTTTTCAGATTTTTTTTTCCTCAGCTGCATCTTTATTCCACATTGTTTTGTTATGCCTACAGCCTTACCACTGCTAATTATATGCAGCTTTTAAGCTTTACCATTTCACAACTGATAGATGTTAGAATCATGCTTCTTGAACTGGGATTCAGACTCCCTAAGAGCCAGTAAAGACTTTGGGAAATCCCTCTTTAAGCATCTTTACAGGTGATGCAGGAGACTTAAAAGTGCAATTATCTGTAATCTCTAATTCAAGGCCAGTTGAGATGTTTAGGAGGGAAGAGCCTCTCTACTGGCACAGAAGGGCTCTCACTCTGGTAATACAAAGGAGGCACAAAGGGCATAAAATAGGTGCCAATAGGTGCCAATTCTAGGGTGTTCTGGAGGGGGCATAAATACCCTAAAGGCACTAGATCCTGACTAATCTTGGAAGTTAAACAGGGTCAGCCTTGGTTAGTACTTGAATTGGAGATCACCAATGAATGCCAGGTTCTGTAGACTGTATTTCAGAGGAAGGAAGTGGCAATATACTTCTGAGGACAGTCAGCCCTCTGTATCTGTGGATTCCTTATCCACGGATTCAACCATCCATGACTTGAAAATATTCTAAAAATATATAAATTCTAAAAAGCAAACCTTGATTTTGCTATTTTATACAAAGGATACCATTTTACTACATCACTGCATTTAATGAGACTTGAGCATTCACATATTTTGATATCCATGTGAGATTCTGGAACCAAACCCCAGCAGATACAATGTATTCCTTGCTGAAGAAAATCCTATGAAATTCGTAGGGTTGCTATAAGTTGACAGGCATCTTGAAAGCACATACAGAGAGAGAAAGACCACTACCCCCCGACGAGTTGGGAAGGGTTCCCTATTGCGCCGGCCAAATTAAAATGATGCCGACGCATGATTGGCTGGGTGGGGAGGAAGTCCCGCCCCTTCCTCTGCCGCCCAGCCAATCGGGATGGGGATCCTCTAGGATCCCTTCTCATTGGTAATCTTGCCTATCACGAGATTACCAATGAGAATTGGGGGCTATAAAGCCCCACGGCTGCCTCGTGGTGGCAGCCATTCTAAGGAGCAGACAAGCAAGGAGCTTGTCTGCTTGTGTTGTTGCTGCGGCCTGTTGGGTGACTGGGAGCCTGAGGCTCAGGTCGCAGAGTGAGCAGCCGTGGAAGAGGCTGGTTGGCTGGTGGCGGCTCGGGTGACAGGGCTCTAGTTGCAGGCTGTGGCTTGGGGGCTTGAGTGGCCCGGATTGTTCTCCCACCTGGGGGAGGCCCGTTTGCCTTGGGGGGGCGTCGGCCCGGGTGACGGGGCTCTTGGCAGCGGTGGCGCCTGGGCAATTGGAAGGCCCGGAGCTTTCTCCCGGTGGGGGGAGGCCCGTTGGCCTTGGAGAGAGTGGCCCGGGTGGCGCGGCTTTGCTTGGCTGCTGCTGCCTGGGGGTTAAGGAGGGCCCTGATCATTCTTCCAGCTGGGAGAGGCTGCCAACTGAAGCCAAAAAGGCTGTGGTTTTAAGGGCCCTGAGTGCTACAGGGAGCCCGTGGAATTGTTGTAAAAATAAAGAAATAAAGAAATAAAGAAATAAAACTGCCTGCATAGTATAAGCAGGGGGCCTTTGGAGGCCTGGGCAGGTTTGGCTGCAATCTACCTGGTATCCTGGGTGTGTGTGCTGTCCCATGAACCATAACAATAACAAATAATAATAATAATAATAATAATAATAATAATAACAACAACCACCACCACCACACACACACACACACACAGTTGACACACTTGCCAAGGGGTGTTGGCTTGGCTTCTCTGTCCCAAAAAGGGAAGTTTTGGGCCTTTTGGTGTCCAAAGTAAGTGGGAGGCCCTTTGGTTGGGTCTCTATCTGGTGGTTCTACACTAGCCAGTGTATTCTGGTTGGGTTCTTGTGTCCCACAAAGGGAAGTGTTAGGCCTTTGGCCATTAATCTGGTCCCTATTTTGGGTCAGACTGTGGGTTGGGGGACACGTGTTCATTGCATAAGTTTACACTCTGCGCATTTAAATTAAAGAATAATAATAATTTAGATAGATTTACATATACGTAAATATATATATATATATATGAAATAGAGTGCAAATTAAAATTGTTATATTAAGATATTAAAACTATATAATATTACAGTCTCTTGGTTAATTATAGCTGAGTCATGCCATGCAGTAAGCCGCAGTCTAAGCAGCGTGCGGCTTCAGCTGGGCCCAATTCTGGGCGGTCGGCACCGAAGAGACCAAATGATCCTCAAAATAGAGAGGATGAGATTGCAGCTCAGTTGACACAATTAGGATGCACTATGCAGGCCTGTGTCACTGCTTGTGAACAGCTAGCACAAACTAGGGTGCAAGGTTATAATATAAGGTCCCAATCAAGTACAATGTTGGGTCGGGACCAAGTTTCTGGGCAGCAGGCTATGCCAGTACAACCAAGTACTTCCTCTGGCATGTCTTTTCAGGATGTGCCACGTGATCCCCTGGGTTCATCTGCTATGGAGGTTGGTCAGCCAACCATAGCAGATGTTATGGAACTGTCTAGTTCCAGGTGTGACGCAACAGGGTGCGTCTGTAACTGTGCTTGAGCAGCCTACTCTGGCAGACTTGTATAGTTTGGTACAGAGAGCTGTGGTTTCGGGTCAGGATAGTGTGTCTGCACCTGAAACTGTGGAAATTCCTAACAGGGATGGGGGAAGTGTTTCTTCTATTCCACAGACTAGCACCCGAGCAGTGGCTGTGGCACACTCGGTGGGAGCATCACAAACATCGGGAAAGACTGCTCAGCAGTTGGCTAGTACAGGTTTGTCCCCATCTTTGAATGCTACAAATTCATGGCCCACCTCGGTGTGGTCCTCTGGTGGCCCGGTTGAGCACAATCCTGGTGGGGCAAGTTCTATAAATGTTGCTGTAGCTGCACCTTCGATTTTAACAGTTGCACCTGAGGTGCCTGACTCGAGGGTGCAAGCTGAGCAGCTTACGGTTACCAAGGTAAGTGACGCAAGGCCTGTGGTCACAGTGGGGGCCTTAGGTTTGGCTGGAGTCAATCGAGCAGTTGAGTGCAACCCCTATGCTGGGATGTCAACGCCTTTAGGCTCTCACCTTCTCCTATCTACCAAGGAGAGAATATGGAAAGGAGAATACATAGACCTATTTTCTTTGATGTTTCATGACCCTGAGCCACGAATTATGGTCAAAGATGGGGTCATGTTCAGTCTCCCTAAAGAATTCCAGGTGCATAAGCGTCCGAAGTTGGAAAGAAACTTTGTAAATTGGATGATGGGATTTACCATATACAGGGGTGTGATAGAACAAAAAGACCAGTCCAGGGCCCCTGATTTTTCAAAGTACCAAGAAATAATGATCAAAGCTTACACAAACTGTCATTTTAACTCGAGGGGAGCGGCATGGCTCCAGTACGATGAACAGTTTAGAATGAGAGCTGCTATGGATCCGTCTTTGTCATGGCAGCACGTCCAATCTGAACTTTGGGCAGATATTATGCTGGGGGCCTCCCCTTCGAGCAGGTGTGATAATGGCTTTGTGCCCATGGTCACGCAGCCAAAAGGGCAGTATGCGAGGCCTAGCACGGGGGACAAAAAGGTTACAGGTTTATGCTGGGATTCCAACTCTGGCAAATGCGTTAGACAGCAATGTAGGTTCAACCATAAATGCAACATTTGCAAGGGTAATCACCCAGGCACCTCCTGTTTCAGGGGGAAGAAGGTCGGGGCTGGAGTCTCCGGGCAACATTCAGCATTGGGAGGGAAAGGCGCCAACACCAATTAAACTGGATGTATTGGCTGCTTGGTTATGGATTTACCCGAATAGGGTTTCTGCTCAATATTTGTTAGACGGGTTTTCAAATGGTTTTCATATTCCTTATACAGGTTCGAGGGTGCACCGATTTGCGCCTAATGCGCGTTCAGTGAGGGAGTTGCTGGAGCTAGTCAGGGAGAAGGTGGCTAAAGAGTTGGCTGCGGGTAGGATATCAGGGCCTCATCAACATCTGCCAATGCCGACACTAAGGCTGTCACCTTTGGGCGTCATTCCTAAGAAGGCGCCTGGTGAATTCCATTTAATCCACAATTTGTCATACCCAAAAGGGGAATCTGTTAATGATGCCATTGATCCAGTTTTGGCATCTGTGAAATACGCATCATTTGATGCAGCAGTGCAGATGGTACGGGCATTAGGTAAGGGTGCCCTATTGGCTAAGTGCAATATAAAATCAGCTTTCAGGCTTTTGCCAGTGCACCCTGATGATTTTGACTTGTTAGGTTTTCAATTTGAAGGGATGTACTATTTTGAAAAGGCTATGCCAATGGTGTGTTCTATCTCATGCTCTGCATTTGAAAAATTCAGTACATTTTTGCACTGGTGCGCAGTCAATAGGTCAGGTAATCAAGCTATTACTCATTATTTAGATGACTTCTTGTTCGCTGGAGCTCACGGTACTACAAGATACTTTATCGACATTTCAGGTGTTGATGACTGAGATGGGAGTTCCTTTGGCGGAGGAAAAGATGGAGGGTCCTGGCCCCCATCATACCTTCTTGGGCATTGAGTTAGACACAGTTCAGGGAATCTCTCGCCTCCCAGTAGAAAAACTTGAAGCGATGAGATACCAGGTAAGGACAATGAGTAGTAGGAATAAGGCCAAACTTAGAGAATTTCAATCGCTGACTGGGTTGTTAAATTTTGCATGTAAAGTTATTGTTCCTGGACGAGCCTTTTGTGCTTGCCTATATAATGCTACTAAAGGGGTATCCGCTTCACATCACCATATTAGGATTAATAGCGGAATAAGAGCTGATTTGAAGGTTTGGGAATCGTTTTTGGATCAATTTAATGGAGTCTCCTTTTGGAGGTCTGAAATTCTTTTAAAGGCAGACCTCCAGGTGCACTCCGATGCCTCTGGCGCACATGGTTTTGGCCTCTATTGGAAGGGTCAGTGGGCAGCTGAGAGATGGCCTCGAGCTTGGGTTGATAAGGGTTGGACACGAGACCTCACTTTTCTCGAACTCTTCCCTATTGTGGTTGCAGTTCATTTGTGGCCAGTTCAATTTGAAAATAAAACTGTTTGGTTTTGGTGTGACAACCAAGCAGTGGTTCATGTAGTGAACTCCCAAACCTCCAAATCCTTAAGGGTGATGTCATTGGTTAGAGCAATGGTTACTCAATCTTTGAGATACAATGTGTTGTTTCAAGCTCGCCATGTACCAGGGTTCCTAAATCTGTTGGCGGACGCCATTTCTCGTTTTCAGTTTTCCAGATTTTGTCAACTCGCCCCGGAGGCTGCACCTCAACCACTGGAGGTACCAAAACATCTGTGGAGCCTTGGAGATTAGAAACTGACAGGGCAATCCTCCAGTCTGTCACTCCATCGACACGCAAGTCATATCAGCTCGCAATGCGAGCTTTTAGGCTGTTTTTGTCTATGGAAGGGGAGGTTGAGGTTTGGCCATTGAGGGTGGAGACTGTGTTACATTTTGCAGTTCATCTTCATCAGTCAGGTTTGTCCCCGGTCACTATTAGGACAAGGTTAGCGGCTCTGTCCTTTTATTCCAGAGCGGGAGGGTTCATTGACCCTACGGGGGATTTTAGAGTCCGTAGGGCCCTGGAAGGTTGGACCAGGGAGCTTCCTCTGACACACCATACTCGCTCAATTCTAATTCAAATTTGGCAATCCCTTCCTGAAGTATGTTCTTCAGCTCAGGAAGTGATTCTATTTAGGGCTGTTTTTTCTATGACATTTTTTGCAACCACTAGAATTAGCGAGCTGGTTCCTAGCTCTTGCTCGGATAGTTCGGGCAGAGCACTTTATCTGATGTTCAAATTAGTGAACAGGGAGTTAGAATATGTTTTCGGCATTCTAAGACTGACCAGTTGGCTAAGGGACAAACAGTCATCTTGTCTAGAGCACCATTAGGTCAAATTTGTCCCATTTTAACCTTGTCAGATTATCTTAGGCTTCGCCAGACTGGCCCAGGCTATTTGTTCCTTCCTGTTTCAGGCCTTCCATTGACACAGTTTCAATTTCGAGCTGTGTTGCAAGAGACTTTGAGGCATGCAGGTTTCCAGAATCCTAGGAGCTATTGGCCAACATGGGACTATTGGCCTACATGGCTGAGGCTTTTGGGAGCTGAAGTCACTCAGCCCTTAAAGGGGAAAGGTTGCCTACCCCTGAGTTAGACTGAGACCCAGAGTGGATTCACCACTCCACTGTTACAATGAGATAAGATGCTGTTTAAAGTCCAGGAAGTTGTTGTGTGGAACCGAGTTATGGACTGGAGCCCAAGAAGCTGATGCACAACTCAGTTGTGCTGTCCAGCCCAGAAACTTGATGGCTAGAGTTTACTCCTTAGCAGACATGCACAGACTTGGGCTATGTTTTGAATGCCTGTGGGAAAACAATCAAATTGGTAAGAAATATATTAGTCACCACCTAGTTTGCTTTGACCTACCCTCACCCACTACTTAAATATAATCTCAAAGACTCTCTGTTGTTAGCTGCCCTCAACTCATGGTGACCCTGTGGATGAGACATCTCCATGCCCCCCTGTCTTCCATTGCTCTGCTTAGGTTTTACAGACTCAGATCCGTGACTTACCTAATTGCGTTTAATCATCTGGTATGTGGTTCTCCTCTCTTTCTACTACCCCTCAACCTTCTCTAGCATTATTTTCTTTTCTAATTGTGCCTTCTCATGATGTAGCTAACATCAGTTTTATCAACTTGGCTTCTAGGGGTATTTCAAGCTCGATCTTTTCATTTGTTTGTCTTTTTGGCTGTCCATTGTATCCTTAGCACTCTTCCTCAGTATCACATCTCAAATGAGTCCCAAGAAATCTGCCCAATTGGAATTCAACTTCCTGCCTAGATTGAGGGGATAGGATTACCCACCCTGCTTTATGCCATGCTTCCCTCACCTAAGCAACATGGTTATTACTATGTGTTGATTCAGAGCCATAGTCCTATTCTGTAATCCTTAAAACACCTTCTGAAGGATATGAGGGAAGCCAGAAGTTACTCACTCTGAGTCCAAATTAGGACAGAAGAAGCCCTTCCCTATTTCATTATTTATGTCTGCTGTGAGGCAATACACAGATAATGCTACCAAACATGAAGACAAACCTCTTTGCCCATTGTACCCAATTCTTCAGTGTCCTACAAATTTAGTGCATATGTGGTTTGATACATCCATGACAACTCATTAGTTACTCTACTCATAAGTATTTTGGAAGGCAGGAAAGTTTTTATTTCATTTCATTTTATTTTATTGCAGATTTTCTACACTGACCCAAGAGTTACAGCTTGATCACAGCTTGGCATGGTTACTTTTCTAAGTTGTGATCTTGATTGTTATAGACTTCATAATAATAATATAATAATAATAAATTTTTATTTATAACCCTCCCCTCTGCTCAGCAATCGGGGCGGCGTACAACAATTAAAAAGGCAACAGTTAAAACATTCCTTTATCCCACACCCCAACCCTCCCATAGCGTTGGTTTAAACAAGCTGTTGCAGTTTGCACCTAAATCTAGGGTCTCACATTCTGTCGTTTCATTTATTAGGTTTCCTTTTTTTAAAAAAGTTTTTCTGACTTTTAATATTGTTTAGTTAGAGCAGGGGTCGTGCGCAAGTGTGGGTTCCATTTTGGATGCCAAAATGGCGCCTGTACTCTTGCGTGCATTCGCACAGCGCCGTTGCTGCTGGGCCTTCCAAAATGGCACTCTGCGTCGTGCGCGCCGGCCTCCGGCACCATTCCCCCCCCCTCCCGGCCCCTGGCAAAAAAAGTTGCCGACCCCTGAGTTAGAGGATTAATTTCTTTCATTGTCATGTCTCTGAGTTGTTCTCTTTGTCTTTTTAGCATAGTCCACTCATTTACAAATCAGCTTCTAACTTTACAGTACTGAAATATATCAAATTCCACAGGAATCACTGATATCAAATCAAGGTAATCTGCATATAATCTTTTTTATTTTTAAAAAAACCCCTCAACACACAATAATTGATATTACTCTGCTCCTTCTGATTGGGTATTACCTCACTGTCTGGTTTCTTTTCTTTTCTTTCTTTGAACCCACTTGAGTTTTGATTTACCACTTCTTTTTTCATCACTGCCTCTGCTAAGTGTGGTCTCTAGTTTAGCTATAAAAGCTTTAAAAGCCATAACAAAAGACGAGAAAAGTGCTCCTAACTTCACTGATCTGGCTACAGGTGTTGGTCTTCATCAGGAAGAAGCAGCTTAAAGGGAAGTCCCCACAAATGCAGCATCCCTGAAAGCTGTTGTTATTGGTTTCTGGTCTTATTAGCACTGGAATGTTTATAGATACAGATTTTCCAGAATTGCTATAGGCTGTCATTTCTAAATGAATCCAAGCAATTGAAACAATAAATGACCCGAAGGGACAATATGTAGGTGTGGAAATAACCTGGAATGGAGAAAAAATCCTGGTAGTGGGAATTTATGGTGATCAAACAAATAAAGGAAATTTTAATCAAAAATTACATAGAGAGATCTCAGAGGGGGAGTCTGAGAAGGTGATCTTGATTGGAGATTTTAACAGAGTGGTAGACCTGAATGTAGACAGGAAAATCACAATTGATAAAAAAATTACACAGGGGAAACTTTCAAAATCATTTTTTGAGCAAATGGAAGATCTTACACTAATTGATACTTGGAGGCATCTATATAAAAATGCTGATGGATTTATCTTTTACTCTAACAGACACAGCTCTCTCCCCAGAATAGATATGATATGGATACCAAAAACATTGGTTGGACTTGCTAAATCTATACAAATTTTACCTAGAGACATGTCAGACCATAATGCGCTAATATTATCATTACAGGACCAAATAAGACAATACAATTGGAGATTAAAAGACAATATAATCCAAAATAAAGTTATAGAAAATACTAGAGAAGCCATAAAAAGTTTTTTAAAGGAAAATTGGACAGAGGATATTAAAAAGACTATAATTTGGGAAGCAGGGAAAGCAGTATTTAGAGGATTATTTATTAACCAGGATGCCTATATACAGAAAACAAAAAAAATAAACTAGATCATGAAATACAAAACTTGATATCTCAAAAAGAAAAAGAACTGGAACTAAATTTGGGAGACAAAACAATATTAGAAGAAATCAAATATTAAAAAAAGCAAGAAGCTAGGAAAAATACATTAGAAATTGGAAAGAAGCTAAAAGTATTTAAACAAAGACAATTTGAATTGGACAACAAAGTAGGTAAATGGCTAGCTAGAAAATTAAGAAAATGAGAAAAAGGTGATAACAGAGATAGAAAAAGAGGGGAAAATAATTACTCAACAAAAAGAAATAAAGAAAACTTTTCATAATTGTTTTTCAAAGTTATACCAAAACAAAACGATAGAACCAGACATAATTAAGGAATATCTAGCGAAACAAGAATTTCAGATCCCAGCGCAAGAATAATTAGAAGAGCTGAATAAACCTATCTCTAATATTGAAGTTAGGGAGGCTATAAAAAGATGTAAAGATGGGAAGGCACCAGGGCCAGATCGCCTTCTACAAAACATTTATTGAAGAACTATGTGAACCGCTGCAAAAGGTCATGAATGCTATTTTGGAAGAAGGTTTACCAAAAACTTGGCAGGAAGCAGAAATTGTTGTTATCTCTAAAGAGGGAAAATCAAAATTAGATGTAGGGAACTATAGACTGATCTCTCTTCTAAACACTGATTACAATTTTTTTTCTAATATACTAGCAAACTGATTTAAAAAATACTTAACAAATTGGATAGATGAAAATCAAGGAAGCTTTCTACCTAAAAGATATATGAGAGATAATCTAAGAACAGTCATAAATGTATTACAATACTATGAGAGACATAACGACAAAAGTTTAGGAATTATATTTATTGACCTCAAGAAAGCATTTGATATGATAAATTGGCAAACATTATTTGAATTTTTTTTAAAAAAAATAAAATTAGGCTCCAAATTCATAAAATGGATAATGGAAATTTACAAACAGCAAAGAGCCAAAGTTATTATTAATGGAGAGAGATCGGACTATATAAAAATCTCTAGAGGCTGCCCCCTTTCACCACTTTTATTTTTAATAGTAATAGAAAGATTAATAATAGAAGTCAGGATTTAATCCAGGGAGTTAAACTCAAAAGCTATACTTATAAGATACGAGCCTTTGCCGATGATTTAGTCATATTTTTGGAAAACCCGAATAATTGTTTGAATTAATTAATTGAGATATTAGAAAAATTCAGTGATGCAATAGGATGTAAATTAAATAAAAGAAAACCTTCAATTCTCACAAAGAACATGTCAAAAGATAGAGAACAAGAATTAGAAGTTAAAGCTGGTATAAGACTACAAAGGAAAATAAAATATTTAGGCATAACAATTATGAATAAAACAATAGACTTATTTGAGGATAATTATACAAAGATCCGGAAAGAGATCAGAAAGGACTTAAACTACTTGAATAGAAAGCATCTATCGCTCATGGGAAGAATCTCTACTTTAAAAATGCTAGTCTTGCCCAAAATGATCTTTTTATTTCAAATGATACCAATAATGATTAAAGATAACTCTATTAAAAGTTGGCATAAAGACATGAGTAGATTTATCTGACAGAATAGGAGGCCAAGTATCAGATTAAAACTACTGCAGGACACTGTAGAAAGATGAGGGTTAGGACTACCCAACTTAAAACTTTATTTTGAAGCATGTTGTCTCACTTGGATTAGGGAATGGAAAATGACGAGTTATTGGAATTGGAAAGTGATGAACTGTGCTTTGGATGGCACGCATACTTAGGATATGGGGAAATTAAGGCAAATAAAGCCTTTAATAACCATTGCATCAGACTATCCCTACTGAAGACATGGAATAAATATAATATGTGAGCAATGCCAAAATTTCCCCAATGGTTTTCTCCTCATGAAGCTATACACAGAAATGAAATGAAACAGAAGTATAATTGGACAACCTATGCTACATTACTACGTAAGGATGAACTTGGCATTTATAAAATGAAAACACAAGATGAATTAAAGGAGGAAGGATTTGTAATGGATTGGTTTAAATATAGACAGCTAACAGAACGTTACAAATTAGATTTAAAGGTTCAGGGAATCGACTTAAACTTGAATGAATTTGATAAAATTTGGATTGGGGATAAGAAAAATGAGATAGGAAAATTTTATGAAATATTATTGAAATGGGAATTAGAGGAAGAGACAGTAAAAGAAAATATGATTCAATGGGCTAAAAATTTTGGATACCCAATAGAATTCGAAAAATGGGAATATGTTTGGACAAAAGGACTAAAACATATGGCGTCACAAAATCTCAAAGAAAATTTTTACAAAATTTATTTTCACTGGTATTTAATCCTGGCAAAGATAGCCAAAATATATAAATCTAGTAGTAACATTTGTTGGAAATGTTGAAAAGAACTAGGTACACTATACCATTATTCATGGACATGTAAAATAATAAAAAATATTGGTCTAAAGTACAAGACATTATAAACCAGATACTACAGAAAAAAAATAAAAAATCATCCAGAGATATACTTATTAAATATGTGGGAGAAAGAATTAGATAAGGAAGCTGGTAAAATTCTAATAATAATAATAATAATAATAATAATTTATTTATATACTGCCCTTTGGTAAACCAATCAGGGCAGTTAACACATTAAAGCATCATACAAAGTAAAACAGTATACTCCCCTCACCCCTTAAAAAGTTATTAAATTAAATTACAAAATTAAAACAACAGTTAAAGTATTAATAAAACACATACATATATAGCAATCATGGGGCTCTCCCGAGGAGGGGGAATTCCCGAGGCGGAGTTCCCGAGGCTGGATAATCTATTCTGGAAAGGCCTGCCAGAAGAGATCTGTCTTGACAGCTTTTTTAAAGCTGTCCAAGAATGTCAGTTGACGGATCTCATCCGGCAGATCGTTCCATAGTCTGGGGGCGACAACAGAAAAAGCCCTCCGGGAGGTAGCCGAAAGCCTCAATTTTTTAGGCTGTAGCAGATTCCTCCCAGAGGACCGGAGTGCGCGGTGAGGATTATAGGGGAGGAGGTGGTCCTTGAGATAGCTTGGACCCAAGCCATTTAGGGCTTTAAAGGTAATAACCAACACCTTGTAATGGGCTCGGAAACCAATCAGCAGCCAGTGGAGTGATGTTTTTCAAAACCGGAGTGATGTGATCCCTCCTAGATGTTCCTGAGACAAGCCTGGCCACCATATTTTGTACTAACTGTAGTTTCTGAACTAAGCACAAGGGTAGCCCCATGTGAAGTGCATTACAGAAGTCTAGGCGTGAGGTTACCAGTTCACATCTGTCCCTGAGCAGCACCCTCTGGGACCTGCCCGAGAGGAAGGACCGGAACCACTGCAATGCAGTGCCCCCGATACCTACCCCCCTCAGGCGGTCCAAGAGGATGCCGTGATCTATGGTATCAAAAGCTGCTGAGAGGTCTAGGAGTACCAACAGGGTCACATTACCCCTGTTGATGCTCACACGCAGATCGTTAGTCAAGGCAACCATGGTAGTCTCGACCCCAAAGCCTGTCCTAAAGCCGGTTTGAAATGGGTCTAGATAATCGGTTTCATCCAAGACAGCTTGGAGTTGAAGGGCAACCGCCCTCTCGATCACCTTGCTTAAAAATAGCAATAAGGAAACAGGCCTGTAGTTACTCATATCCAGGGGGTCCAGGGAAGCTTTTTTTCAGAAGCGGCCTTACAGCCGCCTCCTTCAGACAAGATGGAACATATCCTTCCCTGAAGGATGCATTGACAATATCCCTAAGCAAACTCCTCAATGCACCCCCCCCCCGGACGGCCAGCCATGATGGGCAAGGGTTAAGAGAGCAAGTTGTTTTCCTCACCCTACCAAGCAGCTTGTCCACGTCCTTGGTACTCACAGATTGAAGCTGATCCAGGATAACTTAATCGATGGAGTCGCTGGACACCTCCCCTATGGTTTCTGTTAAAACATTAGCATCTAAGTCGGCTCTTATCTGAGAGATTTTATCTGCAAATAAGTTGTTAAACGCTTCACAGCAGGCCGTTGTTGGGTTAAGTAAGGGGTTTGGCGCAGGGGGTACCTGTGTCAGCTCCCTCACCACCCTAAACAGCTCTGCTGGACGGTGCTCTGCAGATGCAATATGGGTCCACCACCACCCCACTCCGGCGGGGCGGATACAGGCTCTAAGTTCCACTTTGACCAGGAAATGATCCGTCCATGACAAGGCGGAGGTGCTTACAAGCTCTCTTATTTAATTACGATGGCGCAAATAACGCTAGTACATAAATGGAAATCAAAAAATGTACCAAGTATAAAAGACTGATTACTTAAGCTTTATGATGCAATTGAAATGGCTTCACTAACAAATTATCTGAGAAACAAAGGTAGAGAAGAAGAGCTTAGTGACTGGTTACCAATACTAACTTATCTTAGAAAACAGTGAGGAAACTTAGCTACAATTAGTTATCAGCAACATATAGAGAATCTAAATGAGACATAAAACAACTGTGAAGGAGGATTACTCTTGTAACTAATATACTGTAAGGCTATATTTGCAATAAGAGTATTGTGATGGAAACTATTAAAGGTGCTGAATTGTGGTTGTAGCGTATATAGAACAAAGCGGAACTAACATCAAAGAATAGCATCTTAAAGAATTATAATATTAGTGTATAAAGGAACAAAAAATATAGCAGACAAAAATAAATAAATAAATAAATAAATATAAAGTAGTAAGATGTGAGGACTGCGTATATTTAGCATTAAGTGACGATAAAAATGAACAACTTAAGACAATACACATATGGATCACATAATAGAAAAAAGAAACAAAATTAATTAAATCTTCAACTAAAGATTTTTGACAGTCTGAGGAAACTGGTTGTAGAACTGGTTTAAGAGAGAATTAAGGAATTACAGATTTAAGGAGGACTGTAATATTACCAAATAACCCAGGGAAAATTAGGAAGTACGAATGAATGGAAAGTCAAGGTATGAGAATGAAAGGTAGATTTTAGAAGGAAGGATAAGGAAGTAGAAGATGGTATGAGAATGTAGATAGGTGACAGAGGGAAGAAAGAGGAAGTATGGAAGGATCAAATAAATATGGAGAGATGTAAAGGATGGAAGGTAAATGGATCATAAGAGGGAAAAGAAGAAGGATGGAAGAATAAGGAGAGGTGATAGGGAAAGGAAGGGAAGGAGAGAGAGATGTAGAGGAAGATTATTAAGCTTAATTATTTCATAATTAAGGCATATTTGTGTGACTAAGATGTTAGAATATGTACATGTTTATATACTTACACAAATAGAAGATGTTAATTGATTCAACTAATTATAAAAATGTAACAATTACAATGATGCAGGGTTCATGTGTGGAAATTGTATGTTTTAAATTTTAACAATAAAATTCATTTACAGTCTCCAGTCCTGGATGGAGTCACACTCTCCTCTAAGGACTGTGTTCGCAGCTTGGGGGTGCTCCTTGACTCATTGCTTCACATGACCAGTCAGGTGAAAGCGGTGATCAGGAGTGCCTGTTATCAGCTTCGGCTGATACGCCAACTGCGCCCTTATCTGGACATGAGGGATCTGGAAACTGTGGTACACACCCTGGTAACCTCACGTATGGATTACTGTAATGCACTCTACATGGGGCTACCCTTGTGCCTAACCCAGAAACTACAACTGGTACAAAATATGGCAGCCAGGGTAATTACGGGAACATCACGGAGGGAGCACATAACACCGGTGCTTAAATCCCTCCACTGGCTGCCGATTAGTTTCCGGGCGCAGTACAAGGTGTTGGTTTTGACCTTTAAAGCCCTACATGGCTTGGGTCCATCTTATCTTAGGGACCGCCTCTCCCCACATGATCCCCCCCCACACCCTGCGGTCCTCTGGGAGGAATCTGTTACTGCCAATAAGAACTAGGCTGTCCCAGACCTCCCAGAGGGCCTTCTCCGCAACCGCTCCCAGACTTTGGAATGGCCTGCTGGATGAGATCCGTCTGATTACCACTCTTGCTGCTTTTAAGAAAGCAGTAAAGACGGATCTCTTCCGGCAGGCTTTCCCGGAATAACTCTCAGCTGGGAAATGAGCTTTAATTTGTTGCCTCCGATTCTTTTATTTGTTATTATATGTTCTTATTTGTTTTTAACTAATGTGGCATTTTTAACTTTCTCTGTTGTTTAATTCTATTTTAAGGGAGGGTAGGATTTTGGGATGAGGGTTTGATTTTTAACTTTGTTCGGTTTTTATACTTGTTGTTCCCCGCTCCGATTGCCACGCAGAGGGGCGGGTTATAAATAAATTATTATTATTATTATTATTATTATTATTATTATTATTTTAAAAAATAGTTCCTTTCCCATTTTTAATATTTACATATTGTAATTAATAAATAAAATGTCCATCATACATTACTCATTATTACTGAATTTATATTTATATGAAAATGAATCCTATCTTGACTGTAATACATTGATTATGATATTGACTTCCCATTATATTGATTATCCCATGACTATACATGCTGTCTATACATGCAGTCTAGAGACATGAATTATGATTAAAGCCCACACTGGGCTTTTTGCCAATTTTCCAGTTTACAAGGGGTATTGTAAAGTTTTAATTATCACCTTTTTAAAAATTGTCAGAAAGTTCATTTTGATTTGTAGTTGTTAACTTATCTCTACATAGTCAACATCCAGATTTACACATTTTCCCCAGCATTTCTTGACCCTCCGAATACTGTTATTGTAGAAGTCTGCAGATTGCGCCTTAAACCATATTCTGCTTCATGAATGGTGTCATCTGTGTTGTCAAATTGGTGACCCCACAATGGATTTTTCATTTTTGGGAAAAGAAAAAGTCACTA